>OY747108.1:2420484-3670484 GCA_963556455.1 Epiblema foenella | reverse complement strand
GATGATGATGAAGCATCTTGTTGACCCAAAGCCATACAAATTGTCAAAACTTATTTGTAAATGTTTTAAGGCCCATGCAGCTAAAGGAGGGAAAAAATTTTTTGACCTACCCCATCGAGTGGGGTATCGTTATTTAGAGATCATTGAGTAGATAAATACTGTATGTTTTGATTCAAAATATAGTGGAAAACAAAGGAATGAAAAGTCACCAAATTTAGTTTTTTCTCACAAAATTTTATTCCGATGAATTTTTAACTTCCCATAATATATAACCTTGAAATTTGGCGGTAATATTAAGTATATTTCACTAGCAAATAGTAAAATATTGACAAATGAGATTTTTTCATTGAATTTTCCTTATTTTTTCTACTAAAACCAGCTTAATTTTGCGGTTCTGAACCCTAAATGTGCGGAGTCCGACACGCACTTGGCCGGTTTTTGCGAATACGCTACTGTGGGGCTACTTTAAAGAACATCCAGACGGTCCAACAATCGCCGCGCAAGCTATAAAGAGAGCAAGATAAGGATACATAACCACGCTTATGCAATACATCTCTTTCCTGCTCTCTCGTGTAGCTTGCATGACGACTCGCAGGACCGTCAGGATGTGCCTATAGCTTGCGTATTGCCAGCGCAATAAAAGGACGATTCGTCTCCTTCTCATACAAGTCAACAGAAAGAGACAGATGCTTTATCTTATAGCGTGCGAAATGCAATCATGTACAGTCGGACTGCAAAAAGATATAACCAAATTGCGTAATAAGGAGAAAAACGTAATAACTACATCTTTTTATATCAACTGTGTAATTTATTAGCAATTTATTAAGGGCTAAATATGGCTAACCTATTAAACATAGAATTCAAATAAGTTATAAAATGATTATAGTATTATTTTATTTGTACGTAACATAAGAATTCTAGAACCCTTTCATTTGCCGACTAATTATTTGCCGCAATTAGTAATTATTTCGCTAATGAGCTATTAATTCGTGCATAATTAGCGGCGTTATTGTGTAAATATGGTTAATTAGATGCCATCGACTAAAAAACGCATTCTTCACTCATAATATACAATTTTAATACCTCAGATGTTCCCGTGTTCTGTCGGCTTAATTGACTGAGCGAGTGTGAATCGAGAGCGAGGTAACCTGTCTTTCCTAATCAGAACAAGAAAAATATGAAACAAAAGCGATATCCTGGCGATATCACCTGACAGTTAACAAATGGAATAGCGGCCCTGTAAATCTCTATCCATCCATATCCTCCTGAGGCCTGACCTTCAAGAATTAACAAAATAATCTCAACCTTAATTAATTTAGGTATAGTTAAAAATAAATTGTATTTTATGTATTGGCACGGGGCCTCACGAGGATATTATTAAAGAGGTTAACAGGGCCGCTATTCCATTTGTTAATTGTCAGATATTGCCAGGATATCGCTTTCGTTTCATATTTTCCTTGTTCTGATTAGGAACAAGCCAATCCCACCGCTCATATGAACTGGGACTCAAACACAAACGCTTGATTAAATTGATTATGGCCAAAACGATTGGCCAAATACATTCAAATGAGAGGAGGAAAAGACTACTTATGTCTGTTTAAATGTAAACTCATGCCTCGTAACATAAAGTCATAAGCGACATTTAAAATATTGTATTATATGACTTTAGTCTCCTGAAAGTTGTGATCTGCCTTGGAGCAAAAACGACATATCTCACAGTTTGGATGTATCTATATATTGTTCTTTTGATATTGAACTAGCAAATTGATAGATTAATGAGTTAAACGAACTAACTGTCTTCCGAGTGGACAGGGAGAATAATCCATTTGAGATAATGTGAAGGAAATTAGACTTTATTCGTGTAATGGTATGTTTTAAATCGTGATGACTTTAGTTACCGTGTTTTTCATTATAAATGGTTAGCTTTATATTAATTAAGTCAATGTACACGCTTATGCAAAATACATCCTCTTTCCCGCTCTGTCTTGTAGCTTGCAGGACGACGACTCGCAGGACCGTCAGGATATGCCTATAGCTTGTGTATTGCCAGCGCAATAAAAGGACCATTCGTCTCTTTCTCATATAAGACATCAGAAAGAGACAGATTTCAACCATGTACAGTTAGACCACAAAAAGATATAACCAAATTACGTAATAAGGAGAAAACGTAATAACTACATCTTCATATTAATTAAGTCAATGTACAGTCAGCTGCATAAAAATGTGCCCCCCCCCCCCACATACAAGGTTTTAATATTCTGACTATTTGTCTTAATTATTTAGATTTTATGATTTTTATGGTCCCGCAGGCTAATCACGTAACTTTATGTACTAACGGTAGATAGATTTTACTGTCAATTTTCGACCGTTCGAACGCCTGTCAAAAATTCGCACCAGGTAACTTTATGTACTAACGTTAGAAACACCGTTTCGTACCGTACCGTTCACAAGGTGAATGAGATTCGACGTTCTGTTATTGCAAAGGTGATCCAATGAACGAATGGTTATTCCTTCCAATGTTTTGCACAAATTTACTATCATAATAACCCAGTTCAAAGCACTTTATCTAAAATTAAGGAAAAATGTGATCTTGATAAATGAACACGAGTTATTATATTTAAATCACAAATACTAAACATGCAACCGATAAACACAAAACGCATTATTACAGAGAGAGTATGACAGAAAGACAAATGTAAATGTGACGATGTGACCTTTGTAATATTTTAAATTATTTTCTTTTAATAAGTCTTTAAATAATATCGGTACAAATAAATATAACAATTTATATTGTATCATTTAATAATATTTATTTTAAAGAACTAAATGCCATCTAATATCGAATAGGAGAACTTGTTGACAGTTAATTCACTTGCATTCCATAATATTGACATCTAGTATGCAGTAGGAGAACTATCAGGCAGTAAAATAATGTTGGCTATACACCGAAGCCTAGACCCGCACCGAATTATAAAATGAAAAGTGTGGTGAAATTGCATTATCATAACAATATTATTATTGCAATAATCTTATATCGGTATAGTCTTTCAAATCAGTCCAAAAAGGTTCAAATTTTAAGAATTGTAGGCATAACCTGCCTATTTTAGTTAACCGTTTAATCGCCATGCGTCATGTACGGCAGGGATCCCTACAAACAAACTCATTTTCCATAAGAGATTGTATATGAACTTTAGTGTAAAGCACGAAGGTCACTTTGACAACGTACGTGACACCCCACCACACCACACCACACCACCAGGTAAGCAGGTAACACCTATAGGCGTTTTTGTCATATCAAGAGGGTTAATCTACCTACGTCCCCAAACAGAAATGAAACGAGCATTTATATTTCCCAAATTTAATACATAATAGCTCTGGACGTTCCTTGAATATCCACAATAGACAGAATGTTCTCTATAATTAATCGGATCCGACATCAGTGTACACTAAGTAGGTACATGAAGGCAAAGGCGTCCACTATCGGCACGGCACGGCAAAGGGCTCCTCAGCCTCACACATTAGACTAGCGGGATAGACAATGCATGCCAAAGGTGTGCTTGGGAATGCCGAGGAATGCTCGGCATGGCTACTGAGGCCTGGGCATGCTTAAGGATGGCTGCGCATGCCTAAGGATGCCTCGTCATGCCTAAGGACGCCTCGGCAACCCCGGCAATCTTAACCACATCTTGGTGTGCCTGAGGAGGAATCCCTTGGCGTGCCAATGCCGTGCCAATAATGGGTGCCGGGCCTAAGGATTTGACAAACTTCTGACAAATTGAAGGTCACACTGTAGGCTTGCCTAATTATTGCTTCATGACTTTACTTCGTAATGGTCCATAATGATAAACTAAAAATCATTCTTTGCCCGTGGCCCTACACCGTTAGTCCTAATAATTGTACCACAGGTAATTTTCTTTGTCCTTGGTTCTATCAGTCTGACCATAGACACCTAGCATCCTCTCCTCCAATATGTTTGACTGTCTGTTTAACCAGTTGAACATATTGTATAACTTTCCTTCAATTTTTAAAAAGTAGTCGAGCAACTTGTTACTTAAAAATGCAATAAGTTCAATTACAGTATTATGACGTTAAATAAAATGAACTATTCTTACGATACATTTCAAAACAATAGAGGAAAGTTGTCCAATATGTTCAACTGGTTAAACAGACAGTTTAGTATATTGGAGCAGAGGCCTAGCATTACCCGTATTCCATATATCTCTACCACTACATTTACCCTGGTAGCTTACCGTTAGATTTCCCTCCTTCCACTTGGTGCCCAAGCCTATGATTCCATGGAATTGCAACGTAATGTTTTTGTCGCTATGCTCCCATGGTATCATTAGATGTATTTTGATGCCGTTTGGCTGCCATAACATCCATTGATAACTAAATATTTTTCCGTCATGCTTCCATGCAACTGCCCTGTGGGATCCAGCGGTGGTACTTTTCCTCGTCTCTCCCAAGCCACTGCCCAACGGGATCCAGGGATAACGTTATTCCTCCTGGTTCCCATACCGCCGATTTTCCCTCTTGGCTCCCATACTGCTGCTGTTTGGGACCCAGGAATTTGTTTTCCTTCTGGCTCCCATACCACCCACCAGGGTAGGCAGAGCTGGCTGCATGCCAGATATACAATAGCTTCGACTACTCCTACTACCGATATCTTTATATGAAAGTAAGGGAATGAATATATTCCTGGATGCTATTGAGCTGTGGCGTGGCTTAGGAGTGGGAGCCAAGATATCTGGGATACCAGTATGCAATAAGTTCCATCCTATCCTTACCTGTGATTTCTAACATCTCCCCCGGAGGGTCGCTACAAATGAAACTACTGACGTCCACCTACATCTGTTAAGGGTGGTCGTTATAAAAGTAGTTCGTTTGACGACCATCCTTAAAAAGAGGTGTAGGCACGACGACGAGCGAAGCTAGGAGGAGTGTTCGTAAAACTGTGCGACCCGACTAGTTGCAAATAAAATGGTCGTTAGAAAAGATTGTTCGGTTCAGGTGCTTCGCCGGCCGCTGCCGCGGCACGGTCGCTTTGCTTGTAATGTCGCAGTTGTACCAACACTTTTTCTAGCTGCGCTCGTTGGCACACTGGCAAACAAGCCTATTACCCGAGGTCCCACCAACATGTCCCCCTTGTGGATCCACGGGTATTTTTTTTGACCCGTTGTCCTACCGCTCTAAACAGTGTTCTGCAGTGGGCCTACGGGCAATTTATTTTTACCATAGTCCCGCTGCACTACGTATTCGACTCTAATGCAGCGAAGCGAGGAGTGTTTAAGCAGAACTATGAGCCTACAGAGCCGGCGAAGCGCCAGAACCGAACATTCGTTACAATTGGTTAGGTCAGAAATATTACTTTTTCGCAGTTCTACCAAACAAAATAGCTAGTTTTTAATTAATGTTTACCGCTTAATGCAGTGGGACCGTGGTAAAAATAAATTGGCCGCAGACCCACTGGCGAATACTGTTTAGAATGGGACGACAACGGATCAAATACAATTACCCACCAGGGGGACATGTAGACCCACCTGCGAACACTGTTTCGAACTGTAGGACGACGGGTCAAGAACGACGGTAGGAAAACGGATAAAACAAAATCACCCGTGGACCCACCAGAAGGCCTTCCTTAACTGTGGTACCATCAGATAGTACTATTGATGGTTCTATGGTGTTTTTTTTGCTATGGTAGCATTAATGGTACAACCGAAGTATTTTATTGCCGTGGTATCTGGTATAATTGATGGTAATACGGTAAAATAAATGTTCACTAGTACCATTGCGTTGCAATTATAATGGTCAATGATCAGCCAGTCAGTGACAAAACTAATGAACTTTGACCTGCAATCGTTCAAAAACAACAAGTTCAATTGAATCTTATAATAGAAAATGAAATAAATTATGAATGGCGCTTTAGCCAACACAAAATTACAAGAGGCTGAAAATGGCCTGAATGGCTTCGAGAAACGGCTGGTAATAGCCGTGATTTTGTATTGCTCGACTTGGCTAAATAATAATAATGTTATTTTCTATATTTCTATGCAGTTATTAAAATAAGATCTTTAAATTATATGTAACCATTATCTACATGACTGTTAATTAATTACCAAATTGTCTACTATCCAATACCACGGGTAACAAAAAATAATATTAGCCGTGGTTCTATTATGTCAATGGAACATTATTTGCAGTAGTATCATTGATGGTACAATCTGATGGTACCACGGTTAAGGAATGGTTGGTGGGACCAAGGGTAATAGCCAAATAATATCCCTACCGGTAGAGAAGAAAGTAAAATGTCCACATTTCTCTAACAGACGGGATGTGTCGGTAGAGACATATGGAATAAGGGTAAAAAATTACTATTTGCGGTAAGAAATACGTCGGAACCTTCATACCTTTAAAAGTATTTAAATCCTTTTTTATTAAAGATCTTTCTATAATAATAAAACAACACACAAATATCATTTATTACTACCTAAATAAGCAAGTACCCATACTCAAGAGCAAAAATAACGGGTACACTTTGTATCCATTTTTCAATGGAGAAAGTATACCCATTACTATTGCTCTTGAGTGTATAAAGTACGAGTATCGTTACGTTCTGGGTCTGCCGCGATGATTTGAACGTTGCGAGGAAGACCGTAGCAAGTCATAATTTGTAGTAAAAAAAACCTTCTGTTTGCAGTTTTCAAGCATTCCTGAAAAAAAAACTTGATCTGTAAAAGTTGCTTTGTAAATTGAATTGTACTTATTCATATACATCATTTTACAATTTGAAATTATTATAACAGTAATATATAAACTGACATAAGTATAAGGTACGAAGAGCTAGTCAATAGAATAGAATTACTAGTTATTTACTGAAATTGCGAGGCATCTGGTTCACGTAACTGGTGACCGAAGACCTGGCGACTTCCTCGCACAACGTATCAGCATTGCGATATAGCGAGGAAATACCGCAAGCATCCTCGGTACGCCTCACTCAAGGGCCTGTTTTAGATTGAAGATAGTTTTAATATTATTTCACATATTGTTGTTACGTATTACACTATGTCTAAAAACTAGTGCCTACGCCAACTGTTGGGATTAGGTAGCGGACCCCGGGCATCCTTTAGGATGCAACTGTACCGGGATGACGCTAGGATGATGATGATGATGATTGTTGTTAAGTATTCTTGTATGTATTTTTTTGTCACTGAATTATAAGAATACTGCTACATGACGACCTCGAGCGGTAAGTTCTAGTGTGGGAAGGCCACAAGCCAGATGGTCGGACGACATCAAGGCATATGTCCAGAAGTGGATGCAAATATGCTGCAAGAGAGAGAGGGAGATGCGACAAATCCTGTTAAAGATGTCTTCTTGCCGTCAGGCATAGGCAGGCCATAAGCTTCTTTTCAAAAAACTTGATGATTGAGTACTACTTTCTTTCTAAGCTCAAGGCACAATTTACTCCCATTCTGCAGGCTTCTGAATAATAAACATATAGATATCAATATATTATAGCTTAACCTTTAGATGACGTTGTTCTCTTGCAAACTTCTATCGTATTTCAGAGCTAAAAAAAATATTATGTTAGTCATATCCTGTAATATTATACGTTTAGGTCTGTACCTAATCCACGTAGCATATTATAGAATTACTTAGGTCTGTAACACTCAAAAATATGATTTTATTTTTATTTTTGTTAGGTAAACATTTAAACTTTAATATTAAAATAAATATAAATAGTCAAATTTCGTCAAAATCTTTTGGAATACGATAAAACACAAATCATTTCATAACCCGAGCCAGTGTAGCCGAGCGGTGAGACACGCCGCTTTCAATCTTAAACTATATGATATTTCGTTTAATATGTAACAATGGCGCTTCAGTGAAGGAAAACATAGTGAGGAAACCGATCAAATCCCAACAGAGTTTAGTTTTCCCTTTGGTTTGTAAGGTCAGACGGAATTCGCTTTAGTAAAAGTAGTTTCTAAGCCAACTCTGGGGATTAGGTGTCAAAGTGGACCCCAGGATCCTTAGGGCACAACCGGAAAAATACTGTGAGGATAATGACCCCCGATTTGGTTAATATTTTGAGCAGCCTATAATACTGGAGAAGTATGCTACTCCTTGGAGATGCCATAATAATAGTATATAATATAGCAATAACACATAATTACTAACACATGAGGCGTTGTGTTCCTGGCAACCAAGAATGCCAGAGCTTCAGAGGTGGAGCTGTATTGAAAGCGACGGACCGCCATATTTTAGCTGAAAAATAGTTAAACTGATGTTAAGCAGACATACAAATACAAATAAATACAAATACAAACATTTATTCTGCAAATAGGCCACAAGGGCACTTTTACATGTCAAAATATTAATTTACAATTTAAGGAAGTCTGACTATAATAAGTAATACATTTTTCATGTCTACCAAGTATGATATGAACGATACCGCGCAGAAAAGGCGCTTTTATATTTACTTTACCGTGGTCGTACCAGTCAGCACACTGAATCCTCATAATTACGAGGATATTGGTTGGGCAACACGTTTGTGCGATTCAATACATACTTACTTTCATACCTATTGGTTAAAAGAAAGTTTAACAAAAGCAAGGTTGGAATCTCCTTTTAAGTAATAAATGTACTTGTGTCAGGAGACTACGCTCGCCCAAAAACCATGTAAGGGGTATCTACAATACATGCATACTAACCTCATGACCTTTTTATTTCAATAAAAATTATAATTATACAAATTCTTCGCATATTCAATATTTTGAGAGAAAATCTCTAATACCATAGACTGCAAGGCGAACAAACCAGTCCATCCAGCTACGTTAAGCTGTCGACTATCGACAGTATGTCAGGACCGCATCCTCATATATATTTCGAACACCTCTCACGGCGTTCTTCGGATAGCCAGTAGATAAATATTATGACGGGAAAAGTTGAGGGCCAGAGGTCCCGAGGCAGACTACCCGCTAGACGGAATACCCAAATCACTGGTGGTGTCCTGTAACTATATCTGCACGAGGCCATCCATAAGGTGGGTGACAGGAGCCTATGGAGGAGTCTGGTCAGCAAGAATTGGACATTATGTCCTCAGCATTGACGGAACGACTGATGATGATGATGATGATGATGTGCCGCATCCACGTTGTCCGGAAAACTAACTTAGCTAGCAGTCTACTATTAAGCATGGTTTTGGTCCGGCATAAAGTGACAATGAAAAGGAACTGTCGATTTTTAAGAACCCTTTTTTGCATGTTTTTGGTGTTCCTAAGAGAGGCACAAAAGTAAAGAAATGTATTTGTACCTTCAGTTGTTCCTTTTCTGAATAACTGTGAGAATTTCCGTATTTTAGCGGCGTCGGGACGCCGCTACGGGACTCGTTTAATATATTTTTCTAATATCACATTACTTTTATATAGCGGTTCATAGAATATACTTTCTTACCAAATTTCATAATTATAGTGCTAATAGTTTCCGAGTAAATCGCCTGTGACATACGGACGGACAGACGGACGGACGGATGGACGGACGGACGGACGGATGGACGGACGGATGGACGGACGGACGGACGAGCGGACGGACGAGCGGGCGGATGGACGGACGGACGAACAGACGGACAGACATGACGAAACTATAAGGGTTCCATTTTAAAAATGTCCTCGATTTACCATCTAATACTTTGTGTCAGTTTTGTGACGTGCCATATAAAACTATATGAGAAATGCGCCACAAAACGGAATCTTTTGCACTTTGTATAAGGCTACCTTGTTTACTACGGAACCTTATAACTCAAATCCTTTTTTTTCTCTCTGACCCTGACTGTACCTTATAGGAGACCGCAGCCATAATAACATCACTGCTCTTTAGGTATACGATGTTGTGTTCCTGGTAGTGAGTATACAAAGTCACAAGAACTCCCGAGGATGCACTATTTTCAGAGTGCGTCACTTGTCTCTAGCTATCAATACAACAAATCCTTATGTCAATAAAGGCTCGGCAACGACCTTGTGATTCTTCTGGAGTCCCAAGTGTTCATACTGTATTTTAGAGATTACTCAATAAAAAAACTTACTTGCCTTGAGGTAAGGAGATCTTGTGGACCAGGCAGCAGGGTGGCGGTTATAGATTTTCATTTTATCCAATTATCATCATAACCATGTGTTGATCAAAGAAATAGTCATCTTTAACATGTTGCTTAAAAATACGCAATTCACAATTGCTGCACTGAAAGAAGTTAGAGCATAGTAATGAACATCTTGAAATAGCATCTGAATTATCATGACCCTGGCTACAGATTATGTATATTATAGTAGCCGTAGAAACTAAAAATGCTACAGTTTATAATAAGGACATTCGTCATTTGACTCAGTACTATTATCAGTATCACCCACGCATCCATAGTTTCAAAAATCCGCAATTTCATAACACCAAAATACCCATTTACATATATCCCTGACCCTGAATCCTAAACTTAATAAGGCTCGGCAACGTGCTTGTGATTCTTTAGGAGTCGATAGCGTCCATAGGCTATGGTGTCTGCTTAACCCACGCCAGCGACTTTTCGAGTGACGAATGCGTATCGGATGACGCAGTGAGTGAAGGCTCCTTACGAGGTGGCCTGATGACCTTAGAGTCAAAAGACCTGAGACGACACGCGACCGATCAGCAAGGCATTTTCCGGGAAAGGCCTATGACCAGCAGTGGACGTCTATTCAGCTAATGATAATGAGTTATGCCATGGTGTTATGTTGTAACATGCACACTATTTATTAGTGATATGTAATAAAATTACTTACCCTTGGGGCGTTGTAGCAGATAAAGTCGTTACTTAAGTGAACTACCATAGCCAACTATTCGATACGAGCCATTATGAAAAAATGATTTTTATACGTGAAATTCACCAAATAAGTGTTTAATATTGCTCTGGACTAAATATTACATAATAATTGTAATAAATACATATTTCGTTGTACTCATTTTTTCTAAAATGTTGACTGACACGACGTGTCAAATTATTATTTTTAAAAGTTAAAGTACCTGTCCAGCCTCTTAATGCTAGAAGAAGACTACCGGATTTTACCGTTGCTATTGTATGAAACAAAATGGGTTCAACTTTAGACATCTAGCGTCAAGTAGAATAAGTTATTGTATATACATTACTAGTTATTTCATTGAGAGGTGATTGAGAGAAACTCAGTCTTTATAATCTATCCATGCACACGTTGGGCAGCAGTTATATTTTACAATAAATATCATATATAATTATAATCATGACCAATAACGTGATATTATTCTTTTCACACATGGATTACATTATTGCATCTACAACATTATTCGAGATTAATGTATTTTGAGCTCAACTACGCAATCGGTACTGATGAAGTCCCTTGGCTTCTTGTTCTTGCCAAATGTATTGCTCTGCGCTAGCGTTATAGACTGCTTTGGGTGCGATATGTGCCTTGATAGTAATCTATCTACACCCCACAAGGTTTATAGATCTGCCCACGCGTCGCTACTCGTACCGTTTGAATAAAAAAGAGTAAGAGTATTAATGAAACTCCTTCTTCGTTCTATTTGCATAGTTAAGGAAATACCATTTCAGAAGAATTTAATGAACATAAGTCGATGCAATAGCATACACACAATTTCAATATAGTGTATTCGTATGTACCTGCTTACACCTAATGAATGACGAAACGTATTATTTACATGTTTAAATAATGTAAACAACAACGAAAAAATACAAAAATATATTAAGAAATAACATCATGTCTTCATACAACTTTCTTCTCTCTTCATGCGAGTAGGATTTTTTCTTGGCAGTAAACCCGCGCGGAATTTAAAACTCACCAGCAACACCGACGGCTTCGCAATCTCGTTGTATCATCTAAAACATTTGACATTTGTGTATAACTCTTGTGTTACTTTACCTGCCCACCCGCGCGGATCCGCCGGAGTATTACTCTATTTCCTAGGCAAAGCAAGTAGAGGCGCGGGATATAATATATCTTATGTACATACCGAAGGTTCACATTACATGCTGGTTACAAAGGAAGAAAGAAATAGCATCCCAAGTGGACTTAATAAACTCATGTTTAAAGGATTCGGAGACTAGGTAGGTACGGGTCGGTAATTTATGTCGTCCTATTCTTTTCATAAATCGATAAGCATACATCGACACGCGGGGCACGTATATGAAAAAGTACATACTTATAAATTAACACTTCTATATTTCAGCGATGAATAATATGGCACGCTATTGCTTGGTTCATGTTACTTCATAGTTTCCCTCGTTTTGTCTCTCACACTCTGCATCTTGCAGTATCGCATCATCACCAAGAGATGGGGAATCTGGTTTACGTACATCCTGAAAAGAAGCACATAATAATACCAAATATATTAGTAAATACGAATGTGAGCAAATAAATACCACATGACCATGACATTTGTTGTTACTTACTTTTCGTTTTATTTAAAGTGCTTAGGGAATTTTAAACTCGATCGTATGTTTTAAAGACATTTCAAGGAAATTTGGGACATTTTCACTAATTAATAAACCCAAATCATGACCAAATCCTTGTTTAATTCATTGTTATGACATGACAGACACGATGACTGACGATGACTTTGTCACGCAGTAATTGACATATTTATACCGTACAATTTAACCGTCAAAAAGTTACGTGTTTCCAATCATTTGATCAATTTCTCAATTTAGTATGGGATTTCCATTCAATCGTTCATTCATTTATGTACTAGCGTCGGGTACAAAAACATGACATTAGCTCAGCAATTTATACTTCAAAATTGACATTAAAATCTATCTAACGGTAGTACATAAAGTTACGTGATTACCCCGCTGGACCTCAAAAAAAAAGGAACAAGTATGTTTATCCATCTGTAAACCCCTTTTCTCAGTTTAATGTAAAATCGAACTCATACCTAACTTCATTTATTTTTATATATTCCAATTTAATATTTTAAGATCTACTACTGCCAAGTAATAGACAAATTAAACTATTATTGACTAGGCATTGGAAACCTTCAAAGCTCGAAAGGTTCAGTTACCTATCACAATAAGTTTAATATTCTAAGAATAACATAGCCAGGGCAAAGCACTCAACACCTTCAACGAGAGTGCAATGCACAGTAAAATTCACTAATATATACACATTTTAGACTTTATTACAAAGGAATAGAGAGCAAAAGTGAATACATAGTAATTAACTCGATTGTACACTTGTACAAGTTTAATCACTGAATTTTTTATTAGATATTACAACTTAAGCTCTGTGGAATTATTATCTTAGTATAGTCGACTTAGCGTGGAGGCTCTAGTGCAAATTTTTTCGCAACAAAACACCAACTAACGCGTTTCCGTTTAGTCTCAATTTCTATGGCAACACTCGCAGCGCCACTGGTGGCTATAGTTGATAACTATTTTTTGAAATCCAAATTGAGACTAAACTCAAACGCGTTCGTTTGTGTTTTGTTTCGAAAAAAGTTATACTAGAGAGACTGTAGCCAAGCGGCAAGGTACAAGACTTTTGACCAGGGCTGCTGCGAACTGCATTCGAAATTTTCCCTCTCTGTCGCATTTGCAAGTTTGTACATAAGTGCGACAGAGAGGAAAAACTTCGTTTGTGGTTCGCGGTAGCACTCCAGAGGGGCTACTTCGAACTTCGAAATCCGAACATCGTATCGTGCCGTCCCTCACACTCATATAGTGAATAACATGAAGTGAAAGGAACGGCACGATACGAAGTTCGGAGCACAGCTCTGGAGATCGTGAGTTCAAATCCCGGTTAGTACCAATGGGTTTGTAAAAAAGTAATGTATTATTTGATATTTAACAGTGACTTTTCGGTGAAGGAAAACGAATACTAATCCCAGCAAGTTCTAGTTTTACCTCTAGGTTGGAAGGTCGGATGACAATAAAGAATATTTGTATTGTAATGTTAGCATATTTTCAATTAAAATCTGCTGAAAATTTTGCAACATTAATCTTACAACCGATTAAATTTTCAAAAGTGGACATTTTGAATCATTCGAACACACACACTCCTAAGCATACAAACAAAAAAAATGCGATTACGCTCAGAGAAGAGAGCTAACATTTTCAAATTAAAACATAATCAAGGGCAGTTATAAATCGAAAATCTGCAAGCAAAATATAATTATGCTCAAGTATAAGCATTTAATCGATGCCATACATCATCGCAAAGCGCTATTCCCGAAAAAATCCGCTTTTTAGACGTTTTCGCAGTCTCTGACCGACCTAATAGCAGCTCGAAATAAAGGGTTGCGCCGATGGAAATTTAATGAAATATTTGATTTATAACCACCATGAACATCAGGTAGCTTATTATAAGAATATATCATTAAACATTACATATATAATTAAAGGCTTGCTTAGCCCGGAGCTACCCCAATTTAAACCGGCCGATGCATTATAATTTTAATAAAATTGCCGGCCGGCAAACAAAAAAAAGAGAAAATTATAACACATCTGATTGATGTATTATTTGGTAATTTATTGGTTGTAATTACATCGTGTAATAATGGTTTATAATGCGAGCGGAGCGGTCGATTTATTAGTATTTATTAAAGTATGAATTATTGTATAATTACTGGGATAGAGCTTCCAAACTAAACAGCTCGGTTGTTTTAGGTACGGATTTATGGGCTGATTTCTCGGAGCATCTAATCGGGCTGGTCGGGCGCCACTTGAATCGGTTCGCTGTAAAACGTACAGTTAATACGTCTTGTAACATATGTAAATTGGTTTAGTTAATATTTAAGGCAGGATAAAGAAGCTGGTCAGACAGAGATCTGATAGAACCACGATAGGTTTTTTCTTGTGTAATTAAGGAGTTGCTATGACCACCTTCTGTCACTATCATCACGTCAGCTCGGTAGTACCATAGTATTGCATTGTCATCGAACTTAAGTAGGTGTACCAATTTTCAGCTCAATCGGTTGACGATAACTGGTCCAAAATTTAAACTGATACAAACATTGCAACCTAGACACAGGCTTGTAAAAACTGATACCTATTCGGCGGCCAAGTTGAGAGAAGAAAGAACCAGAGAAATTCAAAGGCACTCTGCTTTGACGGAGGCAAAAAAACGGTCTGCTTGAAGAGCATTGCTGACTAAAGCAATTTATGGTAGTCGCGTCCCTCAGTCATGTTTCTATGTGAAATAATACTAAGTACAGTAACCGTCAGAAACGTATCCTTTCGACAGATAATCGGTATGTAACATTTTAAACGCATTTATTTGGAAAGAACTGCTGGGTATAGCGACTTATTGGTTGTCAGTCATGAGGTTTTGACGAGGCAATAAAAGAGATAATATCAACGATAGAAAAAGTGTGTCTTATTGTGATGTCCGAGTTGGTATTTGACATAAAGCCAAACACCAAGATGAGTGGAGGTATGAGGCGAGCTTAAGGCACGCAAAGCTCTTCATGGAGGTCCACTCCTTGTACCCAGGCTAGACCAAAAAAATCGGAAGTACAGCAGAGAGCAGCTCAGGATCATAACTGGAATGTTTACAGGTCAATTCGGGGTAAAAGGATTCTTGGCCTAGATGGGACTATCGGAAAATCCAGTCAATGTAGGATGTGTGTCGAGGATGATGAGACAATGGAGCACTTATTGTGTGAATGCCATGCCCTTGCCAGACGGAAAATGAATGACTTTGGCAATGGGTACCCTGAACCAAAGAAATTCAGAGTACTCCCGCTGAGCATCATCCGGTTTATGGAAATGTTGGAGACCAGCTTGGAGTAGGCATAAAGCAGGTGGCAATTGCACAAAAGTTCCCATTGGGTCGGAGTGCATCCGCAAGGGCCCTCACTCAGATAAGATAAGATAAGATAGTATTTGACAATACAAACAATGCACAGAATAGCTCTGATTATCCTACATAGGGAACCGCTGTGAACTTTTCCTCTGCAAGTATTGATTTAGGTGGCCCTATTTCCAGTAGCTAAATAATCTCCAGCTACTACACATTAGTTATTGCTACCGTTCATCTCGTTATAAACCCAAGTTAACGGTAATCCACAACTAGTTTAATCCCTTAATAGTTTCAATGAACAATTTGTACTAAATCGTTACGACCTCAAAAATTACTCTTTAAAACAACATAAACACACATTTCGTTATTATTAGTTTTTATTTTCCTTAAGTACCATACGGAGAGATTAAAGCGAAGATATATCTAATATACGCATCGTAGATATATTTTACAGATGCTGCTAAGCCATAATTATCATTCTCATAATTTATGCATCGGACTTATTATTATGTTAACCATGTGTGGTGCTTTCTATGTTCCTAGTTTTTAGAAGCGTTTAACATGGTTTCTTTTTTGTTTTAGGGTACACATTTTGAGATTATGTGGCAAAGCGGAAACCGGGTTCTTTGATAGTAACCGGGAAAACGATAGGAGGATAATCAAGTTAAGGGACTCCAAGCTACCAATGACCTTGGATTTGCAACTCTCCGTTTTGTCGTGTTCTTATGGCTTATCGTATTAAGGACAATGAGGTTTACCGAAATAATACCATATTAACTTCAAAAATCACTGTCTTCGAGAGATATGGCATCAAACTTTGGCAATTTTAGGCCAATAAATCAGTTTATTGGACGTAACTTTTGTGAAAATTAGTTAAAAATAAAAACCTCTATTTTATTGCTAGAGACGTCAATAAGGAACAGTTACATGTACTTTTCATATGTATAAGTGCATAAACAACAACCTAATATCGAAAATAGAATTTATTGGACTATGTTTGAATAAATTATAAAGAAATAAGTAGATAGCTTTTTTTTAATTTGTCTATTGCAAATGTAAGTTAGATATAGGATTGAAGAACCGATAATCGTTTGTACCATAAATATGTCTATTGTTCTGAAGTAGCAATAACAACTCAATAATCGATGAATAGCGAGTGGAGTCCCTTAATAAACAACTGTGGTAAGGCATGCACCTTTCGATCTGGAGGTCGTCGGATAATGGATAATGAAGTTAGTCTATTATATTATTATTATTGCGAGCCTGTACTGTACCCCAGCAGTGGTACAGTAAAGGCCTCCCTCTCCGTTACCAAAGTACCGTACCTCTAGTATAAGTTTTTTCGAATCAAAACACAAACGAACGCGTTTGCCTTAGTCTCAATTTGTATGGCAATGCGAGCAGCGCCTCTGGTGGCCTTAGGTAGAAACTATTTTTTACCATACATAATGAGACTAAACGCAAACGCGTTCGTTTGTGTCTTGTTTGAAAAAACTTATACAAGAGTTAATGACCACTCCTTTGAAAAAGATTAGAACTCGTCCCGCCATCACCAGTCTGTCTCGTCTCCGTTTCGAGATGCTGAGCTGCCAGACTAGTGGCGATCTTGGCCCACAGCACAGCATTCGGAAGTTGTTATATTTACTAATAAACGGGACTTTATCGCCTGCAATACGGTATTTTAATTATAGTGATATCAGCACCATTTTATGAAACATCAAACACGCTCGGTTAAATTGAAGTTTGTAAGGAAATCAAAAATACCATCTCAATGGGAGCTATCGCGTATGAATTGGCCGCTAGAGGCGCTAGTGTAGCGTGAGATCTCCGAAATGTCAAATGTCACTCTTTGTGGTTGCGGTACGCGGGTTAATATCTAATTGGAACAATATGGTGAGTATTTTGCAATACCTGAGCTTGATTATGGCAAATATGAGTTACAAGTCAATGACTGTCAGTGCTTTGAGACAGTTTTGTCTTTCGGAAACTTATTTCCTCTTTTTTTTCCGAACAAAACGGGACTGCGATACAATGCGGGATGTTCAATATTTTTACGATACGGTTTTAAGGTTTTAAACATGATTTAAATGCAAACTTCGTTCTCATGTCCATAATAACCAATAATAATTTTTGACAACTGAACCTTACTCGACAGTGGCGCCAACTGGTGAGCACAAAAACGATAACCCTCATTGTTTCCTATCAAACTGCGTCCCTTTTTTCAAATAAGAAATAGGTTGAAATTTGATGTTTTCCAGGTATGTTCCTATGTTTTGTTCATTAGTAACATAACAATCACTCCATGCTCACGCCAGTCAGCTCGCGATCAAGGATATTATGACACATCGGAATGGTCAAAAACGTGAATTAATTGAATTGTGAGCGATTAAGAAAGAGTTCTTATCAGTTAAAAAACGCTCATCTATTTCACGATTTTCTGATTGAATTGACACGTATCATGACATTTTCTCAATGTTACTATCTAGGACAGGAATGTTTGAAATCAAAACATTAAAAAACTTATAAGGCCTCTTAAGTCTCGTTCAAAAATGGAATGTGTAAAACTCGTGCAAGTTTAAAAACAACTACAAATAGTTTATTAATAGGAACAAATTGGCATAACGAAGTTATCAATCAGACTCCAAACTAGGTTGAGCCTGTACGTTGGACGTCAGCGAGAGAACAATTTTCGATAACATAGTGTATTATTCTAGGTACATGCGAATGGATGTGTTATACTACTAAGTACAGTCAACCATTTTGATGTCGGGCCACTTCGTACCTTGTCACAGTGAAAAACAATATGAAAGCCGCTAGAGTCCTCATACTAATATGACTGAGACAAGCTAAGTATTAGATTGTAAGTACTGTCTTATTGTAATTATTGTAAATATTTATACTTAAGCACGGTAATTTGTTAGCCTGCGATCGACCGATTTCTCGGGACCAGTCTGAAAATCAGCGCTGGGCCTCGCCCAGCACATGCTGAGACTGGGGCCTATTGCCCACTAATTCTGTTTGTTTTTTTTTTCTTATTTTTTGTATTTAATTTGTAAGTTTATTTTTAATTGTTTTTTGTAAATTGTTTTCATTTTATTTTGTGTGGCAATAAATACTTTTCTGATTCTGATTCTGATTCTGATTCTAAGAAGTGGTCCAGAAATCAAATTGTTGACCGTACATAAATCTGTACGAATTAATGTAATTAGTAATATAAAGCGTTCTACCTTGGCACTTACCGGAGCCACTGGCGAAGAGGAAGTCCCTGTGGAGGGAAGACGTCTTCAGATAGGGGTAAAACAGCTTGCTGGCCTGCCCCGGACTGCCGCAGAGACTGTGGACAATACACAGCTCAGGCCGGATTCCTCATTCTCTTAGTTAACCTGAGCCTGTACTCCGAACTTCGAATCCGAACCTCGTGTCGTTCCGTCTGTTTCACTTTCGTGTTATACACTATAGGCATTGATAGCGTCCCGCACGAGTAATCTAACACAGAAATATTTTGCCCTTAATATTAAAAAAATATGTAAGTATGTTTATAATGTAGCATTTGAATTCTGTGGTATTATGATTCTCGAGGCAGTGGTTTATTTTATGAACCGATGGTAGTTTCTTGATTTTCATAAGTGCATGTAATATGCCTAAATTGAAGAATAAATGATTTCATTTCATTTCATTTCATAAGAGTGACAGGGACAGCATGATACGAAGTTCGGAGTAGCTCAGTCACATCAGGTGGTTTATAATGGTCACGCTTATCGACGACAAACGACAAGATAAAGCTTTTAACACTTTGTGATACCACTCGATAGAATGTGACAGGTGCTTTGTCGTTTGTCGTCGATAAACGGGACCTTAATACGGGGTACAAATATTGTGTCGTTGTTAAAGCGCATCAGAGAGAGTCACTTCAAATAAGTATAGTTTGACGGCCGGTTTAGCCTAGTGGGTAGTGCACCTGCCTGTGAAGCTGACGGTCCTGGGTTCGAATCCCGGTCAGGGCAAATATTTGTGTGATGAGCATGAATATTTGTTTCTGAGTCTTGGATGTTTTCTATGTATTTAAGTATTTATATCTATTAAATATATCGTCGTCTAGTACCCATAACACAAGCCTTCTTGAGCTTACTGTGGGGCTAGTTCGATTTGTGTAAGATTGTTCTCTAATATTTATTTATTTATTTATAGTCCCCAGATTACGCTACAGAATGACATTCGGGTCCGGTAAGTCGGGTTATAGAAAAATATTTCGGGTATCGGCGTAATTTTTTAATACGCGATTAAGTCCGATTTTACCAGAAACATTAATGTCATTCCAATAGCACATGGACTGTTTGATTTAGATTTAGAGTTCATTTATTACATAATACAAGAAGATTTCGTTATAATCTACATTCATGTCAATTTAAAAGAATCTCTATTGTGATCGTCAATAAGAACATTGAATAGAAAAAATATAATAAAACAATTGAAACAAAAGACAAACAACCAATAAATTAAATAGCATTTTAAATTTCACTCAAATGAACTTTCGTAATATTACTAGTGCATGTATTTATAAAATACATTAACGGTTAAAATACAATACAAAACAAGTTCTAAACTTTAAATTCCATTGAGACACGAACGCAGAAAAGAAAGAATGGAACGTAAAACGGAACGCGAGAACACGTCTTTCCCCCGTCCAGAAAGGCGGGGTTTTTCCACGTGTCTACCACGTGCGTAGAACGGAACTCGGACGAACTTTCCTTAGTTCCGCGTACCAATTTATTTCTGCGGTAAATCACGCTGAAATAGACTTTATGTCAGCACAGTAACGCTCTTTTATATGAGTTGTATAAGTTGGCGTTTGCGGAAGGTGTTCCTTTTTCAATTTCGTTCGGTTGCGTTGTTTTATCTGCATAAGAAATTTAAGGTTATGTCAGGTCGAGTTGGGTCGGGTTTTCAGAATGTAATAAGATGTCCATAGCATATTTTTGAGATGTTTTAATAGGACACATTTTTAACGCATTGTAGTGTTTAATACCAAAATTGGTGCACATAAGATATCTTACTATCACTCGGACATGGTCCGGATAGATTTTTCATAGTCAATGTTTTCCTTGAATTATGGTGATTATTGTATGAGAATATCTTAATTCAATAAAAATTAAGATGTTCAAATATCATACTTCTACATATCTATTGTGAAAGGGCATTGCACTACAAGCATATTATAACGGTATTTAAGCAACTTAAGATACATCATTTTAATTACAATTTTCGATACGAACATCAAAATCAATCTTTTACGAGGCGTAGCTAATCAGTGATCATAAAAATTGATTATCAAATTCACCCATTTCACAGGGAATAACGAAGATACCAATAAAATAGTACTTTCACGAACAATACCAAAACCGTGGCGCAATCAACATATCAACCAACACCGTATCTAGAAAATTCTTAATTGAACTAATGAGAAGTAATTACAATTTATATTGCCGCCATAATGATTACGATGCCTTAAAATAATAAAAGCAATTAGACATTGATGGGCGAAGCTAAGTCCTTATACCTGCCTCGCTTATTCTCGCATTTGATAGATTGCGGGCGAGCGGTGCAGACGATAAAGCCTGATTAGATGTAATTGTTGGGACGGTTATAAAAGTTGTCTGTCAGAACCCGTGTGTTTGTCGTAAAATAGCGAATGTTCAATTTATTCGAATCTCGAGCGATGGTACACTGTTTAATTATTCGTTTGTATTCCTCGAGGTGACATCAGTGGCCATGTTTAATTTCTTAAGTAGTTGATGATGGCACAATTAAGACGGATCCTATTTTGATGCTTGCGACATCTATTTTAGTTTTATATGGACTATTTCTTTATGAATGATTATATTTGCTGATTAACATCGATATCGTGTAATTACTTTTTTGCAAACTACGTATTCTAGTACCGTTTAGATCAGAAAACTCTTCGTGTTTTCATTTTAACGTAAAACATGATTTAAAAATTTTAGATAATGAGAAAGTTGGTCTACTGTTAACAAAGACAATTACTTAGTAAGTTACCATTTAATAATTTCTAAGCATGTTTCTTTGTTATTGACTAACAAACTGCTCAGTGCTCAACTGAAACTGAAAAAAAGTTGATCAAAAGGAAAGAAATACGCCTTTGTTTATGTTTAGCAATTAGTTTTTGAGTTAGTACAATTACCAATTATTTTATACTAGTTAAAAAGGTGTTTCATAGTGGTGCAATATGTGGACTTCTGAATATGTTTTACTGCATTTATACAGGGTGATACTGGACACGTTTCAGGAATGACTAAATGCAATGAAAAAAATAGAAAGATTAGAATTACGATTTGAAACGGGATTTTTACCATGTATATTTGTATTTGAGAGTATACAAATATACATAGTAAATATCCCGTTTCAAATCGTAATTCTAATGTAAATGACCATGTAAGCTTGAAATCTTAAATAGAAAGATATATTTAACTACACAATTCGGTCACACGACGAGTAAAGAAGGAGGAAGCTGCCAGCTCTGCAGTCTCTACTGGTGTCAGCGAGTCTTTTGGAAAGTACCTACTTTGAATATATATTTGGAGCTAGTACCCTAAAAGTCTAGACGCGGGAAGGTAAAAGCAATATTGGGCGCCGTGACGCCTTTCTTTTTGTATTTTCGGCCGCCTCGCAGACACACCAGCTCTAATGGGTGTTCCGTCGAGATGAGATAAACCAATGTGTCGATGCAAGTCGTGTCACACCAATCCTACACATCTTCCAAGAAAGCAGCTACATTTTTACTGATTTTTACTAAATCTAAATTTATTACAAAAACTATTCTAGTTAACCTTTAAGTAGGTATGCCATAATGATAGACATCAATTAGAATGACTGATTCATACCAATGACTCGTGATAAGAGTGAGTCACGAGATACGTACCCAATTTAGGACTATTAAATATGTTAGATAGAAGAATTAATTGTATTCCATCACAAAGATACATTAAAATATGTAATACTGTTTTACCCCACAACAGTGACATGGGGCTATTTTGATGCACGTTTTTAACTTATTAAGATAATTAGACCCCGTTATCTTGTTGCACAGAAATTGTTTTTCAGTAGAGCGTGAATGTTCTTTTTATCGACTATCTAAATGTCGATACTGTATTTCACTGATAATTTGAAAGAGGTATCACTTATTACTTTTGTATAAAAATATGTATAATAATAAACGAAGAAATACCATAGTTTTCCACAATAATTACAATAAACTTTACACAACTGTAAGTACATCGTCAGTGTAACTACGGGTTATATAGGGACTTTCGTGATGACAAGTTCCACATTAGGCGGCAACTGTAAATCCTGCACAATTTCAGTAAACAATTGTTTATTAAAAGCTTCTGGTAATGGTAATACAAAAAAATTCATTAAAATTGAGCATAGACTTAAAAGGCGAAAATTCAATTGCATTATATAATCGATATCAAGAAGGTCGACAAAAAAAACATTCACGCTCTACTGAAAAACAATTTCTGTGCGACAAGATAACGGAGTCTAAAATCTAGAGATCCTCCGATTTTGGAGCATGCTCTTATGTAAACGCATAGTCACGTTTAAACGTGCCGACTTTCTTGCTTTGACAGTAATATCGCTACTAGAGCTGATTTTAGCATTTATAAATCTATTTAAGAGGCCTTATAAGTTTTAAAATGTTTTGATTTCAAATTATGACAAAAGTATTAATAATACCAATAAAGTTATTAAAGGATACTATGATTTTGTTAAATTTTTAGATAGTAACATAACCATTTTTTTCTATTTTATTGTGTGTAGTAGAATTTAAGCGGAAAAAAACGTCTTTAGCTTGAAAATGGTCGATTTGGAGTGACGTTTGAAACGATATTTCTTAATGAATAATCCAAAAAAAATTTAAAGTTTGTGACATAAGGTCGCAATAGTCCTGTTCTAGATAGTAACATTGAGAAAATGTCAAGATACGTGTCAATTCAAACAGAAAATGGCATAAATAGATGAGCGTTTTTTAACTGATAAGGACCCTTAATATTAGCATTTAAGTCCAAAATTGAGCTCATCGATGAGCACAATATGACTATTCCTTCCCGTAGAGATACACTAAACGAACCTTGTTTTCGGTTAGCAGTATTTATTTTATTTATTTACTCTTTATTGCACAAAAGCGAAACTTATCGTACATAAGGATTCTCTATTAGTCAACCTTAGGGCAAAGCAGACAAATTGTGGCTGGTGCAACTTCAAATATAAAAACGTACATACTAAGTGTCAATTTAGTTATTACATATTAATCTTATACCGATACGTATATAAATATCTAATAATAAATATATACACATACATATGTATTATATACAGATGAGACTATGAAACAGAAACATTAGGAATATTGGGTTCTGATAGCAAATAATTTACGTAGAGAGTTTTTAGCAGTAGGCACCACACTGTTGCGAAGATTTGCCTTTACACAAACTACAGTGATTAATAATTCAGTCCCCAATTGGTAATTGGTAATAGCGTGTGTCGCCAAATACGTTTTTAAATTGGTAACCACAATTTGGGATGGCGTAATTTTTTGGAGTTGTGTTTTAGGAAAACATTTGTCAATTGTTTAATTGTCTAGGGTCTTTAATAGACATTTTATTGGCAACGCGCAGCTTGGCTTTGCACGCTTTGGGACGTGTCATTAGATCTAGTGGGTCCCTTTATTACATCGTGCATTCGATACGGTTAGTTCAAAACTTGCGTTTAGCTGGTATAATTTAATATGTACTAGGATACGGGAGTTCAGGAACGATTATTTTTATACTATCTTTTAGTGCTAATATTATAGAGACGGAAACTTTGTTCTTTTGTGAGTTTGTGTCCAGGGGAGAATCTTCAGAATTTTCTTACAGCAGTGTTGAGAATGGACATTCGAGAAGGACGTCAACTATAAGTCTTTGTCCTTTTGTGAGTTTGTGTCCAGGGGAGAATCTCCATAACAATTCAGTCCCCAATTGGTAATAAGTAATAGCGCGTGTCGCCAAATACGTTTTTAAATTGGTAACCACAATTTGGGATGGCGTAATTTTTTGGAGTTCAGTTTTAGGAAAACATTTGTCAATTGTTTAATTGTCTAGGGTCTTTAATAGACATTTTATTGGCAACGCGCAGCTTGGCTTTGCACGCTTTGGGACGTGTCATTAGATCTAGTGGGTCCCTTTATTACGTCGTGCATTCGATACGGTTAGTTCAAAACTTGCGTTTAGCTGGTATAATTTAATATTTGGAGTTGGAGTTTTTGGACAATCTTACACAAATCAACCTAGTCCCAATATAAGCAAAGCTTGTACTATGGGTACCAAGTGACGATATACATACTTATATAGATAAATAGATACTTAAATATATAGAAAACATCCAAGACTCAGAAACAATATTCGTTTTCATCACACAAATATACATGCCTGACCTGAATATGTACTAGGATACGGGAGTTCAGGAACGATTACTTTTTATACTTATCTTTTAGTGCTAATATTATAGAGACGGAAACTTTGTCCTTTTGTGAGTTTGTGTCGAGGGGAGAATCTCCAGAATTTTCTTACAGCGGTGTTGAAAATGGACATTCGAGAAGGACGTATACTATAAGTTTTTGTCTTTTTGTGAGTTTGTGTCCAGGGGAGAATCTCCAGAATTAACTTAAACGAGTGTTGAAAATGGACATTCGAGAAGGACGTAAACTACAGTTCTTATACCACGTAATTGTACTTCATAATCTGCGGGTGAAGCTATTGTATGGAATATATGGTAGCCAAAAGTTTTTTTTTAAATGAGTAGTAGGTACGAGTATGCTCCAAAAGAAGTAGATTTCGTACATTAAATGATTTTTCAATAGGTTATTTTTTAACAATAAAATACAAATACTCTTTATTGCATACTTCAATTAAAGGATATAGTACAGTACAAAAACACAATGAGTAGACGCAAACAACAGGCGGTCTTATCGCTAAAGAGCGATTTCTTCCAGACAACCTTAGGTTAGCGGAAATGAAATCTAATCATAACGATTCATAGCAATTGGTGCAGAGTTAATACATATGAAACCTACTAATAATTACAACAATAATATTTAATTAAGGATTATAAACATACATAAATATATAAAAAATATACGTATATAAACATATACCAATGTATAGTCAACGTAATTGTTCTTTTTTTATTTATGTACGATCGGTACAAATTTGGTGATCAATAATATTTTGAATTTTCACGGTTATTATTATTATAGTGAGAATAGTGAGAATGCTCTTTCCAATATTTAACTTAACTGTAGGTAAAGACATGCATACTTTTTGTGAACGTTACGGAAATTATCATTTTAATTAACGGCTTGTGATGAATAAATAGCCTTTCAACAATTTATTTTCCATGTTAGCTATTAAAACCGTCAGACTTGTTAACGTATTATTTTAATTAATGTGTAATAACTTTTACTAAATACATTATGATATTCTATTAATTGAAAAGCTATCTCTCTTCCTACTCTACCAGCAGATAATCATGTCATTATTTTTTTTCGTAACAACAATCCTAATTTCCTTATTGAATGATTTCAAGATCAGAACCTACTACCGCACCGTTTTGTTTTATCCAATGCATTTTTTGCATTCACCAATTTTTATTAAATTTTTATTAGTAAATCTAATATTTTTTTTACTTTCAATAACTTCTCATTTTGACAGGTTTTCGTAATTTTTTTATTTTGAGTAAAGCAGTGTATCCGATTTGATAAATTATATTTTGTAGGGATCTTGTCTTATGTAAAAGGTGATTAAATTATTACTTCTCGAAATGTTAGTATTGATAAAAGTTAACATCATGTTTAGACAGCATTTTATTCATTATCTGTAGGTACTTCGTCACAAAATAAAAAAAAGCATTACTTCCTAACTTATTAAAAGCAACTGTTTTAAAATGTTAATTTAATTTTTTGAAGCATCATGAAGTACGGAATTAACAGCTTATATTTTGTTAAAATCCACTAAAAGCCAAGCAAACAATTCGAATAAAAAATCTAACCCTTTCTGCTAACAAGGTAACACCCGAAGCTACATTGCCCTCAAGGGTATTTGGCTACTGGGGTAGCGTCTAGGGCAACAATGTGCTTTAAAGGGTTGATGCATAGACATTAGTGATATACTAAATCAAATCATGCTGTATGTAGAGCTTGACCATGACAGGTTAATTTATTCTAAAGCTAAATTAAAATAAAAAGTATAAAAAGACTAATGGACGGTTTTGGAAAAAAATTGAGTTAGAAACTTTTTTTTATTAATCGATATGATTTGCGTGTATTTTTTGGACTGGTTTTTCATTGGCTGAACTAAACTACTTAATTACAAAAAGTAAAACTTGAAAAACAGTGAATATTTTTATTAATTAATCAGTCATTTTTTAATTTAAAAATTAATAATTTGAAACTGAAAAATAAAACGTTAGTATTCAATATAATTGTATCCTGTGGAAAATAAGTCCATTCGGTGAGTAATAAAAATATTTTTGTTGTGTTGTTTGTCAAAGCTAACATTAGCTGTATGGTGAAGAGGATAAATTGAATTAATTGTTTGTATGTTAATCTATAATTATGTACATTACATACTGTTTTATAACTGTGTATTAGTTTTTTTAGGTAAATTACCAAAATAGGAAATTAAGGCGCTTAAAAATAGTAAGTGGCAGCTTTCTATGTGAAAAACTTTTGTTTAATATTTTTGTTTTTCTTTTTTATGTTAATTTATAATTGTGTAATATTCTATTATAATTGTGTATTACTGTTTTTAGTTAAATTATCAAAATAGGAAATTAAGGCTAGTTTAAAAAATAGTAAGTATTCAATTTTGCTAAAATTTTAATGAAATTGCGAACAGAAGTTATACCTAACTTGTTTTTTTTTTTTACTTTCAGAGAATAACGTAAGATTAATTTTGCACCGGATCTTATTACATGTGCCGAGAGGGCAAATTGTGGGTGGGAAAGGACCAACTCTACACGATTGAAGGGTGTACCCTGGTTGAAGTCACGGTAAAATAAGGTATTTAGTTCTATTTAATATTTTGTACAAATTACATAAATTGTAAGCCCTGTAGGTACCTTGTTCTGTTAAAGATTGTGTTATTTATCTATACATTGTATATTGTTTTGAAAAAATAACACCACGCCTAGTTTCTTACGTCGATGCTTCTCGAGGCAGAGTTTTATTTTATGAACCGGTGGTAGTTTTTTTGATTTTCATAAGTGCATGTAATATGCCTAAATTGAAGAATAAATGATTTCATTTCATTTCATATATTTTCAGGTGGATCTCTTAATATAAAAAATATCGTTAATATTATTACTTGTCCCAATCGTATCTTTGAGAAATAGTAATATTTTTTGTATTTTTTTAAGACAAAGGTACACTAAATTATATATACCTATATCAACGTTCATACCAATGCGTTTCATAGTTTTCATTTGTACTATTAAATAAATAAAACGAATCATGTTCCACGAGTTCCATAAATTAAAACATCATTAACGTTTATCAATTAACTCATATAATTGCAAAATCAATTAACTTTTAATTAAAAACAGTTACAGCATTATTATTATTTTTATTATTCATTCGTGCCTTTGTAACATCAATCAAAAGTTAGTTATCTAACACGTTTTGAACATTTCAACTTACGACAATGACTTTAGTCATACAAACAATAACAGCTTTTATAAAACTGTATCTACATTCATCAAAAATACGTGCTTCCACGAAACGCCCGAAGCACATCACGCCGAAAAAATATTGATACCCAAAAAAGTTCACCAAAAAAGTTTTCCCGCGTCCAAAAAGTAAAAAAAATACCTACAGAAAATGCAACACAAGTATCTGAACCAATCAGCTGTTTGTCGGGCTCGGCGCTCCGCCCAGCGGACACTTTCCTCTTTCGCACCTCAAAATCATAATAAACCATTTCGCCAAAGTTAATACATATTTTTATCATACATTATTTCGGGGAATTACAGGATACACCCCTTATTATGCCAGCTATTTTCTCAGAATTATTTCCACCAATCCAAACAACGATTTGAGTATCGAAATTCGAATTTCGAATGATCATTTCGTGACTGGCAGGTTGGAATATATATACAATAATATTAAAAGAAATTATGCACGTGTAACGATAACTTAGATGGTTACGGATTTTTTTATCGATTCTCATAAAAAGCAAACTACCTGCTACACTCAGTGCTAACGTCAAAGTTTCTAAAGTTATCTAGACAAAAAAGTTCTACATAGCACAAACTCAAAACGTGGCGGAACTTTCGACAGAAAAACACTTACAATATTATCCAGGAGTTTGCAGTTAAGGCGGAAGGCTCTGTTTTCGTAGTCCGCGCTAATTGCCCGGCGGTCGCAGATACATCACTTTATAGCGTCTCAACGGGCAATACCACCGGCAATTAGTTCACTCCAATCAGCCTTCCGACTTGTCTTCCAGCGAAATAACTCAATCCTTGCACTGCAACGTCACCATAAAAAACCCAGTCAGTTTTTAAAAGTTTAAATTCATAAGACGCGCGAATGTTTTTTTTTAACTGCGGCTGTCAAACGCGCGAACGCAAACACGGCCGGCCACGTCAGTACGCTGACGTTCACTAGTTGCGAGTCGGCGTAAGTCGAGGAGAAGAAGGCAGCGGTCTCGACTCGACCGACCCGCCTTTTGTTCGTCCCGCTCTCGCGCCATGCCCGCCCGCACAGTTTTTACGGTTTAACCAACTCAATTCAATTCAACTCAACTCAATTGTCGTGGCGCAAATGCCTTTGCAGTGGACGCTAGAGTGAGACATACAGTTCGCCTTCCATTCATAGGGGACAACTTTTTAATAAGGCTGATTAATTGTTTCCTTTGAGAGGTCACATTAGTGTATCGGCTTAGATGAGGCGCTGAGGGGGTTAATGTTGACGTTCGATGCGTTTTGATCAAGAATATGTGACCGGGAAAGCGGAATAGAGCCTTAATCTTGGTTGAAGACGCAGCAGTGGGCACGGAAGCGGGCATCTCGCTTGCGCCACTATCGTCCGGCGGCGTTTACGAGCGCGCGCGAGCGAGAAATCCGAGCGCCGATAGGCGTTACCTTTTCTCTCGACGCGTGCTGCTGGGTGTGTAAAGTTTTAGACCGAAACATGTAAAAATGCATCTTGAAAAAAAGTTATGTATTAAAAAAAAGAAGCTTAGTGCGCGGTGGGGGGACATTACTGGGAGGTGGCGGGAAGGCTTTTTTTCGCGGCTGTATTTCGGGGGTGCACGGACAATGCATTACGCTGCCGACGCATCCTTGCCGAATCAAACGGAATCGACTATCGATGCACTTAAACCTTATTGTTTTATGAGTTCCATGAGGGTCATTGACCAGGAATGTTCGCTATATTAAGACAATAGTCTTAATATAGCGAACGTTCCTGGTCAATGGAATGGAAATCTTGAAACTCAGGCACTTCACTATAACTACCAATTTAAACGTGTATTAATGTGAGGTTACTGGTAGTCTTGAAAACAGGTAGTTTCTTAAGACAAAAAAAAACTTTTATGGATAACGGTATTAACGGTCAAAAACAGTTGCTCGATTTAATTCACTAGCCTTATAGACATGCAAAAGTTTTTTTAAACTGTGACAAAAAATAGCTAAAAATCTCGTGATTGTAAAGTCAAGAAACAATTTCCTTGACTTTACCAACACGGACGACATTGTGTCTTGTCATAATGACAGTAAAGTACATATTTCTTCTTAATTTTCTTTGGTCCTGAAACTACAAGTTCCTTCTTAAGGTAACGATACAAACTTTTCATATAAACGTGACTTAAAGTAAACTTCGTAGTTCTTGGCCCACTATACTCGACTCTTTCAATTTTCATGTCAATAGTAGAGATCAATATGCGACAACTATTGGGTATTAAGGATTAGTAACGCGAAACGGTATTTTTTGAAAGATCAAGGCTCTGAAATGGGTCAGCGAATAATTCTGAAATTATTATATGTAAAAGCTTTATATCTTATTAAAAAAACGAACGTTAACATATCTTATACAACATTAAAAACTGTCTCCCAAAAACTATTGAAATAGGATATTAAAAAAAAACGCTACTGCTACTAAACCATAAGTGACAGTTTTTTTCCAAAAAATGGTTAAACCGGTAACAACTTATGTAAAAACTATACGTTTAATATTTCGAATCATTAGTTTTGACGATATGAATCTACATTATACTGAACAAGCCAGAGGGACTCTTGTGTTACTTATTCATTATATGAGTGAAAGGGACGGCACGATACGAAGTTCGGAGTAGACCCTTAGACTTAAAGGTGGCCCTACTGGCCCTGACAAATCAGTTTCGCGCCTGAGTCAACCCGAGTCACAGGCCGCCCAAGTATACTCGCGACACTTCGCATAATTAAACTTAGAATCCGGTACCTGCCAGCACAGCAAACCTATGTCAATATCATCCAAATATTCACAACCGGAGAACGCGCTATGGTTCGCCAGCTCCACACGGCCAGCTAACACCGGAACGCTGTCTTCATCATTTCCAATCCACAGCAGGCGAACACCACATCCGACAATAGCCTCAGTAAGACGCCTCCTAAAAGCAATATCTACAATCAGTCAAGTTACAGAGACGGAAGTCGCCTGCGCATAAGCAGCAAATACTACTACGTTTGCATACCCGAGGATAATTCAGGGCACGCTAAATTATCGCTCCGTTGCCGAGCTGACGAGGCGAAATAAGGCTTCAAACAGGTCAGAAATCCTGCTGTTCCTTATACCCCCGATCATGGTACCAAGGGAAATCACAATAAATAATAAATAAATATTAGAGGACAATCTTACACAAATCGAACTAGCCCCATAGTAAGCTCAAGAAGGCTTGTGTTATGGGTGCTAGACGACGATATATTTAATAGATATAAATACTTAAATACATAGAAAACATCCAAGACTCAGAAACAAATATTCGTGCTCATCACACAAATATTTGCCCTGACCGGGATTCGAACCCAGGACCGTCAGCTTCACAGACAGGTGCACTACCCACTAGGCTAAACCGGTCGTCAATGAAACCTCGACACTAGAACAAATTCGACACTTTGCTCAACCACCTTGACAAGGCAATAGTATATCAAATTCGGATTCTTTCTAATACAATACTCACCAAATCAGAAGAAAATTCATGACAGCTCCAATAACATTACGATATTCATTCCTTTGGAGTTGCGGGCGTCTATAGGCCGCGGTAGCCGCTTACCATTAGGTGGACCGTACGCTTGTTTATCACCAGCGATGTATAAAAAAAGAAAATAATAATAAATAAATAAAAAAAAATATTAGAGGACAATCTTACACAAATCGAACTAGCCCCACAGTAAGCTCAAGAAGGCTTGTGTTATGGGTACTAGACGACGATATATGTAATAGATATAAATACTTAAATACATAGAAAATATCCAAGACAAATATTCATGCTCATCACACAAATATTTGCCCTGACCGGGATTCGAACCCAGGACCGTCAGCTTCACAGGCAGGTGCACTACCCACTAGGCTAAACCGGTCGGCGAATAAAAATATTAATATAAACGATTATTATTTTGTGGATCTCTATCAGTTTGTCACAAAAATAAATGCAGAAAATCTTAGAATTACAATTGTTTAATTTTAATACGTTGAAGACATGTTTTGACATACTTGTTATTTCACTATGTGAAAAGTAACCATTTTAACTTATAATACAATCCTTAACAGCAGCGCATGTCCAGATCGTGCGAGGCTCTTGGCGGTCGGAACCCGCAGCTGGTTTCTGGCAACATGGTCATCCCTCGCCAAATACCGGTTTCCTGGATCCAACCTCCCTTAGACTGGCGACTGGGTTGCGACTCAGAGTCGCGTAAGTACAACCCCAATCATTTTCTCTTGTGGCACAGACGTGGACCGACTGGGACACCATGGATTCTATTGTCAAAAAAGTGCAGGCCGTTTTTCAAGTTATGCGACGCTAAATGACAGAATACGCAGGTCTCTTGCCACCGTCAACGCGCCAGAGATGGTAAGAGACCTGATGGGGTGTTTTTAGTTCCTTGGAGCTTGGGACAGATGTTGTTATGGGATGCTGCCTGTGCTGACACTGGCACCGTCCCACCTCCAACGAACTACAGTAAAATCGGGCGCAGCCTCGGAATACAATTTTTCACCTCACTAGCTCGGAAAGCCCTTTTTTATTCTTTAAAAACAGATAGCAAAACTGCATTTTATTCACAAGAGTGCAAAGAATATTTGAAATCCGAACGCGCTATTTGTAACTTTTTTAAACATAATAACATGTAAATGCCAGTCCAGACAGTCCAGCAACAATAATTTTATATTGTGCTGTTGTGTTAAAAAACTAGTACCTACGCCAAATCTCGGGATTAGGTAGTGGACAACTATATTTAGGACGCAACTGTCAACGTTAGGGCGAGGAAGAGGAAAAAAAAATTCCTCTCTCTAGTGAGGTGAAAAGATTTGTGTTATACACGGCTGCAAAGTTATTTTACGTCTCGTGTGTTGTAACACTCGCTACGCTCAGGATTCTATTTTTGAACCACTCGCTTCGCTCAGGATTCTATTTTCGAACCACTCGCTTCGCTCGCGGTTCAACCATAGAATCCATTCGCTGGCTCGTGGTTCAATCCTAGAATCCATTCGCTAGCTCGTGTTTCAATTCCACACTCGCGGTTAAAATACAACTTTGCACCCTTGTATAACAAATAACTATTGTACCTTAGAGAGCACAATTTTGTACCTTTTGGTTTCAAACGGTTGGTCCATGGGGTCTCAGCGCGCACAAATTATTTATTGAAATAGCGAAGCGTCTGGTTGTCGTAGGGGATTGGTGACCGAAGAGCTGGCGACTTCCTCGCACAACATATCAGCATTGCGATACAGCGAGGAAATGCCGCCAGCATCCTCGGTACAAATGCCCCAAGGAAGTTACTTTTAATGTTCTTTAAGTTATTGTTATTTAACTATTAATACCGCTTATTAATCAATAAAAATCTGCCATAGTTACCATACGACTACTTACAGGTGAAGGCAACAGGACGTTTCTTGTCAAGCGTATTTCAAGAAAATTAAAAGGAACATGGCCATACAACGTGACCCACTCATTTTGGAATGATTGTAGGCCAAGTGTTTTAAACAATATAGGTACTAAAAGTACTGATGGATGCGGGTGGAGCTAATGAGGAGGGGGGTGTAACGGTCCCCTTTTTTAGTATTCGTAAAAAACTCGTAACTTCGTAAAATAAAATCGCTACAAACTATATTCTATACACTTTTCAGCCGGGATTGATATTTAATGAGATATTAAAGGGTTATTGTTAATTATAAATTGCTTTACATTCCTTTGTTTGTCAATATTTCTTAACCCGAAAAATACTTTGTCTACTCAACGAGTTCTAAACAACGACACCCCACTCGATGGGTAACTCATTGAGTAATGTGCCGCCCCCTTTAGCTGTAACTAGCCCCCCTTAAAAACATTTTTTGGCAATTTGTATGGCCTTGCGTCAACACGATGCTTATACCGTGAATATTCGAAGACTGTAGCTCCGCTTGGCTGTAAAACTTGTTTTACAGACGACGGACAGACGTACAAACGGACAAACGGACGCATGACAGCAATAGGGCTACATTTGAAAGAAAGAAAGAAGAAAGAAAAATGTTTATTTGCATTGGCACACAATTCAGAATTAAAAAAAAAAAACAAACAGAAACAGGAACAAAAATATATACCTAAGTCGTGTGCCAGCAAAAAGGATCAAGCTCAGCATGATGCCACAGCCTGGCGGCTGCAGCGCTAATTTTCAGCCTAAGCCTTGTGGGTGACATACAACCACTCAAACAGAATATAATCCTATATAAAAAATAAAAATAAAAAAGTGATACACATGTTCAAGAGAAAAGACAGTGACAATGCCTGAGGTGTAGAACACAAACAAACAATAGAAAAAAGTGAAAATATATTTAGGTACTTAAAAAAAAACATCGTAATATTACGACTACCTACAAGGATACAGTGCAGCTTTATTCAATATATAACAGAGCAGAACATAATAATACGAATCTCAATAATTATTACAAACGCAGACAACTAAAATTGTACTGATACGCTGCTCAAGTGTATTGTGCTTTTTGCTCAGACAGAAGCGTTTTCTTGTAATTATGCCTGAAACTCCCAATCGTATTAGAATTATTTGCATCCTTTGGCTACGAAAACCTAAAAATGGGTCGCGTAGTCCTTCCCTTTGTTGAAAGTTTTTACTGGATGTATGCCTGTATATATAAACACCCGAAAAAGAAGTAGTTTATTCAATACGACCACCAAATACGTACGGTCGAAAAAAATTGAACATTGTTTTACTATGTGCCCTAAGGCTCGACCGTCAAAGGTGAGGGTACACAGTCGAGACTTCGGGGCGCCGACTTTAAAAATTATATCACAAAAAACCGCTAGTCATTTTGTGTTGCTCAATCGCTAGTGTTTACTCGATATATAGTGCCTTTACCATGAGTTTACATGACCGTATTCGCTAGCGACTGCGTAAAAAACTGTATGGGCAAAAATACAGCACCTCTGTCGGTTACGCTTTAGAACTTATCGGCATAGGTACTAAATCGTTTGCGCAGTCGCTAGCGAGTACGGTCATGCAAACGCATGGTAAAGGCACAGGTATAATTCGGGTTTTGAGGAAATCAACATTACTTTTTGTGTCCTGCGAATTTGCTACTAAAATTGTTATAGTAATTGAATAAAATGGTTGCTGAGCTATTACGACAGCATACTACCTACTAGGACTGTGGGATATCGCTGGCTATTTGGGTAAAAAGATTAAGGAGCACAGTCACTAAATAGATAATTTAAACTGGTTCGTGATAGGCGATTAACGTTTTAAGCGCTCTGTCAAATACAAACGCTGTCACATGACATGGGAAGGTCAAGCGCGAAGTTGAACCCTATAGAAATGCATGTAGGTTGATATTGCATTGGGTGTAGTGATGGTTATATGCGTCGTTGGCGTCGAAAAGGTTAAAGAATAGGGATGATGACTCATGTTACAATTTACAACATATAGATAGAAAACCATCAAAATATCACAATAAATTGTAAATTGGAATCATTAATTATATTCATAAAAATATATGGGACTATAAAGATTAGCAAAAACGTTGTTTTTTGTTTATTGGCCAAATGTAAATTGAAAGTTTGCGATAGAATTCTCATGTTTCAATAAAAAAGAAATTATATGGCAACTATGTACATAAACGCAATATTTCAAGACAAAAATGGCAGTTTTCCCTTTTTCCCATACAAGGGTAGTAAGAGGGCACGCAGGCGTGACGTCACGCCTGCGCGGCATCCTTCAGGGATCGTTCAGGATGCAACTGAGCCATTCTACTTTTTCATGTACATAATTTTCACACTTTTTTTAAATGCAGATTTTGGAATACTTGGCCCTCACTTCAAATTTTTAGAAAACTTCCGATAGTTTTGGTAATTAACGAACCACAGCTAATTATCCATAAATCGAGTAACTGAGTGGTCCTTGGATGTCTCACCATATGTATGAAAAAAAAATGGTTTTTACCACTTTGTTATCTACCTTCTACATCAATAGGTTAATATTTAAGTATTTTTACCTATAAACTCCTTTTATTACGTTCAGGTACTATTTCGAAATCCGATTTATGTACACTAATTCAATGCATATCATAGTTTTTTTTTTTGTAATAGAAAATAGGTTATGAAAAAGTAGAATGACCCAACAGTACCGGGGCGCTACCGCGAACAGCAAACGAAGTTTTCCCTCTCTGTCGTACTCATGTGCAAACTTGCAAGTGCGACAGAGAGGGGAACTTCGTTCGTGGTTCGCGGTAGCACTACTGGGATAACGCTAGGAGGATGAAGGGCTTAATACCTCTTTACCGTGTAGCTTTGATGTCATGTTTGAACTGTCATACTAAATCTCCAACGGGTGAAAGCTATAAAATAAATAAATATTTGTGGACAATCTTACACAAATCGACCTAGTTCCAAACAAGGTATCTGCTTAAGCTGGGTAAGAGCAATCTGAGATTGTTGACCGGAATCATCACCGGTCACAACACTCTTAATAGGCACTTAACGGTTATAGGTGTAAGAGATGATGCCTCCTGCCCTCACTTTGGGAAGGAAGAAACTGGTAAACATATATTAGCACAGTGTAGTATGTACGCAGCAACGCGTTATAATATATTCGGTAGAGATGTGTTGGAGGAGGGAGAATTGAGGGATGTCGACCTTAAAGATGTCCTGTTCTGCAGGAGAACGGGAAGATTGGAAGGAGCAAATGTGGGAGCACCAGGACAATAACCTTCGAGCTCAAACTCTGGGGAAATGGGCTGAATGATCCTGAACAAAGATCGACAGCCCGCCTGTTTCCGGCCAGGCGTCCCTACACTACATCTACATCTACATCTAGTCCCAAACTAAGCAAAGCTTGTACTATGGGTACTAGGCGACGATATACATACATAGATAATACTTAAATACATAGAAAACATCCAAGACTCAGGAACAAATATTCGTGTTCATCACACAAATAAATGCCCTGACCGGGATTCGAACCCGGGACCTCCAGCTTCGTAGGCAGTGTCACTACCAACTAGGCTAAAGCGATCGTCAAAAGCTATAAAGTACTTGTTTCCAGTTCCAGCCATCTATTCCGTGCTAGAATGACCTAATTACTAAGTTCCCGCCAATTTCCCCATAACATACACCACAAACAGCTAGTAACCCTGTTACCATCGCTTTGAGATCATGCCATCCTGGTGTATGGCGGACGCTCAGCTAAGCTAATTATTGGCCGGAATGATGAGATTTATAAAGGTATAGTGGTAAACTTAAGTACTTAAATTTTTCCTTATACAATACTTTGAATATGTCACAGAGTTTTAACAGTTTCACCGCCACAGACGTCAAATAATGTCATCGGAAAATCGTGCCATAGGCATCAAGGGCGTCTACAGCCGACAGCCTGGCCAAAGCAATAGCGAACTATGCACGATTGTATAAGATATAATTTTGCGTTGAACAATGTGATGGTGTCGCGTGAGCGACGCGTCAGTTGTGTCCCATTCTTGGCCCTCAAAAAGTTAACAGCACTCATTTGTAGAATGTGCTCTTTAGCGATAAGACCGCCTGTTGTTTGCTTCTTCTCATTGTGTTTTTTGTACTGTACTGTATCCTTTGATTGAGGTGTGCAATAAAGAGTATTTGTATTGTATTGTATTGTATTGTCTTCTTGTAACCAAAACGCACCGGAAGACGAGCTGTCGGTAGGCCTCCGACAAGGTGGAATGATGACCTGGTGAAGGTCGCGGGAATCCGGTGGAAACGAACGGCACAGGACCGGTCTAAATGGCGAGCCTTGGGGGAGGCCTATGTTCAGCAGTGGACGTCTTTCGGCTGAAATGATGATGATGATGATGAACCAAAACCAACGTTTGACAGCTAATAACGCATATCTCAATACGTGTATACCACATGCTCACGTCAAGGGCAGTTCTTGGATGGGTGACTGCTTTGATTGGTTATTAACTGAGCGCTCCCGTGCTTTGAAAGCCGATGATCCCGACTGCTGTCTATGATAGCAGTCGTTAAGCGAAGTTAGAGGCTTTCGGGCGGCTTTAGAGCTTTCTAACAGTAAAGTTGCCCCGTGCTTTGAAAGCCGATGATCCCGACTGCTGTCTATGATAGCAGTCTTTAAGCCAAGTTAGAGGCCTTAGCGCAACTTGAGAGCTTCTAACAGTCAAGTTGCCTACTCACCTGACGAGCTTAATTCCAATAAGGTCACCAGACCTTATTGGAATTAAGACGATTATTGGAAATCATTCCCCTCGGATTGGAAGGTCAGATGGCAGTCGCTTCCGTAAAACACTAGTGCCTACGCCAAATCTTGGGGTTAGGTAGCGGACTGTGTGTACTGAGATAACGCTAGGAGGATGTCATGACCTACTAAACTACACTAAAAATATCTAAATCAAAATCAAAATCAAACATTTATTCTGCAAATAGGCCACAAGGGCACTTTTACATGTCAAAATATTAATTTACACTTTAAGAAAGTCTGACTATAATAAAGTCTAAATCTAAATTATAAAACTAATGCTAATAAAGCCTAAAGGCTATCGTGCCCATAAAGCTGGCAACGTTGCCCCTTTGGATAGCTAAACTTATCTTCTGGCCAAAATGGCGCCCAGCCCTCTAGTCTGGTCACCTGAAGTCTAGCTAAATGACTCGAACTTTCATAAAAAAATTCACGAGAACCGGTCGGAAAATGCGACCAGCAGGGTAATTACGTAACTTTTTTACTACCGTTAGATAGATTTTAATGTCAAATTTTAACTGTCAGCGGGGTAATCACGTAACTTTTGTACTACCGTTAGGTAGATTTTAGTGTCAAATTTTAATTGTCAGCCCATACATTTATACTTCAAAATTGACAGTAAAATCTATCTACCGTTAGTACATAAAGTTACGTGATTCGCCAGCTGGCTGTATAGACGAGAACACAATTTTTTCCGAAGCTGAGACGGACATGATGTCGCTCGATCGATGAAAAAAACACAAAGGGAATTTTGAAAGAATGCAAAAGAGTCGCAAGACAATGCTTAGTTATAACACCCACTGAATAACTAGTTTTTTTTATATACAACGCCGGTGGTAAACAAGCGTACGGTCCACCTTATGGTAAGCGGCCACCGCACCCTATAGACGCCCGCAACTCCAAAGGAGTCACGTGCGCGTTGCCGACCCTTTATAAGATTTGAGGATGCACTGTGTTGACAGCAGAAGGAACTCATTTAGGTCTCAACACAGTGCATTTTCGGGAGCTCTGGCAACCTTGCTCACCTCCAGGAACAACACTAAATACTTGTATAGTAAATAATGTTATTATGGCTGTTGTCTTCTGCAAGGCGGAGGTACTTCCCCAGTTGGGCTGCTCCAAATACCATAGTACCAATTATGTCCAGTTTCAGCAACACAATCTTTGCCTTAGGTTTTACAATTTAAAAATAACCGACCTAGACACAAAGCAAAGCTAAAAAGCTGGAACATTCTAGAACATTCTAGAACATCCACCGGTCCGAGAATACACGAGATCAGACGTCGATCCCGTAACAAGTTGTAAATAGCTTAAATGACGTCACAACTTTAAATCCGTCCAAGTTGAATAGGCCGAAAGTTGCCTTTTCGTTAATATTTAACCGTGGGACCGATTACGTGTTATTTAAGTTGGTCGCTTTGGCGGCCTGAAGGCCTTTGTGCAAGCTTTTATTTAACATGCACTGTTCGTATGTAAATATGTTTTCACACTTGCTATTCAGAAATGAGTGATTGTTGTCCCCGAATGGGGGATTGAAGTCGTACTTTTCTCCCCTCATTTGAGGGCAACAGTGACTTTTTACCTCATAGAAAGTGTGAAAAGCATTGTTGCACTCGGTAGCAAAATTATTTGTAAGACATTACATGTTTTTAGCAGCAGGCCTCATAGGCGGTGTGAAAAGCAGTGTGTCCGACGACAGCAAAATTATTTCCGTCTTGGACGTAAACACTTGAATCCCTCGTTAAGCTCAAGATTATAGTTTAGAATCCCTCGCTGCGCTCAAGATTTCATTTTAGAATCTATCGCTACTCAGGATATACCGCCCTCGCCGTAAATATACGACGATTTCGAATGGAAGATGCATTTATTTTTCTGTTTACTTTTTATCGTGTTTTGTATTACTCTAGTTGACATTATGTTATTTTTATTTTTCCTGTTATGACGATCATGATAACAATTCTTGTAATTTTGACATGTGTGCTAATAATGTAATTCCTTATCATGAAATAGTTTATCTAAATCTATATAATTTACTATCTACTAAAGTATGTAACAAGTTGTCTTCAAAATTTGCAAGCCGTTTCCAGCCACTCGTTGGTATCCGATTGAGCTGCAACTTAGAATTCTTATGTAAGTTCGGTGAAGATACAATATTATGGTACCACCAATCTGGTTCCAAAGCGGACTCTCGCCTCGTTTAGGATCATAATCCTCCCAGCGTTTTCCAGGCCACGGGTCAATTTGACACCTAATCCTAAGATTTAGCATAGGCTGTAGTACAAAACCGACTGGCATCTGACCTTCCAACCTAGAGGTAAAACGACCCTGTCTGGATGAGACCGGTTTGCTCACTTGCTTCCCCACGATATGTAGTCTAGTATCTCTAATATAAGTTTTTTCAAAACAACACAAACGAACGCATTTGCGTTTGGTCTCAATATCTTTGGCAAATACTTACCAAAGGCCACTGGAACGCTGCTCGTGGTGCCATACAAATTGAGAAACGCAAACGCGTTCGTTTGTGTTTTGTTTCGAAAAAACTTATGTTAGAGGTACAGGGTTTACTTTCTTGGGATTTTGAAACCTTCCTTAATCTCATTAGAGTTCGAGCCTCGATTTGTATTTGTACTTCTAAAAGTAGGCAGGGACTTACGAGCAGGGCTTGGAACCAGTACCGAAAATACCTATAACATACCGATATTTATAGGTTTTCTTCGTTTTAGTTCTAGAGAACCGGTACAGGAAAATACCGGTATTAGTACCGAAAAATACCGGTTCTTAATAAATGTTCGTACACATATATACTACGCTAGTGTTTCGGCGGCGGCATGTACTAACTACTACTAAGTTAGTAAGTGCGATGCGAATTATTATGTTCTCTTTCTATCTCATTCACTCCACTCGCACTTTCGAGTATCTGTATTTCAACTGCTAACTGCCGGTAAATTTCATAAATTTACCGGTTATAACAATACTGTACCTTCTCTTGATACCGGTTTCGATCGGTACTGGTATTGATATTGACATTTATTTATTTTATATTATGATCGTCAAAGTTGTGACAATTGAGATTATTAATAAATTATACAATACAAACGAAAAAACAAAAACACCCAGCTTTTAGTTCATGAATTTGTCCATGCAATATAATAGGCATTGTGTTTTCAAGCAGTATTTGCTTTAATTGGGATCCAAATAGAATACCGGTTTCTGATTCAAGGTTACGATACCGATTCCGGAAAATACCAGGAAAACAGGTAAATGGTCATAACGTTATCGATCGATACCGTGATCGCTATCAGCGTTGAGCACACGTAATACGACGCGTATTACATCGCCCGCCGTGTATCTCTGTCTGTCTCGGACAGAATCACTACTGAAGGTAATATATTGCCATTTCGTTTCGCTATTATTAGGCTTTAAGAAGGTTTGATGTTATGAGAATACCTTATTCATAAACGTCTATCAAACCTATATTAGTTAACTAGCCGCTGAAGTTCGTTTGTCCTTATTTGTCACTTTGACATTGATGTTTGTAAGAATGGGACAAACAACATTTTAGTTAGCAGATGTTTGTTAAGTTATATATGAATAATGTAGTTACTCTTTCAAAATGTAATTTGTGTGTTTTGTTCAAAGATCGGTTGAGAATAGTAATAGCGGTTTTCAAATTAAAGTTAAAGGAAAAATTGAAAAATTTAGGCTCCAACCAGTATTTGAACCTGCGACTTTATGGCATACGCGGCCAATTCTAACCTCTTGAGCTACCGGAGCAACCACACTCGCCCCCCAAATTCCTCAACCGTTCCCTCTTACAAACGCCTTAGGGAGGCGTAACTACAGTACTTACATCTACCTAGAAGACTCAGGCTTCTTTAACGGCATCAACGTCTCAAATTACAGCTAGGTTTAGTGAACCAGCGACAAAACTCCCAGTAGCTCGATTTTATTCGGTTGAAACCGCTCAACCAATCTCACTGGAGCGCAAACTCTTAGAGCATTAGTGTTCCAAACCACACGCGTGGTTTGTCGAAGGTTTTCCCAAGGCTACTCTTCAACCGTGCTACTCCTATCCCACAGTCGGGTAAAAAAAACTCGAATTACATTAGGAAAACGTCAGTATCAATGCGCCATCCCATAATAAATTAATTCTGTATTAAGGCGAAGTCTGTCCCAAAATCCACCGCGCAAATGGGGGATAGTGTTGGGAATTTACATTTTTATTATTGAAAAACTACGAAAAACGAGCCGATTTCTTCTTTCAGTAATACTTCAAGATAATTTCTATAAGTTCTTGGGCCCCAAAACATAATTGTATTAAGAGTTTTAAACAATGACGATGTCACTCTATAGTACAACTTACTAACTATTACAGATCAAGTTATTAACACTATGTACCCTAACAGCCGGCAGTCATTTCCGTAATCACAATAATTTCAAAAGCTACACCACCACCACAATATTGGTTACCATCAGGTGATTTGTGGTCAAGCGCAAACCTATTCAGAATAAAAAAAAAGCTCAACGACGAGAAAAGTTTAAAACGCTTCCCACACAAAACAACGCCTAACCACGAGATTCTGGCGTAAGAATCAAAATAAACAAGGTCTCGGTTCGGTTCAGCGCCTTCTCTTCTCCATTTTCGCCTTGTTTTAACCGGAAAGTAAGTATATCCCTCTCTGTCGCACTTACATAGACGTGCGTGAGAGAGGGAGGTAGGTGCTTCGTTTTCAGCACGTGTGAGATCGAGTTCCTGAAACAGGTTGATGCAGGTATTGTTTGCGGGCAATAAATAAATAAATGTTAGAGGACAATCTTACATAAATCGAACTAGCCCCACAGTAAGTTCAAGTAGGCTTGTGTTATGGGTACTAGACGACGATATATTTAATAGATATAAATACTTAAATACATAGGGAAACATCCAAGATTCAGAAACAAATATTCATGCTCATCACACAAATATTTGCCCTGACCGGGATTCGAACCCAGGACCGTCAGCTTCACAGGCAGCTGCACTACCCACTAGGCTAAATCGGTCGCCGTGTTTTATACTATGTAGTGATGACACGCGCCATCTAGCACGTGTCAGTTTGCAATTAACCATACCGCGCTCTCTACGGAAGCTCTGCGCGTAAATTCGTAAATATTTAGTACATTTTAATTGATTATACGTATTGGAACACTGGATCATTTGTGAGAAATCTATCCGGTCATTTTGTTAGAACAATAAAAACGCTATCCTTTTTGCAAAAAAATAACATATCAGTGTCGTTGATACTTACGAAATTTGCAGCATGAAAGTTAATTTTTACGATGATAATAATACAAATACTTTTTATTGCACACCTCACATAATAAAATAGCACATAAAAAACAAAGATACAGGGAGACAGAGGCAGAACAACAGGCGGTCTTATCGCTAAAGAGCGATCTCTTCCAGACAACCTTTGGGTAGTGGAGAAATAAAATATAAAGCTTAAAAGTAGGTGGTGCATACACTATTACAATGATAATTTACTTTACTACTACTTTTTTAGCTACTTTTTTTTAGCTTACTTTTGATCTTTACTTTATGACAGAGTTAGCGAGGTATTTTTCAATATTTTGTTCGGTTATTTTGTTTCCTCTTCAGTCCACATAAATTTTTGTACACTGTAAATTTCACTTTACTTCTTCACACTGGAAGCTCAAAGTTCAGTATTTTCGTCGGATCTGTGAATGGGCCTTGCCCTAATACAGGGGAACAACGTATCGGAGGCAGGCACGTATCCAGACTTTTGGTTCGGGGGGCAAACATTGAAACAACCATGTGAACTGTGTAAAAATCGCTGTAATCACTGTACTATAATTTTTAATAACTTAAAGAAGTACCGTCCGTAGTTTACTTACACACTTATAAGTATTTTATATTAAGTATTTTAGTATTATGGGGGGGGGGGGGGGAATAAATCCCAACTATCCCCCCTCCACCCCTCTGGATACGTGCCTGGTCGGAGGTTTTCCCCTGGATTTTCCCCAGGCCACTCTTCAACCGTGCACTCTGTATTTTCTAATTTTCATAGTATAAGCATTTTGTTGACCCAAAGCCATACAAATTGTCAAAACTTATTTTTAAATGTGTTTAAAGAGAGCTAAAGAGGGGCGCGAAAAAAAATCGACCTACCCCATTGAGTGGGGTATCGTTGTTGAGTAAATAAATACTGTATTTTTATTTAAAAAAATATCGGAAATCAAAGGAATGAGAAGCTACCAAGGGCAGCATTTTTACAAAATTTTGTTCTGATTTTTTTACTTCTCACATACCTATAAACTTGAAAATTGGTGATAATGTTTATTATTACAATACCTTACAATACAATACAAATACTCTTTATTGCACACCTCAATCAAAGGATACAGTACAGTACAAAAATACAATGAGAAGAGGCAAACAATAGGCGGTATTACGTTATTTTACCAAAAAATGTTCCCATTAAAACCAACTTAATTTTACGATTGGTCCGGAACCCTAAACGTGCGGAGTCCGACACGCAATTGGCCGGTATTTATTTTGAAAGTGTTGCTAATGTTACTACGAGCACACAAACAAACATCGACGCACATCGATAGCAGACAATGGGTTCCATCTAAATTTTAATTTTAAGTAATAATGATTAAAGCCGTCAGTAGAGCGACAACGGGCTGACCCCACCAACTCACACCCTTCCACGCCATTCAGGAGATTCGGATGCGGTAGTTGTGGTACTAAATCTATAAGCCACGACCTCACAAAATTATCTATGCGAAGAACATAACATGATTAGATTAGATTAGATTAGATTTATTTATTTCATAATATAACAATACAATATAAATTATCCTAAGTCAATTTATACGACTTTATATTATGATCGTCAAAAAAAAATATGAAATGTCAAAAATGATAATAATAATAATAACATTAAATTATACAACAATTATCAAAATTATTTAAATAATGATCATACTACTAAAATCACATCATTTATAACAATAAAAATCCGCGTCAATAATATAATGTCGAAAACTTAAATAATCATCAGTCACAATACATTAAAATTAAAATCAAACAAAACTATAATTTAAAAATTCAATGTCAAACAAATTTCATTTCCATGAAGTCATTTACAGAATAAAAAGAATTTTCCAATAAAAAGATTCTAAGATTCATGTAACAAAAATAGTGAGGATCCGTTTAAGGGCATATTCGGTATCGTATTCTGATTAGGAAAAAGTAGAAGAAACTTGTTTTGACGGATCCTGCCCCATAGGAAAAAAAAAATTCACGTCAAAAAATTTTTCTTCTACTTTTTCCTAATCAGAACACGATACCGAATATGCCTTTAAAAGGGTCGCGACTATTTTTGTTACACCCTGTATAACATGTGCATAGAATTATATACTCACGAGCAAAAATAACGGGTACACTTTCTATGGAAATCAGTACAAAGTGTACCCGTTATTATTGCTCGTGAGTGTATAATAAACTACCAAATGACATGAAATTACTGCGAGGCAAGTTTTAAGAACAAAATGACTGACTGGCTTTTGGATAAATACTTTTATAGTGTAAGATAATATTAAAACCTCAATTGCATGATTTCGTAATTAATGAATTATTGTTACTGACATTTTTTATTACTGTTTAAGACACTCGTCAATTCCATTCGTCTTACGTATTATTTACCATCTGAGCAGCTCTCTCAAATACTGTAGTTTCATACTTATGTCAGGTAGTCACTTTATCATAACATCTTAAAATGAAATGAAATTCAATTCAATTATTTATTTCAGACATAGGTCCATACAAATTTGTTAGTAAATACAATAATTATAATCTTATAACCTAAAGAGTGTTAGTAAATATCTAAATTAGGGGCAAGGCGTGCTAAAAACTATTAACTATTACAATTTTTTTTTAAACATGACCGCTCAAGATGCTGTTGGAAGAATCGGTTCAAGTTATATACTTACCATTCAATACCGGATTTTACATACATTTATGTGCGAACACAATTGTTTATCTAAATAAACATATGTAATTGCAAGTGTATCGCACGGGGTCGCACTCAGTGCTTGAAAAGCCCCATTAGTTCTTGTAAAAGACTAATACTTGCCAGGATGCTAATAGCAGGTGGCCCCCCTTAATAGCCCGTGTTCTGCTCATTAGCTCGCTAATAGCAGTTAACATATTAACCACAGACTGGGTTCATATCGTTTTCCATATCAAGGTTGTCCATAATGCTTTAAAATCACTTTAATATCTTAGTTTTTGTGTAGTCACCACAACTTTGCACACAGCTACAGGCCATCACGCTGCTCAGTACCCTCTCCAAAGTGTTCGAGAAACTACTACTGGGAAGGCTTCTCCCTCACCTACAGCACCGCCCAGAGCAGTTTGGATTTCGCCCAGAGCACTCCACCACGCTGCAGCTCATTCGCGTCATCAGACACATGGTTGAGAAAATGAACAGGAGCATGTCGTCGCGGTTTTCTTTGACATGGAGAAGGCCTTCGACAGAGTCTAGCACGAGGGCCTGCTGGCCAAACCGAAAACGACGACATGAGAGTCCTCTGCTCATTTCTGTTTGAGCGGCGATTTTACACGGCTGTTGAAGACGCCACCTCGTCAAAACGCCCGATCCACGCAGGCTTTCCTCAAGGAAGCTGCCTGTCCCCTGCCTGCTACGCCTACGATATGACATCCCGGTGGTCAGTGACGTCAAACTAGGTCTGTTCGCGGATGACGCAGCGTACTACGCGTCATCCAAATCACACGGACATGCCGCCAAACTGATCCAGCGCCAGCTTGAAGTCCTATCGGATTGGCTGGCCAAATGGAGGCTCACGGTGAACGTAAGCAAAACGCAAGCCCTCCTGATGGGGAAGCGTCAACTGCCGCCGCCACCCAAACTCCTGGGACAGGATATAGGATGGCAACACACTGCACGATACCTGGGAGTCACCATCGACAGAGGACTCACTATGAAACAGCAAACGGAGGAAGTGGTGCGAAGGGCTAAAACTGCACGCACCAAACTTCGTCCAGTGCTTGCCAGCAACCTCCCGCTCCGCACGAAATTGGGGATTTACAAGACCTATATCAGCGGGGTAATCACGTAACTTTTGTACTACCTTTAGGTAAATTTTAATGTCAAATTTCAACTGTCATCACATACATTTATACTTCAAAATTGACAGTAAAATCTATCTACCGTTAGTACATAAAGTTACGTGATTCGCTTGCTGGTCTCATCTAAAAGCCTCAGCCGGAAGAAGCTCAGGGCACAGGAGTCGCTGAGCATGCGGACCATAGTCGAGTTTTAAAAGCCGATGAAGGCAAAGATGACCTTTCCATCGTAATGGGTTTAGAGAAATAGTCAGCCAAAAAGGACGAAGTCCTGATATGGCCTCCCCACACCCCTGTGTTGAAAAACTAGGTTAGGGTGAGGCGACGAGTGTGAGTGTATGGACATTCTCATTCTACGCCTGAAACTCAAGCCAACAACATCTACCCATCTCGCTCAGCAACTAGCTTCACCGTCAAGCCTTCTCCTTCACTCAAGACTGGCGTTTTCATTTACTTCCACCTACGGATCCACAACAAGTGTGAGCGCGACTCGCTTTTGCCGTCTCGCTCGCACCGCTTCTAGCTCGCTCGCACCGCTCTAGGAGCACAGCCGGACAATCGGACAGACATTCGAAATTACTTGTGACCAAACTGAAACGGGGACTAGCAAGGGACCGGGATGAGTCCTATACTGGAGCGAGCCGCGAGGCCTATACTCAGCAGTGGGCGATCACAGGCTGAAGATGATGATGATGATAAAAAAGAGACGGTTCGCTCAGTCAATAATAGTATTTTATGCAATGTTGTACAAGAGGGTTCAAAAAAGTCGAGTGACGTGTGTAACAATTTGAGGCGAAGCCGAAAATTGTTGATAAAGACGCCATAAGCCTTTTTGACCTACTTATACAACGTTGCATACATTGCTTTTTCTACGACTAGGGATTAAATAATAAAACACAAAATTAAACAGCAATACAGCATAAGAAAGAGCGGTAAGTTGGATAGTTACAGATGACAGTTCACAGAACGTAATCATAAACACGGTAATTTTTTTTCAACTGTCATTTACTGACTTGCGTTTTTCCTTGTGTTAGGAGTAATTATTTTAGTTTTGTTATTGTTTCTAACCATATGAATTCAGTTGTTTGTTAAGTTGGCAGTTTTGATTTTCGTTGTAAGTGCTGTTTTTTTTTATTTGTTGGGTTCACAGGGCACCTCTGTTAGCAGTTGCATTATGTCACATAATAACCCTAGGGTCTTTATGAAGAATAGACTAGATAAACTTTTTTGAAATTGCATAAGACATGCTTTTATATTCGTTTGCGGGACCATATAATTGACAGATAAAAGTACCGGAGTAGAAAATGTTATAAACGTGAAATTAGTGGAAAGTTCAGATACCTCCTCCATATTTCGCTGAAATCAGCTCGCGACCCACCACTCCCCCAGTTCGTCTTCAACCAACTTCCTATAATTAATTACACTTATTATCATTATTGTTCGGAAGGCAGTTTTGCTTCGATAATGAATTGTCCGCGTCCATCATTAATTAGTTTATTATAATAAGAAGGAAACTTCGTTGGATTAATCAACTTTATCTGATGGTCGTTGTTTTAAATATTTCGGTTGCGAATCCGGAATATTTGAAGAGTTGTTAGATATTGTGGAAGTTTGCGGGTATGAATTTTAAGCGGACGTACTTCTTTGAATATTGTTCCTCATTCCAGTTTATTTTAACTTATTTCTTGAAGGCTCAGTACTATTAAACCCTTTCGGAGTTCTCACATCTTCACTACTTGAATAAGTTTTAAGGACACTATAAATTCTAATGTTACTGATGCAACCTAAATAAAAAATGCACAATAAATGTGGACGTAAATGTCGATCCCGGATTGGACTATACAGTCACGAGAAGCGTTGTTTCTCACACACAGACGCTGTTTAAATCATCTGTCAAGATGCATAGGCCGATGAATGAATGACTGATGCAACCTACCCTACTTGCGGAATATACTTTAGGTAATTAATGTATTTGTTTAACATATTGATACCCTAGTTCACAATCGCATATACTAATTACAGGGAAGAGTGTGTAATTATTTAGAATTTATGCGCTATCGTACTATTTCATCATAAATTTAAGAGTTAGACTCTTGTCGGTGTAGCTCTCTCCATCTGACTCTATCCAGGGCCGCCTCCTTGACCTCCTTATACGACACGACTGCTGCTTTCCTTTTATTTGTTGCATGTAGCTTAACCTCGGTCTTCCCCTTCCTCGCTTTCCTTCAATTACACCAACTACACCAACTATCGTACTATTTACACCAACAATTTGATAAAAAAAAAAATATTAAAATGGTCTAGTTTACACATACCATGCTATCTAACATAGTCTTGATTGAAAAAAACATTTAAAAAACTAACCTACCCTTATAATTCGGCTGTCAAAAATTGTTAGGTCAGAAGTCTGTCATAGCCCAATTATGTCGCCTATTCCTGTCTTGTAGCGTAAAGTTCGGTCATCGTTAGATTTAGGTTCACGTCTTTTCGGTAGATATCAAAAGTTAAGGCCCACAAAGCTTAATTTTGGATTGGTCTAGTAACCCGCATAAATGGTGTTTCCATAACTATACATCCATGTGCCTAAGCCGTTAACTATTGACCACCGGGTGGACACTGGACAACTTTTGTTTTTACAAGTGACAATAACCCAGTTGTTTTTATAAAAACTGAACTTCTTTGTACTTTGTCATTTATTTTATTTCCCAACAGCTACATTGTAAACCGACAGCATATAATAAATAAATAAATAAATAAATATTAGAGGACAATCTTACACAAATCGAACTAGCCCCACAGTAAGCTCAAGAAGGCTTGTGTTATGGGTACTAGACGACGATATATTTAATAGATATAAATACTTAGATACATAGAAAACATCCAAGACTCAGAAACAAATATGCATGCTCATCACACAAATATTTGCCCTGACCGGGATTCGAACCCAGGACCGTTAGCTTCACAGGCAAGTACTACCCACTAGGCTAAACCGGTCGTCACATATGATTAGACAGTTATATGTCCTAATCTACCCAGGATGAGTCACCCGCTGGCATTATGCCGCAATTATCATCGCCGCGCCTCTTAGTACTTATATCAATTAATTGTTATGGTTGCTTATTTGGGGACAAGGGAGGGAAACAGATGAAACTTTGCTCATTGTTTGTAAGCAACAACCGAAATGTGTTGGAAACGCGTCGATTAAATAATAATAATAATTTATTTATACAAAAACACAGAAATACAAATTATGCGAATATCTGTTGAGACCCAAACTAGGCTGAGCCTGTATCTTGGGACCCACTGAGACGGTTAACAAAACACGTGAGTAATCATACTCCACTTAAATAGCACGACATGAGCATTGCAAAATGAAAATTAAGTTATTACGTTAGGTTAGGTTAAAATTGTCGTTGTTGTGTGTGTCTTTCGGCTGAAATGATGATGATGATGATGATGATGATGAGGTTAAAATTAAGTTATTAGTTATTACGAACATATTAATATAGATTATAGGATAACTTCTCCCAGCAGCGTATCCTCAATCCACTGGCAGAAGACGACCGAAGCTTCTCCAATGCCAGCGATTTGTTGTGAAAGAGAGATTCATTGTGGGTTGTAGAGAGGTAGGGTACAACAAATTGTCATCTCATTCACATTTCGAATAATCTAACTCATGAAGTGCTTTGGTTGCGAATTGCCATTTTAATTGCTGTTGTGTTCCTTTCCTGGTGGGGAGTGTATCAATTCACCAGATCGCGTATTATGGTCACGTTTATTGACGAAAAACGACAAGATAAAGCCTCTGCCACTTTCTAATGGTATCAAAAAGTAACAGATGCTTACGCCATAGACCCTCTCGAGGACGCACTGTGAAAGACCCGCCTTATTCTCCGTCAATAAAACTAATCTGGAAAAGTTTAAGGGATAAGTTGGCCTTTGTACTTAACTTCTCGTTTAGTAAATGATGTCGGTTGTACCTTTTTTGTACAAAAAAGAGTTTTACTAATACTACTACTAATGCTTAAATCAGAAAGGGTCGGCATGTAATTTTTACCATCGTCGTGTAAATTAAACAAAATGATAGTTGTTTGTCAAGTGGGACTGGGCCGGCCACGTCTGTCGCATGCATCCAGATAGGTGGGCTAATATAGCCACCAAGTGGGTGCCACATGATGGACGACGCGGACGGGGCAGGCCCAGACGGAGATGGCGGGATGATCTGGATGCATTTGCCAAGAATTGGGAAGAAGAAGCGCTCAATAGGGAGACCTGGAAAACATGGGGAGAGGCCTTTGCCCAGCAGTGGGACAGCCAATAGGCTATAAAGTAAGTAGTAGTGATAATTGTTTAATGTGAACATCTGGCGTATACTGTGCACACGACATCGTCTTGGTGTGCAATTAATTCTTTTATGGCGGCGCCTAATCGCGGCACTGACAACATCGACTAGCGACATCTAGGGACAGTTGACTCACACTCATATCCATAATAAGGCCTATATCTAGTGTAGTGTTATCCATCCATCTTTTTAATAAATTGCCAGTAGAGCTAAAAGAGATCTCCAACATAAAGGTGTTCAAGAATAGATTAAAGGCTCTTTTAGTAGATAAATGTTATTATTCAATTGATGAATTTGTGAATGACGTATTGTAATTATTATTATTGATAGAATTTATAACATTTGAATGACATGTTTAATGATTAATGTAATTTATTTTAGAATAGTGTTGACATTTTATGTGGTAATGTATTTCTTTTTGTTATGTGATAATGCTAGAATGTTAATGTTATTATTGTTTGCTTATATTTTTATTTTTTAAATGATTCAAGTTCTGTTTTTTTCTCTTGTAGGTATGTTTATGTATATCTTATAATGTGATGTATTCGACACAATGTATATTGTTCAGAATTAAATAAATAAAAAAAAAATATATACTATAACGAGTGATGACGAAAGTGTTTGTGTGAAAGCGGTTATACGATACAAAACATTTTCGGTTCACATGAATAATGCATTCAAAATCTAAGAATAACATATTAGAGTGCCTGTTTATAAAATAGACCTAAAATTCCATGTTAGCATACTTTTTTGTTTCAAACCTGTAGAATTTTAGAAATTGTTTGTCATAGAAAGTCAAAAAAGTATTCTGGAGGCCAACGAAGTTAGTTCGTGCATGTCCTGTCACTCGAATATGCAAGTGCAATAGAGACAGAGAACACCAACTTGGCCGTATCTAATTTAAATCAACTTATCCAACGCACTTGCTCGTCACGCCAAGACAAAACCTATACGCTGGCCAACTATCCGTCCGCTGACCCCCTTATAAATAATAGCGGTCCCACCCTCCACCCTTGGGGTAACCCTCTAGATCTCATTTCCAAATTGCATTTCGAAACTGATTCTCGACTTTACAACTGTGTAACACCAATCGATTATGAAACGTGGGCAGCGCTGATAAGGTCGTTAATTTGTTGTTGTTTTAAGAGCGAATTTTAGTGCTTACTTGTAAGGTCATAACCTAAGAAGGGGTCCTACCCGCTACAAGCACTAACTCGTATAATGAGATATGATAATAAACGCTCTGCTTGAATATTGATGTTGGAAGTTAAGGATGCACTCGCCGGGCTAAGATCGAGACAGATTATTAATTAAAGTGGAGTTTTTATTAAAACTTTACAGCATTAAAGATAACTATTATATCGTTTCCACAGTGAAACTAGTGTCTGTAAACGATGTAAGTGCAAGTATTGGGTGCAGCCCAACGGGGAAAGTAACTACGCCTTACAGAAAACCATCATCCTCCTAGCGTTATCCCAGTACAGTTCCATCCTGAAGGATGCCCGGAATCCGCTACCTAATCTACTACTAGCACTAATTTTTACGGAAACAAATGCCATCTGACCTTTCAACCCGAGGGAAAACCAGAACTTATTAGAATTAGGCTTGTCAAGTGCGCAACTTAACTGTTAGAATTTCTCAAGCAGCCCTAATAAGGCCTCTAACTTGGCTTAACGACTGCTATCACAGACAGCAGCCGGGATCGACGGCTTAACGTGCCTTCAAAAGCACGATAGCACTCAGTTAATAACCGGGCCATTGTCAGATTTATATTCGCGTCTTTTCGGTGGACATATCAAAAATTTCGGATTGGTTTAGTAACCCGCAAAAAGCTGTGTCTCCGTTGCTATAAATCCATCCACTAAAAATATAGCTTCCATGTACATAAGCCGTTAACTATTGACGACCGAAGGGACAACTTTTGTTTTTGCAACTGACAATGACCCAGCCACTCAAAGCGGTCACCCATCCAAAAACTGACCTGAGCCGACGTTGCTTAACCTCGTTTACCGCACGCGGCACGCGGGAGCCGCTGGGCCACGAGCGCTCCTTGTAGAAAATCGCAGTCATATTAATGACTGATGCCTACTCGCACTATAGGCTATGTTGTATTTATGGTTGGTGATAACCTGAGATCCGGAGGAAGCTCTGTGTTAAGCGACGACAAATCTTAGGTCTTAGGCTCGGTTGCACCAGCATACGATCACAGGCCGGACATTGTCAAATATGGCGCTGGCAGCTGTCATTCCATAGAAACTTGTCAAACTTACGATACATCAGATTTTAACAAACACCGCTTACGATACATCAGATTTTAACAAACACCGCTTATGTTTAAAATTAGAGGGTAAACTACAAATTAATTAAGACAAAACAATCTGAGCACTGTTTGTACACCTACTTATTTACAACACAACCATTACTATGAATTTATTATTATAAACAATAACAGACTCCTTAACACAAAAATCTTTTTAATTTAAGATTAGTTTGTTAAGAATGAAATGTAATTAAATATATTTTTTCACTGAAATAAACAGTTCAAATTTTAAATTTTTTTTTTTTTTTTTATTACAGACGGTTTGGTGCAACCCACCCTTATGCCGGGTTTTTTTATTAAGACCCGTTAGACTAAATGTTAGATCAAATTTTAGTAACTCAGTATATTTTTTGACATAACAAACCCACATAAGGTTTAACGGATCTTTATAAAACCGAGCCTTAATCTACTAGCGTAATAGATAAATAAATATTTACTTAAGGTTAATCTCACACGAGTCGACCTAGTCCCAAACTAAGCAAAGTTTTACGCCGCCGACCGCCAACAAAACTCCCAGTAGCTCGATCCCACTCACACCTCAAGCCGATCTTTGAGCTTAACACCCTGGAGCGACCCAAAGGGTTTAATGAAAGCCGACAAATATGGTGCAGACTGAATCGCCTGAGGACTGGTGTCGGAAACTGCGCATACCTCTGGCACAAATGGGGGTGGAGCGAGTCGGCAGCGTGCGACTGTGGAGACCCGAAACAGACCATACACCACATAGTATTCGAGTGCCCCATTACCAGATACAGCGGATCAGCTGTGGACTTTAAACACCTGACAAAGGAAGCGAGTCTACATCTGCAGAATTCTAAATTTTAACTGCAATAATACCCAGTGTGTAACCGCCATACGATTAATAAATAAATATATACTCACACCTCAGATTTGATTGACGCCGCTCAACCAATCTCACCTCACTGGAGCGCAAACTCTTATAGTAAGTATTCCAGTGTTTAAACCGCCCGCGTGGTCGTGCCGGAGATGTCCCCTGATTTTCAACCGCGCACTTCTCGCTTCAATGGGCTCGACCTATAGACCCAATAAAAAAGGTATGCTTATGTTTATGGCCTTGTTAGTACCATGAACTACACTCCTCTAATTAACCCAAGTATTTGTTTTAACGTGTGATAAGGAAACTAATTAAAAACCTGTTTAATGAGAACCACTCAACACGATATTAATTTCATGGCTATTTTATTCCGGAAGTTTGCTGTCTCATTAACAAGTTACCATAACACTATTGTGTTTCTTGTTAATTTAACTTCAATGTTTTTTTAAAACTACGGTGGCAAACTATCTTAATTCCTGTATGGCGGTAAGCCGTACCCAAACCCCTTAAGGGATAATTTCCGGGATAAAAAGTATCCTATGTCCTTCCCTGGGACTCAAACTACCTCTCTACCAAATTTCATCTCAATCGGTTAAGCGGTTTAAGCGTGAAGAGGTAACACACACACAGACAGACAGACACACTTTCTCATTTATAATATTAGCATGGATGGGGTTTCTCTTAAATAAATAAATAAATAAATATTAGAGGACAATCTTACACAAATCGAACTAGCCCCACAGTAAGCTCAAGAAGGCTTGTGTTATGGGTACTAGACGACGATATATTTAATAGAAATAAATACTTAAATACATAGAAAACATCCAAGACTCAGAAACAAATATTCATGCTCATCACACAAATATTTGCCCTGACCGGGATTCGAACCCAGGACTGTCAGCTTCACAGCAGGTGCACTACCCACTAGGCTAAACCGGTCGTCGGTGTCTTCCAAAGATGAAACCGCCGGTGAAGCGAGCTGACCCAGAAGTTGCCTATTCACTCGTACCTTAAAAAGGTCTAGCTTATATGAACTCGGAAATACAGACGCCAGCAGGGAATTCCAAACCTCAGCAGTGCGCATTATAAAAGATGATGAAAAACTCTTGGTTCGTAAAACAGGAATTTCGATCAGGTAATGATGGTACTTCTCGATGATCGATGGACGATGGGGGAAGGCGGTATGAGCTCATGTAGCTCCTGAGCCACTCTCCGAAGTACAACTTAGTACAAGACGCACAGACAGGCAACTATGCGTCTATTAGACTGCAGCTCAGTGTCTTTACCATGAGTTTACATGACCGTACTCGCTAGCGATTGCGTAAAAATTTGGCAAAAGTACAGCGCCTCTGGCGTTTACGCAATAGAACTAATCGGCATACTAAATCGTTTACGCAGTCGCTAGCAAGTACGGTCATGCAAACTCATGGTAAAGGAACTGTTCCTACTGCCGTACCGTCTCCAATGAGCCTCCTGGCTCTGCGATCCATCGAGTCGAGAGCGACAAGTTGTTACTTAGCCGAGCCATCCCAAAGGTGACAGGGCGAAAATTCAGCGTTTTTACGCCGGTTATTTTACGTCATTGTCGTTTCATTAAATATTGTTAAAATAGACGATGATCTGAGTAAACTTTTGTCAAAAGTGTAAACCAATGTCGGGTTCGAGTCTTATTTGATCAATGTTTTCGCCGGTTTATCCCAACTTTGGGTAGATAATCTTGAGTCGACAATGACTTTAGAAACGAGCGTTTCAAACGCTCGGAGAATCGCCCGACTACAATACTGCATGCAAGATCCGACTTGGGCTTTGTAGAAAGTAAGAAGCTGTCCAGGCGTGTGTATCACTTGACCTTTAGGATGCTCAGTTTTTGGCCACTGTTCTACAGCCGAACAAATAAAGTTGACGTAAAACATTGGAAACGAACTTCATACAGACATACACCACGTGTTGTAGTACAATAAACATTTAAAGCGTTAATATGTTCATTAACATAAATTAAAGCTGGACTGGTTTTGATGCAATCCACAATTACTTTGGAACACGAAATTGTTGAAATGAACTAATTTGTAAACTGGCGATACATGCTCGTAGGTACTTAAATAACTTAATAAGTGCATTTAGGTAGGTATGATGTACTCCTAGTGCAGTAAAACGTGGGAATCATGTAAAATACAAATGTTTTTGTTAAGAGGCCTTACAACTTTTGAAATATAAGATTTCAAGCTTACATGGTCATTTACATTAGAATTACGATTTGAAACGGGATATTTACCATGTATATTTGTATTTTTGAGTTCCCGATATTTCGGCACTGTTGCAAGCGCCATTATCAAGGATTAACTCTATGGATGGAACTTTTGAAATGTTTTGATTTCGAATTATGATTATTATGCCAATAAATTCATTATGTTACTGTTGTAATTATTAATAGGTTTCATATGTATTAACTCTGCACCACCTGCTATGAATCGTTATGATTAGATTTCATTTCCGCTACCCTAAGGTTGTCTGGAAGAAATAGCTTTTTAGCGATAAGACCGCCTGTTGTTTGCCTCTACTCATTGTGTTTTTGTACTATCATTTATGCTTTAATTGTGTGCAATAAAGAGTATTTGTATTGTTATTGTATTGTAAAGGATAGAAAGTTTTAGATAGCCATTTTTTGATTTTATTATGTGTAGTAGAAGTTAAGCGGAAAATAAACAGTTTTTAGCTTGATAATGGTCGATCTGGAGTGGTGTATGAAACGATTTTTCTTAATGAAACGTCCAAAAAATACATTTAGAATGTATGACATTAGGTTGCAGTAGATAGTAACATTGAGAAAATGTCAAGGTATATGTCAATTCATACAGAAAATGGTCTAAATAAATGAGCGTTTTTGAACTGATAAGGAACCTTAAATGCATTTTTTTTTAAATATACATTGATAACTACTTCAGCCTAGTTGGTAATGCCCTGCCTACGAAACTATTGGTTCTGGGTTCGAATCCCGCTCTGGGCATTTGTTCGTGTGATGAGCACGAATATTTGTTTCTATTTATTTAATTATCTATTTATCAAGGCCGTACATTTGTATGTATGTATGTAAAATTCTTTATTGTACATGAGAAAAACACAACAAAAGCACAAGAACTGTAGACATATATGTACAAAGGCGAGCTTATCCCTATATTTATTTATTTATTTAAACTTTTGCACAAAAGAAATCTTAACGTACAAAAGGCGGACTTAATGCCATGAGGCATTCGCTACCAGTCAACTTCCAGCCCAATCAGAACTATTGTAGGCGATGCAACTAATTTCATAAAAACGATTTTGGTAAATTTACTTATCTGCAATATACAGGCTGTAACAAAAGTAGTGACGATCCGTCAAAAAAATTTTTCTTCTAGTTTTTCCTAATCAGAACACGATACCGAATATGCCCTTAAACCCTTACTACTTTTGTTACAGCCTGTACTTGTTTACTTAAAGAGGAATTTTAAAAACGAGCCGTTTTTGGAGGAAAAGGAATTTGACATAAAACCAGTACGATGAAATGGTATGGCCAGAGAGATTTCTAGAAGAGCGAAGTTGATATTCGACGACTTAAAGTTAAGTTTGGTAATATAAGGGAATTCTTTCACCTAAGCTTTGAGCAATTGAGTGGAGATTAAGATCACTTGCTTGATTGCAATAAGACATCGTCTGGTATGGCCAGAGAGATTTCTAGAAAACCGAGAATGACGTTCGGCGACTCAAAGTTAAGTTTGGTACTATAAGGGAATTCTTCCACCTAAGCTTTGAGCAATTGAGTGGAGATTAAGACCACTTGCTTGATGGCAATAAGACATCGTCTGGTATGGCCAGAGAGATTTCTATAAAAGCGAAGATGACGTTCGACGACTTAAAGTTAAGTTTGGTACTATTAGAGAATTCTTCCACCTAAGCTTTGAGCAATTGAGTGGAGATTAAGACCACTTGCTTGATGGCAATAAGGCATCGTCTGGTATGGCCAGAGAGATTTCTATAAAAGCGAAGATGAGGTTCGACGACTCAAAGTTAAGTTTGGTAATAAGGGAATTCTTCCACTCCACCTAAGCATTGAGCAATTGAGTGGAGATTAAGACCACTTGCTTGATGGCAATAAGCCATCGTCTGGTATGGCCAGGGATTTCTAGAAAAGCAAAGATGACGTTCGACGTCAATATGGGAATTATTCCAGCTACAAGTAAGCTTTGAGCAATTGAGTGGAGATTAAAACCACTTGATGGCAATAAGACATCGAAGACATCGTCATCATAAACTGTACATCGGCAACCGAATCGCAAATAGTTTGTATTATACATATGTTTATTTCTATGGTTTGTATTGTACCTATATTATTGTATACACTGTTTTATTTAATTTTTGTGTAATGGATCTATTGCCTGGAAATAAAAATTATTCATTCATTCATTCATTCATAAAAAAAATCTAATCCATAATAAACACTGTCAAAACAAATTAAATATTAGTATACCTCCTACCAGGGTCGGTGAAGGCATAAAGAGGTATGTAAAGGCTCATTAGGCCGTGGTATAGCCCATAAATACATTATCGCGCAGGGAGGCGGGCGGTGGGTTATCGAATTAAAACTTCACAAGCAATAGTGAACTGTATTAGGACGCCAAGTATGATTTGCTTGAAACAACGTTCCGATACACGTAACGGAAATTTGAAGAGATGTTGACACCAAATAAGATAATCAGTAAGTTCGTTTTCTCGATAAAGGATCTAATTTTGACGACCGGTTTCGCCTAGTGGGTAGTGCACCTGCCTGTGAAGCTGACGGTCCTGGGTTCGAATCCCGGTCAGGGCAAATATTTGTTTGATGAGCATGAATTTTTTTTTCTGAGTCTTGGATGTTTTCTATGTATTTAAGTATTTATATCTATTAAATATATCGTCGTCTAGTACCCATAACACAATCCTTCTTGAGCTTACGACGTGACGTCACTGATCTGTTGCGCTCTCTCTTTACCACCAGCTAAATTAAAATGGTAGCTTCGTTATTTTTTGAGATGTATGTATGGAACCCTCTTAAATATTTATTTTATTCTGTTTTATGTATTTGTTGTTACAGCGGCAACATACATACATAATCTGTGAAAATTTCAACTCTCTGACTATCACGGTTCATGAGATACAGCCTGGTGACAGACGGACAGACGGACAGCGAAGTCTTAGTAATACGGTCCCTTTGGGTAGGGAACCCTAAAAAGTAGAAGTATTCGCCACAATCTACACACACTTCATTCTACATCAAAACTATACATAGAGTGCATATACATATGTATAGTATTATGTGTATAGTATTTGGTTGTTAGTGTAAACACGTAATAAGTTATCCTGGACTAGTAAATACGGTAATATTATAGCGTAGAACGGAACGCACGGGTGGGAGGGGGCGATCGAGGTAAGGGTACTGGCTACGTAATTAGATTTCCAAAGTCCGAATACACTGCTCGTACTTGTCTTCATAATAATGTGGGAGGCGTGAATGGTTTTGATACTTTAACTGGTTATTATTACGATTATTCTCTTTTTTGAGTTTTTTATATATTTATATGACAGTCGCATAGAAGCTTACGATCTACCTGATAGAAGACACCGTAGCCTATGGTCACATATTTCTTAATGAGGAAGTTCATAAAGGAGGAACGTAACACACATTAAATAAAAAAGAACGTATAACGGAATTGAGAACCTCCTTCTTTTTTTGAAGTCGGTTAAAAATTAGATTTGTTGGGATTAGATCGGTTTCTTCAAGCGTCTCCGAGAAACTACTGTGAAATATCTACTTAACGATATTTTAGAAAATCCCAGTGGCACGAGTCGGGGTCCTAGGGGCTTTTCGGTGAAAAAAAAAACCGTAAGAAAACGACCTACTTTTCTCTGTCTGGCTTGAAATATCGGAGGCAATCATTTTCTTAAAACTACTTTCCTACGACAAATTTCGGAATCAGATGTCAAGCAGACCCCGTGCTCCTTAAGATACAACCGGGACAAGGAAACCGAAACACGTGCCTTTTTCGCTCTTGTAACAATGACAATAAGGCTCAAAAACGGTATGCGTTTAAGTTTCCCTCTGTACTAGTCGTTAAGGTACATTTTTGGGTGAAGGTGTAAGAAGAAATCAAAACAGGTCAATCCTCTATGACAATTCATTGCAACTAACTGACCGGCGCCCCGACACTGCATATCTACACGAAACATGCGTATGTATAGGTATATGGCTACATTATCGAAATTTGAGTGAACACCCTCGCTACATTTGTTAATTCAAAAACGCAAGTTGGACATTCTACTTTTTCATGTACATAATTTTCAGACACTTTTTTTTTAAATGCAGATTTTAGAATACTTGGCTCTCACTTCATATTTTTGTATTATTATTTAGAAAGAGGTTTAATTCCAGCATCACTTCCCATAGTTTCGGAAATTAATGAACAGCTAATTAATATCCATGAATCGAGTAACTCAGTGGTCCTTGGACGTCTCACCATTTGTATGAAAACATGTTTTTTACCACTGTGTTACCCACCTTTTACAGCAATATGTTAATATTTAAGTATTTTTACCTATAAATTCCTTTTATTAGATTCAGGTACTATTTCGAAATCCTATTTTTGTACACTAATTCAATACAAATTATCCCATCATCCTGAATTATACTAAACTATATACTCTCTCTCCTCCTCCTCTATTAACTTAAGTATCTCAATATCCCACCTATGTTGATATTATACATTGGTTAAACTCTAAGGAAGAGCGGTGACTCTTGACACAGGCATCTTGATTGCTTAAAAAGAGTCACCAGCCCGAATATTGTAAAGTTTTTAAGCTTACGAATAAATCATTTTTATTTTTATTATTTTTTATTATCATTGATTTTCTTTTTGTAATAGAAAACTGGTCATGAAATAGTAGAATGACCCAAGTACCAAGACCGCTCGACCCGCACTCAACATCGAGGTATCGGATATTTAGTTTGCTTTGGGCCGGCGGGGCGCGCTTAAGTCCAACTATAAATTAGGAAGGGGTACCGTTTCATTAATCACCCATACGCTGTTATTATTAATTAACCCAGCGAACTACCGTATTAGCTATCGATCGATGATGTCGCCTTTTTGAGCAGTCGATTTGTATGGTCACTAAGCTTTGAATGAGTACGGTAGTTCTCTAGAGAGAACTAAAAAAAAATCATTATTCTTAGAATTACGATTTGAAACGGGATATTTACCATGTATATTTGTGTTTTTGAGTTCCCGATATTTCGGCACTGTTGCAAGCGCCATTATCAAGGATTAACTGACGTGCTGCGAGTTTTAGTTGTGGTTAACCCACACATCATAGCGATCTACCCTCTCCTGGTTCGCTTTTTTCGCACAGTGTCACCGTCACTACCACCGTCCGCCTTGTCACTTGAAACTCGATTACGGTCACGACACACCACACTCACAGTATCAATATACATGGTAAATATCCCGTTTCAAATCGTAATTCTAATGTAAATGACCATGTAAGCTTGAAATCATTATTCTTACATTCCAATACCTACCAATTTTACGAAAACACTTGGGTAATGTCATGCTATAATTCAATTTTGCTTTGTTTTGAAAGTGACGCTGTAAATTTACTCCAGTAGAAAAGGGTAATTCACGCAACTTTACAAATTTACGGTAAATAGTTGTATTTTATGTCATATATCTTTTTAGGGTTCCGTACCAAAATTGTAAAAAAGGAACCCTTATGGTTTCACTTTGTCTGTCTGTATGTCTGTCATATCGCTAAATAACTCAAGAACTACTTATGCTATCGATTTGAAATTTGGAATATATAAAGAAGGCTTACCTACATGCATAGAACATGACTTTTTTAAATATATTATTTTATTTTCTATGAAAAGTCTAGTCTTTCTAGGGTATTCCCAAATAACCCCATAATATTCAATTTTTCTGGACACTTTCCCGGTACAATGTACATCATCATCATCATCATCCTAGCGTTATCCCGGTACAGTTTCATCTTGAAGGGTGCCCGGGGGAGATTTGGCGTAGGCACTAGTTTTTACGGAAGCAACTGCCATCTGACCTTCCAACCCGAGGGGAAACCAGACCTAATTGGAATTGGGCTTGTCAAGTGAGTGGCCAACTTGACTGTTAGAAGTTCTCAATTCGCCGGAAGGGCTCTAACTTGGCTTAACGACTGCTATCATAGACATCAGCCGGGATCAACGGTTTAACGTGCCTTCCAAAGCACGGGAGCGCTCAGTTAATAACCACTCAAACCGGTCACCCAAAGTTCCAGGTATAATGTACATATCAACTGGATTAATATATTTAGTTATATTGCAAAAATGGGCTACATTAGCCATCTTCGGGCACATGAGCGCCGGGGCACTGATTAGGAGTCGAAGTGGTCGCCATGGCCGAAACCGGTCGGTCATCATCATCATATTTTAAAAAATACTGAACTCTTCCTTTATACTCTTCTGTAACTGCATGCTATGGTCGTATAATCCCGTCATTAGCCTGTTAATATTGCCGGCTACTTAGCATTGTTGCATTGCCAAAAGCTGTCGGGTGCGAGCGATTAAGTAATCGGGTTGGCTTGTAAAATGCGGCAAGAAGCTAGCCGGGCGGGCTACAGTGGGCACATCATTATATTTTTAGAGTTCCTCAGCATTTTCCGCCAGATTTTCCGCTCTGGCACTAAAAGCTTGCTATCGTCCTTCTGTGTGAGTATCCAAGCCTCACACCCATACATCAAGATTAACTAACGGTTTTACTTCTTACTTCCAGTAGCGCTACAACCCTTTGTACCCTGGCCTCCTCCACAATTTTTTTCCACCTCTCACGATCCTTGGCTACCTTCTTCCAGTTCGTGAACTTGCCCATCGCTCTTAGGTCCTCGTCTACGCAGTCCCTTCATCTCTTCTTCTTCTTCTAAATTGAAAGGAGAAAATGGAACTCTTATCATCCTCCTAACGATGGGCTTCATAAGAACGCTCAAGGTCACCCAAAGAGCAATGGAAAGAGCTATGCTCGGGGTTTCTCTGCGTGATAGAATTAGGAATGAAGCTATCCGTAGCAGAACTGGGGTCACCGACATAGCCTTCAAAATTGCGAGACTTAAGTGGCAGTGGGCAGGGCACATTGCTCGCAGGACTGACGGTCGATGGGGCCAGAAACTGCTTGAGTGGCGTCCACGCACCGGAAGACGAGCTGTCGGTAGGCCTCCGACAAGGTGGAGTGATGACCTGGTGAAGGTCGCGGGAATCCGGTGGAAACGAGCGGTACAGGACCGGTCTGGATGGCGAGCCTTGGGGGAGGCTTATGTTCAGCAGTGGACGTCTTTCGGCTGAAATGATGATGATGATGATGATCATCCTCCTTGGAATCCTTACCTTATCGTGTGCTTGTCTGTCGGTCCGTCTGTCACACACAATTTACTCCCAAATTACTGGGCAGATTGATTTTTTTTATAACACGTCGGTTATAAAGAAGTATGCGGGCCGCATTAGAATTACGATTTGAAACGGGATATTTACCATGTATATTTGTATAAAAGCGAACCAGGAAGAGGGTAGATCGCTATGGTGTGTGGGTAGACCACAACTAAAACTCGCAGCACGTCAGTTAATCCTTGATAATGGCGCTTGCAACAGTGCCGAAATATCGGGAACTCAAATATACAAATATACATGGTAAATATCCCGTTTCAAATCGTAATTCTAATGTAAATGACCATGTAAGCTTGAAATCTTATATTCAGCCTATGAACGCTTGCAACTCCATTATTGTCACATGTGCGTTACTGATCCTTTTAAAATTTTATCACTCCTTTCTTGATCCCCATACTGTGGTCCCTCGGGAAAACCTCGGCATTCATTTCACAACCGGAGCGTCCGAGGGAGGGAATTCCTCTGAAGCCGTACCGTACGCGACCATCTCAGTTCTAGTAAGTTGAAAGGTACTCGTTAGTTGGTCCTAAAGACCGCAAAGTAGGACTTGTAATGAAAATAAATGAATTTTAAACGTGAATAACATGTTGTTTTAAACTCTTCGGGAGTTTTTCTTTCATTCTATTCACGACGAGTTTGCAACGTATTGAGATGACTAGCGTTCGAACAAGTGGTAACAAATACATAGAGGGCAATAGAGTCGTTATTCATTAATTTTTTTTACGATTGAATGAATAAATTATTTATTTACCTTAACATTACTCATAAAATTCACGTAACTACATTTTTATTGTATGTTATGTTTTGTTTTCCAAATTATTTTATCAATCTTCACTATTATTCTATGTATTTCCTGCAACCTTCATTGTTCACAAAAAAGTACCTAAATTATAATTTGAACTGAAAAATATTTAGAGTTTAACAAAAAAAATCCTGAATAATCTATTTGAGAAAATATAATCTTACCTACCTAATAAACGCAAGAGAATTATATGAAGTGTATGGTAAATAAATCACTGAATCGTTATTCCTTTAATTGTAATAATACTTAGGCGACTCCATTACCCTCTATGTGAAATTTGCCACCACTTGTCCGAACCCTAGACATGACTCACGAAAATCTAAATTCAAATCACCCAACTACCCTACTGTTTAACTAGTGAGTGTCGGATCACGCACAATGAAGGGTTCCGTACCAACACCCAATCCAAATTTATAATCACTATCAATACATTGAATCTAAAAAGGTCGTATCTTCGTAGTGAACTCACGGCACTTACGGCAAGACAGTTTTTCAGCGGAAACTCAAAAATCATAAAACTTATCTTGTTTAAACCAAAACTCGTTGAAATTATTTATTAACGCACACCACCTCAATTTTTTTTTAGTATTTTAAACTTCATAGTTAAGAAATTAGAGGGGGGGGAACACTTTTTATGAATTTGACAGCTAATATCTAACGGTTGACTTAAATGAAAAAAAATGTTAGTCGAAACTCCATATTTTTAAAGGTATCCATGGATACCCCACATGACTGTGCGCATTGTTTTTTTTTTACTCCCCCACCCCAATTTATTTCTTTTTGTAATTGTACATCTCATCATCATAATTGTACTCATAGAATACGCCTTCCTACCTCATAAATCTAGTGCTTATAGTCTTCGAGTAAAACTGTGTCATACGGACGGACGGATGGACAGACATGACGAAACTATAAGGGTTCCATTTTCGCCTTTTGGCTACGGAACCCTAAAAATGCTCGTCCACTGAAACACAGCCTCTGACTCATTGGGACCGAAGTTCGGATCATTGTTTCAGCTCACACAATGGAGAGTTCGCGCCCTGTCTTCGGCCTTTGCCAATGTTGTCGACACAACTATCTAGAGCCGTGAGAAAAACATTTTTACAAAGATTACCTTAACTGTTAACAGATTTAGTTAGTTAATATGTATTTTTTTTTACTGTTCTAGTTCTTACAATTACAAGTATTACTTAATTTTGTAACTTAGGTGCATGATAATAGACTTGTTAAAATGAGCGCGGTCTCGCCAACAAACTGTCTTGTCAGTTTGGCGAGTAAAATTGAAACTGGAAACTTTATGTACCTTTTTGAAAAAAAAAAAAGGAAATTTGTGTATACGACGCTATTGTGTCGAACCGTGATTCAATTTTTAGGGTTCCGTAGCCAAAATGGCAAAAACGGAACCCTTATAGATTCGTCATGTCTGTCCGTCCGTATGTCACAACCGATTTACTCGGAGACTATAAGCACTACAATTATGAAAATTGGTAGGAAAGTGTATTCTATGAACCGCTGCATAAAAGTGATGTGAAATTACAAAAAAATATTAAATTAGTTTTTTGCTATAAACCATATTATACGAAAATTTGTAATTGAGTTCGATAGTTTACGCTTCGGACCAACTTCGGATATGTTAGTTGACGTGTATAGCTGTCCATAGAAGCGCTCTATCTCGCTCAGAAGCTCATTTTGACATGAAAAATGTATAGCACATGTTAAATCGCCCTCGTGGCCTATTTGCAGAATAAACGTTTGATTTTGATTCTGTACTTTAAAAACTATCAATTATTCTGTGATAACGTGTCGAAACCAGTGGAAACACACGAACTATTCGTGATGCGCTATTTGGCGACAGTATGTAATTTACAACCGTACTTGTGTGCGTAATGCGTTTTAATACGCATTGCCGTGTAATGAGGCGTTCATGTGTAGTGTTTCTGCATATTTCAACTTTAACTATAGAGTAATAAAGTGTCAATTAGCTTGAATTAATCGCTGGCAAGAGTTACAGTTGATAAGGAACGAGTTAAATTAATGCGGTACGTAATATTGTTTGTAACGGCAAACCATTTTCAATACAAAGGCACAGGATCTTAAAGCATTTAAGACTAGAGACTATATTGATATATTAATTAACCCCTCTGCCAAAGGTATAGAGGAAAAATCTGCCACGTTATTAAGCGTATCACACACTACGCAGATACGATAATATTTTATCTGCGTATAATAACTTAATGATTTGAAACTATCACACACTACGTAGATACGATAATATACGAGACGATACATTCAGTCTGACATCAACCTGTAACCTGTATCTATCTGTGAGTTTACAATGACCGTACTCGTTAGCGTCTGCGTAAACGATTTGTATGTAGAAAAGTACAGCGCCTCTGGCGGTCACTCATAGAACTAAGGATAGGTAGCATGAGTTCTACGGTAAATTACCTATCGAAAACTAAACGCTAGCGACTGACGTTTTGTAGCTGTCAAATGGCTGTTACCGTACAAAATCGGTACCATGAGTTACAAACTTGACAGATGCTATCGAACAATACGCTATCGAGTGTAGTAACTATTTCACTATAGCGCTACCATGAGTCGACAGTGACCGTACTCGCTAGCGTCTACGTAAACGATTTGTATGTACATTAGTACAGCGCCTCTGGCGGTCACTCATAGAACTAAGGATCGGTAGTATGAGTTCTACGGTAAATTACCTATCGAAAACTAAACACTAGCGACTGACGTTTTGTAGCTGTCAAATGGCTGTTACCGTAGAAAATCGGTACCATGAGTTACAAACTTGACAGATGCTATCAAACAATACGTTATCGAGTGTAGTAACTATTTCACTATAGCGCTACCATGAGTCGACAGTGACCGTACTACGTAAATAATTTCCACCTTTAACAGTTGATGGTAGCAGTGATCTTTTATTTCAAGTCGCATATTAATTGCTTGGAGGCCCAGTGCAAAAAGGCCAAAGCAAAAATAAGATTCTATCGAGCTGCCGCGAGAATACTTATATTATAAATGCACAAGTATCTGTTTGTCTGTTACCTTTATTACGTTTTAGCCTTCCCGAGGAACTTTTAAGGCCGCCATTTCTGTTAACACAAAGAAAGGACATTAAAACTCATTATCTTTATGTAATCACTTGAACCCAAAAACATTTCGTCATCATAAAACAAAACTGCGGAGACTGTATCACTCAGTTTAGGTACGGCAATAAATTAACATTATTAAGATGTTCGTCCAAAATAGATACTTACTGCTGCATATTTAATTAAACAGTAACTGGAATTACGTGGCACTTGTACGCGTTTTTATAAATCATAACCTCAGATCATAACAAAAACAAGCGACTCACCTCCGAGTTATTTCTATATTTTTAAAAGGGCGTGCTCTGTTTTTTTAGTATAGTTAGAAAGAGAGATAGCTTTGTTAGCTGTGAAGTTAGGCACGTCACTCCGTGACGTAATGATTACTACACGATGGATCGAGCTAACGTGAGCGAGCGTAATAAACGTCTAATTGACTCATGGTACCAGTTCAATCGAAATCTATTCGAACCGCGTTAACACGCTAGCGACTGTAGTAAAATAATGTCATTTTTCTGTAGCAAGTCATGGTAAATGTACATCGAGACCCGTCTTCAATTGGGTAGAGTCAGTCCGACCCAGGCTGGGTAGAGTCAGTCCGACCCAGGTCGGGCCTGAGTTTCTTGCTGGACTCTTCTCAGCTAGGCTATGTTTAGTGAACCAGCGTCAACACTCCCAGTAGCTCGATTCCACTCACACCTCAGATTCGGTTGAAACCGCTCAACCAATCTCACTGGAGCGCAAACTCTTAGAGTATTTCAGTGTTCCAAACCACACGCGTGGTCGTGCCGGAGGTTTTCCCCTGGATTTTCCCCAGGCTACTCTCCAACCGCGCACTCCTATCGCTTTATTGGGCCCGGCCTATAAAGCCACAGTCAGGTAAAAAAAACGTTTGTGTAGAATTCTCCGCAAACCCATTTCATTCTTCGCAATCCTTTTGCACAAGACCGTTCCTCCCTGGCTTCTAGTGCTTGTATTACGTTTGTTGCATTCGTTAACGTGTCACTGCAACTTTGTAATAAACATGTAACGTCGTAAAATACGAGAAGACGGTTCGAATGCAGCCAACGTGAAATATGGGACCACACCGTGCGAACGTACCGAGTGCAGTCCATGTGTGACAGCGGTACCTTTGGTGTGACAATAAACTTATTTTTTTCTCCATTACAGATCCCATCCATGACCCTGCCTACGGAGCTCCCTTCGAATCCCGGTTAGGGTATTTATTTGTGTGATGAGCACGAATATTCGTTCCTGACTCTTGGATGTTTTCTATGTATTTAAATATCTATTTATCTATGTAAGTTCCTATGTATATCGACGCCTAGTACCCATAGTACAAGCTTTGCTTAGTTTGGGACTAAGACGATTTGTTTATTATTATTATTGTCTGTAGTAAAGAGCTTGCTGGCAAAACAAATTAAACAACAGTAAAACGATACTACTTTTATGTTACCAATAAAAAAATCTTACGAACGTACTTAAAAGACATCAAACATTGATGCTTTCCAAGTATGTACTATTTAGGCTATTTTAAAGTTTCATAGTGAGTTGACTACCGTCAACCGGGGTTACATCAAATTGAGGGGCGACTTTAAAAATCCAGTTTTTATGCCGTGTTTCTACTTTTTATTTGCTTAACCTGCGGTCAGTAAAATACCTTTGTAAATTTCCCAACTATTACTAAACTAACACAAGCCTTCTTGAGCTTACTGTGGGGCTAGTTCGATTTGTGTAAGATTGTCCTCTAATATATATATTACTAAACTGAATCAAACTAGAAATACATGGTGATGATTATATAAGTGTTCTAAATCTATCAAAGTGGCCTCATTTTTTCATAAAGTCACCCCAGTTTATGATATCAGTAAAATACCGTCTTCTAAAGCTTTTTTTTCGACGGGGTGAAACTCCGTTATGGATACCTCCACACCGTGAGGGCGGCGCGGTGGTTATGTCGGATTTGCACCGACTAAAAATCCCCCGCTTGCCCTCCTCAACCCATTTCGGGCATCTCTGGGATCTCCTACAGAACGCGCCAGTGCCGCTCTAGAGTCCACTTATGTGGGTCCCGCTATGTCTCTATGACGATCGTAGCCCCCAACTACGACCGTCTACGACCTCGAGAACCCCCTTTTAGTCGCCTTCTACGACAGGCAGAGGATACCGTAGCCATATTCTATGCCCGGGCTACAGGGTGCAAACCTTTTTATAATTCTCAAAATATTAAAAGAGACCTTTTTATAATTTTATTATGGGAAGCGTCGCGGGTATGCTTGGGCGGGAGTCTGTGACTTGGGCTGGCTCAGGCGTGAAACTGAGCTAGCCAGGGACAGTAGGTCCCAGGCCGGCTTGCTCAGTGTAGTAAGGACCAATTGCTCATACCGGACCCATTAATTGTAAAACTTGTTAGATTTAACTGTGTAGTGTGGATAACCAGGACTAAGAGTGAGTTATGTTAGTGAGGCTGAATTAAATGTTTGTCACAGCAGTTCTGGTTTTATTTACTAGTGAAAACAAAAACATTTCAAGGGCACAGCGTCTTCTAAACCTAGTTTCACAGCTCCATATGAATCCACGTCCTTTTTCCAAGTAGCTCCCTGCACTCGTAAGCACGACCTTGACCCCACTCGTTTTATTTCGGAAGCGTCCTGTCAGTGTTGCCAGATGGTTACATTTCTTACATTTTTCGTAACTTTTGACTGGCTCGCGTAACATGTAAGTAACTTCTGTTGTAAAGGATTTTTTTGTAACTTTTGAGGATAATGAGACTGTATTTAAAAAGAACGATAATTGTATCTAACCGGGATCAAGCGACACAATTTATAGGCTTCCATACAGAAAAGGTGACAAAATAACCTACATAGTACGACTCTGTCTGTCCGTCTCTTGCAACTTTGTATGACATTTGAGACACCGCCCATCAGTTCGGCGTAATTCTGTCGCCGAACTCGCCGAATTGTAGCTGTATATGGCTACTCATTTTTTTAAATCAAACATTTTGATAAGTATTTACGAAAAATATAAAAAATGTAACTTTTGCATTAAAAATGTAACTTTTCAAGAAAAGAAATGTAACTTTCGTCCCAACGGCCCTGGCAACACTGCTTCTAAACCTAAGGGGCTACCGCGAACCGAAAACGAACGGAGTTCGAATATCTCCCTCTCTGTCGCACTTGCCAATTCGTGCGGCAGAGAGGGAGATATTCGAACTTCGTTCGTTTGCTGTTCGCGGTAGCGCCCCTAGTTTCACCAGCTCCATATGAATCCACGTCCGTTTTTCCAAGTAGCTCCCTGCACTCGTAAGCACGACCTTGACCCCACTCGTTTTATTTCGGAAGCGTCCTGTTGCGGACCGCGGGCCCGACCTCCTTTCGCAAAGGAATTTTGTTTGTTTTTCGCATGTCGGAGATCGGGGCCCGCGCGGGAACTTTTGTTTAGCTTCGTGAATGAATGTGTGGCTTTGGTGAAGTTTGTTTTGCGGCGACACTTGATTGAGTGAATGAAGCGATTGAAGGTCTCCGTTTCAGCTTTGGGAAAAAATGCTTTCGTACCGGTGGATTTCCGGATGTCCATCCGTCTGTTTTCCTCTAGGTCGCATTATTTTTCAACCGATCCCCGTGATTTTTTTATGAGCAGCAGGCGAATCACATAACTTTATGTACTAACGGTAGATAGATTTTACTGTCAATTTTGAAGTATAAATGTATGAGCTGACAATTAAAATTTGACATTAAAATCTACCTAACGGTAGTAAAAAAGTTACGTGATTACCCCGCAGGGTCTATACTCCGAACTTCGAAATCCGAGCTTCGTATCGTGCCGTCCCTTTCTGTCATATAGTGTATAACACCAGAGTGAAAGGGGCGGCGAGATACGAAGTTCGGATTTCGAGATTCGGAGTATAGGCCCAGGAGTGCTACCGCAAACGGCATTCGAAATTTTCTCTCTGTCTCACTTGCAAGTTTGTACATAAGTGAGACAGAGAGAGAAAACTTCGTTTGTGGTTCGCGGTAGCCCCTCTGAGGGGCTATTCCGAACTTCGTATCGTGTCGTCCCTTCACTCTCGTGTTATTCTATATGAGTGAGAGGGATGGCACGACACGAATTTCGGAATAGTCAATCTGTAGATGAGAACGCTTCGCTTCAGTCGCTTTGACACTATCTCGTCCAACTAGTCTCTGTTACTTACCTAGAAAGTTACCAAGTTACGATCAAACTGCATATTTACATACATATAGTTAAAGCTTGCTCCAATCCATAAAATGGGCCCTATAAGACCATTTGCATATTAAATGTCCAATATATTCCAGAACCTCTTATCGACACAGCGAATGTCTGAACTATATACCGTAACACATTGCAATAATGTTGAAATTAGCATGGTTTAGATATGAGATAAGAGGTTGCATAGATAATTATTACGGCTGCCATTTCTCAGGTATGATTGCAACGCGTTAAAATAACTCAGAAGTAGTTTAGAATGAAATAAAGGTGTATGGAACGTACGAAAATCTAAGGCCAAATAGTGACAAATGAATGGAAGCACAAAACGACTTAATCCTTTGACTATAAGGTAGATTGTTGTTTGCGTTAATTTGATAGATTATCCTTAAATTATTTGCATGCTAATTTACCAATGATTAATTTTATTATTACTTATATTGTCTCTGTAACTTATTGTGCCTAGATCTTTTAATATTTGACATTATTGACATTTCTTCTTTTTTTCTTTTTTAAACATTGTTTACTTTAATTTATTGTTCATAAATTAGACTTCACAAAGTTAATGATAACATACGCTATATCACTAATATAATGTTATATTGACATGAAACATGATAATATCACTATAGAGTAATTTCCTTAAGCACCATTAGTAATAAGTCTTTGTAACCTATAACTTGCATGTTTGGTTTATTTGTAAATGTAAGTTGGTTAATAAATAAATAAATACATAAGATTTTGGCCTCGTAGAGGTATCTACGTACGAAATTTTAAGGCCAAAAAATACAAACTGCAAATAATTGAAGCGTTAAGTTTATGAAGCTTTGCCTCCTTGTGCGTGTTCTATCGCTTGTATAATAGGTTGTGCTCCGAAGAACTGTTCGACATGATGCCCACGGCCGCTTTCTACCATCGCACCGCTCGCCGTCGGCAGGCATTCATCCTCACACCTTAGAAACGAAATGGTCGCGTACGGTGCGGTTTCAGAGGAATTCCCTCTCACGGACGGTCCGATTGTGGAATGCTCCCTGCCGAGGTTTTTCCGAGGGACTACACAGTCTGGGGTACTTCAAGACAGGAGTGGTATTTTTTAAAGGGTAGGGCAACGGGCAACACAAATAAACAATGTAAAAAATATATAGCATCGGTACGTACTCTAAACTTGATATAAAAAAACACAGTAATAATAGGACTACCTGGGTCATTCCACTTTTCCAAGACCAGTTTTCTATTACAAAAAAATCTATGATATGTATGATATGTATTAAAATTTGTCTGCTTTGCCCTAAGGTTGACTGGTAGAGAATGCTTATGGCATTAAGTCCTCCTTTTGTACGATAAGTTTTACTTTAGTGCAATAAAGATTAAATAAATAAATAAATTAGTCTACAAAAATAGATTTCAAAATAGTGCCTGAACCAGAGGAAACCTGAATAAAAGGAATTTATAGTTAAAAATACTTAAATATTAACTAACATATTGCTTTAAAAGATGGTTGACACAGTGGTAAAACCATTTTTTTCATACAAATGGAGAGACATCCAAGAACCTGAGTTACTCGATTTATGGATATTAGCTGTGGTTCGTTAATTACCAAAACTATCGGAAGTGTTACTGCAATTAAACCTCTTTCTAAATAACCATACAAAAATATGAAGTGAGGGCTAAGTATTCCAAAATCTGCATTTAAAAAAAAGTGTCAGAAAATTATGTACATGAAAAAGTATGGTCATCTAACACAGTATGACTGTACTTTCCTGATTATTATAAAATGCGAATATATAAGTGAACTCAATGAAACTGGTTAGGTACTCGTAATTCACAATTGTTCTTACGTTACAATTTGCACTAAATTTATCATACAATAAGGTTTGTATCTGAAGATTATTATTCAAATCAAGCTGCATTAATCAATGCGTCGATAAAAGAAAATGAGTACGGCGATGCTCCTGCGCAACTAGGGCTGGGACCGTGTTAAATATCGATATCGATAAGGATTCAAACGAATGAAATTATGGGTTACTGTGTTCAATTTTTGTTTAAAATTGTAAACAATAATACAAATCTAGCTTTTTTTTTAGATTATCTAATATTAAAAAAAGTAAATGAAACAACCTGACTGTAAAACGACAGATAAAATAAAAAAAAAATCTAAAATTCCTCCATCGGACATGGGAAGTGACATTACCGGCTGCCCCCTTATTAGTGAATCCTTATAATCTAATTTGAATGTGTCTCATAATTTTAAACTTTCCTCTCATTTACTAAGAAAAAAACTATACATACCTAATCCTGACTTCGTATCGTACCGTCTCCTTCACTCTCATGTTATTCACTATACGAGTGAGAGGGATGGCACGATACGAAGTTAGGATTTCGAAGTTCCCCTTTGCCTCATATTAATAAATGTCTAGATACTCGTAGTATTAGATAACGAAATGGTGGAGACTTCTGAGGTTTCTGGATGTGAATCCATACATAATATAGTATAAGCAAATGTTAGATTTTTTTTTTCTGGGTTATTCCATCCGCGATATTTGACCAAAGGAGAAATATCCCCGGCTTTTGTCTCTGTTATTCTAATTTTGAAAGAATTTGAAAAAGGGAAGGTACGAAAAACGAAACTTGAACTAGTCGATGTACAATTTTTATGAACGTTTTTGGCAAACATTCTGATGGTAAGCAGATACCATAGCCTATGAACGCTCGAATTCAGAACAACCACAAGGGCGCTGCCGACCCTTTTCTGATTTGAGGATTCGTTGTATTACACAGCTAGACACTAATGATAAGAACCCGCAATCTCATCACCGCGTTTCCTCAGAAGCTCAGGGCCTGTACTCCGAAGTTCGAAATATGAACTTTGTATCGTGCCGTCCCTTTTAATCTCGTGTTACACACTATATGAGTGACAGGGACGAGTTCGGATTTCGAATTTCGGAGTATCCCCACTGGCTGCTAGATTTATTATTAAAGATTCATCGATAACATGCTGTGACATCACTAATGGCATCTCGCGTGAACCGTTGTGTGCGTGAGAGATAATGAAGTATCTGCACTAATATATTATAAAGTTCATTATAAACAATTATTTATTGTTAGCGCATGTTTATTAATAAGGAGGGCCGATGGCTACTGTGCATGTGTTTGTGATGCTAGGGTTGTCAACTCTTGAAAATGTTTACTAATCGCTGACTTCAATGCATTTTTAGTGTTGTGCTTCAGATAACAGTGACAGAATGGATTTATACTCCTACTTGTATGCAGCCACCAAGCTCAAGAGATATCGTAAGTGTGTTGCCGATCCTTCATTGATTTTAGGTTTCGTTGTGTAACTAGTAGAGACGAATATAGGGCCCTCTCTCTATCTCTGTCTCTCAACATATCTCATCCTCTGAAACTATGTTTCTCTCATATACCTACAGACATAGTACACTTGGTAGAGTTTTGTCTTTTTATGATGGTGATCAAAATAATACTGAAACAATTCATAATTATAGTAAAAATATTTGAACAGTAAATATTATCTCATTATAGAGCGATTGATAGGGGTAGTGTAATATATGACTAAAATGAATAAGTTTAATAACACCATATGGTTCATTTGAAAACAAGACTATCTTAGAGTCGCTTCACATTGCACTCTATTACATAATCTACTTAATACTATTATGTAATAATACTATAATCGAACCATTGTGATCATAAATCATTGTTAGATTCTCTCGCTCGCAGCCTTGTTCATCTGTCTTCTAGATCATGATCCTATATATACTTGTGATCAGCCGTCCTAGTGGACCGACTTTGTGCTTCCTTATCTAAGGGTCGGTTGCACCAATATACGATCACAGGCCGGTCATCGTCAAATATGGCGCCGGCAGCTGTCATCCCATAGTAACTTGTCAAACTTTCCATACAATCAGATTTTAACGAACACCGCTTACGATTACAGACGGTTTGGTGGAACGCGCTACAAAACTCCCAGTAGCTCGATTCCACTCACACCTCAGATTCGGTTGAAACTGCTCAACCAATCTCACTGGAGCGCAAACTCTTAGAGTATTCCAGTGATCCAAACCACACGCGTGGTCGTGCCGGAGGTTTTCCCCTGGATTTTCCCCAGGCTACTCTCCAACCGCGCACTCCTATCGCTTTATTGGGCCCGGCCTATTGTGGCTTTATAGGCCGGGCCCAATAAAGTCAGCCAGTCAGTCAAATAAGTCAGGTAAAAAATTGATGGAATGCAGCCTAAGTGAGCTTCTTTTTGATATTTTTCGATCGTCATTAACCAATGGCAAGTGGTCTTCCACAAGTACGTCTCACTCTGGTCAAGGCTAGGCCAAGCTTCACCAATATAGTCCTTTTGGCACCTTCTAACGTCGCTCTCGCTCGCACTAATACACGCATAACTGAAGCTTAAGAGACCTCTGACTATACCGTAAACTGGGGTGACTTTAAGAAGAAACGGGGCCGCTTTGATAAATTTAGAACACTTATATAATCATCACCAAGTATTTCTAGTTTGATACAGTTTAGTAAATAGTTGGGTTTACCAAGGTATTTTACTGACCTCATGTTAAGCAAATAAAAAGTAAAACACGGCATAAAAACTGAATTTTTAAAGTCGCCCCTCAATTTGATGTAACCCCGGTTGACGGTAGTCAACTCATTATGAAACTTTGAAATAGCCTAAATAGTAACATACTTGGAAAACATCAATGTTTGATGTCTTTTAAGTACATTCGTGAGATTTTTTTATTAGTAACATAAAAGTAGTATCGTTTTACTGTTGTTTAACTTGTTTTGCCAGCAAGCTCTTCATACTCATATTTATTTATTCATAAAATATACAAAAATTTACATGTCAGAAGATTGTTACAATAATTTAATTATGTCGATGTTCACTACAGATAATGATAATAATAAACAATATTAAATACTTGTGGATAATGTTACCCCCTCAATTTGAAAGTAACCCCGGTTGATGGTACATAGTAAAAAAATTACGCCGTACAGTGACAACCCTAAGTCGCCCTTTAACTGACAAGGCAGCGAACATGAAAGCAAGCAGTCTGGTTAGGTTGTGGTGTTGTGATTGGATAGAATGTGCAACGGCAGCTTAATTGCGAAACGTTCTTAGAGATGGCGGTCGGTCGGGACTTATGACGACCGCTTTAGCCTAGTTGGTAGTGACCCTGCCTTCGAAGCTGGAGGTCCCGGATGCGAATCCCGGTCAGGGCATGTATTTGTGTGATGAACACGAATATTTGTTCCTGAGTCTTGGATGTTTTCTATGTATTTAAGTATATATTTATCTATAATATAAGTATGTATATCGTCGCCTAGTACCCATAGTACAAGCTTTGCTTAGTTTGGGGCCAGGTTGATTTGTGTAAGATTGTCTACAAATATTTATTATTTATTTATTTATTATGTGCATTCGTGAAAACTACCTCAACTGTGATATAATATTTTAGAGGTTTTTAAAGAGTCTAAACCAATTTACTTTCACTACTTTGCACTTTCACAACTACTAGTATATTATGCAACTGGCGTATACCGCCAAGGCTCACATCGCAACCCACACCACTCGCCTTTTTATACCAGTTATACACCGTTGCATACAATATATACAATACTTTTTCTACGACTCATTACAAATAAAAACTAAGTATTTTTTAGACTTTTCATGCGCCATATTTTCCCTTAGTAATTGTGCAACTTACACACGCAATTTCTTCTGTACCTAATGCTATATAAATTCGTGGATTTTTAAAAGAATCAACGTACCTACACATTTTCTTCATGAACACAAAGAAAACGTTTTATTTAAGTAATATAGTAGCATTTAATAGCTTGAAATTTTTTGTTTTCAATTAGGAATTTGGAGGGAAATCAAAAATATGACACTTTGTTTATGGTTTTTTTTTTATTTGCAGGACTTGGCACCGTACCGCGTATGCGAGGTTAAGCAACGTCGGCCCAGGTCAGTACTTGGATGGGTGACCGCTTTGACTGAGCTCCCGTGCTTTGGAAGGCACGCTAAGCCGTTAATCCCGGCTGCTGTCTATGATGGCAGTCGTTAAGCCAAGTTAGAGGCTTTCTCGCGGCTCGAGAACTAACAGTCAAGTTGCCCACTCACTTGACAAGCCCAACTTAACTCCAACAAGGTCTGGTTCCCCCTCGAGTTGGAAGGTCAGATGGCAGTCGCTTCCGTTAAAAGTAGTGCCTACGCCAAATCTTGGGATTAAGTAGCGGACGCCAGGCATTCTTCAGGATGCAACTGTACCGGGATGACGCTAAGAGGATGATGTTTTAAGCCGGACTACGGACTTCTTGGGCCGCAACCGGGAAAACCATATGAGGACAATGATGATTATGAAGTTTGCCGCAATAATCAAATCGAATTTTAACTAATGATAATCCTTCCACGCCTGGCATACGAAGGCATTTTCGTCCAAGCTGAAACGAACTTTCGCTTCACTCGGTCAATTCCGCGAATGTCAAATGTCGATGCGAAAACTTCACCTGAGGATGATATTATTCAATTTTTCCTAAATGTGAGTAGTTTATACACACAGTGTCTTCCGAATCCAAGAATAACTGTTCTCAAATCGATGGTTATAAAACGTGAAACGCTATCGCCCGTTTAACCCGACTGAAGTGTGGTCCATTCCGAGCGTTCGATAAAAGATAAGTCAAAAAAAACCGTCCGCCACCCCTGGGCCGGTGGAAAAAAAACCGGACAAAAAATAGGCCCCGCTCGTAATTTAAACGTCGTACCAGTTGTCGATAACCGGTGGCATGGATCTGTTTTTATTTTTTTATATAAAATATTTTGGCGCCTCTTTGTCTGTGACGTATGCGTAGTAGGCATCTCGACTATGAAAGAAGTTCGGAAGGCCTTCCTAACACCACTCGCTTTGAAGTAATCGATTCGACTGGTCTGTATTTCCATATAAATTAAGTGAAAAAAAAAACATTGTCCTTTACTTTTAAGGAATTCTATATTAGGTACTAATAAAATGTCTGTAGTTCAAAATAAGAGCAATTTTAAAAACTTTTAATTGTTTATATAATAAGTAAATCATATTTTACATAACACTACCTTATTTTTAGACTTAGTAATGTTGAGTCACACCAATGCTGATTGGCTAGACAATTAGTTAGTTATGTTGAGTCAGGCCTATGCTGGTTGATGAGACAATAATAATTTTCTTTTTCAAATACATGACAGTAACAAACAAAGTGGCTTGACTACGTAATACGTAGTCGCTAGTATGTTTTAGGGTGGGTTGCAACAAACCGTCTGTAATCGTAAGCGGTGTTCATTCAAATCTGATTGTATGGAAAGTTTGACAAGTTTCTATGGGATGACAGCTGCCGGCGCCATATTTGACGATGACCGGCCTGTGATCGTATGTTGGTGCAACCGACCCTTAGTCCGTTTAGTATAACCTCAGGCAGGCAGGACTAAATGTAATGTGCGCTTAATTGACTACATTGCACAAAATTCGGAAATTGCAATAAAAATGGTTAAACAGTTTCAATATGACTTTATTCTGGTTATAAGAATACATATTTTATTGAACATTCACTCTCTAAAAATTCAGTAGTACATAGCGCATCAATACAAACGAACATGGCGGACAGACGCTCGCCCGTAGTTTATTTAAAAAAAAGAATTAAAAAAAAGGTTGCGGAACGCAGTCCACGGGTCAATATAATCCACATGTTTAATAGAGTAGCTTCGTGCGGATGGTGAAATGATAGTGGACAGTTCCGTGCGTTTTGTGCCAAGGGAATAAAGGTCAATTTAGCTTGTATTTGTTGGTGGGAGGGAGCCTGTGTTGTGGTATAATTTTGCATTGTTGCAATGATTGGTCTAGTGACTAGTCAATGAGTAAGCAGTTGGAGAGAGGAAGAGCCTAAAGCCAAAGTGTCATTCACTGATATTTGGAGGAGCCCAACTGAGGATTCCTTAGGTAATAGGCATGGTGACAATTTTTTTTTCATGCCATCAGAACCAGCTTTTAAAGACGAACAATGTTTGATCCCCAACTACCATTAGAGCAACACAAAAGAAGAAAACGTGAGGCAAAGTACAGCACAGCTAACATTGAAAACGCTCCACACTGATTGACACACAGGCGTGACGTCAAGCCTGCGTAAACTCGTACTACCGTTGTATGGAAAAAAGGAAATTTTCGGTTTTTGTCGTGAAATATTGCGTTTATATACATAGTTTCCGTACAATTTCTTTTTTATTACATTTTATTACGAAATGGTTGACAGTAAAGGGCTCCCCGTATTATGCCAGGTTAGAATAGCACTTTCCCCTTCCCGTGGTGTCGTAGGAGTTGACTATGGGAGCCAGTTGTGGGCGATGTGCTAGCAACCTCTCACTGCAATATCAGATTTTCTCCATCTGTACACCTGCAACTGCTAATCGTGACAGTGGAATTAAATTTTATGTGCTCTGCCTACTAGAAGTTACTAACAATTTATGGATTGTAAGTTCGAAAAAAGACTAAATTTAGTTATCTGGGCCATTCTACTTTTCCATACACTTTTTTTTTTAATGCAGATTTTGGAATACTTGGCCCTCACTTCATATTTTTGTATTGTTATTTAGAAAGAGGTTTAATTGCATTATCACATCCGATAGTTTTGGTAATTAACGAACCACAGCTAATATCCATAAATCGAGTAACTCAGTAAAATGGTTTTTACCACTGTGTTACCCACCTTTTACAGCAATATACTAATATTTAAGTATTTTTACCTATAAACTCCTTTTATTAGGTTCAGGTACTATTTCGAAGTTATCTTTGTACACTAATTCAATACATGTCATAGTTTTATTTTTTGTAATAGAAAACTGGTCATGAAAAAGTAGAATAACCCAACTAACCTTTTTAATTTAATCTTTATTTCGGACTCATCCATATATTGTAAGTAATTTCTTAACCTAGGCATGTTAGTAGGTATTTACATTACTTCAATAAATTACATCTAATTTTTGGAATACAGGTGTGAGTTCTGTTTATGTATGTAAAGGGTTAAATAGGCACTTGTTTCCTACTCCGAATAATGTCGACGATTCATTTTGATATAGACAAAAAATATTCGTTTAGACACATTTTATGGGTTTACGCTATTTGGCGATCCGGGCTCGGAGAATCGTGTTTGAAACCCTCGTTTTTGAAGTAATTGTCGATTATCTACACAAAGTTAGGATGAACCTGCGAAAATATTGATCAAATAAGACGGGGCCCGATGTTGGTTTATGCTTATCACAAAAGTTTACTCTGATCATAGTCTCTTTTACAAAAAAAACCGCCGTAGAAACGCTGAACATTCGCCCGTCCATTCAAAATTAAATAAACAACATTCGAAATTATCGATTCGAACCCGCGTACGTACAGGATGTAACCAAACTAGTGAGGATCCGTTTAAGGGCATATTCAGTATCGTGGTCTGATTAGAAAAAATAGAAGAAATGTTTTTTTGACGCAATAAATTTTTGGCCTTTGTATGGACAGTTGGCTGACTGGGACGACCTGCGCCATAGAAAAAAAATTCGGGTCAAAAAAAATTTTCTTCTTTTTGCTAATCAGAACACGATACCGAATATTCTCTTAAACGGATCCTCACTAGTTTTGTTACACTCTGTAGATTAAAAATTACGTTCTCCAGTCACCTACGGATCATTTTTAGATTTAGGTTCGCGTCTTTTCGGTGGACATATCAAAAGTTAAGGGCCAAAAAGCTTAATTTTGGATTGGTCTAGTAACCCGCATAAACGGTGTTTCCATAACTATAAATCCATCAAATAAAAACATAACTTATATGTACATAAGCCGTTAACTACTGATCACCGGGTGGACAACTTTTGGTTTTACAACTGACAATGACCCCTACAATGGTAACTAGCCATTCTGTAATAAGATCACAAAATTGCATACGAAACCGCACAAGTGACCCATTGAAGCCATAATACATATAAGTGGTTCCAATAGACCTAGAGCACCTATCCTGATATTAGCCGCAGGATCTCTAAACATAGTACAATGGTAGTAATCATCCAATTGTGCCGGTGGAAATGGCCCGTTTATCTACAATAGGAAGATCATTTTATTTCATTGCATTTCTTTAAGTTCATACATAATGTATGGAGCGAGGTGTGTTCCCGGTTTGACTGTTGTCATTGCTGTGTTGTCAAATTGTTTTGAAAAAAAAAACTGGTCAAGTGCGTGTCGGACTCGCGCACCGAGGGTTCCGTATACAGATGTGTACCGGTTCCAAGCCTATTAAATCAGGAAAATCTCAACAACCAGCGGGGTAATCACGTAACTTTTGTACTACCGTTAGGTAGATTTTAATGTCAAATTTCAATTGTCAGCTCATACATTTATACTTCAAAATTGACAGTAAATTCTATCTACCGTTAGTACATAAAGTTACGTGATTCGCCTGCTGGTGTGAAAATTGGACCCTATGGAATGGAACCCTCATAAAACAAAAATGACTCAACGTAAAAATTAAAAAAAATTGTTTCTGAATATGCAATTCAAGCCCTTTCATATGACACCCCACTCGATATATTAACTAGACTTTCAAATTTTGTACCACCTGTTATCTGTCATTTTTCATAGAAATTAAAAAAAAATACTTAAAAAAGTCATGTTCTATGTATGTAGGTAAGCCTTCTTTATAACTATTCCAAATTTCAAATCGATAGCATAAGTAGTTCTTGAGATATTTAGCGATGTGACAGACAGACAGAAAAAGTGAAACGTTTTTTGGTACGGAACCCTAAAAATGTTCGTGACGTACCACAAAACAAGTAAACAGAAAATAAAAAACCGGCCAAATGCGTGTCGGATCACGCACAACGAAGGGTTCCGTACTAACACCTACTAGTCCACATATTTTAAAACCACTATCCAATACATTGAATCTAAAAAGATCGTAACTTGGTAGAAAACTCACAGCACTTATGACCTTTTCTTGGGGTATTTCAGCGAAAACTCAAAAACCGTAAAACCTGTATCAATTTTTTTCAGAATTTTAAACTTCATAGTTTGGAAATCAGACACTTTTCCGTCCGGTCCGGTAATTATATAGAATTTATTTGTCGAGTCAGTTTTTTGGAAATTTTCAAAAACAATTTTTATTTCAAAGATTTTGTGTGAATTTCGGTTTGTGGTCGTATTTTTCAACCGCTTCTCGTGAAATTTTGTTAGCAGGTTCGATATTCATAATTGATCTTTTTTATAATGTCAGATTTTGGAAATGATAAAAAAACTCACAGAGCCACTAGTTTCAAAGGGGCCTCTGCGCTGTTGGCTTCGGCCCCGCGCATGCCTTCCAAAGGTCCGGGACCCCATGGCCCCGAGATACGGAAAAGACATAATAATAATAATATAGTAGCACCTAGTCAGTAAGAGAGATTTCAATGAATGAATGAATGTTTTATTCACAAGAACATACAGTATACAACAGGTGTTACATAATAATATTAGCCATTTCAGGCCTGTGAAAATTAAGATCAACTTAACTAAGAAATATATCAGATGAGTAATAACGCAAATCCATCCATGTCATAACAAATTCATGCATAAAAAGTCGTATTGAAATAATTGATATTATCAAAATAGGTTTTAAGATAAAAGTCAATCAGGTTAAATTAAAGAACAAAGTTCAGCTCACGTTTAAAGATTGGCCAGTCCGTAATGATCTTGCCCGCTTGGTAACAATAAACAGATTGCCTGGTGTCTCCCACAGTGTTTTACTACCCGTGCCTTTACCATGAGTTCACATGACCGTACTCGCTAGCGACTGCGTAAAAAATTGTATGGGCAAAAGTACAGCGCTTCTGGCGGTTACGCAACAGAACTAAGAATCGGCATACTAAATCGTTTACGCAGTCGCTAGCGAGCACGGTCGTGCAAACTCATGGTAAAGGCACCGATACCAATGCCCGGACTTAAGGCAGAACCCCTAAGCACTTGTCACTTGAGGCCCTGTCCTATCCACCATCTCGAAACCATTCCATTTTGCAAATGTTCTGCCACTGGGGCCCCTAGAGCTCACTGGGCCCCTAGCCCGGGGCCTTTTAGGCCACTAAGTTGCGTAAGACATCACACAGTGTTTCTACTAATGTAGTTCTATACTTATATATATGTATGTAGCTTTGTTGCCTAAATCAAATAAATACACAAAACTAAATAAAATCATCCTCATTTTCACGAAAGGATACTAAATTGATATTAGTGCGAATCGGGAGCGGGCCGGTTGTCCGCTGCAAGACAGGGATGGGCAATATTAGCTGCATCCCGAGTTACCGTGAAGGTCGAATCGCGTCCTCTGGCTGCTCATATGAATTGTGAATACAATATAAAATACACACAGACATACGTTTAGTTCGAAAATATGTGCACGTACGATGTGATAATTTATTTTATTTTATTGGGAAACAAACAGCTTAAAAATTATACATAATATAAAAATTTATGAACTGATACATGAGCCAAAACAGTTTCCACTAATGAAATAACAACAAAATTTGCTCAAATTTGATAATGATAAAAAATTACGACAACTTTTGACCACCGCTTTAAGGATAGAGGATAGAAAGAGATCGCGGATTTTGCAACATGTGTGTAGCAGGCCCCGCCATTTTTGGACGCACCTTTTGACAGTTGGACATTCATGTGACGGCCCGACGTGACAAGACTGCGGTGTCAAGTTGTAATAGGTCGCGTTCAGTTTTTAGGCGAAGCGCGCTACACACACCGTCATTAACAACCTAGGTTTCGCCGGAAGATCAGCGCCAGCTCCCTGAGTCGGCATTACGCTGAGGCGAAACCTTTTTGTGGCGATTCCTTGTTTTTTTTTAATTACGTTTATTTATCTATATTTTATTTTTGTATCGTCATGAATAAATGTTTTTCTTTCTTCTTCTTTCTTCTTTCTTTCTAACATGCTATGTACGAAATATCATTGGATTTACAGCGTCTTTTCGGTGAAGGTACTACCGGTTGGAGGAACTATGACGTGTTGGAGTCACATATAAATACGCGAGGGTAGCTTTCTAGGTAAGGCAATTTAATGAAACAAAGTCTGACAATCCGGATTCTGGCACCACATACGTCACTGCCAACGTCACCCACACTTACGTCCAGATATCTTTTTTTTAAACCTGACTGTGGCTTTATAGGCCGAGCCCAATAAAGCGATAGGAGCGCGCGGTTGGAGAGTAGCCTGGGGAAAATCCAGGGGAAAACCTCCGGCACGACCACGCGTGTGGTTTGGAACACTGGAATACTCTAAGAGTTTGCGCTCCAGTGAGATTGGTTGAGCGGTTTCAACTATTTCACTAAACCTAGCCTAGCTGAGAAGAGTCCAGCAAGAAACTCAGCTTGGCCCGACCTGGGTCAGACTGACTCAACTCGGTTTGCGGCGGTACCGGGACGAATAGTCGTCGTGTCAGAGTTGGACGCCGCAAGCGCAGCGTTCCATCTTTCGATAGACGCTGTGATTACGTCGTCCGGGTCCGTAAGTGTGTGCCTAGGATGCCGGAACGTCCAGATACCGTCCATAGGCTGATACAAGGCTGATGACGTAGGTCGTACCACACTACTAACCGATGTATGTAATGCATAATGTTCGAAAAATTGCGCGCTGGCTACGCTCGCGTTTTCATCTACACGTGCTATGTCTTTATGACCAACGCAAACTAAGAAACTAATAACAATCCAGATTTACTAGAGATGTATAAGGTCTCTAAGCGTCAATATGAAACGTAATAAGGTACATCATAATAAAATATTGTGAGATATATCTCTAAGCGTCAACATGAAAGTAATAAAATCTAATAAATAAATCACGCTTGTAATACGCTTGTATCACGGGAAGTGCTCGGAGGAATTATTTGGAATTGGCCGCATCTTTTCGTCATCGTCCTACGCGTCAGCATTTCCATCCTCACCATTTAGATGGTTGGCAGTCCAAAACTGGGCGTTTCTCATGAAATTTCCTGCCTCGCACAACCAAACTATGGAATGAACTGTCGCCTGCGGTATTTCCGGACCAATATGACCTTCAAACCTTCAAGAAAAGAGCGTCTTCCCTTCTGAAAGGCCGGCTACGCCCTTGCGACTCCTCTGGTGTTGTACGTGTTTATGGGCGACGGTAATTGCTTACCATCAGGCGATCCGTCTGCTCGTTTGCCCCCTATAACATAAAAAAAATATCCTCAGAGATGTATAAGGTCTCTGAGCGTCAGTCTAAAAATAAAATCAAATGAGAACAGCGAAGTTTCTCATCATGTCAATTCTACATTTTAAGACTAGACTATTGCTTTAAGTCTTTTATTTTCGATATATTTTGCATTAGTAACAGTTACCTACTTAATATTGAAAATCCAACATTGTTGGCTACCTAGAGTCTGGCTACTGAAAGCTGAGACAGATATTATAGTTGCAATTTAAAAAGTATTAAATTAAACTTTTTAAATGGAACAACAATATCTACGTCAAATGTGTCAAACGTCACCTAATTTCCGTGTCAGTGGAGACAAACATTGCTTGATGGCTTGATTATTTATGGGACAGAAACAGGATACAGAATCGTATCATAGTATATTATTCCGCTTGAATTTCTACTTCCGTAAGAGACTCGGAATAGTTAAATGGGTTATCAACTTTCCTTTGTTGTTATTGTGTCCCGTCAGCGACGAGACAATAGTAACCGAGTTTCTTAGAAAAATGTTTATAATATTGACTTCAAGCATGCTCAAGAGATGATCCATGTCCAAATGGACAGATACATATCGCTAAAACTCATGTTTGGTAAATTAAAATCCTATAAAATCAGTTTTAAAGAGTGACTCAGGAGACGTAACCATGGTAACGAGCAACAAAGAATAGTTGATCCACCCAAATATCATAAATCTTCTAAGTTCTATAAAATCACAGTTTTAAAGAGTGACTCAGGAGACGTAACCATGGTAACGAGCAGCAAAGAATAGTTGATCCACTCAAATATCATAAATCTTCTTTTTGGTAATGACATCGCATAGTATGCACTGAACTATGTAGTACGACCATTTTTATTTTGTTGCCCAAGTATCATTATTGTTTTGTTTGTCACATTATCCACAGTGTTGCAACACGTGGATTTTTTAAATAGCCGTTTTTTTATTAGCCTTACTACAGTCTATGACAAAGTTGTAAACATGACAAATGTTATGTTTGCCTTCTACACAATAGTCAAGAAAGGTATACGTTTTGCAAAGGCTGAAGAAAAATGCTGGGGGCAGTCGCTTGTTGCTCTGAAGCTGTGACCTACTTTCATACTTAAGAAATCCTTTGCATCATTTTTTAGGGTGCCGTAACAAAATGGTAAAAAGGGAACCCTTATGGTTTCACTTTGTCTGTCTGTCTGTCACATCGCCTAATATCTCAAGAACTACTTAGGCTATCGATTTGAAATTTGGAATAGTTATAAAGAAGAACCCTTCTTTATTAAAAAACCATGTTCTATGCATCTAGGTAACCACCTTCATGCATAAAAGATAGTTTTCTAATATATATATTTTCATTTTCAGTAGTTTATCCCGTTTCAAAGATAGCACATCGCATATCTTCCCGTTTTAAGCTTGTTTTTTTTTAAATCGCATGACGGATAATTCACGATTTTTCTAAAAAAATTGGAGTATAGTCTAGTAAAGGATCTTGTTTTGCAAATATTTTTATCCTAAATGATATGAGCGTGTAAGTAAAATAAACATGATACATTTGTTAAATATCTTTTCTATACCTTACTAATGTTAACAATTACGTTAATTAATATATCAAAATCTGATTACATTCAAAACTGTCTAAAACAACGTTTTTCTAAAGGCATGCACTGGCTTGTAATACACTTCTTATCGTTCGTTTCATCGCGACAACACAACCACTTAACTCAACACGAAGACAACAAAGAAAAATAAAAAATAATGACGCACAAAGCTCTTTATTTCACACAATTACTACAATATGTGGAAGAGACGACTCTCTAAACACATCCATATTAAGCCACTCCCTTTTTTATACTACCACAGAGTATGAGTAAACTTGTACTGAAATGTAAAACACTGGCAGTTTAAACAAAAACACAGCGTTATTTCTTAGTCTGTGGTGTCGTTAAAAATAGGTGAGCGCAGTGCATACAAGTCGAGTGAAGCGCAGTAGAAAAGTAGTGAAAAACAGCCGCCTAGTGTCAAGTGTAAATCGCCTTGTTAATTTCGTCGACCCTGCGGCGAATTTCGCCGAGGACGCATTGTGTGTGCCGGCTTTATGTCGCGTCTTCCCGTTGTCTGTACACAGCTTTAATTGCGCGCGTCATTGGCGCGCTTTTTGAAAAAAGAATGACGTGTAATTAACGCGCGTATATGGAACGTGACAACGCGTTCTGAGGGAGCGCTTTTTTTTAATTTTTTTTAATTAGGCTGGAAGGGTTTGGGTGTTTTTGTTTTGTTCGGCAGAATTGTAAGTAGGTTATGTGTTTTATGTGAAATGAGGTAGTTCAACCGGATTGTTATTTGCAACTGTGTCACAGAACGCTAAGGTTTTGAATACTTTCTTGCTCAAGCTAGAACCGTATGGCTAGGAAAGTTAATTAAACATTACGATATTAAGGAAGAGGAAATCGCATACTTGATTTTAATTAAATATCAATTCGTATACCATACTTTTTTCTTGCTCTGGTCGCGAAAAAGCTTTCAAACGTTGAGATAATAGTATACATATTAATATTTAGTATAAAGTTGCCATAAACAGTGGGCATTTGAAATTTTACGAAAAAGTAACTATTAATTGCAATAGAGATTGACTGTGTTAAATCCCAGTGCAAAAATAAGTAATATAATATGATAATTACATACAAAATACAAAAGCCATTAAAATAATCCAAAACAGCCACAACAAACACATTCACTATTCACACGCCATTAAAAACATAATTATAACACTTCCTACCGAAAAAACTCGTATCCAGGACAATCACTGGCCGAAAAAAACGATGATACATGATCCTCGTTTGGCGCGCTTTGCTTTTTTTTTATTAAAAAATCACATTAACGGCTCTCACTCGGGCTGTGATAAATAATGCGCTCCTTATTCAAATTTTTGTTTTTGTTCTACCCCCGGTTATAAATGAGCTTATTTCAAACGATAGGGCGCGATAAAATGCCCGATTATGAACATGGAATACCTATATATACGTGTACAGGGTGATTTATAAGCGTTAAAAAATGATAGGATGTTTTTAATTTGCACATCACGCGAGGTAGAGTGAGATAGATTTATGTTGTCTACGCTATCAGTTCTTGAATTACTGTGAACCATCTGTTTCTTATTTGAATAATACAAATTTGCTATCTAAAAGAAGAATTTAGAAAAGCATATTTGGAGCAGCCCTACTAAAGAAGTACCTAAGTGTTTAGGTTATTCAGAGTGAATAGAGAAGATGCATATTTTTTCATGATGCCATTTGAACCAGTTTTTAGAGAGGAACAAATGTGTATATGGAACACAGTTTGTATTCCATATACACATTTGTACGGTTTTTTGTTTATTAAAACATAAGAATCCTGATGGTGGTTTTTAGTCAATAAAAAAATTACATCATTATTCGAAACTTTCAAGTGTCATTTTATTTTAATATTTTGAGCATTTTTATTAATTTACTGTTTTTTGACATAATTTGATGATGATATTCATATAGTGACATTCTATTAGTAGGTATTCATTCCGCATGCATATTCTCTATGGACACGTTTTTTTCTAATTTTCTTATGGTTGATTGCTAGTACAGTACTATTTTGGCCTAATATCGGGTTTACCTACATATATTGAGCAGGTTGATTAGTAGAGAATGCCTCATGGCATCAAGTCCGCCTTTTGTATGTTAAGATTTCTTTTTGTGCATTAAATCACTACATAGTATAAAACAAAGTCGCTTTCTCTCCATAGTATAAAACAAAGTCCCTATGTCCCTGTATCCCTATGTATGCTTAAATCTTTAAAACTACGCAACGGATTTTGATGCGGTTTTTTTAGTAGATAGAGTGACTCAAGGGGAATATTTATATGTATAATACATCCATCAGCATTGCACCCGTGCGAAGCCAGGGCGGGTCGCTAGTAATAGATAAATAAATAAATGTATTTTTGAATTATTTATTTAGAAATCTCGTTCCAAATATCTCCCAATTTTTTTCGACTATATTCTACTATACACAATAAGATCATTAAAAAGGGTACAATTTATAGCATTTCTAAACAACTTTTACTCTAATCAAGCTTCTCTTGATTCAATTGTAAATAGAATTAATTAATCCAATTAGAATTTGACAGAAATTTAATCTAAATGGCTAAAGGCGCGAGCGGTAATGATATCGCCGAATTTCTTCAATACTAATTTAAGATAAATACCTATTAACCTATTAACAGGCCTTATAAGTCGGTGGAAGAAATCCCTTACAGGGATAAGCTCGCCTTTGTACATATATGTCAGCTGTTCTTGTAATTTATGTTATATTTTACTCATGTAAAGGATTTTACATACATACATACATAAGTTTTAAAATGTTTTGATTTCAAGTTATGACAAAAGTGTTGATAATATCATTAAAGTGATGAAAGGGTACGATATTTTTTTAAAGTTTTAGATAGTAACATGGCCATTTTTTGATTTTATTGTGTGTATTAGAATTTAAGCGGAAATAAACAGTTTTTAGCTTGAAAATGGTCGATTTGGAGTGATTTGCACTTTAAGAGAACAACGGTTGAAACTCACTTGGAAAGAGTGAGTGAGTTTCAACCGTTGTTCTCTTATTAAGTGCAAATATGTCTCACGTTAGTGTAAATTTATGATGTTCGAAGCGATATTTCTTAAAGAAAAAAACCAAATATACATTTTTAAATTTATGACATCAGGTCGCAATAGTCCTTTTCTAAATAGTAACACTGAGAAAATGTCAAGATACGTGTCGATTCCCGGTCAGAGCAAATATTTGTGTGATGAGCATGAATATTTGTTTCTGAGTCTTGGATGTTTTCTATGTATTTAAGTATTTATATCTATTAAATATATCGTCGTCTAGTACCCATAACACAAGCCTTCTTGAGCTTACTGTGGGGCTAGTTCGATTTGTGTAAGATTGTCCCCTAATATTTATTTATTTATTTAATTCAACCAGAAAATCGTCTAAATAGATGAGCGTTTTTTAACTGATAAGGACCGTAAAGATAAGAAAAACCCTTCAAGACACTGAGATCAACATGGAATAGTATCTACGATTTTAGAACGGGTTGGGATTCTATTGTCAAAATATAAACACTGCTCAACTTACACAATTATGTAAATTTTATGTTACCCCTAATTGCTAACTTATTTAAAGAGGTTTCCGTTAATTTCCTCCCCCTGGGGTGCCGCTCGTCTAAGAAAAAGATTTTCTTTTTCAAATTGCATATAAATGCTGTTAAGGAGGAATTATCGATGGGGTCACAACAGCGTAATTAGAATTCTAATTTGCCTTACTTAGACTTAAAAAGTTTATTTTGATTATGATAGAAGTGACAACCTTAGACATGGATAACCTTCGAAGAGCATTATAACAATTTTAAACTTATTAGAACACCATGTAGTATCTGCGTTCGACAAGAATTAAAACAAATGCAGCTATTCAAAATCGGAACACAGCTCTAAATTAACGTTCCAAATTCAAAATTGCAAACTATCGAATTAACCGAAAGGAGGCGTTCTAAGGTCAGGGGTAGACAACCACCCGCCTCCCTTGATCATTTATAATGCCAAAATGTTTTAATTAAGATGCTGTAAAATGTAATTTACATGCAAATTCGGTTTATGTTAATGCGCCGCGTATATCTGTTTGGGTGCGTGCTATCTAATTTTGCGACAGTGTGTACCGTCATTATCTTGGTTCTAATGAGAAATCTGGCAACGGCTTGATGTTTGCATAATTAAACTTGCGGTTGGAAACGTTCATTTTGATTGTTTCCATGATAAAGTACACGCTTCGAGGGGATCGTTACACGTGCACCACGTACCATTTTGCGGGTGCTTTGCTTTTGAGATAAAAAAAAAATGTAGTTATAGTACTACCTATAACTACATTTTTATGAGAGTTGAGGTCACGCACACAACAATATGTCATGTAATGACAGCGGGACTTTGAAAATACTATTCTTTTCTCGTACCGATAGCAAATTTAACATTACATTGCAAGATAGGCCAAAAAGTTTCATTAAACTCTTTTGTTCATTATTAATTTACAACGAATATTTTTGTATTCAAACAAAAAATAAAATAAAATATTTCGTTCTTTTTTAATTTGTAGTATATACCGATTAAAATTGTTTTATTTAAATTAATCAGTTATATGATTAAATAAACGCTAGTTTGTTTATATTCTTCTGTTTTTATACTTATTAAAAAAATGTATTTGGGTGGATCAACTATTCTTTGTTGCTTGTTACCATGGTTACGTCTCCTGAGTTAAAACTGCGATTTCTTTGGGTTTTAATCTATTAAACATGAGTTTTAGAGATGAACATAAATCCATTTAGACGGGGGTCATATCTTGAGCATACTTGAAGTCCATATTATAAAAAATTTTCTAAGAAACTCGGTTACTGTTGTCTCCTTGCTGACGGGACAGAATAACAACAAGAAAAAGTTGATTGGCCCATTTAAGTGTTTTTATTTACATTCATTTCATTCATTCACTTTTTGTGCAATCAGTACTTCATGTAGCCATGTGTGTAATCATTCACCTACCTACTTAATGGACACTAAAAGCTTATTCATAAATGTTCGTCAATCCTATTTTAGGTAAAATGCCATTAAAATTAATTTGTTTTTATCAGATTTTGACAACTGTTTTCAAGCAAGGGACGAAACACTTTTTAGTTAGCAGAGGTTTGTTATGAATACCTAAGGGGGTTACAGTTTGCTCACAAAATACGATTTTTTATTATCATTCCTTTATTTATTTAACTCAAAAATATGAAATCTTTTAGTAAACCATTATATATATATGACTTTTCCCCATTACTCAATGACTAGCAAATTAGGGTTTCAAAAACCTTTCATCCCGACAAACCTAAAACAGAACTCGAAATAAACACTTCAATTAAAAGAAAACCTTCAACAATCCCTCTAATTTATACCAATAAAACGGAATAACAACCTTACATACAAGTATATAAATATATACGTTTTTTCCCGTCAACCCTTCTAGATTGAATTCGGTTAAATAAACTGAATTATATGCTACTTAAATGAGTGTCAAGCCGCCCCACCGAGGGCCACTCACTTCTTCTCACCCCTAGATTCTTCTGAGATTGCGCGAGGGGCGAAAAGCAGGAAAGTCGGTTTTTAAAAAAATATAATAAGCAAAAAAGTTTGTGACCACTTCCTTTCGATATGGCAAATAGTAACAAGGAATAATTAATAGTATTTTTTTTTATTTATCTATGATATTAAATACGGTCACTATTTATTTTTCTATCATCATCATCATTTCAGCCGAAAGACGTCCACTGCTGAACATAGGCCTCCCCCAAGGCTCGCCATTTAGACCGGTCCTGTGCCGTTCGTGTCCACCGGATTCCCGCGACCTTCACCAGGTCATCACTCCACCTTGTCGGAGGCCTACCGACAGCTCGTCTTCCGGTGCGTGGACGCCACTCAAGCAGTTTCTGGCCCCATCGACCGTCAGTCCTGCGAGCAATGTGCCCTGCCCACTGCCACTTAAGTCTCGCAATTTTGAAGGCTGTCGGTGACCCCAGTTCTGCTACGGATAGCTTCATTCCTAATTCTATCACGCAGAGAAACCCCGAGCATAGCTCTTTCCATTGCTCTTTGGGTGACCTTGAGCTTTCTTATGAGGCCCATCGTTAGCGCCCATGTCTCGGATCCATATGTCATCACTGGCAACACACACTGGTCAAAGACTTTTGACTTGAGGCACTGCGGTAAACTGGACGAGAATACACTGCGAAGCTTCCCGAACGCTGCCCAGCCGAGTCGGATTTATTTTTCTGTGGCAAATAGTAACACAGAATAATTAATAGTGTGTTTTTTTTTATTTATGTATGATATTACATACGGTCACTATTTATTTTTCTACTCCTGGCGGATATTGTATCTGTGAGTTTACATCGCCTAATTGCGGACTTTGGTTTTACAGCATATTAAATTCCCATTTAGGGTGCGTTTCCATCAGAGCTATGCTATGCTACGAGCAGGGCTGGGAAACCGGTTTCGTCTTCATACAATTAACCGGTTAAAAATTTCGGTTACTTGCGTTTCACTATATTTTATTGTACTTTAAATCGTTTATTCCACAGATGAAGGCTAACAAAAGCAAATCTTAAAACAAAAATGGAGATATGAGAAGTACTTTAGGAGATATTTCCAAAATAGTAAAAACCGGTTCCGAGCCCTGTCTACGAGTTCGTTGCTATGGATGTGTTGATATACACCAATCATATTCATTGGTACACATAGCATACTTAGCACTGGTAGAAACGGCGACCTCTTTAGCCTAGTTGGTAGGCTGCCTACGAAGCTAGAGGTCTCGGGTTCGAATCCCGGTCGGGGCATTTATTTGTGTGATCAGTACGAATATTTGTTCTTGGTTCTTGGATATTTTCTGTGTTTAAGTATCTATTTATTTATATAAGTATGCATATCGGCGCCTAGTACTCATAGTACAGGCTTTGTTTAGTTTGGGACTAGATCTAATTGTGAACCATTGTCCACAAATATGTTTATATATACACTAGCGACCCGCCCCGGCTTCGCACGGGTGCAATGCTGATGCATGTATTATACATACAAACCTTCTCCTTGAGTCACTCTATCTATTAAAAAAACCGCATCAAAATCCGTTGCGTAGTTTTAAAGATTTAAGCATACATAGGGATATAGGATAGGGACAGAGAAAGCGAATTTGTTTTATACTATGTAGTGATATATTAAAACGGAATATCACATACTCGCAGCATATAGAAAGGCAGCCTTACTCAAATGCCATTCAACCTTTACAACCAGCCAGTGACATCCCTTAAAACATTTATAAAAAAAGAAAAAAGAAAAAGTAAGTTAGGCGGCTATTCGGCGCGGGGAGTGTAAGACAAAGTAGGCGGGCGCCCTCCGTGGAACGAATAGGCCGGGCGAACTTTTCTCACTCTCTTAAATGCTCTCGCCTACTGTACTGTGAGTGAGATGTCTTGATACTAGCAGATAAGATTTGGTTGAAGCCGCTCTACCAAACTTGCTGGAACGCAAACTCTGAGTATTCCAGTGTTTAAGAGGCCTGACAAGTTTTTAAATGTTTTAATTTGGAATTGTGACAAAAGTATACATAATAGTAATGAAGTATTAAAGGATACGATGATTTTATTAAAGTTTTAGATAGTAACATTTTTTTATGATTTTTTTTTAATTTTATAGTGTGTGGTAGAAGTAGGCAGAAAATAAACAGCTTATAGCTTGAAAATGATCGATTTGGAGTGGCGTTTGAAACGATGTTTCTTAATGTCAAATCAAAATATACATACAAAATGTATGGCATTAGGTCGCAATAGTCCTGTGCTAGATAAAAAAATTTAGAAAATGTCAAGATATCTGTCAATTCATACAGAAAGTTGCTTAAACAGGTGAGCGATTTTCAACTGATAAGGGCCCTAAGCTGCCCGCGTGGTCGTGTCGGAGGTTTCCCCAGTGCCTTTACCATGAGTTTACATGACCGTACTCGCTAGCGACTGCGTAAAAAATTGTATGGGCAAAAGTACAGCGTCTCTGGCGGTTACGCAATAGAACTAAGAATCGGCATACTAAATCGTTTACGCAGTCGCTAGCGAGTACGGTCATGCAAACTCATGGTAAAGGCACAGGACACTCTCCAACCACGCACTCCTAACGCTTTATTGGGCCCGGCCTAAAAAGCCAGTCAGGGTAAAAAAAAATGATATTAGCAGTCCTACAGTATTCTCAAAAACGTTCGCTTGAATTGCTTCACAATTTTCTAGGGTCATAAACGCTTGATTAGTAATGTTAGTATAAAGTTTGTAAGGAAATACGACTAACCAGCTTTTACCCGTGACTTCGTCCGCGTAAATTTTCAATCCCTATTTCATCTCACTCGAAGGATGACTTTCGGGATAAAAAGTATCCTATATGTTAATCCAGGCTATCATAATCCGTTCAGCCGTTTTTGCGTGATTGTATAAGAAACATCTAAACATCCAAAGTATCCAAATGTCTGAACTTTCACATGTATAATATTAGTAGGATCACACTTTTTCACGTCACAATTTTTCATGTTCAAATGCAAAAACACCGGCAGTCCTGGTTTTCAGCTATTATTAAAAAAAAATTGTGGACAATTTTACACAAATCGACCTAGTCCTAAACAAAGTAAAGCTTGTACTAAGCGACTATATATATACTTATATAGATAAATACATACTTAAATACATACATGAACCCGTTAAATACATGACCCGGGAACAAATATTCGTGATCAACACACAAATAAATGCCCCGACCGAGATTCGAACCCAGAGGGGCTACTCCGAACTTCGAAATCCGAACTCCGTATCGTGCCGTCGCTTTCACTCATATAATGTATAAAGCGAGAATGAAAGGGACGGCACGATACGTAGTCCGGATTTCGAAATTTGGAGTACAGGGCCGGGACCTAGAGCTTCGTAAGCAGGGTCACATACCAACTAGGCTAAAATCTAAAAGTATCAAGATCAGTCTGTCGCTGTGTACGCCACAAGTGTCGCTCTAGTGTCGGCCGCGAGTCTTTGTTGCAGCGAGTATCGCTAATAATGCTTTACAATATTACTGCATTGTCATTAGTAAGGCTATACTTGAGTTTAGACGTCACCTCATTAGGGGAGGATGCGTGATGAAGTTTGCGATGGCTTGTGCAGTTTTGATGAGCTCTTACATAATAAGGGTGTACTAGTCATTAACGTAAAATTTTGTACAAAAGTTGACTTTAGTGGCTTCTCATTCCTTTGCTATGCAATATTTTTTTAAATACAGTCTTTATCTACTCAACGAGCTCTAAACAACGATACCCCATTTGATGGCGTAGTTAAAAAAAATTCGCGCCCCCTTTAGCTCTTTGGGAGCTCCCCCTTGACAACATTTAAAAATAGGCTTTAACATTTTTTTTCTTTTATTTGGGTAAACAAACAGTCACAAGGGGTACTTTTACTACCTTATTGTAATAATGGTTACCCATGTGTGACCCACACCGTTTACCACATACCATATAGTATAAAACAAAGTCGCTTTCTCTGTCCCTATATCCCTATGTATGCTTAAATCTTTAAAATACGCAACGGATTTTGATGCGGTTTTCTTTAATAGATAGAGTGATTGAAGAGGAAGGTTTATATGTATAATAACATCCATTAAATAGTGCACCCGTGCGAAGCCGGGGCGGGTCGCTAGTTATATTATACTAGCAGCCGCCCGCGACTTCGTCCGCGTAGATTTTAGATGGTAATAAAGACATAAATGAGGTTTATTTGTTTCTGTCAGTTGTCTGATGCTATTAATATTTTGTGAAAATTACTGGAATGAAAAACTTAATGTCCGCCATCTTGGATTTGAAAATGGATGTAATACTCGAAATCGGCACCCCGAGGAACCATAAAGATGACCCCATATCGATTTTTAAGAAAAATAAATGTCCGCCATCTTGGAATTGAAAATGCATATCATTTTCGTAATTGGCACCCCGAGGACCCTCGAAGATGACACCCATGTCGATTTTTAAGAAAAACAATTGTCCGCCATCTTGGATTTGCAAATGCATGTCATTTTCGTAATCGGCACCCCGAGGAACCTCGAAGATTACACCTATATCGATTTTTACGAAAAGTAAAGATTTGCTCCCCGCACAAACTTGGAACCTCTTTTTACCCCATTAGGGGAACAATTTAGAAAAACGCTGGAACATGTTTTGTTGTATTTAAACAGAGAGTCTATATATGAAATTTTAAATCGCGCACTTCAAAAAAGATTTGCTCCGCGTACGAACTTGTAAACCCCTTTTCACCCCTTTAGGGGAGCAATTTCAAAAAACGCTGATGTACTTTTTGTTGTATTTAAACAGAGAATCTATTTACGAAGTTTGAAATCTCTCACTTCAAAAAAGAATTGCTCCCCGTACAAAGTTGGAACCCCATTTTCATCCCTTTAGAGGAGCAATTTCAAAAAACGCTGAAATAAGTTTTGTTTTATTTAAACAGAGAGTCTATATACGAAGTTTTAAATCTCTCACTTCAAAAATTTTGCTCCTTTACAAACTTGGAACCCTCTTTTCACCCCTTTATGGGAGCAATTTTGGAAAACGCTGAAATACGTTTTGTTGTATTTAAACATAGAGTTTATTTACGAATTTTCAAATTTCTAACTTCAAAAAGGAATTGCTCCCCGTACAAACTTGGAACCCCCTTTTCATCCCTTTAGAGGAGCAATTTCAAAAAACGCTGAAATATGTTTTGTTGTATTTAAACAGAGTCTATATACGAAGTTTTACATTTCTCACTTCGAATAAGATTTGCTCCTTTACAAACTTGGAACCCTCTTTTCACCCCTTTAAGGGAGCAATTTTGAAAAACGCTGAAATAAGCTGTGTTTTATTTAAACATAGAGTCTATATACGAAGTTTTAAATCTCTCACTTCAAAAAAGAGATGCTCCCCGTACAAACTTGGAACCCCTTTTCACCCCTTTAGAGGAGCAATTTCAAAAAAACGCTGAAATATATTTTGTTGTATTTAAACAGAAAGTCTATTTACGAAGTTTTAAATCTCTTACTTCAAAAAAGATTTGCTCCTTTACAAACTTGGAACCCTCTTTTCACCCCTTTATGGGAGCAATTTTGAAAAACGCTGAAATATGTTTTGTTGTATTTAAACATAGAGTCTATTTACGAAGTTTCAAATTTTTAACTTCAAAAAAGAATTGCTCCCCGTACAAACTTGGAACCCCCTTTTCACCCCTTTAGAGGAGCAATTTTGAAAAACGCTGAAATACGTTTTGTTATATTTAAACATTGAGTCTATTTACGAAGTTTCAAATCTCTAACTTCAAAAAAGAGTTGCTCCTTTACAAACTTGGAACCCTCTTTTCACCCCTTTAGAGGAGTAATTTTGAAAAACGCTGAAATACGTTTTGTTGTATTTAAACATAGAGTCTATTTACGAAGTTTCAAATTTTTAACTTCAAAAAAGAATTGCTCTCCGTACAAACTTGGAACCTCCTTTTCACCCCTTTAGAGGAGCAATTTTGAAAAACGCTGAAATTCGTTTTGTTATATTTAAACATTGAGTCTATTTACGAAGTTTCAAATCTCTAACTTCAAAAAAGAGTTGCTCCTTTACAAACTTGGAACCCTCTTTTCACCCCTTTAGAGGAGTAATTTTGAAAAACGCTGAAATAAATTTTGTTTTATTTAAACAGAAAGTCTATTTACGAAGTTTTAAATCTCTCATTTCAAAAAAGAGTTGCTCCCCGTACAAACTTGGAACCCTCTTTTCACCCCTTTAGAGGAGCAATTTCAAAAAACGCTGAAATACATTTTGTTTTATTTAAACAGAGAGTCTATATACGAAGTTTTAAATCTCTCACTTCAGAAAAGATTTGCTCCTTTACAAACTTGGAACCCTCTTTTCACCCCTTTATGGGAGCAATTTTGAAAAACGCTGAAATATGTTTTGTTGTATTTAAACATGGAGTCTATTTACGAAGTTTCAAATCTCTAACTTCAAAAAAGAATTGCTCCCCGTACAAACTTGGAACACCTTTTTCACCCCTTTAGAGGAGCAATTTCAAAAAACACTGAAATATGTTTTGTTGTATTTAAACAGGAAATCTATATACGAAGTTTTAAATCTCTCATTTCAAAAAAGATTTGCTCCTTTACAAACTTGGAACCCTCTTTTCACCCCTTTATGGGAGCAATTTCAAAAAACGCTAAAACATGTTTTGTTGTATTTAAACATGGAGTCTATTTACGAAGTTTCAAATCTCTAACTTCAAAAAAGAATTGCTCCCTGTACAAACTTGGAACCCCCTTTTCACCCCTTTAGAGGAGCAATTTCAAAAGACGCTGAAATATATTTTGTTGTATTTAAACAGGAAATCTATATACGAAGTTTTAAATCTCTCACTTCAAAAAAGAGTTGCTCTCCATACAAACTTTGCACCCCTATTTTACCCTCTTAGGGTTAGAATTTTGCAAAACGCTGAAAACACTTTCTTTGGATTTATGTTCGTAACCTTTTTACGAATTTTTAAGTCTTCAGCTCAAAAAAAAAAAAATCTTCCATACAAACTTTGCACCCCTATTTAATCCCCTTAGGGGTGGAATATCCAAAAATCCCGTCTTATCCCTTGCATACGTCATAAAAGTAAGCTCTGGACCAAATTTGAAGTTTCTAGTTCCAGTAGTTTCGGCTGTGCGTTGATGGTAGATCAGGACTTCTTCTTTTATATATATGTAGATGAGTTTATCATTCGGAGATATTCATAACATCGTCAGTCTGAAGGACATTCGGTGTCGACAATAACAACATAAAAAGTTGTAAAGTTGTAAGTCTATTTCACATCTAAATTAAATTTCACATTAATTACAATATATCATCAGTTTTTGAGTGTTAATATATTGGTAATTAGTATTTTATAAACACTTATACTATTTACAAAATATTTTATTTTATACAATACAGCGACATCTACCGGCGTCTATTTGGGACTGGGTGGCGATTGCACCTATAGCTCAGTTGGCTAGAGCGACTGGCCGCGAGTGCCGGGAGGTCGCAGGATCGAATCCTGTTCATTGCCAAAATTTTTCAATTTTTTCCTTTATTCTAATTTACAAAATGTTTTATTGTAAGTATTAACGAGTCTCCGCGGACGCGCGCTGACTGGCGTTTGTAATTTATATGGCTTTGGGTTAACAAGATGCGAAAATTTGAAGGCTGTATAGCTCCAACCGTTTGGCTGTAAAACCTGTGTGACACACGGACGGACGGACATGTGAGTGACAGCAATATGGTTCCGTTCAGACCCTTCGAGTAAGGAACCCTAATGGAAAGCTGTAATAAAAAATGTTTTCACATGATCTTGTTTTATTCAAGTACAATAAAAAAAATTAAGCTGTTTATTTCAGTTTTTTTTTCCATAAGTTTATAATCACTTACTTAACTATTAATCTTAAATTACAAAAGATTTTTTAAGTTAAGGAATTGCGAAGATACATTTCTATTAATCAGTATACATTGTTGTTTTATTTTGGTTATGACTTAAGTACCCAAGTAACAAGGTGACGTCGAAACCACGTCATTTTAACGTTAAACTCGCAACGATGACGTCTTGCATCATTATCGACGTCATATATGTCGTTATTATTCGACATATATTTTACGACAGTCACTCGACGTTACGGATGACGACATTAATCACGTGAAACTAGATCAATTATGACGGATATTCGACGACAGTCACATGACGATACGGATGACGACATTAATCACGTAAAACTAGATCAATTATGTAGGGTATTCGACGACAGTCACATTACGTTACTGATGTCAACATTAATCACGTTAAACTAGATCAATTTTAACGGATATTCGACGACAATCACATGACGTTACTGATGTCAACATTAATCACGTTAAACTAGATCAATTTTGTCGGATATTCGACGACAATCACATGACGTTACTGATGTCAACATTAATCACGTTAAACTAGATCAATTTTGTCGGATATTCGACGACAATCACATGACGTTACTGATGTCAACATTAATCACGTTAAACTAGATCAATTTTGTCGGATATTCGACGACGATCACATGACGTTACTGATGTCAACATTAATCACGTTAAACTAGATCAATTTTGTCGGATATTCAACGACAATCACATGACGTTACTGATGTCAACATTAATCACGTAAAATTAAATCAATTTTGTCGGATATTCGACGACAATTACATGACGTTACTGATGTCAACATTAATCACGTTAAATTATATCAATTTTGTCGGCTATTCGACGACAATCACATGACGTTACTGATGTCAACATTAAACACGTTAAACTAGATCAATTTTGACGGATATTCGACGACAATTACATGACGTTACTGATGTCAACATTAATCACGTTAAATTATATCAATTTTGTCGGCTATTCGACGACAATCACATGACGTTACTGATGTCAACATTAAACACGTTAAACTAGATCAATTTTGACGGATATTCGACGACAATCACATGACGTTACTGATGTCGACATTAATCACGTTAAACTGGACCAATTTTGTCGGATATTCGACGACAATCACATGACGTTAGTGATGTCAACATTAAACACGTTAAACTAGATCAATTTGGTCAGCTATTCGACGACATTAAGGTACGGTAATTATATGGCTATATATGACGTCATATGTGTCGTTATTATTCCACATGTATTTAACGACAGTCACTTGACGTTACTGATGTCGACATTAATCACGTTAAACTAGATCAATTTTGACGGATATTCGACGACAATCAGATGACGTTACTGATGTCGACATTAATCACGTTAAACTAGATCAATTTTGACGGATATTCGACGACAATCAGATGACGTTACTGATGTCAACATTAATCACGTTAAACTAGATCAATTTTGACGGATATTCGACGACAATCAGATGACGTTACTGATGTCGACATTAATCTCGTTAAACTAGATCAATTTTGACGGATATTCGACGACAATCAGATGACGTTACTGATGTCGACATTAATCTCGTTAAACTAGATCAATTTTGTCGGATATTCGACGACAATTACATGAAGTTATTGATGTCCTAAAACTACGACCAAGACCACCGGGGGATGGGCAGCAGCATCCCTGGAGTGCGGTGGAGATACTGCGATCGCCAACCCGCATGCAAAACGTGGCGATTATGGCAAACAAAACGTACAGATAAGGATGTAATGAATCGACCAAGACCAATATAAAATATTGTTTCATTTGATAAAGTTTAAGGGTTACAACTTAAAACGTTGCCGGTCGAATCACTCATTCTGCGAGAAATGTAGGCGCCAATTGCTAATTGCGCCAAACGGCAGACAGCGCGACTCTCTATGGGTGGTATTCCACTGGTCAAAGATCTTTGTCCAATGTGCATTGCATCTCACTCACTCTTTATGCGAAATGTGAGACGCAAATACACATTGGACAAAAATCTTGGACAAGTGGAATACCACCCTATCGCACGATGCGGGCGGGAGGAAGACTGCGACAGGTGAAACAGATATTCCCAAATACCTATTCACGCCGCACACTATAGGTTTACAATAATCGTAATCACGTAAAACTAGATGAAGTTATAATGTGTTTTATTCTAGCATTGCATGATCTATAAATTCTATGTAACTCAAAATTGAAATTATACGTACTTCTATTGACTAGTAATACTTCGAAATATGTCTAGTCGTTCGTTACCTTTATTATTATCGTGCTTTATTACCTATACGTTTCATTAATTATAATTTAATTATATTAAATTTTATTAACATTATTATAAAAATGTAATATACTTAATTAAATCAATTATGTAGTAAACATAGATGAACTCAATAAAGTAAGTATTTTGATTCTCTATTATTTCGCGCCATTAACATGACGCCATTCGTTGTAGTGAGATTTTTTGTGAGAATGTTGCCACACCGCGAAAGTTATTCCCGCATATCATGGAAATTCGTAATCTGCCCTGGTTTGTTACGTATCGTAGATGGGTAAGGCCGTAAAATTGGACTGATGTAACATAAAAGCAACGTAGCAGTATATGTTACCGAGTAACTTAAAAGTTGCTTAAAAGTATTCTAAAGCCATATCCAATATGAGAACGAAATACAAACACTTTTTATGTATTTTTTTATTTTTATAAAGAAATCGAATAGGTACATACTTTTATAAGTTTTAAACTACCATCTGCCTATGTGATAGGTATTATATGGCAGTTGGCCAAACAAAAATTATCAAAAATTTAAAATCAACCTTTTTACCCGATGCGCGACGCAAAATAGGGTAATGTGTTTATTAGCCTCTATAAACTTTATCGGGAAATTCACTTAATAATTATCTTAGATCAGTCTAATGCGTGTAAAGTCATGTAAAAAAGCTAGTTTGTAATATGAAGTGAGATGAATCAAACTTCCAAATATTTGTATCACCATCATGAAGACTCAAAGTAGAACTAGAATTCGCTAGGTGGCGCTGTAACCGATCGGTACGGTTATATCGAAATAAGTCTATTTTTATTACAAATAGGTGCTAACAAATATAATTAGTGTCAAAATTGTGAGCCTATTCAGTGTTCATTAAGTTAGTGTCGTTATCCTATGAGAAAAACAGTGTATATATAGTGCTAAAGACTACCAGCCGATTGGCGGAATATAACCTCACTTTTTTCGCCCTATTAAGGCAATGGAATGTCCTAAGTGCAGCAAACTGATAAAAACAGAAGAGCTATTGAAATGCTCGTTATGCCAATATTGCTCCCATTACTACTGCATGGGCCTATCTGACACGGACTTCAAAAAAATACTACCTATGAATAAGGCCAAATGGAAGTGCAGCACATGTAAACAACCGGTAAAGAAACCAGCTAGCCCTGTCATTACCCACAGACCACTGGCTGATACGAACTCCGAGCTAAACCTCCCATCTACATCTATAGTTAATCTTGACGCTAACGCTCTCATGCGATACTTCGATGGTAAGTTTGCCACTCTAAATGATAATGTGACTGCTCTGCGAGCCCACGTAGATAACAAAATATCGGAACTTACCTTAACCATTAGCTCGTGGGATGGCCGTATAAATACGCTCGAGTCCAGGGTGGACTCCTTCTCAAGCGTAATACACGAACTGCAGGCCACAAACGAACAACTTCGCAAAGAGATAAACCATTTACAAAAACACTTCGATAATACGGAGCAAAAATCAAGACTATGTAACATTGAGCTCCAAAATGTACCAGAGAAAAAAAGTGAAAACCTACTTAATATCGCCCAAGCCTTGGGTAATCTTTTAGGTACAACTTTAACTTTAGGTACAAATTTTAAAAGTTTCAAGTGAATTTCAAGGTAAATTTGTGATATTTTTCATTATTTAACAAATTATTTATATAATATACTTGCTGGTTTATGTCTAAGTGCCTTGTACGAGCGAATATGTCTACTTTAGCCTCATATAATTGTAATTAAAGTGAATCGAGGTTTACTTTTATGTTACTATTAAGTTACTTAAGTTACCATTTTAAGTTTTTTTAAGTTGCCGTAACATAAAAGTTAACAAAAGCTAGTCACAAGATCTGAACTCCTTTTAGTTTTTAAATATTTGACTTCGTTCATACAAATATTTGGAGGTTTGATGAATCTCACTTCATATTACAAACTAGCTTTTTTACGCGACTTTACACGCATTAGACTGATCTTAGATAATCATTAAGTAAATGATGTACGGATAAAGTTTATAGAGGCTAATAAACACATTATCCTATGTAGCGTCGCGGAGTCGGGTAAAAAGGTTAATTTTATTATTTTGATAATTGTTGTGTGGCCAACAGCCATAAAATACCTATCAAATAGGCAGGTGATAGTTTAAAACTTATAAAAGTATGTACCTATTCGATCTCTTTATAAATAAATAATTTTCATAAAAAGTGTTTGTATTTCGTACTCATTGTAGATATGCCTTTAGAATACTTTTAAGCAACTTTTAAGGTGGTAACATAAATTGCTAAGTTGATTTTATGTTACATCAGCCCAATTTTACGGCCTTACCCAATTTTGCAATCCATGTTAGCAAAATGTAATATAGTTAAAATTCGTACAACGGAGGAGTTTCAAAAGTTTTACATGGCAACACCAAGTATAAAGCGTCTGATGGAAGTCAAGGAAGACTGAAGCGTAGCGCCGCGTCTAATCCAATTCAATGTTTGTGTTCTTACTTAATGTAATTTTTTATTCCCTACTTGTTAATACTGGTGAGTTTTGTTTGTATTTTGTTTACTCATAATAAAGTAGCGGTCGCTTTTAGTCATGTTCATTGGCAGCTAGGTACAATTTCAAAATAGATGGTCAATCTCATTCACTTGCCGCTAAATGTATTCCTTTTTACAAGCTTTTATTTAACTTGTTGATTATGATTTGGGGCAAGCAGTGGTCAGGCAGAAAATAACAGATCTATGAGGGTCTAAAAATGGTTTGCTAAATTATATTGTGTGATGATTACTGATGATCGCCATTTTCTTTCTGCGCTGTTTTCAAAAATTTCAAAAACTAAGAAAAGCATGTTATAAACCTAAGACTAATTTCATCAGCACGTATCAAGATACCTAACCGATCTTTCATCTCATTGTATCCTACGTTCATTTTCTTCATCTTTTTGTTAGATATGTATGTCGTGGCAGAAGAGGATAATGAAAACTCTAATGGTGATGGACCAATTGTCATTCTCAGTTCCAATTGGTTAACTCCCAAAAAAGCAGAAGCTCTTTGGCCGACTGCCAAATCTCAAGCGATTTTTAATAAGCTTCTGAAAAACCATGAGAACCCAAAAGAAGACTGGACTCTGATCAAAATCAAGAGGAAGTTCTATGAAGCTGGTGAGTTGACCTCATTTGAAATTATATATTGTTTGTCATAAAACATAACAATTATTGTTTATTTTATAGGTGCTCCTAGACGGGCTATACTTCTCCTGAAATGTGTGGCCGGCAACATCTACATCTTGTTCTAGCATGGAAGTAAGAGCAATACCAATAGTTGCAGGGCACACGTTTCAGGAAAAGTATGGCCTATCAAGAATCACCTTAACAATACTGAAAAGTTTATGGTTGTAAACGACGCAGGCCTACACTCATGAATCCTTTGCAGGCGATAGGGTCCAAAAATATGAATGACGTAGGTCTATACTTGGGGATTCCTAAAGCTGTATTTTAGTGGTCTGTATAACTAATGTCTGGTTCAAAGTTCCTTCATTTAAACAATAGTGGCTGACTCAATTCTATAATCACAAAGTTCCTCTATGCAGTTAAATCTAAATGTTCTATTTGTCCAATAAATGAAACAACGGTTTAACCGTTTACACAGATTTGATCCTAAGCCTAAGTTATCTAACATTAAAAACACTTTTATATAATTTTACACTGATTTATCTAAATTCTAGCTAAATCTAGGACACAGCTGTCTAGATTTCTGACTATACTGGTGCGAGCAGAGTTTCCTGGTTCCTTTTCCTTTCCTGGCTGGTGTTTCTTCGGTACTAAGTTAATTTACATGGAAATTCTGCTCTTATATTCCGGCTTACATTACTGTAAAGAGGGCCACGCCATCTACGGCGTAATCAGGCGCCTCCTTGTATTTGTATGGGAGCCCTGCTTAAATATTTATTTTGTTTTGTTTTTACATCTGTAAAAATTTTGACAGATGGAAAGAGAGACAGACGGACTGCGGAGTCTTAGTAATAGGGTTCCGTTTTCACCCTTTGGGTATGGAACCCTAAAAATCAATATCTAGCCTAACCTAAAACTAATTTATATTATTTTATTTTCATTTATTTTGACAAATGTATATTAAAGTAATTATTGTAATGTAACTAGTTAAACTTACTTTTATTTGTTTGAAAAACTGAATTTAATTTTGATCTTATTACAAGCTTTCATTTAACTTGACCTGTTAGTATGTCTGTCTGTATGTGTGGGACAAATCTTGTAACTGAATCCTAGACCAGTTATCCTCAACCGATTGAGCTGAAATTTAGCATACTTATGTATGTTTGGTGACAATGTAATATTATTATACCACAGACGATCTGACGATGATGATGGACAGAAGGTGGATATAGCAACTATTAAACTAGTTGATGATTGTGGTAAAAAGGTACAGTCGGCAATAAAATTGTAACAAAAATGAAAATTATGACAAACTTATATTGTTTTATATTTTGATGAATGTATTTATTCTAATGAAGGTAGCAATGTTAATGGTTTGTTTTAAAATGTTGACATATTATGATTTTTATTTACCTTGTGTTTTCAAAATGCACCTAGTTAAGAATTTTGATATTAATTGGTATCCACATATACTTAATAAATTGCTACACCCTAACGGGGTAACCATGTACTGTGTTGCTATAAGAAAATTGTAGGTATCCACAAATAATTGCTTTGATCTGTGAATGATACTAAACTTCTTCATTAGATGATCTACTGGTTGCCAGAAAGAAAGCACAGCAGGCTGAAATAACGAGTGACCTTACTGATGGTGAAATTTGTGGTACAAGGAAAAGATACAAAACCAAGAGAGTTGAATCTAGCAGCAGTGGTGACGAAGATATCTTCAATAAATACAAAACCAGAAAACTTACAACAAAGAATATTTTCGAAAATCCAGGTTAGTTTTATAAATGCATAGTATCAGAATTACCTCTGTTCATAAGTTTTGAGACGAATATTGTTTATAAATCAATAATTGAAATACTTCCTCTCAAGATTATTATTTTTAATTAACCACTATGGGGGATAAAAGTAAATGGAGTCTATTTTAAATGGCTTTCTTTATTTAGGTTTCAAGCCTTTAAATGCTTTGGTCACTCTTAGGTGCCGGCATGAAGTGAAAAAGGCCTTGCTCACTAGGCGGTAGAACAACAAATTCACAGAACACCCCCACTAGAAGGCTATTGTTGCTCATTTTGTCAAGAATACAAGTCTGCAGCTGACTGTACGTTTCACTTGTTATTTTTCCGTGAAACTTTCCAGTAATGTAAAATTCACAATGTAAAAAGCTTGAAGGCCTTCTTTAAGTTAAAATTTACTGTTTCTTTTGAACCGCAAGAGAAACATTATTCACGGTTCTTGCAAAAACAGATTGGAAATTAATTTATCTATAATCTGTATGCTTGATATTTAGAAATAGGTAATCATTCGTTATGTTATGACAATATATTTTTTTATTTAAATTTTGTCTGTCATTGTCTTTAGGAAATAAAAAAATATATATTTCACAAAATGCTTAATTATAAGGTAACTTTCCATCCTATTTTTGTTATGTTAGGTAGGGTAAGTATAAACTTTAAGCAATCTTTCAGGAACTTGTGAAATGAATGCCAGCTTCAATGAAGGACATCACTCTCCACTCCCTGCAGAAAAATCTGGTATTTATCAAGATAAATTATTTAAGGCTGTTGCGAACGCAACTCTTATTTAATTTTATACCTATATATTAACTAAGTATGCAGTAGCAAAACGCGCCCGTCGGGCACGGTTAGTATAAGAGCGGCCTTTTTAAAGCCACCAATAGCAACGCTTCACATACGCTTTATCCCTACTATTGTAACATACGTTAACTCAAATTATCAAATCTTGCTAGTCATTACCTATTCTTTGTTCTCACATACAACCACTTCTGCACATACCTCTTTTGGCCAAACTAATTTTGTAAATCAGCACCTATTGAAATTATACAGTCAACTTTACATCGAAGTTTTATTTGAGTCGTCGAGTTCCATCACCACCGGCACCGGCGTCTACATATGGTCCTTCGCATCCGTCAAGACAAGAGAAGATTTGGCCGTCATCGGAGTCTTCGTAGAAGTGGACTTCATACCTTCGTCGCTGTCTTCAGTTTCTTCGGCATAGGAAGAACACGCAGCAGACGTCCAATCACGGGTCCCAGCGTTCACCGGCATAAGGAGGACGTTCGTTGGATTGCCACCTCATCATCAGTATGAAGAACATCGCATCGCATCACATCGCCTGAACAAGTAGCACTTTGACTGAGTGAGTCCGTTCCAATTCCTTTCTACATCCATTGTTCCCATATTTCTTGGAATTACGAACATCGCTATACGTATCAGGCATAATTCATCACCTTAAAATCATCATAATCATCCTTACAGTACATATCCAATCTTAAATCACATCATTACATTGTCTAAAACTCATTACAAAACTAAATCATTTCTATACAAGAAGCCGTCTCCATCGCTTATTACCTACGACTCGATGTCATAAAATATTTGCTTAATACGCACAAACTCGCACAGCTGCGCTTATCTATTCCGATTCTTTTGTATTGCTTCAGTCGCTCATTAGCTCGTTAGCATTCACTGTCTTTTTGCGCATCAGTTAACTGCATAGTTAAATTCATATACCTACCACGTAAACAAGATGTCCGAAGAACAGTTAAAACAGTTAGTTAAGAAGCGTGGCAGTGTTAAGTCGAAGTTAACGCAGTTTAGGACTTATATGGATGTGGCTAAAACATGTGAAAGATTAAGTGAGTTGCAAATTACGGAAATGCAGTGTCGTTTAGATAAAATCGAGTCGCTTTATCCAGAGTTTGACGCCTTACAGATGGAGATCGAATCGTTATCTCCGAATCCCGACGACGCATACGCGGAGCGAGAGCAGTTTGAAAGCCAATATTATTTATTGGTTTCGACTGCTCGACTTTTGCTGAGTCCTACCGTCCAGACCAGCGGCGGGCGGGCCGGGTCCGAGTCTGCGTGCTCCACGTCCTGTGCAGCAGGCCGACGTGACTTCGTCCGTCTTCCGAAGATCGATCTTCCCCACTTCGACGGGAACTATCAGCATTGGCTCGGCTTTAGAGATACGTATATTTCCCTTATACATAATAACACCGCCATTAATGACATAAGCAAATTTCATTATCTTCGTGCATCATTAAAAGGCAGTGCCGCCCTTGTTATTCAGAGCCTTGATTTTAGTAGTGATAATTACCACAAAGCGTGGCAGTTGGTGTCGGAGCGTTTTGACAACCAGCGCTTGTTAGTTAATAACCACATTCAGGCATTGTTTAACCTTGAACCTATGCAACATGAATCGAGCTATTTATTACGTAACATGGTGGACGTCACTAACAAAAATTTACGTGCACTTGCTACATTAGGTGAACCGACCGACCACTGGGACACATTAATTATACATATTATGTCTAAGAAGTTAGATTCAGTAACTAACCGTCAGTGGGAGGAACACCGGAACCTTTTAACGGGTTCGCCGACGTTACACCAATACACTAGTTTCTTGAATAGCAGGGCTGACTTACTAGAATCAATTCATAATAAAAACATTGATGACAAATCTTCTAAACATAAAACACATATACATATACATAATGAAACACAAAAATCAAAAAATTTCCTTAACTATTCGAGTAATTCCTATCGTAAACCTATTGTTTGCCCGTTATGTAAACAAAATCATTTCTTATTTACATGCGAATCTTTTCGTAAATTAGATGTTGATACGAGGATAATTAAAGTGAATAATTATTCCGTATGCAAGAATTGTTTACGCCCGGGACACAACGAGTCACGGTGCGTACTCTCGCATTGTAAATATTGTAAACAAAAACACAATACCCTTTTACATAAACATGCCGATGAACAATCTTGTAGTACTGATGTACCGATCCCAAACGTTCAGTTTAGCGGCAATATTCAAGCGAATATGTTTACGCCTGCTAAGTCGTCGGCATTGCTATCCACAGCTTTGGTGCAAGTATGCGACGTGCATGGAAGGCTTCGCGATGCTCGCCTTCTCCTCGACAACGGAAGTACTTCGAACTTCGTGACACGAGACCTGTGCGAACAGCTCGGGTTAGCGAGGCGCAGCGCAGGAACCACGATCACAGGTATCAATAATCAGCATTCACATAGTACAGAGTCTTGTGATATCGTTATTCAGTCGCCTCATAGTGATTATAAGACAACCGTAAACTGCTTCGTGTTGCCCGAGATTAGTAAGTCACTGCCGTCGTGCCATATCGATACATCGCATATACCTATACCTGCCGGCATCATATTGGCAGACCCGTCATTTTATAAGCCATCCGCTATTGACATTCTTGTTGGCGCGGAAGTTTTTTGGGACGTCTTGGGTTCCGTATCTATTAATTTAGGTAAAAATAAACCTCGATTACATGAATCGAAGTTAGGCTGGCTTTTATCGGGATCAGTACCTACTAACAATAAAAACGTAAACAAATCTTTATTTTGTTCATTCCTCACGCATAATGAGGAAACTAATCTTACGCGGTTTTGGGAACTAGACTCGGTGTCTTCAACACATTCCATGTCTTATGAAGAACAGGCTTACGAAAAAAGTTTCCTGGATAACACCACCCGCGATCAAGATGGACGCCTTGTCGTCACACTCCCATTAAATATATACATAAAAAATAATATGGACATAAAAAATGAATTCATTTCTTTTGCAACGTCACTTTCCAAATTGAACACGCTTCAAATAGATCGTTGGGTATTTAGTAATTCAACCGAAGTTCAACTTCACGTTTTCACAGATGCGTCCGAGCGTGCATATGGCACTTCTGTCTATGTTAGGACTGTGGACGATAACGGAGCAGTTTTCGTGCGTCTGATAGCTTCTAAAAACAAGGTAGCTCCACTTAAATCGTCCACCATCCCTCGGCTGGAGCTTTGCGGCGCCTTGCTCGGTGTAAGACTCTGGACAAAGGTCATTTCATCATTGACCGTGAAGGTTGATCATAGTTACTTTTGGTCTGATTCTATGATCGTGTTGGGCTGGCTGGCAGGGTCATCTAATCGTCTTAAACAATTTGTTCGTAACCGTGTGAATGAAATTCAAGAAAGTACTCGCGGACAAACATGGAATTATGTACCCTCAAAGCTTAACCCATCAGATCTTGTGTCACGAGGTATGAAGGCTGACGACATCAGCATATCTACATTATGGTGGACTGGGCCAGAATTCTTACATCATCCAGTCATTCAATTTCCTCCAACGCCCAATACACAAATAAAAGACCTGCCAGAAATTTCATTATATACAAACATACATACAGACTTAAATGATAATCCTATAACTAAACTTACAACTAAAAATTCAAAACTTACGAAATTAATAAGAATCATGGCATATATTCACAGATTTACATACAATTGTAAAAACAAAAACAATAAAATCACTTCAAACTTAACGTACACGGAAATCAAATCATCTCATTGTACACTGTTACAACTTGCACAACAGGAAATGTTTTCTGAGGAGCATAAACTTCTATTAGCTGGCAAACCGCTACCATCGAAAAATCGTTTACTTTCGTTGACCCCTTTCTTAGATACACGCAACTTAATGCGCGTCGGTGGTCGTCTTAATAATGCCAACTACAGTTACGATATTAAGCATCCGATTTTGTTGTGTAGCAAACATCATTTAACAAAGCTCATTTTCGAAATGCAACACCTTTCTTTACTACATGCTCCACCTCAGCTATTACTGGCAAGCATTCGGCAGACATACTATCCACTTGGTGGAAGAGATCTAGCCCGTAAAATCGTTCACAAATGTGTTCGTTGCATTAGGTTCAAGGCTAAACCTCTTCAAATGACAATGGGCAATCTACCTATAGACCGCACACGGCTAGAATACCCATTTTTACATACGGGAATGGATTACGCCGGACCAGTTCTGATAGCTGACCGTAAGGGGAGGGGTAGCAGAACAATCAAATCATATATTTTAGTCTTTGTCTGTCTTTCAGTCAAGGCTCTGCACTTAGAGCTTGTAACGAGCCTAACTACAGAGTCTTTTATTGCTGCTCTCCGCCGTTTCATGAGTCGTCGGGGCAGGCCTCAAACTCTGTATTCAGACAACGGAACATCGTTTGTTGGGGCATCAAACGAACTTAGTAGTTTCCTTAAAAATAACAACGACATGCTGCAGTCAGGTATGGCCGAAAATAATATTAATTTCAAATTTAGCCCAGCATATTCTCCACACTTTGGCGGCCTCTGGGAAGCCGCTGTAAAATCAATTAAACATCATCTCAAACGCATTCTCTCTCTTACCTATTTGACTTATGAAGAGATGAACACATGCCTGATACAGATAGAAGGTATTCTTAATTCTAGACCTCTTACACCCCTATCAACTGATCCTTCTGATCTCACATACCTATCGCCCTCTCACTTCCTTATTGGGCGCTCGCTTCTGTCAGTGCCGCAGGAATCATTGATTGAAGCAAACATCTCAAGGCTTCAGAGATTCCAAAGAGTTGAAAAACTCAAGCAACATTTCTGGAGCCGTTTCTCTAATGAGTATATTACTCTCCTCCAGCAGAAGACGAAGTGGCGCACTTCATCGGACAATTTGCAGACCGGCACACTAGTCCTGGTTAAGGATCGCGGACTACCTCCTCTCCTGTGGCTGCTGGGTCGCATCACGAAGGTCTACCCGGGCTCGGACAACGTCACCAGGGTCGCTGACATACAGACGAAGAAGGGCATCATCCGAAGAGCATTCAACAACTTGTGTCCTCTTCCTATCTCTTAAAGTTTTTCGTTAATTTTTCCATTGTGTTGAGTCTCTCAACGCCGGGGAGCATGTTGCGAACGCAACTCTTATTTAATTTTATACCTATATATTAACTAAGTATGCAGTAGCAAAACGCGCCCGTCGGGCACGGTTAGTATAAGAGCGGCCTTTTTAAAGCCACCAATAGCAACGCTTCACATACGCTTTATCCCTACTATTGTAACATACGTTAACTCAAATTATCAAATCTTGCTAGTCATTACCTATTCTTTGTTCTCACATACAACCACTTCTGCACATACCTCTTTTGGCCAAACTAATTTTGTAAATCAGCACCTATTGAAATTATACAGTCAACTTTACATCGAAGTTTTATTTGAGTCGTCGAGTTCCATCACCACCGGCACCGGCGTCTACAAAGGCAATTATTTGTCGTACCTGTCACCGCAAACCACTCAAGGTTGTGAAATAGAGGGCAGGCGCCACCATTAGATTTTTACAAGCTTTTATTTAACTTGGCCGGGTAGTATGTTTGTGTGGCTCAATTCTAGTAATTTAAGGCCCCCGTTATTGACCGCGGTAGGCTGACGTCGCGGAACTGAATGCACGGAACGTTATGAGCTATGTCACAAATGTCACAATGTTATGGTACAATGAAGCTGGTCTGCTGATGAAAACGGAAGGTGGCCATGGGAACTCCTAACTACTCATGCATGATAAACCCGTTGTGTATGGGCTTGTTGGATTTGTCTTGTCAAGCAATTGTTGACTGTACGACAAAATTTAAGTTATTTTTCAACCAACTTCAAATAACGAGGAAGTTCTAATTTGGTTGTATTTTTAGAACAATTTTGATTATGTCGAATAGAATACGATAATACAAACAAGCTCCTTTTGACTTGGGCACTTTTCTCAAAAACGAACTATTCTTCAAATAGAGTGGCTGAAAGTTAGAAAATTATGATATCTTTTAAGGCAATGCCTTCCAAAATAATACAGAAATTCGAGCGCAAACTGTAAACCAACATACTTTCAGGAAATTGTGATTTGAATGGAAGCCTTATTGAAAGACATTGCAATCCATTGGGGATCCCCGGATTGAGCCATACAAAAAATCCCAGGATTGGAAGTGCAAATTCCAGTTTTACAGTTATAACGTCTTCGCCAATAGCAGCATCTACTACATTGTCTGCAGAAAAAACTGGTATGATTGTTTAGTGTGTCTTTCATCAACTAACAAATTTAGGTAAAATGTTAATAATAATAATAAATAAGAGTCTCGACCAACACCTCAAGAGACTCTCGCTTGATGGCTGGGTCAGAGGTCAGATACAGAAGGCAGTACTCCTGGACACGGCGCGGATAGTCCGGAGGTTCCTCTCTCTGTCGCCCTAACCACCGGTAGCTTAAGCCCTGCCTCGCTGCCGGCGGCACCCTAGATTAGGTTTTTTATAATGTGTTTGTTTTTTAATATATTTTTTGTATTTTTATTTTACTTTTATATACATATTGTAAAAAACCTAGTCTAAGTCTTAAAGGAAATAAAGAGATAATAAATATAAATAAATAAATATTGGAGGACAATCTTACACAAATCGACCTAGTCCCAAACTAAGCAAAGCTTGTACTATGGGTACTAGACGACGATATAGGTACATACTTATTATAGATAGATAAATACTTAAATACATAGAAAACATCCGAGACTCAGGAACAAATATTCGTGCTCATCACACAAATAAATGCCCTGACCGGGATTCGAACCCGGGACCTCCGGCTTCGAAGGCAGGTTCACTACCAACTAAGTAAAAGGTGGTCGTAATAAAGTAACATTTTAGTTAACTTTCCAGTGGCTAACTCATATTTTGTTATTTAAGCATATGAATACAATGTTATGCAAATGCTAACAGAAGCTCCTTCTCGGAGACTAACTATTTAAATAAAGTGGCTGAATAAAAATACGAAAAAAAATTTAAGTCATCTCCATCCATAAAAAGTTCGATGATTTTTTAAGTTTCTGTCCTCAGCTATACTTCGAGAACGAACTGTAAACCAACATACTTTCAGGAACTTGTGAATTGAATGCAAGCCTTATTGAGAGACATTCCAATCCATTGGGGATCCAGGGATTGGGCCATACAAAAAATCCCGGGATTGGAAACCCAAATTCCAGTCTTCCAGTTACAGCGTCTTCAGCAAAGACTGGTATGTTTGTTAAGTGTGTCTTTCATCAATTAACTTGTTATTAAATTAAAGTAACATTCTACTTAACTTTCCAGTGACTAACTCATATTTTGTTATTTCAGCCTATGAATACAATGTTATACAAATGCTAACAACAATCAAAGAACAAAATACAATTATCCTGGAATGGATTAGAAAACAAAATGTGAAGGAATTCCAATTTAAAAAAACAGACTTGCAATTGCCTGTTGAATTTCCATTAAATAACAATGAACAACTGCAACAACTGGAATTATTCTTAGCAAGCAACCAAAATTTTACAGATTTAGTAAGTATTTCCTGTGTGGTTCTTACATTCGCGCTGAATCGTTTGTTCTATTGATTTGATAACATATTTATTTGCAGTGTGAATACTTCGGTGAGTTTGCGGGACCGACAGTGACAGGAACTGTTAATGGTATTTTGAAGCATACCCTGACAAATCACCTCGCTGCAACATATAGCTTCAGAGGGAAGAAGGGGAAGAGAGCATTTGAAGACCTTACTTTAAAAACGGCTATTGTTCGTAAGTTATTATTTTTTAATTTTAATCAAACACAAACTTAACACAAATGACCCTTTCTAACATGGTGGCTTTTTCTGCTCACACGTTTGCCTATTGTGGCTCTCATCGCTGATAGAAATAGGTAATATGTGATAGTCCACATTGAAAGGGACCTTACGGCGGCAGGCGCTTACGCTGCGAATCGGTGCTATTGTACTCGAACAACGGAATTAAAGGCGTAAGTGCCGGCCGCCATAAGGTCCCTTTTGATATGGACTGTCACATATACGTAGGTATCCACTACATTACTAGGGACCGTTAGTGGCAATTTAAACACGAGAGCAGTGGAGTCGTTGTTACAGTTACCTCTTATGATTGAAATAATAAATTATTTATTTTTATTTTAAACAAATGAAAGGCAGACTTAACACGTTAATAGTCCTCATACAAAATGTTTCAATTTCCTCGCAAGTCCCGTACGCACTGTACAATGTAGTAGTTTTTTTAATGACCCACACGTGGGGCACGGACTTGAGGAGCGAGTTTGTCGTGACCCATAATATGGGGCACTGGACTGTGGATGTGTTAATGCACATAATAATAGTTATTTGTTATGCAAGGCTGCAAAGTTGTTGATTGGCGCAAGTGCTTGTATTGAGAGCCGAGCTAGCGAAGGATTGTAAGATTGAATCACGAGCGAAGCGAGTGGTTTAAAAGTACAATCCTGAGCGTAGCGAGGCTTTCAAGGCACGAGACGCCAAACAACTTTGCTGCCGAGCGAAACACACAACTTTTGACCTCACCACCGCGAGGAAAACTGTTTATATATAATGCAAGACGTATGTAAGTTGTAACTCTTTTTCATTAAAGGGTTATTTAAACCTCCAAATGAGTCTCTACTCCTACATTAAATGGTTCACATAATTATTATTGTCGAGTACTCACCGGTAACATAAGGCTCAAATCATGCTCAAATAAGCATATTTCACTATTTACACTAACTTAACTATATCAAAATATTACATTAAAATTCAAATACGAATAGCTTCGGCACTCAAATCTATAAATAAAATCCTTTCTTTTGATTTTACTCCAGCTTTAGAACAAAATAAAACATAATTAAATGTATCAGACTATTTTCTTAAAAACTTAACTTTTTAAACGGTGCGTTCTGAATTTGCACGAAGCGTAAAATTTTGGAACAACAATACTGTTCAAAATTATTGATTCTGTGTAAATGAATCTAAATTGTTATTTAATATTATAAAAATACAATACTAAACTGCACCATTACTTTATAAATTTAAACGCCTAGATTGACCGCTGATTCTGCCGTATAAAAAAAGTTGAATTCATGATATTGCGTCACGTTCGAATTTCAAACGTCACTTTATTCGCTAGCGGATAAGGTGCACTTTTGGGCGCAGATTTCGAACGATAAAGTAAGCCTTTACGAGCTGGTGAGGTGAAAACAATTCTTAATCGGTCAACCTAGAGCCAAAGCAAATTTTAATTGTAATAATGTGACATGATATTTTGCATGATTTTATGTAAGCAAGTATGATTTTAGAACAATAATTTCAAGTATTATGTAAAGTTATGAAAATTTTATTAAGAAAGTCTGTGAAATTATGGGACAAAGGGTAAGTTAGATTTCAGGTACCTAACTTATATTCTACGCAAAATGAATATGAAAAATACCAACAAATAAATAATTCAATCATTATTCATTCAATCAAAAAAGTAAACAGCGACTCCACTCCTCTCTATGTTCAAACTGTCACCAACTTGTCCGGTCCTTAACAATCACATATGGGTCGCCAGTAAGCTTGACTGGACTCTGCTCTCCATACAAACTTAGTTTGGTTCTTATTTTAAAACGGCGTGCAGAATTTACATAAAACTTATGCACCATGGAATAAGTTATATCTATGTCGGGTATGAGTTTTTGTTGCATGAAATTGGAACAGAAAAATATTGTGCGAGTTTTATAAATTTTTGGGTTTTGTATGAAAATGTTTCCGCACGCTATATTTTTATTCTATTATAAGTAACTTCATGCTACAAAAACACAGCCACACACACGCACACTCACGCACACACACGCACACACGCAAACAATAAATAGTAATTTATTCTCTTACACTGTATTATTTAATTTTTAATTCTAATATATTGCTGCTGTAGTAGTATACCTACTCGTATAGATAGAATAAACAAGTGTTATTATTCTTAGACAATAGATGTGTTTTTTGAATTGTAACATAATATTAATATGTTCTTATTTTAATATCTGTTATTCTGTCGCTGGCGTCACTGAAAACCAGCGTCACGAAATAACTCATGAGTCATGGATTATTTCAAGGCATCAAACTGATAGTGGCGACTACCAGTTTGTTAACTGTGTCATATTTCACCTGTATTGTTTTTCCTTTTATTTGCTAATTAAACTTATTTCTTCTTCTACTTCAAGAAATCTCCAGAACTATTTGGAGGAACTGAATTTTTATTAATTTGCTTAGGGGCAGTGAAGAAAATATGCAACGTGGTACGAGACCAACCAATTGAAGATGACATGAAAGTTTGGCTCAAACACGCCCCGCAAAGAATTATTCTACAAGATAAAAAAATTAGAGCTCGCTTGGATCGCATTGCCTAAAGGACCATTCACTAAAATGTCGCTCTTGGGCAAACGGCAACTGTATAGACGAATAGCTCAACAAATGAATAATGTGGTAATATTAGATAGTGAAAACTGTGTATCTGACACTGAAAATAACTCTGTACCTGAATCTCAAGTTTTATATATGTCTGATGCCTCAAGTAGTGAACTCGATTTAATTAATATGAATATCGACTGTGAGCACATTTCGCAAAATACTGATAGTACTGTTGTTCTTCTGCCTGAAAGATCTTCACTGGATTTGCCAACATTTTTAAAAGAATGGACTCTAAAATATAATATTTCCAATATTGCATTGACTGCTTTATTAAAATATCTAAAGGTGGATCATCCAGACCTTATGTCTGATGCCCGGACATTATTAAATACAAGTGGTCGATGGAATTGCAAGGTACTTAATAATGGAGAGTATATTCATTTAGGAATTGGCAAATCACTTACAAATTTTCTACAAGCGTTTTCTTCAACTTCTTTGACTGAAATAAAACTTACATTTAACATTGATGGCTTGCCTCTATTTCACAGTTCGAGTATACAGTTTTGGCCAATATTGGCAGACATATTTGGTTTTAGAGATAGTGTATTCGTTGTTGGCATATTTTGTGGCAAAACAAAACCCGATCCACTACATATTTATTTAGAAGACTTTATTAATGAGTTAAAGAATATTTTAGAAAATGGCTTCAATTACAAGCAATATAATATAAAAGTTTCTGTTCATTGTTTTGTATGTGACATGCCAGCTCGAGCGTTTTTAAAATGTGTTAAATCGCACAATGGTTATTCCAGTTGCGACAAGTGCACTTGCTATGGTAATTATGTCGAGCACCGTGTAGTATTGGATGATTTAGATTCTCCTTTAAGATCCGATAATTCATTTATATTGCAAAGCGATGAAGATTATCACATAGGAATATCTCCTTTGACTGCTCTGCCAATTGGTTTAGTGACCATGTTTCCTATTGATTATATGCACAGCGTCTGCCTGGGTGTAGTAAGAAAATTGCTTCATTCGTGGATAAAACCAGTCAGAGGAGACGTTAAACATGTGAAATTGGATAGTCACAGTATATCATTGATAAATGAAAGATTACAATATGTCCGCCAATTTGTGCCTATTGAATTTAACCGAAAACCTAGAAGTGTTCAGGAAATAGATAGGTGGAAAGCTACTGAATATAGAATGTTATTGTTATACATCGGTCCTGTAGTTTTATATGGCATATTAAAAAAACCTGTATACCGCCATTTTTTGATTTTACACTGTTCTATATCTATATTAGTTTCTCAACAATTGACAAACAGATATTCAAACTATGCTAAATACTTGTTGAAAGAATTTGTAAATGACTGCATGAACATTTATGGGAGGCAGTATCTTGTATATAATGTTCATTCATTAATACACCTAGCAGATGACGTTGAAAGATTTGGTGCTTTAGACAATATATCTGCATTTCGCTTTGAAAATTTTTTAGGCACACTGAAAAATTTAGTCAGGAATCAACATAAGCCATTGCAGCAAGTTTGTAACCGACTCACTATCCAACGATTTCCTGAGAATACTGGCATTGCTGCTAAAATACATTCTCAACAGCATTATGACGGACCTGTGCCTCCTAACAGCAATTTCAAGCAGTATAGGAAATTAACTTGCAATGATTTTGTGCTCAGTATCAATACTGTTGCCGATTCTGTATGTATGTTAAAGGACAAGACTATTTTTAGAATTGTAAATATTGTTATAGATGGAGATGATTCAATGCTGTACGGCAATGTTTATGAAAAAATTGAGAATTTTTATATGGTCCCTTGTCCTTCTAAATATTTGGATATAGTTTTGGTAAGCGAAATATCAAAATATTTTATACTAAAAGCCGTCTCTGATGTTCTGAATAAATGTATGGTAATTCCATTTTTTGATAAATACGTAGCATTACCGTTGCGGCATGTAGAAAAGTAGACGTTAGCGATGCCAGAGATCTTTTCTGTCAGTTTTACACTAAGGGTGGGTTGCACCAAACAATCTGTAATCGTAAGCAGTGTTCGTTAAAATTTGATTGTATGGAAAGTTTGTCAATTTTCTATGGGATGACAGCTGCCAGCGCCATATTTAACGATGATCGGTCTGTAATCGTAAGTTGCATCAACTTACGTTACGACCCAGCCTAAACCTATATTAAATGTTATTTTGTGGGATTCTTAACTCATTCACAGCCGGCAGCGCATATAAGCTTTTACCCTGTATCTTGAACACTACTGCGAGTTCATACATTTCGAGAACTACGCCTACTACGCTTGTCATATAATGCTACTATATTCCTATGAACTTTGTGCGTTTAACGTACTGGATAATAGTCGTTCAAAACCACATGTGCGTTTGAGGCAGTGGTATGGGCTATATCTCACCGGGTCACCATGGCGGCGCAACCAAGCCTATACCACAAAACCTTATAAGCGTACATATCAGTGCCTCAAACGCACATGTGGTTTTGAACGACTATTATCCAGTGCTTTAAACGCATACAGAGTTCGTAGGAACATAGAAGTATTAATAGATATATTAAAAGTTTAAAAGACAATGAGGCGGAGCGGAGCGGAGATGTACAGAATTGACCAATGAAATTAATTCATTAAATCGAAGCGGAGCGGAAGAATTAATATGATTGGCCAATTCTACACGTCTTCACTCCGCTCCGCCTCAGTGAACTATGCGGCTAGCCGCATGGGGTTGCGGGTCAGCATTATACACTAGACTGAGAAAACTCTGACCCACAATCGCTTGCGGCTGGCCGCATATTGCATATGGAGCAGTAGTTGAAGTGAAGCAATTGATGGAAATTGTAAATATTAAGTTTAATTTGTTATTTCAATAATTAAATATTAAGCTAGCTGACGTATTAGGGTACACTCGACTCTAGTGTTATAGAAAATCGAATGGACATGTAAATGCTAAGTTAGAGCATTTTTGGTTGTCATGAGGAATATGATGATGAATAAATTAATATTATTTTTATATTTCAACACTAATTGTTTTTAATCATATATATCGGGCCCTGCGCGTAGGAGACTCATTACGGTCACGTTTTAGTCCATCCAATGTTCTTTTATCTCAACAGTCAACGCTGATAAGCGGTGAAGTAGTGAGATTGTTAAGTGGCCTAAATTGTTACCGTGATGATACATCCAGAGTGCAACGGCTATTGACTTGACTACTGGCGTATCATATACGTCAGTAAACGCGTCAAGTGACGTTGTTCTTGGCGTCCACTGACCCACTGACGTATCGCGGCGTATACGTCAGTGAGGTCGTAGTTGGCGCAACTATCGGCCCGGTCGGGGCGATAGTAACCACAATAGTTGCGCCAACAACAACGTCGCTGGACGTGTTTACTGACTTATATGATACGTCCATGGTCACGTCTAGTCGACGTCACCCCTTCCTTTAACTGACGTTAATGTAACGTTACAGGAACGTCAAATAACGTATATCATACGTCAGTGGTCACGTCTAGTCGACGTCACTCCTCCCTTTAACTGACGTTAATGTAACGTTACAGGAACGTCAAATAACGTATATCATACGTCAGTGGTCACGTCTAGTCGACGTCACTCCTCCCTTTAACTGACGTTAATGTAACGTAAATTAACGTCGAATATCACGTTAGATGACATGATATTTAACGTGGATTATGACGTACTTTCCCACACAATACTAACGTGATAATGACGTCGAATATCACGTCAGATGACATGATATTTAACGTGAGTTATGGCGTAGTTTCCCACAGAATACTAACGAGAAAATAACGTCGAATATCACGTTGCATAACGTGATATTTAACGTGTTTTTACCCGTCAAATTTTGTGACATCCTCACGTGATAATGACGTCGAATATCACGTCAGATGACATGATATTTAACGTGAGTTATGGCGTACTTTCCCATAGAATACTAACGAAAAAATAACGTCGAATATCACGTTGGATGACGTGATATTTAACGTGTTTTTACCCGTCAAATTTTGTGACATCCTCACGTGAATTCTACGTCCAATATGACTTCAAAAAGACGTGATATTTTACGTCCCTTGCTACTTGGGTAACTAAGAATATTTTTTTTAACAAATATAGCTTAATGACATTTCTGAATATTTTTTCTTAATTTCATCTTTCTGATTTCTGATTTCATAGCAACGGTATATCCAAACGAATAGGTACAGTTATTTAGAAGTTATAAATACACTGCATCAAAATAACATTTCAATGGAAACACTAATTTACTTTTGCATAAATAATGACGTCACAAAAATCTAAGCATAATTCCATAATTTCAATATGCATACGGAAATACGCAAAAGTGCTTTTCCGGATACGGTGATGTATGGATTATAGTTGTTGATCTGTGTAACTTCGGCCGTATGTTACACCGTATTGTAACTGTAACTGTTCTAGACGATATGTAAACAGAGTCGCAATCGGAGTTTCAAACCATGAGCCAAAAGTAAGTGGACTTCCTTATTTGTGAGTGCAGAGCATTAAAATATAATACATAAATATGGAAGCATAACTTATGGTTCCGTAGGCTCATATTAGGGTTCCGTAGTAAACAAGGAACCCTTATAGTTTCGCCATGGCCGTCCGTCCGTCCCCCGCTTTTCTCGGTAACAATTAGTACTAGAAAGCTGTAATTTGGCATGAGTATACATATCAATGACGCCGACAAAACGGTAGAATAAAATCTTTAAAAAAAATTTTTTTAGGGTACCTCGACATGTAAAGTGGTGGTGCATTTTTTTTTCCAAACACCATCGTAAGGGGTATCGTTGGATAGCTCTTTCAAAAATATTACAAGGTTTTTAAAAGCATTTTTTGATTAAAAAATCGGTTGGCGTGATATTAAGCTTTGAAGTGATAATTTTTGCTATGGTCAAGTGCCCCCCCTGCCAGCTAAACGGTGGCTACTAGGCATGTGAAAAAAATCATGGTAGTAGTATATACGATGAATTTAAAAGGAAAACTATCACAGTTAAGTAGACATTACCGTAAAGGGCAAAAATATGTATACAACACAGCATCTCAAAAAAAGTACATCATCAGTACTAAGATCAGTAAAAACCCTTCTACGGGTCCGTAATTCCGCATATAACGTGACGTGATGGACGGGTAACTACAGAACCCTACATTGTGCGTGGCCCGACACGCACTTGACCGGTTTTTTAACGGAGTGGCTACTCCGAACTTCGAAATCCGAACTTCGTATCGTGCCGTCCCTTTCACTCATATATAGTCCTCCTTGTCGTATCCGACGACGGCGACCCTTACAACTTTCTCTGATGAGCACGGATATGGCTCGCAAAACCGAATTTGGATATAAATGTTCGGTCGCACTGTGTGCAGTATAACTGCCCCTGATCATTTCTTGTGTAGGAATATGAGGGCTTGGGCCGAGTCTTCCGTAGATGGCGCTTATGGTCCAGGTGTTCGAGTCGAGTTTCTTCAAAAGAAGCTACACCCTTTCGGACTCTATTACGCCATTCCGGTCTCATCGATGCAAGGTCCTCCCAGCGCTCAACAGGGATGTCACAGGCTTTGAGATGGCGTTTTAATACGTCTTTATATCGCAGAAACTGCCCCCCACGATTACGAGTGAATAACACGAGAGTAAAAGGGACAGCACGATACGAAGTTGAAGATTACAAGCTCTGTTTTACACAATGTTCTGCGCGGTGTCACACGCGCCCATTTGACTGAACCTCGCACATTATTATTCACCGACGGGACGGAATGAATTCGTTTTTATTCAAACGCCAGAATGATATAATTAAAATTTGAATACAAGATTAAGTCGAGAAAAATTCAATGTCGATCCTTTTGTTTCTTGCCCTGATTCAACGAGATAGAGTTAGACTGTGAAATAATTAATTTACTCCATTTTACTCCGCCTTTAGTATTTCTTAAACTTTTTACTAGCTATGTTTTTAATTTATTTATACTTATCAAGGCACTGTATTTTAGTTAGGCGCCACTTTGAATATACAGGGTGTAACAAAAATAATAAGGATCCGTTTAAGGGCATATTCGGTATCGTGTTTTGATTAGCAAAAAGTAGAAGAAAATTTTTTTTGACCGGTTTTCGGTTACATTTCGTCATAACCGAAACCATAACCGGTTTTGAAATATGACCGGCATTACATTCCCTATTGTTAAGAAATTTGAGAGGCCGTCCGTACCACATTGGAAAAAACTCGTGTACTTAAGAAATATTAATTCATGATTAAGGGTAGTCTAACAAAAGAAAATCAATCAATTTTATTTCAACTAAATACATAATAAAACAAATACCTAACCTAATTAAAATTGCAAATAAAAAAATGGCCCAAATCGCTGTCAATTCGTAGGGTGCCCAAAAGGCTGGCTGTATTTCCTCGCTGCACGGCAATAATTATTTATATTAACAAAAATATTTTACGTAATGATGTGCTGTTAATTCCCCCTTCATCCTCTTCGAACATACGTGACGTAGGTATTTGTACAGTCAATAATATTAACGAGTATACCAAACAAAGTATACCTAAGTAAAGCAGTAATGTTGAATAAAGTTTGAGTAAATGTCTATTCAGCTGTTATTCAAGCAATTTGGGCACATTTTTAATTCTTTAGCCTGTATAACAGCGATGTGGTCTGGGTAATTGCTTAGTAATATTGTGGTATCATATCCACCTTAATTCAAATTTAAGCTTAAAGAGGTATTAAAGATCTAAAGAGAATATTATTCAGAATTTGTCTATATTAATAGCCTTTACTCACACATTATTTTTATTATTATACTCAAATGTTACGAAAAAATCCTTTACAATAGAAGTTATTTGTATGTTACGCGAGCCGGTCAAAAATTACGAAAAATTTAAGAAAAAAAAAATGAAAATTTAAGCTGTTTATTTCAGTGAAATTTTTTACATAATTTAACATACGTATTTTTTTAGAAATGTAACCATCTGGCAACACTGCATGATACACCTTCAGTACTAATGGGAAAAGGAACAACAGTAAACATTTAAACCAATATGCATCAATTATCTGTTTTTAATAAAATACTCGCCGATGTGACAAATTGTATACGAAGTCAATGAAAACAGCTTTTCTTACTAAAACTGTTTTCGGGAAGCACTAAAAATTTACAATAAATTGCTAAGAAATATAACCATATTAGAGGGATTGATAGAATTTAAAAAAAGTCTATTTGCATTTCTAGTTAAAAAAGCTTACTATTCACTAAGGGAATACTTGACAGATGAAGAATTGTAACTGTTTAAGCATGCCCCATCTTGACTCAAAATATTTGTATACCTTATGGCAAAACATAGAGAGACAGTAATATTAATAATTATAAGACCTATGCCGACCGCTTTAGCCTAGTTAGTAGTGACCCTGCCTTCGAAGCCGGAGGTCCCGGATTCGAATCCCGGTCAGGGCATTTATTTGTGTGATAAACACGAATATTTTTTCCTGAGTCTTGGATGTTTTCTATGTATTTAAGTATATATTTATCTATATAAGTATGTATATCGTCGCCTAGTACCCATAGTACAAGCTTTGCTTAGTTTGGGACCAGGTTGATTTGTGTAAGATTGTCCACAAATATTTATTTTATTTATTTATTTATTCTATATACCTATACTTACTTACGTTATAGCCTATTAGCTGTCCCACTGCTGGGCAAAGGCCTCTCCCCATGTTTTCCAGGTCTCCCTATTGAGCGCTTCTTCCTCCCAATTCCTGGCAAATGCATCCAGATCATCCCGCTATCCCCGTCTGCGTCGTCCATCATGTGGCACCCACTTGGTGGCTACATTAGCCCACCTATCTGGATGCATGCGACAGACGTGTCCGGCCCAGCCCCCTGGCAGCCTGGCAGTTTTTTTACCTACGTCAGCAATGCGTGTTTTAGAGCGCCTATATACCTATTATTAAGAAAAACACTGACTTACGACAAATATCACGATTTATTTCCTTGGTGTACTTCTACAGACTCAACTTAATGCTAGCGCTCGTAACAGAATGCCCTCTGCCCAGACATCGGCTTTTTGTTCTCGTATCCCCACCCAAAAAGGGTAGGGAGTCAAGATCAAACGTCCGAGCTGGTATTACAATATTATTGCTTACCCTCATTTTAAACAAATTATTTACAAATTACCCTACATTTTACAAAATCATCACACTATGTTTACAAATAAATGTATTTTGACTTTGACTTTTTTTTAAAAGATTAGCTATCTGGCTGTATTTTACGAATAAGCCTAGGCCGTCAACGAATCCTATTTCCGTTACTCTTGACTCTCGACAGGACATAAATCGGAAGACCTCCCCATTATAGCCAGTCTAAGCCTGGGAAGCTGGTCCCACGTAATGCACTTAAAACGAGCCAGCTTAAATCATCGTCATCGTTTGTTGAACAAGACTCTCCGGTCACATATCAGGAGGCCAGTTTTACTCGACAACGTAACAAATCAAATTGAATTTACTCTGAATTTACTTATGGCACAAAGGCACATCAAAATCAAAACAGGGTTATTCTACTTTTTCATGACCAGTTTTCTATTACAAACATAATCTATGATATGTAGTGAATTAGTGTAAAGAAATAGGATTTCGAAATAGTACCTGAACCTAATAAAAGGAATTTATAGGTAAAAATACTTAAATATTAACATATTGCTGTAAAAGGTGGGTAACACTAGTAAAAATCATTATTTCATACAAATGGTGAGACATCCAAGGACCACTGAGTTACTCGATTTTTGGATATTAGCTGTGGTTCGTTAATTACCAAAACTATCGGAAGTGATTCTGCAATTAAACGTCTTTCTAAATAACAATAAAAATATGAAGTGAGGGCCAAGTATTCCAAAGTCTGTATTTTAAAAAAAGTGACTGAAAATTATGTACATGTAAAAGTAGAATGGCCCATTTATTCTGCAAATAGGCCTCAAAGACACTTTTACAAGTCAATATCAATATCAATATAAAAATAATACAATAATCAAAATATCATTAATTAAATGTAGTGCTATTGTATGTCAAAAATAAGACTAAGAAACTAATAACAATTTGTATAAGGTCTCTAAGCGTCAGGATAAAATGTAATAAGGTACACTAATCATAATAAAATATTGTGAGATATATCTCTAAGCGTCAACATGAAAATAATAAAATCATATAAATAAATATCCTTAGAGATGTATAAGGTCTCTAAGCGTCAGTCTAAAAATGAAATCAAATGAGAACAGAGCGAAGTCTCTCATCATGTCAATTCCACTGAACACTAGTACGAAGTTACTAGTTCTTGCAAACATAAACAGACCGGAAGGGACCGGAAAAATAAACATAATAACCTAAAACTGTATCTTTGCCAGCTCAAATACTAATAAAACGGCGTTTTGCTGTGAAATTACTATTATTGCTGTGTAAATCAGTAGCTTTTTAATGCGTAGTCAGTTTTTTTGATGTTCTATATTAACATACCTTAGTTTTATAAATGTAAAAGTAAGGTATGATTAAAAATAATTCTAAAACGTATACACATAAAAACCTAACTCACACAATACAATTAACTTAAATATACTTATCCAAAAGTGCGCTCGTGCACAGGTCAGTTCTTGGATGGGTGATCGCCTTGAGTGGTTATTAACTGAGCGGTCCCGTCCTTTTGAACGCACGTTAAGTCTTTGATCCCGGCTGCTGTCTATGATAGTAGTCGTTAAGCCAAGTTAGAGCCTCTAAGCTAACTTAGAGGCCTTCGGGCGGCTTGATCTAACAGTCAAGTAGCTTACTCACTTAACAAGCCTTATTCCAATAAGGTTTGGTTTCCCCTCGGGTTGTAAGGTCAGATGGAAGTCGCTTCCGTAAAAACTTGTCTACGCCAAATCTTGGGATTATGTAGCGGACCCCGGGCATCCGTCAGGATGCATCTGTACTGGGATAACGCTAGGAGGATGATGATACTTGTGATGATGATAGTTAGCTTTCCTAAAATGCTGGCCGAATTGCCAAGTTGGATAGCAATGCTAAGTCTGTATGCCAAATAAAGGCCAGCATTTTGGTCACGCGACCAATATGATGATCATTATACTATACATGTATTAAAAAGAGTTATAGTAAACTAATTCCTTCGCCAAATATTGGGATTTGACGTCAAAGCCGAAGCTGAGTCGATTGGTTCCGATCCGGTCCCCAAGTTCACAGTATTTCGACCCCAAAAGTCTCGTATGTTATTTCCGAACTTGCGCTTTTTGCGATAAAATTGCTTCTCCAAAGTAATGTCCATTATTCCATGATCATTAATTGATATCAACATGTCGTTCCAAATCGTCCGCGGTCCGGCGACGCATCCCTCCCCACTCACCCCCTATAATTTTGGGCCTAGACTCTGTAGGCATAGATTTCTAGTCTCAACGTGCAAGGGGTTTTGTGGGGCTAAATGATGCATCTACGTATAGTCTCCGACGCACACATCGACCTGCGGGGTTATTGGAGTGACGGTGTAGGCTATAACATGACTTTGAAAGCGTTCATGATTGCTTAAGCCTTAAAATACTACAGTGAAGTTCAATGTGAAGTCAGACTTTAAGGGTCATTCTACTTTTTCATAACCAGTTTTCTATTTTCCTTCGACTTGCTGAAGGAAAATAAGTACCATTACAAGTTTTACGGTTCACAATCTTTCGACAGTTTACAATCTCGCTAGTTAGATTATATCAATATAATCGAACGGTTTTTACAATCTGACGGTGATGCTTGATCACAGTCGTACAAAGTTCAATATCATAGACTAACACTTATCAACTAACACTTCCTAAGCAAGAATCATTACAAAATCTCGCATTAATAAACCTCTAAATGCTTAACTCACAAAATCTCTCGTGGCTTTATAGGCCGGGCCCAATAAAGCGATAGGAGTGCGCGGTTAAAACCTCCGGCACGACCACGCGTGTGGTTTGGAACGCAAACAAAACGCAATTCAGTAGGACTGTACGTATATGCTGTGTTTAACTGTTTACACCTGAATAAAAAGCTGTGGCTATACTTATATTAGGGTAATTTGACACAATATCGACCGTGCCTCATATTTAGAACAATTAGGGTATGGTGGGTTGCATCAAACCGTCTGTAATCGTAAACGGTGTTCATTAAAATCTGATTGTATGGAAAATTTGACAAGTTTCTATGGGATGACAGCTGCCGGCGCCATATTTGACGTTGGCCGGCCTGTGATCGTATGTTGGTGCAACCGATCCTTAGATACAACTGTAGTTTTTTTCGAAACAAAACACAAACGAATGCGTTTGCATTTAGTTTCAGTACGGCAACGAACAGCGCCTCCGGTGGCCTTTGATGGTAACTATTTATAGCCGTACAAATTGAGACTAAACGCAAACGCGTTCGTTTGTGTTTTGTTTCGATTAATCTATACTAGAGGTACAGAGCAGTAGGTAATAGGGAGTGACACCAAATGGGTCATACTTAGTTGAAAAAAAGTCGTCCCTCCTGTGGTCAATAGTTAACGGCTTATGTGCATCTTAGCTATGTTTTTATTACAGGGATTTATAGAAACGGAGACACTGTTTATGCGGGTTACTGGTCCAATCCAAAATTAAGCTTTGTAGCCCTTAACTTTTGGTATGTCCATAGAAAAGACACGAACCTAAATCCGTGTATGACCCAAATAAGAAAATCAATACGTTGGCATTTTCTCAAAAAATAATCAAAATCTTAATCAAATGGCTAAAACAAGTAAATAATTACATAATCATAAGTCCTCAAAGTTCCTCTTCTGTCCCTTTTCCGCAAAACGTACATTTGTATTGGAACGATCGTCATTTACTATGGCGCTCGTGGTCGACGTGATCTGTCGCGCTTTCTCTCTCTAACCAGCAACATTAAATCGATTGTAGCTTCGTTGTTTTTTTAGATATTTGAATAGTATTTTCAACATTTTCCATATTTTTTTTTATTCTAAATAGGCTTGCGCTTGACCACAAATCACCTGGTGGTAAGCAATATTGTGGTCTAGGATGGAACGCGCTTACCTAGTAAAAACCGATTCACTCTCGCTTTGAAGACCGAAAGGTTGTAGTTTACGGGAAACAAGGATTCCGGCAAGGAGTCCATATGTCTTTGCCCTGTTTCTTTTGAAGTTGTCAAATTTTAAGTATAGATATAAAATAGGGTTGTTCCCTATTTAATTATTTGACCAAATATACGTTCTTATGTTGTTCCGTATAGTCTCTCTCTATTATTTGAAAGAAAAAAGATAGAGAACAAGGATAGCAAATTTATAAAGAAGTACCTAATGCTAAATAAAAGCCTTTAAAAGCGCCAGTATCCGTTACCGAAGCAATCTCTACAAAGGACACCCATTTATAACACTCGTCAATAATAATTTCATTAAAATGTAGATCTAGTTAAAAGCATTTTTTCTGATTAATTTTCAGTCGCGAGCCCGACGTTCTTTTTTTAATTGAATATCAGGCCACTTTGATGGCGACGAGAAAGGGTTGAAAAAAGTTCACCCTCATTTGAATAAAATAACAGCACTCGCACTTTGCATTTACGGAGATATTTCAAATTATATCTGGACTTTTTTGTTTTAATTTTTTTTTTGTTCGCCGTATTTATTTTATTTTTCCATCAGCGCTCCCATCTAATTGAGTTAGGGCTCCAAATCGAAAATGTCGATCGAGTTGTAATTCAATTTATTTTTGTTTCTAATGGAGTTGGGAGTTTTTGTGTTTTTCCGCTGTAATTTTGAATAATTTGCCTATTATTAATATTCGCTACAGCTGCTGAATGAGAAACGAGTCCTCCCAACTAGCAAAATTGAGTCATATAATAGTTGCGGCAACGTAACTTATAATAAACTTACATTTGTAACTTGCACTACTACAGCAGTTGATGTATTATATGTAATAGCTAACTTAAAACGGTAATGTAAAGAAAGGGAGCTTATTTCTGCCAACAAACTGTTATACAGTTTGGCGGAAGTTATAACAAGTTGTAAAAGAGTCCTGTTTTCGTGAATAAATGCTTTATTTATTTAAAAAAAAAACATAACTATTTAGCATTAGCTTCTGACACTAGTCATATAGATGTAAATATTAGGTTTATACAACGCGAAAGGGGCCCAAATTACTCAGCGTTTCAGTTATATACGAGTAGGTGCAATATAAGTTGCTTTCGATCTCATAATTATCACCGACGTGACTGTCTTATAACGGATTAGCTCTATACTTGCAACTTATATGGCTTTTATGTGACTTATGCTCATGGCACTAGTCATATAGACGTAAATATTACGTTTATACCACGCGAAAGGGGCCCAAAGTTGCTTTCGGTCCCATAATTATAACTGACGCTTTATTTTCTTGCTCGCATAGCTACAAATGTCCAATTTGCTAACCCAAGGAGTAACGTAACGTTTTGAACAGCTAAGCCAAACACGACGTGTTTATATTATGTAGTTAGTAGTTCTATTGCTATACGGTCACCATCTGTCTCCATCGTCAGATCAGCTCAGTGGTACCATAACAGTGCATTGTCATCGAACCTACATAAGTATGCCAATCAGCTCAATCGGTTCAGGACAACTGGTTTATAATTCAGTTGCAAGATATGCCGCGAAGACACAAGATGCAAAGTGCACGAAATAAAAGCTTGCCACAAATGACAGTTAGATCTACCTAACGTAAGATTGACTTGTTAGATAATGTAAACGTCCCTGAGTTCGACACATGGCACTTTCAATTCATGTCATGTCATGATGACATAGGTCATTAATAGGCGTCATCTATTGGGCACGAAGGTTGTCGAGCACTTGGTAAGGGTACCTTAATCATTATTCAATTAGCGGACGTCGGTTCCAAAATAAAAAAAATAAGTTTTGACGACCGGTTTAGCCTAGTGGGTAGTGCACCTGCCTGTGAAGCTGACGGTCCTGGGTTCGAATCCCGGTCAGGGCAAATATTTGTGTGATGAGCATGAATATTTGTTTCTGAGTCTTGGATGTATTCTATGTATTTAAGTATTTATATCTATTAAATATATTGTCGCCTAGTACCCATAACACAAGCCTTCTTGAGCTTACTGTGGGGCTAGTTCGATTTGTGTAAGATTGTCTTCTAATATTTATTTATTTATTTAAGTACTTTAGTCAGTTTTTTTCATAACTTGGCTGCTACAAATGTAGATAAAGGATCGAAGCACCGATAACTATTTGTGCCATAAATGTATCTATTGTTTTGACAGAGCAACATCAACTCAAATCTCGTCAAAAATCGATGAATAGCGCGTGGAGCTCTTAATGACTATCTGGGGCTAGTACAAAGTACACGTACATCGTTGCAGACAATAATGTACACCTTTGTATAGCAAGCATAAACCCCGCCGTCCCGTCTAAAATAAGCAAGTATACGCCAGTTATTGAACGTATCACTGGACATCCTGCATTGTTTGCCGACGCCGAGACAAATACCGGCCGAGAATGAAGATATAGGACAAGCTATTTCTGAACTTCACTAAGGGAACGTACCCATACTAAATGACCCCTTTTTTTACAATGTTTACAATACAATACAAATACTCTTTATTGCACAAAATACGAATCCTGCAGCCGAAGGCTCGAAAAAAACCAAAACTATTTTATAACTAATTTTAATTAAAGTAAATTACAATTAAATGGATATGATATGACAATAGTTCAAAGTGTGAACGTAAAGTGATTTAGTTTTACATTATTCTATTAAAGTAAACTCGGGACACGTTCTGCTGATGCGTTGCCTCGTGTTCTTGCAGTTGACGTTGGTACAATTTCCAGGTCAGGTCGGTAGGTGCTAGGTTGGCGATTCCTGTACTGGAGCCTTGCGTAATTCACACCTCAATCAAAGGATACAGTACAGTACAAAAACACAATGAGAAGAATGAATGTTTTACCCCCCCTTCTAGTTTTCAAGTCATTCATATTTATATTTTTTAAGCACACTACCATTGACTGAGTACAGAAACGTGTCCCGGCATACGTAAGTTACTTAAAAATTACGTTAAAAATACCACCTGCCCAAGCTACCAAAAGCGCTGATCCGAAACATGTCGAGCTATACTCGACCTTAAAGACGTGAGTGACCCGTTTATTATATTTAAATATATCTGAAACTCGCATTTGAAGTTTTCCCTCTCTGTCGCACTTACGTACAGACTTGCTTCGTTCTTCTGGATTGGTGGCGCAAAATCGGGCGCAGTGTCGCAGGCTAAAGACTCACTTTCGATCGGTGAGCCGTTGTAGTTATCAGTTATAGTGGCTTTTCTGTGAAGGAAAACATCATAAGGGAATCGTTTTGATCCACCAAGCTCTAATTTTCCCTCTGGATTTGAAGGTTAGCTGGCAGTCGCTTTTGAAAAACTAATCATCATCATCACTAGATAGTATAAAACAAAGTCGCTTTCTCTGTCCCTATATCCCTATGTATGCTTAAATCTTTAAAACTACGCAACGGATTTTGATGCGGTTTTTTTTAATAGATAGAGTAATTGAAGAGGAAGGTTTATATGTATAATAACATCCATTAAATAGTGCACCCGTGCGAAGCCGGGGCGGCTCGCTAGTCATAATATATTTAAGAGCCCAGCCTATCCTAGCTCTTGTCGCTGGAGTAGTCGCCATTCTGTTCGGTTCTCCGCCAAGGCTTTGAGCTCCTGATACGACATTACATTGACCTTCTCTTTCGCTGATCTATAAACGCACGTCTCGGTCTTCCAAGCCTCTCCTCCCCTCTATCTTTCCTTCGATCACAGTTTTAATAAATGTTGTAAAACTATTAGCTACGTCAAATCTTGGGATAAGGCGTTGAAGCGCGCGTCGAAGATAGGACTCTAAAGCGTAGCGGAAGGGAATGCCTATGTCAAATATTGGTATAACTAGCGACCCACCCCGGCTTCGCACGGGTGCACTATTTAATGGATGTTATTATACATATAAACCTTCCTCTTCAATCACTCTATCTATTAAAAAAAACCGGATCAAAATCCGTTGCGTAGTTTTAAAGATTTAAGCATACATAGGGATATTTAAAGAAGAAGAAAGAAAAAAAGCCGCCGCCGAAGAGAGCCGCCTCACTGGTGCGTAGGATGCGGAACAGCTCCAATATAATTTTGGAAATGTTTGCCAGCAAACCTGATGCCCCCATATACATTCATGTCAATAATTTAATGATTAGCAATCGGAACTGATTGCTTGTCAATAAATTATTGACAAGAGGTATTGTAAAGTAGTTTTAAGTTAATAATTTCACTGTAACGAACCCTAGATTTTCACATGTATTTACTAACAAATTGGATCCTAGTTATCTGAATAAAGAATTTATATTATTATTATTATAGGGATATAGGGACAGGGAAAGCGACTTTGTTTTATACTATGTAGTGATAGTGAAGCGTCAAAGCGTAGGAGCTCTCCTTAGAAAAGTTGGAAAACTCTATGGAGGATTACGAGATTAGGACTACGACTTTACTATTTTGTTTCCAAACTTTTTTCTTCCATACTCTTGGAGACAGTAGCTTCGAAGACAATCAGCGGCAGGTAATGACTAGCTCTAATGCGGTTTCGCCGCAGATTTATCCTGCGCGTGATTTGCGAGACATTATGATAAGTGGTCGAACGGCACCCGGCAATTAGAACGGCCACAGACTACATGCGCCAGAGCATGTGTACTTACAAAATACTGCTCGTGGAGGAGCGTTCGAGGCCCAGCGGCGCACGAGCACCGCGGTCGGCGAGGTTAACCAACGTCGGCTGAGGTCAACTATTGGATGGGTAGCGCTCCCGTGCTTTGGAAGCTGATCCCGATACTGTCTATAATAGCAGTCGTTAAGCCAATTTAGAGGCCTTCGGGCGGCTTGAGAACAGTCAAGTTGCCTACTCACATGACAAGCTTATTCCCAATAAAGGTCAGATGGCAGTCACTTCCATAAATACTAGAGTCTAGTATCTTTGGATTAGGAAGCGGACCCCGGGCATCCTTCAGGATGCAACTGGATCCTGGACCTGAAGTGAAACTTGGCCACGGATACCAAAGATCATCATCATCATAGCGTTATCCCGGTACAGTTGTATTCTAAAGGATGCCCGAGGTCCGCTACCTAACCCCAAGAGTTGACGTAGGCACTAGTTTTTACGGAAGCGACTGCCATCTGACCTTCCAACCCGGGAGCTTCCCGACCCTAGCTATTTCCGTTCAGTCCACGATGTCTTGGAGCTCTATTACATCCCTCTAGAGTGCGTCGCCCCATTTGTATCTATCTAGATTGTCCAACAGGTCTTTGACCAGACTTAGAAAATAAAATATACATATGTTACGGGGACAATATCACATATTTAACATGGATCAAAATCTGGAGCAAAATATCGCTTAAATCCATTACCCTTCCTTTTGGTAAGTTGGTGCTATCCACCCTAATCCCGAGATTCGTCGTAGGAAAGTTTTACGAAAGAGCCTAACATCTGCTGACCTTTCAACCCCGAAGGAAAAGGCTCTTGTTGTATCGGTTTTCTCGCAATATTTTCCTTCATTGATGTTTAATATCTAATACCGAAATCTACCGATATATCCTTTCGAATCGCTAAGCTTAAGTGGCAGTGGGCGCACATTGCACGTAGAACCGACGGCCGTTGGGGCCGGAAGGTTCTCGAGTGGCGACCACGGACCGGTAGGCGCAGCGTGGGTAGGCCCCCCACAAGGTGGACTGATGACCTGGTAAAGGTCGCGGGAGTCCGTTGCGGGTGGCGCAGGACAGGTCATTGTGGCACTATTTGGGGGAGGCCTATATCCAGTGGACGTCTTTCGGCTGATATGATGATGATGATGAATATCAGATTCAGATTCATTTATTCACAATATAAGATTACAATATAAATTACATGTCAATTTACAAGAATCTCTATTGTGATCGTCAATAACATTAAATAAAACAAAATAAATTAAAAATCAATTAATAAAATAGCAGTTAAATAATACAATGAGTATGATAAAATTCACCCGAGAGGATCGTCATGAATAATATCGTCAATATCGTCATATTAAAACAAGAATTATATTAAATCAATAATATTAAATTAAATTAAATAATGTCAATTATATTTTATTTCCATGTATTCGCTAATGGAATATAACGGGGTTTCTAATAAAAGGTTTCTCAGTAAGGCGCGGATATAGGGGGGGGGCAACAGGGGCAATTGCCCCCCCCCCCCCCCCTGAAGCCTGTGTCAGGGGAGGGCAATTGCCTATGTCCTGACGTAGGAAATATGTTCTGACAATAAAAACAGTTATCAAAAGTCAGTTTTATTTTCGGAAAGTTCGAAAGTGCCCCCCCCTAAACAAAATCCTGGATCCGCGCCTGTTCTTAGTTGACGTTTGAATGTTTCGTCAAAACAAATTCTAATGCACTTAACATTTACTACTCTGTGACCACATACAAGTATTACAACCAGTCCGCAAATTAAATAAATGAGCCAATAGCCGCCGCGACAAAGTTACTGCGCAGCGCCGCGCTACTGACGCGAAACGGTAGCGCGTCACTTTGCAAGTTTATGTGATTGTGCGCACGAGTTACAAGTTCAATTTCGATTTTAATGATCAAACTATAGATAGAATGCGTCGATAGAGGCTAGTCAGAAAAAAAAGCAGACAATTATACAGGCGCGGATCCAGGATTTAGTTCAGGGGGGGGGGGCACTTTCGGACTTTCCGAAAATAAAACTGACTTTTGATAACTGTTTTTATTGTCAGAACATATTTCCTACGTCAGGACATAGGCAATTGCCCTCCCCTGACACAGGCTTTAGGGGGGGGCAATTGCCCCTGTTAACCCCCCCCCCCTCCTCTGTATCCGCGCCTGCAATTATATTGAATTCCAAGCTCCAAACGTTAGTTACGCTACATTTGTTACGAGTTGATTGGGTGACACAAATGACAAAATTGATCAAGATTTGAATGAATCATAAAAGTGTTATAATTTGATACATTAGTACATTATTTCTAAAAAATAGAAATGATATCGGTAAAATAAATAACACGACTATGAATCAATGATTAGTTCATTTAAGGCAAAGCCATTCCAGTGCAAATGACCCCCTCTAACATGCGTGTGTTTGCAATTAACCATCCCGCTCTCTACGGAAGCTCGGCGCGTAATTTCGTAAATATTTAGTACATTTTAATTGATTTTTGGAACACTGGATCACTTATTAAAAATCTGTCCGGTTATTGCCTTAGAAAAATTAAAAAGCTATCCTTTTTGTAAAAAAAAACATCACTGCCGTTGATAACTACGAAGTCTGCAGCATGAAAGTTTGTTTTTACGATGATCTCTCTCAGGTACTATTTAGAAATCCTGTTTTTGTACACTAATTCAATACATACCATCACAATCTTTTTGTAATAGAAAACTGGTCATGTAAAAATAGAATGACCCAGGTAGATAGGGCGACGCAGTCTAGATGGACGTAATTGAGCTCCAGGACGTAACTGGACGGAAATAGCTAGGGTCTTTGGTGTCGGAGGCCAAGATTCACTTCAGGTCCAGGATCCACTTGCATCCTAAATGCCCGGGGTCCACTTGCTAATCCCAAGATTTGGCGTAGGCAAGTTTTTATGGAAGCGACTGCCATCCTAACCTTTATCGGGAATATGTTTGTCATGTGAGTAGGCAACTTGACTGTTCTCAAGCCGCAAGTACCATTTTCCAATAATATCATATTCATATTCATTTTATTAACAATACAGTTCATATTACATGTTAATTTATATAATTTATAAAAATATTCATTAAATTTAACCAGTAGGTTAAACTAAAATAATAGTAGATTGTATGACAAGGGTCTAAAATGAGCCATATTATCACGAGATAGTTATTTTCCCGAACGAAGTGAGGGAAAATAGTTCGAGGGGTAATATGGCTTTTAGACCAGAGTTATACACTCTACTTTTCACTTCGATTGCGAGAAAATAAATAAACAAAGGTTAACCCACCCAAAATTAACAATAAATTCCACGGCGAAGATGCTGAGGCTTTTGCAGCATGTTTTTTTTTCTATACTCCTTTGACACACAAAACATAGACACTGCGGTTCGCGCGCAACATTCACGCGCGAAAAAAGCTAAACTGACTGCGCTTCAAAGTGTTGCTCGAACGATTTAACCACTTTTTTAATTATTGTGAAATAGGGACTACTACAAACTTAATCTTTAGTCTCTTTAGAAAAATTAATTATCTTTCCAGATTGGTCGATTTTAGTAAAGCTGTATTCTGGTTGGTTAATGCCCAATACCAAATATTTTTTTAAGAGTTAAATTAGTGTTCTGTGATTGGTGGATTTAATAGGTGAAGTATTTTGATTGGTAAAATTCAAATGTTTTGTAAATCATAAATATGTATTCTTATTTTCCCTAGGGGTTAAATGTACTACTTTAGCCCCGCTTGACAAGTCTAATATGACGCACTTTTCGAGCATGAGAAGTGAAAAAATAATTAATTCCTTAAGGCTCGGTTTTATAAAGATCCGTTAGACCTTATGTCGGTTTGATATGTCAAAAAATTTACTAAGTTATTGAAATTTGATCTGACATTTGGTCTAACGGACCTTTATAAAACCCTGCCTAAATTTATTATTTAGGTATTAATTAACGTTAACATTTAAACATTCGTCAAAACTATAAAATGTGTGCTCGAGAAGCCAGGATTTTAGTTTTATTTTGAAATGCTGTAAGGACGGAGCTGAGGTGACTTATACTGGCAACTTGTTGTACACAGTTGGACCCGGGTCATTGTCAGTTGTAAAAACTAAAGTTGTCCACCCGGTGGTCAATAGTTAAAGGCATATATAATTTATGTTTTTATTAGATCGATTTATAGTTAGGGAAACACCGTTTATGCAGGTTACTAGACAAATCCAAAATTAAGCTTTGTGGCCCTTAACTTTTGACATGTCCATCGAAAAGGCGAGAACCTAAATCTGACAATGACCTACTCATAACGTGAATCACCTTTCTTGACTTTGCTAGTCGTCGTTTCACAGAGAGAAGCTTATTTGGGTCTCGCAGCGACAAAGCTGAATCAGCGCTTTTTTTATAATCACACAGATTGAAGTGCGTATATATAAATAGCGTGTGTATAATAATGTGTCAAGACCGTGTAAGTTTACATCAATATAAGTATAAGATAGTTTAATAGTTTTTTTTTATTATTAAAAATGGGATCGCTCTTGGCCAGCGTCTAGCCAGGGGGCAAAGATGAGGCCGACGATGAAGCGAGCTCACCCAGAAGGTGCCTATTCACTCGTGCCTTATAAAGGTCTAGGTTATATGAGCTCGGAAACACAAACGCCGGCAGAGAATTCCAAACCTTAGAAGTGCGCATTATAAAAGATGATGCAAAGCGCTTGGTTCGAATAAGAGGAATTTCGAGTAAGGATGGTATCCAGCCGTACGTCTGGATGTCCGATAGAAGAAGGGGGAAGGCGGTATGAGCTCATGGAGCTCCTGAGCACACTCTCCGAAGTACAATTTGTAGAAGACGCACAGACATGCTACTTTGCGTCTATGTGCTAGGCTCTGTAGCTTGTTTCCTACTACCTGACCGTCGCCAATAAGCCTCCTGGCTCTGCGGTCCACCGAGTCGAGTGCGGCAAGTTGGTACTTAGCCGAGCCATCCCAAAGGTGACTACAATACTCCACCTTACCTTACCTTATACTGCGCCTTAGAATATTAAAGATGTTATATTACCTGTATGTATCGTGTAAGTAGATAGCTTTGTGTGCGGCGCCGTCAATAAGTACTTGATTCATTAGGACGCAATTAAGGGTGCGATAAGGCGGTCATTACGTATGCTAATCGCGAGTTAATTCCGCGCAGATATGCGCTCCGTAGCTTGCGGCTGATAGTCATTATGGAGGAATTAAATAATATAGAAATACGGTACACGTACACATTATCGCTGTTAGGTTGTGGGAAAGTGGAGGAAACAAAATGATCAAGGGATTTAGAATCGTATACCTGAGTCATTGTCAGACAAGTAAACAAGTCAAAATGTCATTGTCCCGACTATACAGACATTACTGCCCTGTTGCCATATAAATTAGAAAAAAAATAGCGCTCTCTTGTCAATGGCTATATATTTCTGGGCGGACCTTACCTAGTACAGGTACTGAATTTTTTTTTATGTTATAGGGGGCAAACAAGCAGACGAATCGCCTGATGGTAAGCAATTACCGTCGCCCATAAACACCTGCAACACCAGAGGAGTCGCAAGTGCATTGCCGGCCGAAAGGCCAAGGCTTCTGAAAAGAAGGGAATATATTTTTTTCTTTTCGGTGGACATATCAAAATCTACAAAGCTTAATTTTAGATTGGTCTAGTAACCCGCATAAACAGTGTCTCCGTTGCTATAAGCCATGCACTAAAAACAGAATTTACATGCACATAAGCCGTTAACTATTGACCACCGAAGGGATAACTTTTGTTTTTGCAACTGACAATGACCCACCTGGGTGGATCAACTATTCTTTGCTGCTCGTTACCATGGTTACATCTCCTGAGTTACTCTTTAAAACTGATTTGGTCTTCAAAGCGACAGTGAATTAGATTTTTACTAGGTAAGCGCGTTCCACCCTAGACCACAATATTGCTTACCATCAGGTGATTTGTGGTCAAGCGCAACCTATTTAGAATATAAAAAAAATTTTATAGGGTTTAAATCTACCAAACATGAGTTTTAGCAATGAGCATAAATCCATTTGGAAAAGGGTCCATCTATTGAGCGTGCTTGAAGTCCATATTATAAACATTTTGCTAAGAAACTCGGTTACTGTTGTCTCCTCGCTGACGGGACAGAATAGCAATAAGAAAAAGTTGATTGACCCACCTAATGGAAGTAGTGAGCAAAAAATTATAACTTAATTGTCCAAGAGTAAATTAAAGGCTGCAGTATCTATAGAGATGTCATGTTATCATAAAAAAATGCGTGACAACTATTTAGGCACATTATTGTCATATTTGTTCCTGAGTCTTGGATGTTTTCTATGTATTTAAGTATATATTTCTCTATATAAGTATGTATATCGTCGCCTAGTACCCATAGTACAAGCTTTGTTTAGTTTGGGACCAGGTCGATTTGTGTAAGATTGTCCACAAAATACTTACTTATTATACATTTTTATAGAAGTATTTTGCGACTAAAACTGTTTTTTTTAATTTTTAGTTATAATTGTATGTCAATTCTAATTGTGTTTTAATTAATAATTGATCTATATAAATTTCATTTAAGCCTCTCTAAAACATTAGTCCAAATCGACATATTTCATGCTCAAAACTGATTTTTCCGTTTACATTTTATTACGCACAACAACAACAAAAAAATTGTTACTATCTTAAACTTTAACGAAAGCATCGTCCTTCAATCAGATTATTGGATTTATAAACAACGTTCAAAACATTTTAAAACGTGTAAGGCCTCTTTAATAAAAACCGTAAGCCAAAATACTCACTTTTCTCCCCGTGCGATAAACGCATTATTACCAACTTAAGTTTAATGCGCCGCGCCACGTGATCAATCGTATTCCGATCATACCCGCACCGAATGCGTATGACATTTTTTGGTTTTAAACTTAATCATTTACAAAATAGTGAAAAAGTTCACCTGTGGAATAGTGGCGAGAGTCCGGACGCTGAGCGGGTTCGATTTTATCGTAAAAGGGTCATTGTCAGATTTAGGTCCGATCCGGTCTGTTCATGCTTGCTAGGACATAGTGACTACGTTAATACTAGTGTCTTTTTATAGGGGATTGACGAGAGACATCATCCTGTTGTGGATTCGTTTTTATTATCAGTGATTTAGAGACCATATACATCTCTAACAATATTATATTAATTTTAATTTTGACGCTCAGAGACCATGTACATCTCTGGGATAATATATTAATTTCACTCCTTGTTTAATCTTGAGACCTTATACGTCTCTAACTTAATATTTGTAATAGATAACTTTGCAAGTTTATCTTCACTGTATGACATTAATTTTGTTATAATTGTTAAACTCGAAATTATTATTCCTTCTTGAACTGTAAATTAATATTTTGACATGAAAAATGTATTACTTATTATAGTCAGGCTTTCTTAAATTGTAATTAATATTTTGACATGTAAAAGTGCCCTTGTGGCCTATTTGCAGAATAAATGTTGGTATTTGGTATTTGGTATTTAGGTTCTCGTCTTTTCGATGGACATGTCAAAAGTTAAGGGCCACAAACGGTGTTTCCCTAACTATAAATCGATGTAATAAAAACATAATTTATACGTACATAAGCCTTTAACTATTGTCCACCGGGTGGCTAACTTTTGTTTTTACAACTGACAATTACCCAAAATAGGAATTCTTTGGTTGTGTACTGGCATAGTTTTTTTTTATACAACGAAGGTAGCGCATAAGCATCATCATTGTCCTAGCATTATCCCAGTACAGTCGCATCCTGAAGAATGGCAGGAATCCGCTACATAACCCCAAGAGTTGGCGTAAGCACTAGGTGTAGGGTTTTACGGAAGCGACTGCCATCTGACCTTCGAACCCAAGGGGAAACTAGACCTTATCGGAATTAGGCTTCTCAAGTGAGTGAGCAACTGGCCTGTCAAGACAAGAATATAGATTTTAAATAAGCCATGTTTTATCTTGGACTGCCAATTTGCAATATTAATTTTGGAACATATTTACACTCAAGAAATCCTTAGGAGCCCAGGTTCAGGTGCATTTCATGACAATTACAATTCGCTCAAACACGGTTAAGCTACACCATTTTATTACGGAGTTCCATTGCCTACCTTGCGGCTTCGACTACCAGATCAGGTACATAGTATGGTGGATCAACTATTCGTTGCTGCTCGTTACCATGGTTACATCTCCTGAGTCACTCTTTAAAACTGCGATTTTATAGGGTTGAAATCTACCAACCATGAGTTTTAGCGATGAGCATAAATCCATTCGGAAATGGGTCATCTCTTGAGCATGCTTGAAGTCCATATTATAAACATTTTTCTAGAAAACTCTTTACAGTTGTCTCCTCGCTGACGGGACAGAATAACAACAAGACAAAGTTGATTGACCCTAAGTAACATTACATCAGGACCATTTAAATTGGTACATAGTCGCTAAATATCTTAGCGCTAACCATGAAACACTAGGAGTTTTGGGTGACCATCCGTTGTCTTCTTCATTAATTCCTGTACACCAAATGCTACTTTCTGAATGCAAATGATGTGTTACCGAATATACTAAAATTGCTATATATTTCCCATGAATTTTTGAGAAGTTCATTTCCTCATGGTTCCCATCATGAGAAATAAACTTTGGTAACAACTGGTCCCGTTGTTATCAAAGTTTACTTCTCATGAAGCATATATACTTTCAAATAAAGAAATAATATTCCAAATCTGTTCATAAATGGCTGAGTAATCGCTCAACATATAAAAAAAAAGAAAAAACATACAGGTGAATTGAGAACCTCCTCCTTTTTTTGAAGTCGCTTAAAAATATTGTGGAAGGTGGAAGGAAGGCGGACGAGAGGGAGACCTAGAAGAACGTACGTACCAGGCTGTCAAACGAAAGCTCAAGAAAGAGGTGTGTTGACGCTTAGAGGTATACAGGTTGTCCAGTAAATAATGGACAAGCTTCTAACCACCGATAGAGCATCTGAGGATGGTCCAGAAAATGGATTTTCAGGTTTAGTAAATGTTCCTTGGTTTTCGAGATAATCGAACTTTTCCATGGTTAGAAGCTTGTCCATTATTTACTGGACACCATATATATCTACTGATGAGTAATGATACTTTGATTATTGTATTATTTTTATTTGATATAGATAGATTTTGACTTGTAAAAGTGCCCTTGAGCCCTATTTGCAGAACAAATGAATGAACAGAATAAATGTTTTGATTTTGATTTAGAAACACACATGGAATTAGCTCTACCCAACAAGAGCCTGGCTCTTAAATTAATTATGATTAAACAATAAACAAACCCCCGTGTGGTTGCCGGGTAAGAATTGCGCCACCCCATCTCTTCCCGTGGGTTTCGTAGGAGGCGAATAAGGGAAAATCGGAGGGTGGGCAGCAGCATCCTTCGATCATTACCACCATCAAACTGCGGTCGCCAACCCGCTTGCCAAGCGTGGCGACTATGGCAAATCCCCCCCATAATTGGGGGAGGCCTATGTTCAGCAGTGGACGTCTTTCGGCTGAAATGATGATGATGATGATGAATAAACAAACGGAGTGAAGCTACTCCCCAATCCAAATATAAGCACGGAAATGAATGATAGTTATTTTATTTTTCGATTCGACTGCGGCGGCCGAATGCCCAAGAATTAATAACAGAGGGGGTCTAACCGCGACAATCTACGGCTCTTTTGAGAGCGGACATTTTTTTGCGTTTTTTCTATTCAGTGCCGATAGTTTTTTGCGGTCGATGACCGCTGTTATGAATACAGAGGATTTATAAATGGCCGCGTTCTTTTCTGGCCGGGCTTTTGTTATTGCTTGCAGGATTGGAAGAGTAATTGGCATTCTGAGAAGATGGCATGTGGGCGCCGATACGGAAATCTTACCTTATTAATTTGAAGAACAGTTACAACTTGTAAACTAAAACATATTTAAATTAACACTTCATTAGAAGAAGAAAGAAAGAAAGAAAGAAAGAAAGAAAGAAAATACGTTTATTTAACATCACAATTCAGCCATACACATATTAATTTAAAAATAGAAGACGTTAAAAAGGATCCCCACTCAGCGTTAAGCCACGGCGAGACACAGCAAGCCGAGGCACTGATTTTCAGTGGGGACCTAACTTAAAACTAAGGTAAGTGGCGACACAGACGTCAACGACAGATATATTTTACATAAAAAAGTAGAATTTTTCTTTAATTAGCACCAAAACTTACTAAGTAACAAATAATTACCTAATTAAAATGTGTATGAGCGCTCGTGGCCTGTCTAATGTCTGTCTCTGTGCAGTTTTTACATTTACTCTTGACAGAAGTTAGACGATGTAAAATACCATTTTAACTGAATTGTACCGTTTGATAATGCCTTGTTTTAGTAGGCTGAGAAAAAAAAGGAAAACAAAGACTCAACTTTGGATTTTTTTATCGAGAAAATTTTAAGTAAGTAATTATGATTCGGTATTGTCAGAAACACAGTCATATAGTAAAGAATCATATATCTGAAAATCAATCCTTATTGGTTCGTCGTCTGGGTAGAACAGCGTTTCAAAGAACGCGATATTTCTCGTTGCACGGCCTTAAGCAACGTCGGGCCAGGTCAGTTCTTGGATGGGTGACCGCTTTGAGGGGTTATTATCTGAGCGCTCCCGTGCTTTGGAAGGCACGTTAAGCCGTTGATCCCGGCTGCTGTCTATGATAGCGGTCGTTAAGCCGAGTTAGAGGCCTCCGGGCGGCTTGATAACTTCTAACCGTTAAGTTGCCCACTCACTTGACAAAGGGGGGTAGAAGTTGCACCACGCCTGTAGGGAGTACCCACCGGTGACCCACCGCTACCCTACACGTGACCCCTGGGTGCTAAAAGTGCAACAAAAAGTGGCAAAAACCGTACTGTCTTCTCGAATATCTCACGGTTCGAAATAATTACCATATTAGCATATTACGATAAAAAAAGAACTGTTGACATAAAATAAATAAATAAATAAATATTAGAGGACAATCTTACACAAATCGAACTAGCCCCACAGTAAGCTCAAGAAAGCTTGTGTTGTGGGTACTAGACGACGATATATTTAATAGATATAAATACTTAAATACATAGAAAACATCCAAGACTCAGAAACAAATATTCATACAAAAACAAAGATGAGCTTATTCCTCTACGGGACATAAATAGGGACATGTTATGTGGATTGTAATGTTTCTTATTTTCTTTTTCTTTCTTTGCTAATATTTCTTAAGCACCTACTCGAATATACTATAAATTCTTCTCCTCTTAAGATCAGGTACTTAAAGAGTCCTTAACAGTTAAAAAACGCTCATCTGTTTAGGCCATTTTCTGTTTGAATTGACACGTATCTTGACATTTCCTCAGTGTTACGATCTAGAACAGGACTATTGCGACCTAATATCATAATTTTTTAATGTTTGTTTTGGTTTTTTCATTAAGAAATGTCTTTTCAAACATTACTCTACATCGACCATTTTCAAGCTAAAAATTGCGTTTTCCCGCTTAAATTATAATAAACACAAAAAGGCTATGTTACTATCTAAAACTTTAATAAAATTATCGTATCATTTAATCACTGTATTGGTATTATAAATACTTTCAATTTCCCACTAACCTTCTATATAAAAAATGTGAAGTTTTAACAGTCCGACAATTATTTATACTAGATACAGTTTTGAAACAGCATGCCGGAATCCCTTACAACCCTGACCATGCTAGTAAAAGACGAAAAGATATTGTTTGCCCTAAAAATATTAATAACAGGCACGCGTTCTCTTGCAGATTTTTCAACTTCTTAGGTCCTCTTCTTTACAACAGGCTTAATGCGCGGCTAGATTTATATTCACTGGACTACATGAGATGTAAATCTACGCTACGAGAAGCCCTAAAAAAGTTGTCATATGATGACATAGAGAAATTATTAATTGTTTTAAAATAATTTTGAATCGTAGCATATGTTTTATTTTGCATGTGAATATTTCTAAGTAATTGTAAGTCCTTCTTTGCCTGAAACACAGGGCTTCCTAGCTCAGGCACGTGTTATTTACTACCATATATTTGTAAACTCCTAGCCTATTATAGTTCTTAATTTTGTACAACATGTTTTATGAATAAATTATTATTATTATTATTACTTTTGTCACAATTTGATACCAAAACATTTATAAACTTATAAGGCCTCTTTAACATCAGGCACTTAACCGATTAAAACCGATAAACTGTCCAACCTCAACCAAATTAAACGTTCACATTACAACTAAACAAAACACTGGCAATCACCGGTCGGATACACAAACAATCCGTAACCATTCACTCATTCATTCATCCATTCACTCAACGACGACGAAAATTATCACTTTCGAAGCACTTAAACGCAAATGTGTCGAAAATCACCGCGCGGTGATATCCCTCGATTGTTTTGGCCACAGTACGCTACCTGGGAATTACAGGATACATGAAAGATTCATATGATGTAGTTTTATGTACTGAAAGGCATTTTCCCTATACTCAACTTCGTTTTTTTTTCAGATTAGAAAAATAGTTTTTTTTTAAATTTCTTTATTAATAATAATACAATGGTTTACTTACGTATCTAGTGTACATTTGGATCCTAGAAAGTAAAAACATAAAACACAAACAGTTTAGTGAGCTAATGCGCTCATTTTTAACTTTTTTGCACAGCCATCCAGGCCTTGAACATTTTTTTTTTCTAAACCAGTAGTAATTTACTCTCTAGGTATAACAAGGAATTCCTTTTATATGTTAGCTTAGAAACAGCTCACATTTATTGCATGCAGAAAAATAGTGCTATTGTCGTGAAGCGTATTCAAAGAAAAGAATCACGAAACAGAGAAATATGCGGTGTGATCTTTGAGAAGTGATATGCTACTGAAATAACTGAAAATAGTACAATATTATCCTGGAAATGAAGAATTGTACGCGAAAATTACCCTTAAAAATTTAATCTTATAAAATCGTAAGTGTAACGGTGGGTACTCCATACGGACGTGGTGCAACTTCGACCCCCCTTGTCAAGTGAGCCCGGAGTATGATATGTTATAACATAAGAATTCTCACTTCAAGAATTCACGAATTTCACGATAACTCAAATTGAGACGTACGTTAGTACCACAATTTTAGTAAGTTTACTCTATGCCTAGATGTCATAATCACGCCGTTTCCCGGAGGGGTACCTACGCAGAGATGAATCAAGACTTTTTGACCTGACATTTCTTTAGAATTTCTCGGCAGTTTCCTACATGTTGTATGTTCTTTGTTTACATAAATATTTTAAAGAAAGCTCTTTAAAGGAAAACATCTTAAGAAACCCAGATCTAGTTTTCCTTCTGCTTTGGAAGGTCAGCTGACATCCGCTTTCGTAAAACTAGTTCGAAATCTTGGGATTAGGTGTCGGGCACTCCTATGGCTTTATTGGACCCGGCCTATAAAGCCACAGTCAGGTTAAAAAAAAAAGAAAAAAAAGGGATTAGGTGTCGTAACGAACGCTGGGTTCCTCGGGTCAGAGGGGCTACTGCGAACCACAAGCGAAATTTTCCCTCTCTGTCTCACTTATATGCAAACTTGCAAGTGCGACAGAGAAAGAAAACTTCGTTTGCTGTTCGCGGTAGCGCCCCAGGGCCTATACTCCGAAATTCGAAATCCGAACTTCGTATCGTGCCGTCCCTTTCACTCTCGTGTCATACACTATATCCTCGTGAGGCCTCGTGTCATATAAGTACTACATAAAACACAATTGATTTTGAACTATATCTAAACTTATTAAGGTCGAGGTTATTTTGTTAATTTTTGAAGGTCAGGCCTCAGGAGGATATAGGGGTGGCAATTTGGGGCTACTTCGAAATTCTAAATCATCCTGCCGTCCCTTCAGGACCGAGAATATGCTAGCTATGCAAACTCAAACATCACACCTACTGTAATTCTATCAACACTGTTGGCCAGTACACTCAGTCCCATAATAGTGTGGTAATCAATTCTTTGAGCCGCCGTCAATGAGCGCGATGCATTTCCACTGTTTTGTCATTTAGCAGATTGTATTTGCAGCCAATGTCAAATTGTATTATGATCAGGTTAATTCCGGAATTCGATTGGGCATGGTGACCTGTGGCAAAAGGGTACAAGCCACGTATATTTTAGTATGACTTGTGGCATAGTAAAATAAAAAACATAGGTTTGTTTTTAACAATGATATGCTTTCAATAAAAGCGGGTTTTTAAAATGAATTCATTATAGAGACTTAGTCACTTAGTTAAAAAAAGTTGCCCACTCACTTGACAAGCCTAATTCCAATAAGGTCTGGTTTCCCCTCGGGTTGGAGGGTCAGATGGCAGTCGCTTCCGTAAAAACTAGTGCCTACGCTAAGTATTGGGATTAGGTAGCTGACCCCGGGCATCCTTCTGGATGCAACTGTACCGGGATAACGCTAGGAGGATGATGATGAGTCACTTTGAAAAATATAAAACTATAACAAATCCCAAACGAATTGCGCGAAAACAGATTCTAATGAACCTTACGCAACAACTAAGTACGGGGTGCACCAAACCGTCTGTAATCGTAAGCGGTGTTCGTTAAAATCTGATGTATGGAAAGTTTGACAAGTTTCTATGGGATGACAGCTGCCGGCGCCATATTCGACGATGGTCGACCTGTGATCGTATGTTGGTGCAACCGACCCTAAGGGTGGGTTGCACTAAACCGTCTATAATCATAAGCGGTGTTCGTTAAAATCTGATGTATGAAAATTTTGACAACTTTCTATGGGATGACAGCTGCCGGCGCCATATTTGACGATGACCGGCCTGTGATCGTATGTTGGTGCAACCGACCCTAAGTGTCTAGTACTCGTATAAAAGGGTCGGTAACGAATTGGCAACCAATGCGAATATTTTATGCATTAATAAGACAACAGTTGCAGGAAATTATTATCAATAAGATAAATTATAATATAGTTCGTGACTTACACGCGCCATAGTTGTGCCGGGTGGCTATTCTGTACAATCATTCTATTTTACTTAACTTTGATATGCTCATATATTGATTTTTGCTGTTTTTTGTGCGGTTTTTTTAGGTTTTTAAATAGATCTTACATTTAGTTTGTATACTTACTAAAATGTTGCAAAATATGACATGTTAACAGTCGTTATAGTGATTTAGTTACATGTAATATATAGTTCGTTAAAAATATAGGGAACTGTACTGTACTGTGTCTTGTTGTATTGTTAGCGTATAGCTATTAGCTAAATTGCCCTGTATATATTTAAGACTATTTGTTTCTAAATAAAAGACAAATCTATAAAGGTAAAAAAAAGGTTTTTTTTACGTACGCGTTTTTTTCATACATACATACATAGACTTACGCTTATATCCCCAAAGCGGTAAGCAGTGCACATAAATCATATTTCAGTGTCAGTTATAGCAATTGTGAGTTTAAATCTGGAGAAAATAACTAGAATCTTCAATATAATCGTTGAACGCTTTAAAAATAAGCCATTTACTTAATACTGTAGAAAGACAAAATATTAGTCGCATAAACAAAACTCATCGAAAAAATAGATAAAAAACCGTTAAAAATATTAGAAAACGGATCACTCTACTTGCACTCCTGTCTTTTTACGCTCTTGTACAAAAACCATTATTAATTAATGAGCTATTAACATTATATTAAAAAAGTAACACATGAATAAAATGGCGTAATCTCATCTCAATCGCCTATAAGCATACCCGTATTATAGGATAACAAAAGGTATTAAAGATCCTGTGTCAACAAACCAATCTTTTACGTGACACAGTGGGTAATTAACATGTCACTACTATGGTTATTAGTCTCAATTTAAATTCATAATTCACTGGTTTAAAATAACTTATTTACATGAAATGTAATTATGGGTTGAAAAGTTGGAATGTTGGGGGCAACTCAAAGTGAAATTATTTTATCGTAGTGTTGTAAAATATGCGTAACGTTATTTATTTTATCTACACCCATACAGTAAATCCTCTTTAATGTGCTCAAAAAGTATACGTAAGGACCAGCTTTACAATATCGCGCCGGCCCAGGGCGGAGATGGCCATAATAATATCGACAACGGTATCGTTATGGCCATCCCCGCCCATAACGCTACAGGCTCGTGCTCGCTCGAAACCACAGTCATGTTTTAAGACCTCTCATTATGTATCAGTTGCATAAACTACTATTTTCGTGCCATCTACTAAAAAAATGTGCATTTTTTCAAATTCTTTATATGGCAACAATTTTACCTAACCAATAAGCTGTCACGTGCATAACAAGCACCTTTCATGATATATTTCGTGTTACCCGCCTGAGATTTTCAAATTTGCCTCATTTTTTGTGACTCACGGCACGCTGGTCAGACTATAAAACTCAATTCATGGCATCCCGTTCTATTTGTCTTGTTGCATATTTTTGTTTTCTTATATCTAGATAGAGTCACCATGTAATACAAATACAACATCGTACAGTTGTTATGCACGAATGCGTAAGCCATGGTTGTGTGTTGAGAAAGATATACATGGATCTTGCATATGTATGTGTTAGCGTAGGAGCTATGAGTTTACATTGGCTATGTGTTCGTGTGTACGGTACCGCCGCATATCGGGTGGAGTCAGTCCGACCCAAGTCAGGCCTAGCTGAGTTTCTTGCTGGACTTTTCAGCTACGCTAGGTTTAGTGAACCAGCGACAAAACTCCCAGTAACTGCCACGAAGACGCACTTTATAATTATATGTTCAATGTACGGAGTCAATTATATTTGTAACGGTGTGCCTTTTCGTGCAGTGAATAAATACTTTCTTTCTTTCTTTCTAGTAGCTCGATTCTACTCACTCCTCAGATTTGGTTGAACTCGCTCAACCAATCTCACTGGAGCGCAAACTCTTAGAGTATTCCAGTGTTTTAAACCGTCCGCGTGGTCGTGTCGGAGGTTTTCCCCTGGATTTTCCCCAGGCCACTCTGCAACTGCGCACTCCTATCGCTTTATTGGGCCCGGCCTATAAAGCCACAGTCAGGTTCAAAGACCAGTAGGAAAATGATGATTTTTTTTATACAACGCCGGCGGCAAACTTGCGTACGGTCCACCTGATGGTAAGCGTCCACCGCAGCTTATAGATGCCCGCAACTCCAAAGGAGTCACGTACGCGTTGTAGACCCTTTATGAAATTTGAGAATTCACTGATATGACCAGACAAAAAAAAAGTGCTCGTGTGTGACACATCTCATATTTACAACTATGGCTAACCCGCACTCGTGAACTAAAAGTACTATACGTTAATGTCGAGTGTCTAGCACGGAATGTGGGACGCAAACCGAAGGTACATAATAGCAGTGATCAGGCTAGCAAGGCTGGTCCAGATCTGAGCTAGACGCGGCTGCAGGAGATAGCGTGCGCTCATTAAAATATGTAAATGTACCGAGGCATTACGCAGATAGGTGCTTCTGACTTATTGACTGGACGGTGATATGCTGTAATGAACATTTTTTTATAAGTCGTGTCTGTAGCTGGGAATATTTAAATTGAATACTTCATTCTTCAATCGTTTCCAGGGTTGTGATCTCCGCTTTGACACTTAATCCCAAGATTTGGTGTGAGAAATAGTTTTACGAAAGAGAATTCCATTTGACCATGTAACCCACAGGATTAAATTCGATTAATTAAAGATAATATACAATGCAAATATAGGGGGTGGGTAGGGATTGGAGGAGACGAGCTGAAGACCGAGCTCAGTGGCGTGCCATGGGAGAGGCCTATGTCCAGCAGTGTACTGACACAGGCTGATGATGATGATGATGATGATGATGATATACAAATGACTAAAACTAGTAAAGAAACCTTCATAAGTTTCATAACCTATAGGGAATACAGCAGATTTTTTAATTAGACCAAGTAAACTGACAGACGTCAGAGTGAATATTTAGAAATTAGGACATTATTTCATACACATAAAAATAGTTACACGTAACCTGTGATATAAGGGTAACTTCGATTCATATAAAAGTTCTGTACCTTAACCATTATTGAATAATCACGTCCTATGTGCGACCGTAAACGTTAAATTACTTGGTCTAATTAAATATTCTACTATAATTTATAATTACAAATACCTTCTAAGACCTAAGGGACTGGAATTTGGAAGGGTGTCCATAAGACTAGCTGCGTGCCCTCGCTGAATGGCAATGCGTTGAGCGAGTTGCGAGGCACGAGCCAGGCCTACGGTCACCAGTGCCTTTACCATGAGTTTGCATGTCCGTACTCGCTAACGACTGCATAAACGATTTAATATGCAGATTCCTAGTTCTATTGCGTAACCGCCAGAGGCTTTGTACTTTTGCCCATCCAAATTTTTACGCACTCGCTAGCGAGTACGGTCATGTAAACTCATGGTAAAGGCAAAGATAAGCGGAGGAAATTCTATAAAAATGCGAAAATGGTGGAGTGTCGCATAACGCCGTCCCCCGCAGCCCGATGCGCCCGCGCACCTACCGCGCGCTATTTAGCATCATTACACATGTCGCTCGCCGTCCGTCCGTCTGCGCCGCTCCTTATTAATGTGTACACGGTGTTGTATGGAAGACGAGCTTTTTGATCAACATTTTTGCATTTTGAATTTTTTTCTCTAATTCATTTTCGAAATATATTCTATATTTTTTATATAACGTATATTGTTTTGAAAAAATGACACCTCGCCGAGTTTCTTAAGCCGATTCTTTTCGAGGCAGAGGTTTATTTTATGAACCGGTGGTAGTTTTTCTTTCATAAGTGCATGTAATATGCCTAAATTGAAGGATAAATGAAATTTCGAAATAAATATCATGGGACATTTAACAGTGCTGCTTTTTCGTGATTGGTAATAGGTTTTTTTTCGGTGCTACAATAGAGTAGTCATAAATATAGGTAAGAAAGTAAATATAGGTAGGTACCTACTGATAAACTAATAAATCATTACCTGTTATTAATTTTCGACTTGTAATGTGTTATTACCAATAAATAATGTCTATGTCTATGGGCCATTCTACTTTTTCATGTACATAATTTTAAGACACTTTTTTTGAAATGCAGATTTTGGAATACTTGGCCCTCAATTCATATTTTTGTATTGTTATTAAGAAAGAGGTTAAATTGGAGTATCACTTCCGATAGTTTCGGTAATTAATGAACCACAGCTAATATCCATAAATCGAGTAACTCAGTGATCCTTTAAGATGTCTCACCATTTGTATGAAAAAATGGTTTTTACCATTGTGTTACCCACTTTTTACAGCAGTATGTTAATATTTAAGTATTTTTACCTATAAATTCCTTTGATTAGGTTCAGGTACTAATTAGAAATCCTATTTTTGTACACTAACTCAATACATAAATCATAGATTTTTTTGTAACAGAAAACTGGTCATGAAAAAGTAGAATGACCCCTATGTCTATGTCTATGCAAAACCATCCATCAGAAAAACTAGTATTATGTATCAAATGATATCTATTATGCCTACCTGCATAAGTTTTAAAAACTAAATAAAAGTTAGTATTCAAAAGAGTCCGTCTCCGTAGCACGTTGCCTTCTCCGAGTCTCGGCGCTAGCTTGAGGTAACCAAGACTTTGTTTTGCTCAACTCGTCATTACGTCCCTCATTACGACCAGATCACTCGCTTAATTTGTGCATTTCCGATCCAAAGATATTCAAATTTCAACCCTAATGACGTACGGGAAATGTTAATAAAATGTTAATGCGGCGAAAGCCGCTCCGGACAGCAATAAGTGACAGATTTGCTTGACAACCAAGGCTTGTTTGTAGGATATGAATAAGTCACGATTGGTTTTTGTTCGTTTAGTTTAGTTTTAGAGAAATAGCATGGGATTGTGATGCCTAGGAATGTTAACTAAGGCGATGCCTTTTGACGGTTGATATGGGAAAATCTAGACCTAACTACTAACTCTTTATAATATCATTTCATGGTAATAGGCCTCGTGAAATCGGTCAATTGCATTGCGATTCAATTAAAATAACCTAACGATATGTCAGTACGAAAGTAGGATTTCCTGTTACGTTGTTTGTAGTTTTTCTTTATAACGCCGGTGGCAAACAAGCTTACGGTCCACCTGATGGTAAGCGGCCACCGTAGCCTATAAACGTCCGCAACTCCAAAGGAGTAACGTACGCGTTGCCGACCCTTAGTTCGGTCAAAGTAGATAAATAGATATAACATAACACGTCTTGTACTACTGTACGATTGAAAAAGTATTACTCTATACTATGGCCGTTACTGAAGACTATGAAGCTGAAAAAACAATTTTTTTCAACATGATCGAACGTACACTCAACTTTATATGTACATGTGTTTTATATTGATCTAAACTTACACGATTTTCACATATTATTATTAGACACCGGAAATTGTTAATGTTGTGTGTCGGGCGAGTGACAACCCTAGTGTAAAAGTGTTTAATAAAGACTAGAGATGCGCCGAATATGGCTTTGATCGAATACGAACATTCGGCCGAATATTAGGTCCAGCTATTGCCGAACCGAATATTCGCCCGGATTATTCGGTTCAACGTAATCCCTTCATCTATTGTTTACAACAATAAACTAATTGAATGGTAAAAAATTTATTCATTATCAAAGCGAAATATTGACGAAAAATAAGTTAAAAAATAAGTTAAATAATGGGTCAATTATTAATTTCACGAAGCAGTAACTATAACACACTCTTGTAACTTGTAACAAAAAATTGTTCGGTTAATATTCAGAAGGTGAACCGATTCGGCCGAATACCGAACATTCAAAAACATGCCGAATATGCCGAATGCCGAATAATAATCGAATACAGACACACACACACTTATGTACACGCCCACGCATACACACTAAACACATACTTACTCTCAATTCGTAGATTGTATGCTTGTTTCTATTTTTATATCTAGTAATAATAATTATATTGTATTGTCATCTTTTCTGACTTTTCGCGCACATATTGTTAATCCATTTTTGAATTGGCTACCTACGGGACAGGCTTAGCCTAGTGTAGGGGCCAGTCGAACCGCATAACGAAAAATCCACTCAGTACATTACTTATAAATGATGATATGTTCAACTATACCTGTAAACTTTTATGTACGAATAAACTTCTTATGACTGTCTATGTCTTATATTCGGCGCATCCCTAATAAAAACCAAGTGCGGGTAGTTCGAAAAACCCGTACGGCTAGAAGATGTTGATACCCGCTCACGCCAGTCAGCTCGCGACAAGGGATGTTGTGTTGATATTCGAAACGTCGGCCAAACCTTGAAAAAGGTAATTAAATTAGTATTGTACGATTAAGTCCCGTTTTACAATAATAACACATGTTTTACTTAGGGTGGACAAGAAATAAGCCACTTGGCTGACGACAGTCGAAAAAGACTTGAAAGATGCTGATATAGACGCTGGATTAGCCAAAAATCGTGTCCTATGGAGGAAAAGGACAACAAAGGCCGACCCCAAGTAAGTGGGAAAATGGTCAAGGGAGAAGAAGTTTTACTTAGGGTGGGTTGCACCAAACCGTCTGTAATTGTAAGCGGTGTTCGTTAAAATCTGATTGTGTGAAAAGTTTGACAAGTTTCTATGGGATGACAGCTGCCGGCGCCATATTTAACGATGACCGGCCTGTAATCGTATGTTGATGCAACCGACCCTTAATACAATGCTAGAGGAGACTTAACTGTATGTGTCCTGTTCTGCTCCATTTTCATTTCAATAGAATTTTAAACTCTATTCACATTTTGCCAGGCACTCTCATCTAATATTTTAACCTTGACCCGCAGGCGAATCACGTAACTTTATGTACTAACTGTAGATAGATTTTACTGTCAATTTTGAAGTATAAATGTATGAACTGACAATTGAAATTTGACATTAAAATCTACCTAACGGTAGTACAAAAGTTACGTGATTACCCCGCAGATTTGACGATTAAATTTTTGACGTTTCCTTTGCTTGAAGTTGAAGTTTCCAATGTTTACCACTGCCGCTAGTAGCAGTGAAAACGGCTGCGTTCATGTATGGTCAGCGCAATTTTAAGGCCCGCACAGACGAACCAAAGTCGGTGCGTTTGCGCAAACTATTTGTTATTTTTGTTATCTTTGTTTATACAGCGCTGAGAAAATATGTATTTATTTTTGTTTTGTTTTCTTTCTATTCTATTGTTTATTTGTAAAACTTTAACTTATTTGTGTAACCTTTTTGTTTTCTATTACTTATGTTACCCACCATGCCGACACCTAATGGGTCCAACGGAAGACCAGCGCCGGCTGTAATGCCGGCATTATGCTGAGTCGGCGTGACACGACTGTCTTTGTATTATGCTTCTGTCCCATCATTATAGATATAGATATAAGTACAATAATGTTACTAACCATATATGGATTTTATCTGAAATAAAATTATTTGAATTTGAATTTGAATTTGAATAAATATATCGTCGTCTAGTACCCATAACACAAGCCTTCTTGAGCTTACTGTGGGGCTAGTTCGATTTGTGTAAGATTGTCCTCTAATATTTATTATTTATTTATTATTATTATGTACTTGTTTGTCATGAATAAATGTTTGAATCTTGAATTTTGAATCTTAATTTTCTCGTACTAATGGACAATACGATCCGTTGACTACTTAACGGTATGGTTGTCTCTTTACACATGACCTTTAGTGTAAATCAATGGTTCATTACAGTATCAATTACTAGACCACTTCAGGTATGTCAAGCCAGGGTGTGGAGCAACATTGTATGCAAGTCGTGCCTACCACTCCTATTACTTATTATGATCACTATCACTACATAGTATAAAACAAAGTCGCTTTCTCTGTCCCTATATCCCTATGTATGCTTAAATCTTTAAAACTACGCAACGGATTTTGATGCGGTTTTTTTTAATAGATAGAGTGATTGAAGAGGAAGGTTTATATGTACATCCATCCATTAAATAGTGCACCCGTGCGAAGCCGGGGCGGGTCGCTAGTTATTATATATTTTTTGAAACTGACTGTGGCTTTATAGGCGGGGTCCGTAGTTGGTACACAGGCATGACGTCACGGCTGTGTCAATCAGTATGGAGCGTTCAGTGCTCGTTAGCAATGCTGTACTTTGCCTCTCGTTTTCGTCTTTTGTCTTGCTCTAATTGCAGTTGGTCCCATACAAACATTTGATCGTATCTAAAAACTGGTTCGAAAAGCATGATATTTTTTATGTCATCTAGCCTATTGTTGATATCGTCAATATAAGATTTCAAGCTCACATGGTCATTTACATTAGAATTACGATTAGAAACGGGATATTTACCATGTATATTTGTATTTGTTAGTTCCCGATATTTCGGCACTGTTGCAAGCGCCATTATCGAGGATTAACTGGCGTGCTGCGAGTTTTAGTTGTGGTCTACCCACACACCATAGCGATCTACCCTCTTCCTGGTTCGCTTTTTTCGCACAATGTCACAGTGTCACTACCACCGTCCGCCTTGTCACTTGAAACTGGATTACCGTCACGACACACCACACTCACAGTATCAATACGCGAGTTCTTTCCGGAAACAGTCTCTTTTCGATTTGTGAACTTTTGGATCTCTGGACGCCAGAAACTTGACAGTTGAAACCCATCTTCCCGGTTGAAATTCTTGGCTTTGGATTTCAATGGCTTCCTTAACCAACCTAGGTATGTAATGGCGTTCTGTCGAGAGGATCTGAGGGTTGTGCAACTCAATCCAATGACAATAAAAAATACAGATATACATGGTAAATATAAATAAATAAATATTAGAGGACATTCTTACACAAATCGAACTAGCCCCACAGTAAGCTCAAGAAGGCTTGTGTTATGGGTACTAGACGACGATATATTTAATAGATATAAATACTTAAATACATAGAAAACATCCAAGACTCAGAAACAAAAATTCATGCTCATCACACAATTATTTGCCCTGACCGGGATTCGAACCCAGGACCGTCAGCTTCACAGGCAGATGCACTACCCACTAGGCTCAACCGGTCGTCAAATATCCCGTTTCTAATCGTAATTCTAATGGTATCGTCAATATTCTCTAAACACCTCAAAAACTATCATAAGCTCCATGATATTCATTAGCAATCTAGTTTTTCCTGCAAGTTAGATGCAGTCCTCATGCAAATCCTTTGAATTATGCAAGGCGAATATCGGACGGTAGCGTGGGATGCCGAGGAGGTCTATTCTTGCCCGTCGCTTCCAATACATATTGCATTTCAATGTTTTTTAAGAGGCCTTATAAGTTTTAAAATGTTTTGATTTCAAATTATGACAAAAGTATTGACGATACCAATGAGGTTGTTAAAGGTTACGATAATTTTATTTAAGTTTTAGATAGTAACATAGCTATTTTTAGATTTTATTGTGTGTAGTAGGATTTAAGCGGAAAAAAACAAGTTTTTAGCTTGAAAATAGTCGATTTGGAGTGATGTTTGAAACGATATTTCTTAATAAAAAATCCAGGAGATACATTAAAGTTTATGACGTAAGGTCGCAATAGTCCTGTTCTAGATAGTAACATTGAGAAAATGTCAAGATACGTGTCAATTCAAACAGAAAATGACCTAAATAGATGAGCGTTTTTTAACTGATAAGGACCCTTAATACTATGACGATGGTAAGCGTACGGCGTGCCTGATGCTAAGCAGACACCGTAGCCTATGGACGCTTACAACTGCAGAACAATTGCAAACGCGGTTTCGGCCATTTTTAACTCCCATCGCGCAACGCAAAAGAGGGGTCTTAAGGAGCTCCTCATGCTATTCATCGATTTTTGATGAGTTTTGAGTTGACACGACTAATTTAAGATTAATTTAGGATTTTTATTTTTTGTAAGAGAGGTAGGGCAAAGCAAAATGTCAAACTGGGGAAGTACCTCCGCCTTGCAGAATACATGAGGAAAATACAACACAAATTACAAGAACAGTTGACATATATGTACAAAGGCGAGCTGATCCCTGTAAGGGATTTCTTCCAGCTAACCTTTGAGCAATTGAGTGGAGATTAAGGCTCCACTTTTTTTCTGCACCTTTTATAAAAGATCTGTTTAGCCCAATGGTTGGCTGGTAGAGAATTCCATTTGGCATTAAGCCCGCCATTTGTAAAATTTGTTTATTTTGTGCAATAAAGTTTAAATAAATAAAATTAGAATTTATTGATTTTCTTATTTGGGGTTCTGACGGCACAATAAAGCATGTATTTCCTATGAAAATATTGCTTTTCCGATCAATGGAGCTAAAGCGAAAGTAGGCATCCATTATACTAACAAATACAATACAATAACCCGAACATCCTAACAGTAACGCGGAATTCATTAACAGGGCTACCTAATAACTCCCCCCACTGACCGCAGGAGGGAGGTAACAAACAGCGCCCTGTAATGTGCCACTGTTGAATTGCAAAAATCTCATTATCCTCTAACTGTCGTTTATAGAAGTAATTAACTACTGGGAACAGGAGTGCTGTGGAGTCGCTGTACGTATATATTTTTTGATTATTATTTTTGTAGAAAACTGTAGTCACTATACGTCACCGTCAACAAACTACTGTGTATTACCATCGGGCAGGACATATGCTTGTTTAACACCGCCGTAGTATAAAAAAGCTGGCACTGTATAATAGGCCCGACAATAAAAATACATGGCATTAGAATTAGTTTCTAGAGAAGATCAAATGTTTGTAACAATTAGGGCAGCACAAAAGACAAAGATAAGAGGCAAATTACAGTACAGCTAACTGAAAACGCTCCATACTGATTGAGACGTAGGCGTGACGTCATACCTGCGTAGCCTCGTTGGATGGAACTAACGTTGGATGGTAAAAAAGAGAAATTGCAGTTTTTATCGTGAAATATTGCGTTTATGTACATAGTTGCCATACAAATTCTTTTTTATTGAAACACGATAATTCTATTGGTAACTTTCAATTTACATTTGGCCAATAAACAAAAAAAAAACATGTTTTTGCGAATCTTTATAGTCCCATATCTTTTTATGATTTCAATTAATTTGTGTAATTTACTATTTGTTGGTAATTTTATGGTTTTCTATTCATATAGCTACGCTATGTTATATGAGATATTTATTTACATGCAAAGGAAAGAACAGCACTGACGTTATCCGTTGGTCCCAAACTAGGCGTAGCCTGTATCTTGGGCACCAGGAGTACAGATAAATTGTAATAAGAGTCATCAACTCATCATCCCTATTATAGAAGACTTGGAAGGCACGTTAAGCCATTGATTCTGCCAAGAGGCCATTGGACGATTTTGAGAAAGTCTATCAGTGCCTACTCACTTCACAAGGTCAACGCCAAATATTAATATTAGGTAGCGTATCCCGGCATCAAGCATACTTCAGGATGCAACTGAACTAGGATAATGATGATTTTATATTTATAGGTTTCATGCAAAACGCTTTTTTTATAATAGGACAATTTCACAGCATCACAGTTAACAGATCATTCGTGAACCTTATTGCAACGAGATAAGGTCTGCCAATAAATAAAATAAATAAATATTAGAGGACACAATCTTACACAAATCGAACTAGCCCCACAGTAAGCCAATGGTTAGTTATAGTACTTTTATCTCACGGGTTAGTCATAATAGGGATGTCCCAATATTTATTAGTATCCAAATTATTATCCAAAAAAGAAAGCATAAAAATATGCCAAATAGTGAAAATCACATTAAAATATTTAAAAAACTAACGGAGCTACAATCGTTAGAACGTTTTTAATTAGAGAGAGAGAAAGCATTACAAATCAGTGTCGTCACTGACCTAAAGCGCCATGTAAATGACGATCGTTCAGTACAGAGGACTATCTAACAGACAGAAATGCATGGCCCAAACCAAATACCTAAATAGCGTTGAGTCTAATATTTTCATTGTATCTAGTTGACACATTTCTTGCAGGAAAGCATATCAAACGATTCGACATGTTTTGTTTTCTTGTGTAACTACACATCGTAAATACCTATTGTTATTTATTCCTCGTTTTTCTTTCAATTCTCTTTTATTGTTTACCACTTAGGTACATTTACTTAAGTAGGTTAAGTAGTATCATTGTAATAAGCATATTTTGGAGAAAATGACTGACTGTCGAGTTTCTTTCGGCGTTTCTTCTCGGCAGTGGTCTCATGAGAAACGCTAGTAGTTTTTGACTTGTAAAAGTGCCTTTGCGGCCTACTTGCAGAATAACGTTCATTTATTTCATTTATTACAGAGGTGCGTTTTAAAAAAGGACAGAACATGCCCCCACTTAAAACTTTAAAGACTTATAATTGCATAATTATTTTTTATTATTTTGAGTTACTTTTTTGCCATTGGATTGAGAATTTGATCCTTTTTCGGGAATATTTGAAGTTATTGATTTTCTTATTTCGTGTCAATTGTATCTTGTGACACATACAACACACACAGCTTCTACGCTGACGCACACATAGACAAATGCGCATGTATATCTCAACTCTCAACACACAACCATGGATCACCCCCGTTCGTAGATAGTACGACACGACTCCACAGTTTTCGCTGTGCGCCAGTAATTGTGTTTCGTTATAACGAGTTTTTTGGCGACCCGCGGACAGGAGAGAAGCGCATTTGCTTCTCATTTTAATGCATATTTGTGTTGTTTCATATGCGTTTTCGGATAACTCAAATATCGATCACTAAAATACACGTAGTCTGCGAATCGTGTCACAATAAAATTAGTCCATGAACCATGAAATTTTAAATTTCGTCCTTCATTTCCTGTCAAGCGATAACTTGTAAAATGCTTCAGAGATGTACCTACCATATTATTATTGGAGAAGCCACGGACTGTAGGAGGGACGATGATGAAGAAAAACTCCCAAATGCATATATAAAAATATATTATAAAAGGAAACACATTTTACAGTCTTGGTCGGTGGAACGAGAAGATGTCGCCTAGTTGCAAATAACGTTATTCATATTATCATAGACAAATTTATACATATAAATAGTTTTTATGTTTCTAACAATTATCAATATATTGCGTTACCCATAATTTTGATGAATTCTCAATCGGGAAGAAATAACTAATATTCCTTTTTTTTACGATGAAAGAGTTTAGTTAGTAAGCCTGCAATTGATAAAAATAAAACAATACAACATAACATTTAACGTGTATTTTAATCAAAAGTCAGATCAACAATAGCATCATCAAATGACATTTGTTCAACTTCACTTATCACCTTATTCTCCATCGATTCTTCACCTCTAGAACTTTCCTTTCTCTCTGACTCCGCTTCTTTGGCTTCCATCTCTTTCGCACCTTCGTCAACGTCGTATCTTCTATCGCCTTCACTGTTTTCCTTAGGTTTCGATAGTGGCGTGGTGAGTTTGCTGGTGGAAGCAACAGTTTTTCGACGTTTTTCTTTTGTTGGATTCGAAGGTTGAATTTTTTTTAAATGTGATCTCTGTAACCATGATTCTTACATTACTAATAAATAAAATTCACAAAAATTCCTACCTACTCGGAAACTGCCGTGCTTTATTTTATTTTTTTCTATATCACACATTAAATGACATCAAATATAAATTATACCTTAAGAAAATTTTAACAAATAATGCACTGTATAATATAAAAGAGTTTTATGACATTGAATTCAAAATAGGCTAAATTATTAATATTCTCTATTTATAATAATTTCAAAATTTGTTTAACCTGAATTGACATAATGTATGAACCTAGACTTAAGACGTATTCTAGTGCATATTGTATGTCAATGGAATAAATGTTGTTGACTTTGACTTTGACTTATATTAAAACAGCTGATCCGGTATTTTCTGAATTAATGAGACAGTTGCCAAAAACAAACATCAGCTAGAATATAACTTCGTCAAAACCATTTACAGACACCGCATGTTACAGTAAAATGCTTTTAAACTAATGCTAAACCCGACCGGTCCATTCATACTTACATAAATCATAAAATCTCATTCATTAGTCGTGTTCAACCATTCAAATGGGATTTACATTAAAATTGGCGTTAAAATAACTCGTTACCAATCCACCTGACGGAATGATAGCCATAAATAAAATATATTTGAACGCCAGTTACATTATTTCGAGGGAAACTTTCCCCAAACGTAAATATCACTGGAGCCTATATTTGTAAAATCATCTCTAAAAGCAACGGAATAATGTTTAAATTTGGAGCACGCGTAAAAGTGAGATGTGATGGTGAGACAGTTTTCATCGTTATATTCGGTTTTAAACGATTCAAAATGACGCGTTCTTATTTCAAATCCACAAGAGCGTTTTTCAATAAAATGTATGCTCATCTGATCAGTATCTTTCAGAACCGAATGTGAAACTTGTGAATGACTTTAATGTCGTTAGTAACCTGCTAATAGTGTGCCGGTTTGCGACCACTTGGATGAATTGATGAACTGAAATGACATCCTACTTATCATTCTTTTTAAATGGATATTCATTAACTACCTACCAAATAAAATGTAAGACTCACTATTTCTTTAGGGTTTGCAAAAATGTTAATTAGTAAGTAGCAAACTGAATTTGGTCGCGTAACCTACCCTACCGCTGCCCATTTTATTAGGGTTCCGTAGCCAAAATGGCAAAAACGGAACCCTTATAGATTCGTCATTTCTGTCCGTCCGTCCGTATGTCACAGCCGATTTACTCGGAGTCCATAAGCACTACAATTATGAAATTTGTTGTCACAAGTATGAAAGTTGTCTACAATTACGAAGGTGTATTCTATGAACCGCTACATAAAAGTGATGTGAAATTACAAAAAAATATTAAATTAGGGGGGGGGGGGCACTCCATACATGTACCATACAGTGTATAACATGAGAGTGAAAGGGACGGCACGATACGATATTCGGAGTACAGGCCCAGGGAGACGGGACGACTATTTATAAAAAGTGTATGCAAGGTACTAAATGGCAGGGTATTTTTTTAAATACTTAGGTATTTTAATACTTACCAGTGTAGGATTTCTCCTGGCCAGAAGTTTCACGTCTTCAGAATTGACAGTATTTCGTTTAGCATGCCTGAAAGCCAAATGGTAATTATATATAATTGGTAATTTGAACCAAGTTTCTACTGTCAGCAAGGAGTGAAAGCCATTTCATCTCCACTGCTTTATAATATAACATTTAATAGTAGACAGTTAACCAAGGGTTGAAAAGTGACCCATTTCACCAGTCCAAGGGTGAATTCACCCGAGTTAAACAGTCTACTTTTCATTTCGACTATGAGGAAAATAAATGAGAAATAAAAGTGGATTTTGCAGCCGGCGCCGCCGCGGCCCGTGCGTGAGGCCGGCGCGCGCCCGCGGCCTAAAGAACTTTAAAAAAGTTACTTTCCACCCTAGGGTCGGAAAAGCGACTTTCAACCCTACTACTATCTATGCTGACTATTTACTTATGAAAATTGAACTTTCCGAACAGCGAGGTAATCACGTAACTTTTGTACTACCGTTAGGTAGATTTTAATGTCAAATTCTAATTGTCAGCTCATACATTTATACTTCAAAATTGGCAGTATAATCTATCTACCGTTAGTACATAAAGTTACGTGATTCGCCTGCAGGAGAGAAAATGAAATTCCTCCATCCTGTATTATATAATAAACAAAAAGTTGGTGTTTCGTGTCAGTTCAATCTTTGCAATGCAATATTATGCAATTAAACATACACATACATAAACTCACGCCTGTATTCCCAAAAGGGGTACGCAGAGCACATGAATTTTAATTCCAATGCCAAATTTAGCAATTGTAAGTTTGAAGATGGAGAAAATGTGTTATTGCAGTGATAGGTCACAACACAATACAATCCGGTTCCCATAGTCGACTCTTACGACCACGGGCAGAAGGGGGTGCAATCCTAACCCGGCACCACACAGGGACAATAATTAAAGATCTTAGCTAAATAACTTTAGTATGTGTTTGTAATATCTATATTAATGAAATAAATTCAGCCATTTAAAAGGACTTATTTTGCTTAAGCTTAGCCCCTCTAGGGCTGCATGCATATGTCAAGGCTGAGGGTTTTTCATATTATAATATGAGACTATGGGGAGTGATTCGAATCACTAAATCCGGCTCCGCTATTGGTACCGACTACGCTTATCAACTCTCTTTGAATCCCTCAAAGCAATTCACTCCAGACTGGCTAAGTAGGTTCAATACAAATCCAGTGATTTTAATGTTTCTTCGAATCTTTTGATTCTTTCAACTCTGATTTAATCGAAATATACGAAAGTCCACCAGTTATACCTCCTGTCTGCGATCCGTAAACCGGTAATACATTCGGCCTCTTACCGAGTCGGAGTTAATAACTCCTCGGATTCGATAAGATTTGAAGAGTCAGTAAGGAATTGGCACCGCTTCCGGATTGGTATCATTTAAATTTTCGAGTCCGAATTGACCGATCTCTATTTCATATAAATATACCAACTTTGTAAAAGCCTCCAGGTCTGTCCCATATATAGAGAGCTTTCTGTAGACTAGTTCAGCCACTATCTCCATGGCCGGCTTTGTCATTTCCATTCCAAGTAAATGTAAGGCCTCTGTGCATATGGCTCGGACATCTCGGTGGAGTGATGCTCGGAGTTTCTATAATACAAATTTTTTTCATTCAGGAGCTCAAAGTATTGGCAAAGAACCGAACAGAATGGCGATTAAGTCCTCCACCGACAAGAGCTTGGTTAAGCTAAGCTCTTAAATATATGATGATGAGTTAAATTAAATATGAAACTTAATACTAGTTTTGTAAATGCATTATTACAACTGAGCCATCTAGTAGCACAACGCGAAACTCTTTCGTTATTTACTTTACTCACACATCAATGCATTCTATGACTATTTAAGAGATGGCGGTATAATCCACATTTGTGCACTGTCCCTATATAAATCACATCGAAGCGTGTATAAATGAATAAATATTTAACGATATAGTTAAAATACTACTTTGGAAATTACTATGAGTAAAAATGATTAATTACCTGTGTAGGCGATAAGTTTTCGAATGCGGTCATCTCTTTATGTTTCCGTAGTTTCTCTGAGTGCCTAGTTATGATTAATATGATTACTGATGTTAAAAATAACTATATTTACAACTGAATCAAATAAACAGTAAAGGTAATATTAAAGTTTTGGAAAAACGAAACCAAAACAAACGTCTAAATTCAATTCATTTTGACAGACAGCTGACGGCTTGAAGACTGACGTATAGGATTCTGACATTACGTTTTGTTTTTGCAAAATGCTTACCGCATGTATTATTACTATGCATGAAAACTGAATACTTTCTGGGAGTTCAAAAAGTGCGATAGAGACGGAGATACTCGAACTTCAAATTCACACGGTAAATATTTCTTCGAATTTCATTCTGGTTCAGCAACTCAATGGCAAGATGAGAATAAAATAAACTAGTATAATACGAGGGGCTACCGCAAATCGAAAACGAACGAAGTTCGAATAACTCCCTCTCTGTCGCACTTGCTGATTCGTGCGACAGAGAATGAGACGTTCGAACTTCGTTCGTTTTCGGTTCGCGGTAGCCCCTCTGTAGGCCCATACGCCCTTGCCATTAAACTCATGTTCGTATATTTGGCACAGTATTTAGATTAAATTATCGATACTGACTGTACATAACAAAAAAAACAGGAATAGCCGATCCTCGTTTGTGGCCACACAGCCGCATCATTCAATCGTTGCAGCAGTTTACTCTCGTGTTATAAACTGTATGAGTGAAAGGGACGGCACGATACGAAGTTTGGATTTCGAATTTCGAAGTAGGACTCAAGCCTCCTTTAGTGAGTCTTATCTTATATTCTTTGAGCCAAACTATCAAGACAAAGGCTAGGGTGGGGTCCTCAGGGAGGGTGAAAATAAAATATCAACACTTTTATTTACAGTTTACTGAGCATTCTGTACATACAAGTAAACATCCCACATTGATAGTTGTTTTAGTAAAAAGCGCTTTAAGTTACCAGAGTAAATAATAAATAATATACTGTACATAGAGGGAACACTATCTGACAAAACCATGTTTTGTCACTGTCAGCTATAAAATCCAAATGTTCGCATCCTGCTCTACTGCATAGCACGTGCTGTTTCTTCTAGTTAGGGCCGTCATGTTTGCGCGCCATCGTCATAGTGTAGTCCAAAAAAAAATGTATCGAATTGGGTACTTGACAATTTTTCATTATCTGTTTTAATATGTTAAAAATGTCGTAAATTAACCGTTTCCAGTATCAAAACAACATAATTTTGCTTACTTATTATGAAATCCATATTTTTAACCCGTGAAACGATATGTCAAAAAAATAATAATATAAATTGCATAGATTCCATACAAAAGGTAAGTACGAATATCAAATTTCGTTAGTAACACACTTGTGATACTAAATCGCTCAACAGGTTAAAATTTCATTTAAATTTTCGCGCCAAAATGAAATCCAGTGCTGGTATGCCGTCACGATAAATGAACTAACCACTTCAAGTGACACTTCGAAGAATTATATATCAACTACCGAAAACGGTTTTGACAGCAGCTGTTTGTAGTGGTATGACGTCACTAGCAACATGGCTTCGTTTCGATCATCTGAGTCACATATAAAAAAAAAGTTATTTAAATTATATTAACTAATTTAATGAGTTTCATTGAAATGTAACTAGTTATTTGGCTTCTAGGGATTATCAAAAGCATATTATAAGACAAACGATTATATCATGGATAGGGATGTTTGGCAGTGATAGCGTCCCGCACAAGTAATCTAACACAAAAATATTTTGTAATATTAAAAAATATATATGTATGTTTACAGTAGCATTTCAATTATGTAGTATTATGATACTGTTATTTTATATACATTGTATATTGTTTAGAAAAAAATGACACCTCGCCGAGTTTCTTACGCCGGTTCTTCTCGACGCAGAGGTTTATTTTATGAACCGGTGGTAGTTTTTTGACTTCATAAGTGCGTGTAATATGACTAAATTAAAAGAAAAAAATCATGACCTACATTTAACAATACGTTTTCATCATCATCATCATCATCATTTCAGCCGAAAGACGTCCACTGCTGAACATAGGCCTCCAACAATACGTTTTATAATCACTGATTACACTTGTCAAGTAGCCCATTCATACTTTCATAAATATGTACCAAATCCACCGCACGATCGCGACAACACAACACAGACAGCCAGCCATGGGACATATTTTTGAATGTTGTATCGAGTATTTTGCACTACACTGTACCCACAGTCGTGTTAATAAGTATACATGTAACATTCCCAAAGGTACAAAAATATCTCAGCAGCCTTATGCTCTTAAATATAAAGTCGGGTTCACATAATTTTATTCACTTTTCTAATGCACATATTTTGTAACTTGACTCAACGGCATAAATATATATAAAATAATTATTATTTGGAGACAATTTTACACAAATCGACCAAGTCCCAAACTAAGCAAAGCTACTATGGGTACTAGGCGACGATATACGTACTTACATAGATACTTAAATACATAGAAAACATCCAAGACTCTGGAACAAATATTCGTGTTCATCACACAAATAAATGCCCTGATCGGGATTCGAACCCGGGACCTCCAGCCTCGTAGTCAGGGTCACTACCAACTAGACTAAGGCGGTCGTCAAAAATTATACATTTTTAGACCTTATTTCAAGAACAATAAGGTGAAAAAACGTATACATATTGGGCCTTAACGGTACCATAATGGTCGTTTGTTTAACTGTTGCTTAAGTATTTATTAGTTGTGAACTCAGCGCGCTTTTTACAAAAAAATGGATTTTGTAAATTATAAAAGTAAAATTACACATGTAATATGTTATGCTTGCGCATAATAAGAATAACCGAAGAGAACATTATATCATACCATTTTTTAATAAAAATTTGTGTCTTTCTGCATACGTATCTAATTCATACTCACATGTTCTCAAACGGGGTACGCAGAATATTATTATAGTGTTCGATTATTTAAGAGCGCTTTAATAAAATGTAACAGGTCCACTAGCGCCACTCGTAAATAATTGTGATTTTTTAAATTTAACGATAGATACCTAAAAAAGGCGGCCGCTACGTACTGTATTTTGTATATAAGTACGTTTTGAATCCATCAAACTAGTTATTACGTTGCTGGATTCGTCAATCTATGCGTCCAAAGTTAAAACGGCCGTTTTATTTTTGAGCTCATAGAGACCAATCTAGCAACGTAAAAATTAGTTTGATGGATTCAAAAAGTACTTAAATACAAACGACAGTACGTAGCGGCCCCCTTTTTTAGTTATATATCATTAAATTTAAATAATTACAATTATTTATGTCACACCTGGCCATAAAGTGGCAATTACCGCACGCTCCGCGCGCGGAAAATCCCACTCCCTGGCCAGGGGGTGACATAAAATTTTGTACTTACCTCGGGCGGTAATTAAGAAAGCCTCAGATCGCATAATTATCGCCCTTGCCTTCGGCTCGGGCGTCAAATACCTGCGATCTGAGACATTCTTTGTTTTACCGCCCTTGGTAAGTAATGTACTATTACGAGTGGCGCTAGTGGACCTGTTACATTATATAAAAGCGCTCTTAACACGTTTACTGTCCGAATCCGAATTGTAAACCTTACGGGTTTGTAATAGAGGCTAGCAGTGACCCATATCAGGGTCACGGACTGTGAACGTGTTAAAATCATTTTACCCTCTAGCCAATCTTGGTTGCGTATAGTATTATGTATGCTTATTCTATACTTATTACGGTATTGGTAGGAAACTTATAGAAAAAGCAAAGTAGACATTGTTATATTAGTAAATGCGCCAACTTTTCAAGAATAGTACAGAAATCAATACAAACATTGATACATAGAATTTCATAGTCAAACAATAACAATTCAATTCGAGCGTTTGAGAAATGTTTACGATTTACGATGATTTATTTTGGATTTATTAGATTAATACGGATATTTTTACGAATAACAAATTAATACTGATCAATTACGTAATGGGTGGATCAACTATTTTTAGTTGCTCGTTACCATGGTTACGTCTCCTGAGTCACTCTTTAAAACTGTGATTTTATAGGGCTTAAATCTACCAAAGATAAGTTTTAGCTATGAGCATAATTCCATTCGGACATAGGTCATCTCTTGAACATGCTTGAAGTCCATATTATAAACATTTTTCTAAGAAACTCGGTTACTGTTATCTCCTCGCTGACGGGACACAATAACAACAAGAAAAAGTTGCTTGACCCTATTAATAATTTCGAAGTATTTGTAAAATACGTTTTTTTAACCTGACTGGCTTTATAAGCCGGGCCCAATAAAGCGATATGCGTGCGCGGTTGGAGAGTAACCTGGGGAAAATCCAGGGGAAAACCACACGACCACGCGTGTGGTAGTAAAACATGTCTTTTGCCCCTTTTGGTACAAACAAAAGACAAGTTTAATAAACTCGGAAACTGTTGACAACTAAGTTTTAAACGTATTCAAAGCCTCCAAAAAATCTGTCTCCAGGCCCTGTACTGCGAACTTCGTATCGCGCCGTCCCTTACACTCTCGTGCTATACACTCTATGAGTGAAAGGAACAACACGATTCGAAATTCCAATTTCGAAGATCTGAGTAGGCCTTCAGTCACCTATCTATATCTGCAATTATGGTATTTGTATTTGCCAAAAATATACAAAAGACGTTAAGTATATGAACAAGGATTCAATAAACTGCAAATTTATTAGCGTAAACATTTTTCAGACACTCAAAATACCATCCCAAGTGTATCATACTGGTTTCACAAAAATATATATCTTTGTACACTGACGTATGATTTTATTCCATTGGAAATTATACTTAAACACTAATGTAATAGTTACTATTTCTAGTCTAAATTGGCGTCCTTTGCACACATGCCGGCGGACAATTGGGTATTTGAAACATGTTAAAATTTATACCACACTGTAGATATATAGATAGAAACCTTCAAATTCAATAAATGGGTGGAACAACTATTCTTTGTTGCTCGTTACCATGGTTACGTCTCCTGAGTCACTCTAAAACTATGATTTTATAGTTTAAATCTACCAAACATGAGTTTTAGCGTTGAACATCAATCCATTAGGTCATGGGTCATTTCTTGAGCATGTTTGAAGTCCATATTATAAACATTTTTGTAAGAAACTCGGTTATTGTTGTCTCCTCGCTGACGGGACAGAATAACAAGAAAAAGTTGATTGGCCCAAATAGTAAATTAGACAAATTAATCAAAATAATAAAAACACAAAGGACTAAAGATTCGCAAAAACGTTTTTTTTTAATAGTCCAAATGTAAATTGAAAGTTACCAATAGAATTATCATGTTTCAATAAAAAAGAAATTGTATGGCAACTATGTCCTTAAACTCAATATTTCAAGACTTAAATGGCAAATTACTCATTTATCCATACAACGGAATTACGAGGACATTGCACTGTGACGTCACATTTCGCCGCCTATCAGTATGGAGCATTTTCAGTGCTAGTTAGCTATTCTGTACTTAAACTCACGTTTTCGTTTTTTGTCTTGCTCTAATTGTAGTCGGTCCCATACAAACATTTTATCATCTCTAAAAACTGGTTCGAATGGCATCATAAAAAAATTGTCAAATAGCCAATAAAAAAAATTTTGTCAGCTGCGAGCGGTTAGTCTGAGCTGGAGCGAGGCCAGAGGTCCTACTCCGAACTTTGTATAGTGCCGTCCCCTTCACTCTCATGGTATACACTATATGAGTGAAAGGGACGGTACGATACGTAGTTCGTAGTAGGCTCATACTCTGAGCTGGACCGAGGCCAGGATGTCGTTGAAGACAGGTAGTAGTGGCGCCAACTTAAGAAGGCCGTTTACACCTCTGGGGTGGGCACAATAACAACATATAGTCTAAAAATATTATGCTTGTAATAAACACTCTATTACATTAGCGTTAAAGTAGAATATCCAATAATCATATGCCAGTGTCAAATTCAAAATAATTGTACTTTACTTGGTACATTCTATACTTTCTTCACAATTTGGACGACATCTTCATCTTGTAGAATGTGCTCTATTCCGACCTTCTGTGGCTGATGTTTCACTGAAGCTCCCCATACTAGGGCGCTAAAAAAAAAATTATCAGCATTAAATTCTCAATTTCAATATAGTGTTTGTGTTTTTCTCGTGTCCAATTCATTGTCCTATTGTGCGGTTTGCAAATATATTATCGATAAGCATACTTCGTGTACCAGGCACGTAATTCTAAATTGATAGGGTAATCTTATATTACGTGCGTAAGATAAGTTAAAGGATTAACCCCCTTATTCATAAAACTTAACAAACCTCTGCTAACTAAAATGTCTGTTGTCAAACATGTCTGTTGTCACTGTCTCACAAGCACATGTGTCAAAGTGACAGATAAGGACAAACGAACTTTAGCGGCTAGTTAACTAATATAGGTTTGATAGACGTTTATGAATAAGGGGGTAAGAGCGTACGGAAAGGCGTCACTGAAAATCAGCATCACGATGTAAACCACGGTTTTCTTCGCGACATCAAGCTGAGTGACGACCTTTTTAGCATCTGGGCCATTCTTCTACTTTTTAATGTAAGTACATAATTTTCACACTTTTTTTTAATGCAGATTTCGGAATACTTGGTTCTCACTTCATATTTTTGTATTGTTATTTAGAAAGACGTTTAATTGCAGTATCACGTCCGATAGTTTTGGTAATTAACGAACCACAGATAATATCCATAAATCTAGTAACTCAGTGGTCCTTGGATGTCTCACCATTTGTACGAAAAAAATGTTTTTACCACTGTGTTACCCACCTTTTACAGCAATATGTCTGTCTCACCATTTGTACGAAAAAAATGTTTTTACCACTGTGTTACCCACCTTTTACAGCAATATGATAGTATTTAAGTATTTTTACCGATAAATTCCTTTTTATTAGATTCAGGTAGGTAGTCTCCATCAGATATATCGGAGCGAACAAGGTGCTAACAAATATCTGAACACGACTCTATTCTCAAGGCGTTAAAGTGCAAGTTCACATATTTTTGAGCACCCTGAAGAATACAGATATATTTGATGGCGACTGAACTATTTCGAAATCCTATTTTTGTACACTAATTCAATACATATCATAAGATTTTTTTTGTAATAGAAAACTGGTCACGAAAAAGTAGAATGACCCATTATCGAGGGGTGAGTGGTCAAACCCGATAAGTCATGTAAATGGTTTTTTGTAAATAGAACTCTGCGTAATGGATGTTGAGTTCTTATTTCAAAAATCAATTATCTCGATTTTTCGGGTTTGAACCCCTCGTTATGTTCTTTCTATATACAAAAAAACCTAGTAGGTACTTACTATTTAAATTCTTTCACAATCGATCTATGCAGCTTGTTACAGAAATCCTCTACGGACGTTCTGTCTGCGTGAAGTACAACCGGTGAATTATAATCCGGTAACTGTCCCTTGGGTTTGGTATATATTCTGATTAGTTTCAGGTATTCCCACATCTTCTCCAGCAGATCGTCGAAGTTCCACCTGTGGTGGGCTGAGATGGGCACGCAGTGGGGGATTTTGTAGATCACATCCAATTCTTCTATGCTGATTTGATCTGCAAGGAAAATCGTCATTATGTTAGGCCTTACATATTTGTGATAATCCACATCGAAAGGGACCTTATGGCGGCAGGCGCTTACGTTGCACCTATTCACTATTGTATTGGAACAGCGGCAATAAAGGCGTAAGTCCGGCCGCCATAAGGTCCCTTTCAATATGGATTATCACATTTTGTAAAAACTGGTACTTAACTCAAATTAAGAAATAAACAATAGATACAATGTTTGGTTAAAGTGTTTTACTGGAATACTGTAAGAGTTTGCGCTCCAATGAGATTGGTTGAGCGGTTTCAACCGAATCTGAGGTGTGAGCGGAATCGAGCTACTGGGAGTTTCGTCGCTGTTTCACTGAACCTGGCCTAGCTGAGAAGAGTCCAGCAAGAAACTCAGCTAGGCCCAACCTGGGTCGGACTGACTACCCGGTGTGTGGCGGTACCGGGACGAATACGGACTATATGTGTGTGTTGTCGCGATCGCGCGGTGGACGGCCCCGCCGGCGGGAATGCCTAAGTGTACGCGTCGTGTCTCAGTTGGACGCCGTAAGCGCAGAGTTCCATCTTTCGATGAGTGAGTGTGTGATTTACAAACAGTCACTCACCTATCTTGTTGAGAAGGTAGATGCACGGCACGTAAATCCTGTTGCCTTCGATGACGTCGATGAAGTCATCGCTAGTCGCGTCGTATCGAAGAGTTATGTCAGCATTGTGGATCTTGTACTCGGAGAGAATTGTCTTTACCGCTTCGATGTCTAGCTCGGATTGTGGACACTGCAAAAAAAATCAAGCATTAACTTGCAGATAGAATACCGGTATTATTTTCATGCAAGCGGCATCAAAAAACACAAATAAATGCCCTGACCGGGATTCGAAGCCGGGATCCCCAGCTTCGTAGGCCGGCTCACTGCCAACTAGGCTAAAGCGGTCGTCGAATGACCGCTTTAGCCTAGTCGGTAGTCATCATCATCATCAGCCTGTCAGTCCACTGCTGGACATAGGCCTCTCCCATGGCACGCCACTGAGCTCGGTCTTCAGCTCTTCTCCTGCAATCCCTGCCCACTGCCTTTCGAATATCATCGCCCCACCTAGTTACAGGACGTCCTACACTACGTTTGCCGACACGCGGTCTCCACTCAAGAACCAGTCTGCCTCAACGGCCATCGGTTCTGCGACATATGTGACCTGCCCACTGCCACTTCAGCTTACTAATTCGCTGAGCTATGTCGGTAACCTTTGTTCTCTGACGAATAACTTCGTTCCGGATACGATCCCTAAGAGAGACTCCAAGCATAGCTCGCTCCATAGCTCGCTGAGCGACCTTAAATTGGTGGACAAGACGTACAGTGAGTGGCCACGTTTCGGCTCCGTATGTCATTACAGGCAGGACACACTGATTAAAAACTTTCGTTTTTAGGCTTTGTGGTATCGGCGATGAGAAGACTCGACGAAGTTTCCCAAACGCTGCCCAGCCCAGCTGTATTCGTCTCCTAAGTTCCTTCTCGAAGTTGTGCTGTTATTTTAATAAAAATTAAATATATTAGACCTAAATACCTACTGAAAACAGTGAAGTTATATGATATTATTCGTATTGTGATCCAGAGATTTGTATTCTGTTATTTTCTACAGTGCAGTGTATTATACCGTTCCAAGGCACAATATTGTAAATTTCCATAGCTATTTGTTAATTTAACCCATTTAATATGTAGCTGACCAATAAATCATAGTCTAAACGCATCATATGCTTGTTGCAAGTGCCTTATTATTTATATGAAATAAATACCTTCTTCCCTGGCTACCAATCTTTGCTTCCCCATCCAAACACCCACTCCTGAGGACCTGCGGACCTCACAGTGTTACAGTGCACCTGCCTTCTTAGGGCACAACTAGGAAACACTAGAACGATAACTCACAGTAGTATTCAAGTTGATCCCGCCTTTATCCTTCTTCCTAAAGTATATATTAGGCGGCTGCTTGTTCAACCGCAGCCCGAAGCCCTCCAACTCGTGTTCCAGAAGTTTCTTATGCTGCAGCGGTTTCAATACGTCCAGGACTATGAACACGAGGCTACAGGTGCGGGCCACGGCGATCACTTGGCGACCGCGACCCTTGCCGTCCTTGGCACCTTCGATGATACCGGGGAGATCAAGAAGCTGAAATGGAAGGGATTATTTTTTTATATGGGTGGATCAACTAATCTTTGTTGCTCGTTACCATGGTTACGTCTCCCGAGTCACTCTTTAAAACTGTCATTTTATAGGGTTTAAATTTACCAAACATGAGTTTTAGTGATGAGCATAAATAAATTCGGATATGGGTCATGCTTGAAGTCCATATTATAAACATTTTTCTAAGAAACTCGGTTACTGTTGTCTCCTCGCTGACGGGACAGAATAACAACAAGAAAAAGTTGATTGACCCATATACATAGTAACATCGGGTCTATCCCAGAAGTTCCATATTTTCTAGTTCCATATGGATCTACCAGGACATTAATTTTGAAGGAAATTTCCCAGAAGTACCATATGGAACTAATAGTACTTATTCCCATTAATTAGAAGATTTTTGGCCAGACAATATTTGTAAAAAAAGGAGGTTACAATTTGGCCTATTCATACAGCTTGAATAAGTTTTAATAGGCAGGCTTGTTTTAGGTACCTAAGTGTACACTTACAAAATAGTAATAATAAATACTTAAAAAAAAAGGGTCAAATAAATTTCTGGAGAATCGAAATTAGTTGATTCACCCTAGAGCACATCTCCGAAGATAGGTAGGTACTCAACTGACTTAAAACTAAAATAAAAACAAAACCAGGTGTAAAGCCTAGTATGTAGTTCCATGAGTATAAGTAAGAGTAAGGAACTAGAAAATATGGAACTTCTGGGATAGACCCGTAACATCAGAGACGTGATCAGAAACTATTGGAAATAATGAAGTATTAAAAGACAAGCAGAATTAGAATAATGCAGATAGTAAAGTTTCTACTCGTAATATTGACTAATATTTATCAAGTAATTTATAAAAAAAAACAAACTGTCATATCACCCTACACGTTTTGTCATCCCTTTCATACAACGTGTGTTACGTGTGTCAACAAGCGAAAGGGTGACCATGATTTAAGTATTGCGTTATTATCATTGTGGTTACATTTTGAAAAAATAGACTTGCATTAATTGATTATCGCAAGCAATTAGATAACACTAGAATAAATTGGTATTAGGGTCAATCAACTTTTTCTTGTTGATATTCTGTCCCATCAGCGAGGAGACAATGGTTACCAAGTTTCTTAGAAATATGTTTATAATATGGACTTCAAGCATGATTGAGAGATGACCCATGTCTAAATGGATTTATGCTCATAGCTAAAACTCATGTTTGGTAGATTTATACCATATAAAATCACAGTTTTAAAGAGTGACTCAAGAGACGTAACGCCGGGAGACGACGGCTTAACCAACTTTTCTTTTTATTCTGTCCGTCAACGAGGAGACACTAGCAACTGAGTTTCTTAGAAAAATATTTATAATATGGAATTCAAGCATGCTCAAGAGATGATCCATGTCCAAATGGATTTATATACTCATCACTAAAGCTCATGTTTGGTAGATTTAAACCATATAAAATCACAGTTTTAAAGAGTGACTCAGGAGACGCAGCCACAGTAACAAGCAACAAAGAATAGTTGATCGACCCATTATCAAGTTGATCTCATGATGGAGCCAGGATATGGATAGTGGAATTCGTCTATCTATTCAGCCCGTATCTGCCCTCTTCTCTGTTTAGTTTTCCTCTTTGGCATGCCATTCTCCTCAGTCCAGTACCAATCTTATCCACTTTTTACTGACAATTTGGCAGATAACGTCAGCCATCGAGCTGGTGAGGTGTCATGTGGATTGGTAGGGACAATATTTAATATTTCACTACTCATCGACTTCAATGTTTGAATTATGATGAGATAAAGATAATTTATTTGCTTAAACATGAGTATAAAATATATTTAGCTGTTACAAAATTGGATTGTCCTTCATGTTTTGCCTTTCGGCGTACAAATTATAGTTTAAGGATGCTATTATTTATTAAATCAGTCACATTCAGTACAATAAAGTCAATAAATTTAAATACATGTCATAATATCGTAGACAAAACTAAAATCACATTTTCTCTATGGAGCTCTCTTCAAGTGAACAATGAAATTGACCAATCACGTAACGCCGCGGACATAGAACAAAAGACATCAACGAGTGCCCGACCCATGCGCCTAATCTTCATTTCCACAGGACTAGTTTGTTTCATTGTTTCGGTTTGTTTAATTAATTTCCGTTGACTCGTAGAAAAAACAGTGTATGCAATAGTTATATAATTAGCTTTTCAAGTCTCGAACCTTACTTAGTGCCGAGTGGTCTAAAAGCGGTTCTCGACTAAAAAAGTAGACATTATATAACGATTGCATAAAGTACTATACCTGTATCTTAGCCCCCTTGTATTTAATACAGCCGGGCACAGTAGTGAGCGTCGTGAACTCGTAAGCTGCCACTTCGGAGTACACACCAGCAAGGTTGGACAGCAGTGTGGACTTGCCCACTGATGGGAAGCCCACGAAACCGATGCGGGCGTCACCGGTTTTGGCCACATCGAAACCTGCAAAAGAATGTTTAATGTTTGTTTATTATGTGTACCTACTTTATTACCTTTTATCTTGACGCTTAGAGACCTTATACATCTCTAACAAATCTCTATTGTTATTAGTTTCTTAGTCTTATTTTTGACATGTAATACTACATTTAATTAATGATACTTTGATTATTGTATTATTTTTATTTGATATTTGACTAGATAGATTTTGACTTGTAAAAGTGCCCTTGAGGCCTATTTGCAGAATAAATGTTTTGATTTTGATTTTATGGAAAATTTGTATATTTTAAGGCTGGTTTTTATAGAACCTATGACCACAATAGAGAATATGCATATTTTTTTTTCATGATGCCATTTGAACCAGTTTTTAGAAAGGAACAAATGTTTTTATGGAACAAGTACAATTAGAACAATACAAAAGACAAAAAATGGATTTCGAAGTACAACATAAAATCTGAGCGATACTATTTGAGCATAGTATGTGACGTCATATACTATTGTATGGAAAAACGAGTAATTTACTGTTTTGGTCGTGAAATTTGTTGTTTACTACGAATATACGAATCCTGCTGGTGGTTTTTAATTTACTTTTAGTCAATAAAAAAAATTACAAAGTGTCATATCTTTTTAAGATTTTGAGCATATTTATTAATGCACTGTTTTTTTGTCATAATTTGATGGTTTACTGTTTATATATTTGAGGCTCAGAGACCATGTACATCTCTGGCATTTATTAATTTCAATATACTTCTTGTTTAATCTTGAGATCTTATACATCTCTAACTTTACTGATGTGTAATATTTGTAATAGATAACTTTGCAAGTTTATCTTCACTGTATATTAATTTTGTTATAATTTTAAACTCGAAATTAATATTCTTTCTTGAACTGTAAATTAATATTTTGACATGAAAAATGTATTATTATAGTCAGACTTTTTTAAAATTGAAAATTAATATTGTGACATGTAATGTGCCCTTGTGGCCTATTTGCAGAATAAATGTTTGATTTTGATTTGATATTATAGTGACATATTATTATTATTAAATCTGCATGCTATTCCCTATTGTCAGATCAAATTTTGATAACTCAGTCTCAGTAAATTTTTGACATAACTTGCAGACATACAGCATAATGGGTTGTTATAAAACTGACTGAATTAAAATCAGGTCACAAACAATGCTAATCAGACCTACTTTCCCTTCTGGGCTGATAGGAAAAATGGTTGTAATTATTATCAAAGGCATTTTTAGGGCAACAGCTTATATGATCTAGATCAAAAAAATTACATCACTATAGCATAGGGTTCTTTAAGTTGTCGTCTCCCGGCAAAAAAAATAAACAATAGCATTCTTTTGTTATTTTCCCCGGGATCCCAGGGACCGGTAGACAACAGGTTGCATTATTGATTGAAAAGTTGATCAGTCCGTCCATAACTTGTCAGTTCTATTATTAAAATTTAATGGTGGTTTCACCATTATTTTTGGTTGTAAAGAGACAGCGTTCGGTTATTGATTCAGAGTTGTCAATAGTTCAAACAGGTGAGGCCCTGCTATAGCCATCTTAATAGAGAAACCGGAGGCCGCAGTGATTAACACCGGGTGTTGTTCTAGCAAGGATTATAAGTGTTTCCACATCCATTTTCCTTTCGCTTCACACTTAATTGTTCAGAAGATCAGACCTACTTTTCTTAGTAACTTGTCTGCTATCACATTTATCAACCAAAACTAAACAATAGCATTCTTTTGTTATGTGCTTCGAGATACAGGATGGGTAGACAATGGCTTCAATTATTTATTACTGGAATTATCGGGCCAACAAAGATTGGGTTGTTTATTCATTGATTCATTTCATCAGTATTACAGTGAGTACGTTTTAATCTGCCCAGCTGTTATGTTTTAACTTTACATGTAAATATTCACAATTATCTCACCTTCGCCAGTAGCGCCGCCGCCACCCTTAGGAGTGATCAGTTCACGCCTCAATTTGGCCAACCGTGCCTTGAGAAGCCCCAAATGTAACGCCGTGGCTTTATTTTTTTGCGTGCGAGCCATCTGAAATGCATTTTACAAAATGTTGGTTTTGCCACTAGTTTTCATCTTATTTCACTATTTATCACTAAGGTTCTATTCGAATTAAATTAATAAAGACAATTATTTAAGGGTTTTCTTGGTTTTCAAACCAGAAATACGCGGATTATAGTCCATAACCTCTGATACCAACCTCGGACTCTATAGCCGCAATTTTTTCCAATATTGTACTCATTTTGGTAGTTTCTACTTATACGTTAGCTTGCTGCTTAATAAAAAAATATATACAATATGAGTTTTTGTCTAATTTAAGGTAAGAAATTAAAATAAAATGAAAGCGTGACAATCTTCGTGGACGTACACCTTTCCAGAAATTTGAAGGAGCCGGGCAGTGTTGCTAGTGGAAAAAAAAGTTACCCGCCTTTTGTTGAGATGTCAAACAAATAAATCAAAATTAATATAAAAATGTATTATTGCTTCTAATTTTTGCTCATACATACATTTTTGTTGGAAAACATATATTATTACAAGTTTAATTGACAAGTTTCCTTTATATACCTTTTCAGCGCCATCTGTAAATTTCTCATAAAACTATTGTAACACGAGAAGCAGTATAAACAAAGTTTAACAAGTAATATACTAGGTGTCGCTGCCTCCACAGCCTGGTAGTTTCATTAACCACCCGTAAGATGGCGTAATACAACGTAAATAAATAAATCAAACCACGTGGAAAGTTCTCCGCAGGTTTGCGCAGGGAACTACAGAAGGAAAGGAACAGAGGGAATCGTGTGCAGGCCTGAAACCGTGCCTCAGTACCACCTTGAGCGTCGGTCCGGAATGAGTCGGGGCTAACGTTCGTTCGCGGTCGCGCCCGCGTTTTCGCTCAAGTTTCGTAAGTGAAATTAAAAACTAAATCAGCTTCATTAACGGTGACTTGTAAATAGTGTTGAGTATTGTGATCAAAACGGATGATTTAAAGTTTAAACAAGTTTGGCTAATATTAATGACTTGGATGTTGTGTTTAAAGCTTAGGTTGGTATAATTTTCAAGTAAGTTAACCGTAATTTTAAATTTTGATGAAGTTCTGCCAAAGTACCAAATTACTTGGTAGCAGATTCGCAAGTCCCAATTTGGTACTTAGATATTAGTTTGGGTTATGTTAAGTAGATAAGTTATGAACTAGAGTTTAAGCTATTAAAGTTTAACCTAATGAAATGTTATAGGATTACTGGTGTTACGTTAGAGAAGGCTTTTCTAATATGTTCTTTGAAAAGAACATGCGAATTTTAATTGCAAAAGTTTAATTACTAGACTATGTTTTTTGAGTGTATACCTACACATAAATTACGAATTGACACGATCGCCATAGAAAGCAGTCTAGTGTACCGTATGTGACTGTCTCTTGAGCAATCTGTAATTTCTCTTATCATAAATAGAATCTGTGTAGATGCGAAGATACATTTAGCTAGGTGGCGTAAGTGGTAGTACAAACAAGGTAGTCTACCAATTAGTTTTTATTTTATCAATCAAATTAGAACTACCGTTTTTTGTTCACCAGTTGGCGCCACTGTCGAGTAAGGTCCAGCTGTCAAAAATTGTTATTGGCTATTATGGGCATGAGAACGAAGTTTACATTTAAATCATATTGCATACCTTAAAACCGTACCGTAAAATATCGAACATGTCGCATTGTAGCGCAGTCCCGTTTTGTTCGAAAAAAAGGAGGACATAAGTTTCCGAAAGACACAACTGTCTCAAAGCACTGACAGTCATTGACCCGTAACTCATATTTGCCATAATCAAGGTCAGGTATTGCAAAATAAGCACCATAATTATTGTCCCCATTAGATATTAACCAGTGTATCACAACCACAAAGAGTGACATTTGTCATTTCGGTGACCTCACGCTACACTAGCGCCTCTAGCGGCGAATTTATACGTGGTACGTTACGTTATTTTTTAACAGTCATCATAAAAAGAAGGTTCTCAATTCGGTTATGTTTTTTAGGGTTCCGTAGCCAAAATGGCAAAAACGGAACCCTTATAGTTTCGTCATGTCCGTCTGTCCGTCTGTCCGTCTGTCCGTCTGTCCGTCTGTCACAGCCGATTTACTCGGAAACTATAAGTACTACAGTGATGAAATTTGATGGGAATATGTGTTGTATGAACCGCTACAAAATTATGACACTAAATAGTAAAAAAAAGAATTGGGGGTGGGGCCCCCCATACATGTAACTGAGGGATGAAAATTTTTTTTTCGATGTACATACCCGTGTGGGGTATCAATGGAAAGGTCTTTTAAAATGATATAAAGTTTTCTAAAAAACATTTTTCTTAAAGTGAACGGTTTTTGAGATATCAGCTCTCAAAGTCGTAAAAAGTATGTCCCCCCCCCTCTATTTTTATAACTACGGGGTATAAAATTCTAAAAAAAATAGAGGTGATGCATGCTAATTAACTCTTTCAACGATTTTTGGTTTGATCAAAGTATCTCTTATAGTTTTTGAGATAGGTTGATTTAACTGTAATTTTGGTTAAGTTATTTTTGCTGTTTTATAGATATACTAGTACGGAACCCTTCGTGCGCGAGTCCAACTCGCCCTTGGCCGGTTTTTTTTAATAATGTTCCGTAATGGAACATTTATCGTTAATGACTAATATTACCTGTTTGTTTAATTAGGTACGCGGTACACCTAGTTTTGACTCTCTTTTTTTAAATTGTTTTTTTAATATAGTACATATTTTCACCCCTTTTTTGACCCTTTAGAACGATTTTAGAATATCGCTGAAATTCGTTCTATTGTATTTAAAGAACCTACCTATTTTTTTAATCCCCCGGTTACATGTATGGAGTGCCCCCTCACCCCTAATTATTTTTTTTGTAATTTTTCACTACTGTTAAACAGCGGTTCATAGAGTACACCTTCCTACTTATAGTCTCCGAGTAAATCGGCTGTGACATACGGACGGATGGACGGATCATGTCTGTCCTCATGACGGAACGATAAGGGTTCCGTTTTTGCCATTTTGGCTACGCAGCCCTAAAAACACCAGAGTAAATGAAAAATAGAGCAAATACTGGCTCACAGCACAAAGTGAAGCTGAAGTGATGTACATAAAGTTTTTAAAAGCCGTTGGCTTTAGTGTACTCTACCTAATTAGTCCAACTAACTAGAGTGCCTAACAAGGCAGGGAAGTTCTGCAATTCTGCTTAGTATAGTAGGGTAAGTCCGAGGCAGTTAGCCATAGTTTTTCTTAAATTTTATTAAAAAGTAATCTTACACAGTATTGTAAAAACCTGCAGTTGTAATCAAACTTTGAACATTAAACTATGACTCAGCTATAAATTAAACAAAAAAGTGACGTCTTCCAATTCATCAACCTTAAAATATTTTTTATTTTAAATTCACAATTTGGTATTTGACACATGTTAAAAGTTATTCCATAGTGTGGTTATATAAATAGAAAACCATCAAATATCCTATAATATTATAAACGTGAAAGTTTGTGCGGATGGATGTACGTTCCGCTTAATCTCAAAAACTACTGAACGGATCTCTATGAAACTTTCCAGTATTGTAGCTTAGACATCAGAATAGGACATAGGCTATCTTTTAACCGCGGGTACCACCGCAGGGCGCTGATAGTATAACAATAAATAGTAAATTAGACAAATTAATCAAAATCATAAAAAGATATGGGACTACAAATATTATCAAATTTTTTTTTAATAGTCCAAATGTAATAATATGTTTCAATAAAAAAGAAATTGCATGGCAACTGAGTGCATGAACGCAATGTTTCACGACTAAAATGGCAAATGACTCGTTTTACCATACAACAGGATTTCGACGCCATTACACTGTTACGTCACATTTCAAAAAGTTTTCAATTCAATTCATTTATTCATAAACAATAATACATTGTGTTTGAACATTAAATACATTTTACCAAATTAATTCTTATTTTATCTAGTATTAGGTCTAGTGATTGTGAATATAATAATTTAACAAAGATAATGTCAAAAGGAACCTAACTATAAAACTATGCTAATAAGATAATGTCAAAGGCAAATTAACTATAAATTAATATTAATTGATATCCACATTCCACATTTTTTCGTATGAAGTTGACACATTATTGCATAAGAGCATCTAAATAATAATGCCATTAATTCTTTCTTTCTAAATAGCGTTCTAAAGTGAGGTTTCGTGCAAAATAAGAACGAATAGGAAATTCACTGGAATCCCGTAGCCGAGACTCGCGGTAAATCTGAAAATCCCGCCACAAGCTGGCATGCGGTACGTGCGGTCGGATTTAACGTGAGCTTCGGTATAAATACGGTATAACATTGTTAACATTCGAGAGGAACATACAATAGTAAAGCCGGCCAGTGTAGGTAACCAGGGCTCGGGAAACGGTTTCGTCGTCATACAATTAACCGGTTAAAAAAATCGGTTAATTGCGTTTTACGATGTTAATTCGTACTTTAAATCATTTATTTCATAGAAAAATGGAGATACAACCTTTACTTTAAGAGATATTTACTATATTTATGTATGTTTATTTATCCTTAATTAAATGTTATTGTTGTAATTATTAGTAGGCTTCATATGTATTAACTCTGCACCACCTGCTATGAACCGTTCTGATTAGATTTCCGCTACCCTAAGGTTGTCTGGAGGAAATCGCTCTTTAGCGATAAGACCGCCTGTTGTTTGCCTCTTCTCATTGTGTTTTTGTACTGTATCCTTTGATTGAGGTGTGCAATAAAGAGTATTTGTATTGTATTTCAAAAATAGTAAAAACCGGTTCCGAGCCTTGTAGGTAACTATAAAAAACCGGTCAAGTGTGAGTCGGAAAAAAGAAAAACTAGATAGAGCTATAGTTATATTTTTCCTATAAAATATACATTTATATCAATGTCATGTAATTATTTTATAGCTTTTCCTTGGTGAACTTCGGAGATAAGGGGGGGGGGGGAGGCGGTATTTTTTTTTCACATTTTGCCGAAACAAAACAAAGGCTTTCATAAAACAAAAACGACTCAACGTAAAAAAAAAATGTTTCAGAATGTGTAACCCAAGTCCTTTCATATGACACCCTACTCGACATATTCACTAGACTTTCAAATTTTGAACCACTAATATTAACTAATATTATCTGTCATTTTTCACAGAAAATAACAAAAAATATTTTAAAAAGCTATGTTCTATGTAAGTATCTAGGTTAGCCTTCTTTATAACTATTCCAAATTTCAAATCGATAGCATAAGTAGTTCTTGAGATACATAAATTTACACTAACGTGAGACATATTTACACTTAATAAGAGAACAACGGTCGGTGTCGCAAATAGTGACTTTCCAAGTGAGTTTCAACCGTTGTTCTTTAGTTCTTGAGATATTTAGCAATGTGACAGACAAAGAGAAACCGTAATAAGGGATCCTTTTTTACGGGCAAAAAACTGGTTTATTGGCCTAAAATTTACAAAATTTGATGACATATATCTCGAACATAGCGAGTTCTAACGTAAATATGGTATACTATTTCCGTACACCTTGTTGTTCTTAATTCGTTGTGCCATAAAAAACAGATCGAAGGTCATTGGGAGCTGAGCCCCTTAACCGAAACACCCTGCCTGTCAACGTTTTACGCACCATTTACCCAACCCTCATATTGGACCCAATCGTACAGTCTGTCCTTTTCATTTTAGACTAAAATGAGCCGGATGACAGCACCCGCCCGGTCCGAATGGGACAGATATGTTCACGGATCAAATTTATGAACTCCTGAAAGTAAAATACGAATGCGTGTCGTCTCATTCCACACAATTTCCTCGTCTCGCAATTCCAATGGGATTAGTTATTCACGATACCTATTGATCACGTCGCTCTAAACCAATATAAGTTATACACCATATCACGTATAGTTGTTATGGATCTAGGGGTCGTGAAATACTAGTGATGAAATGAAAATAACGTGTAAATTATTTGTGATTAGGGTAGGTAGGGTCGGTCGTCGAGTTTGAAAGTTGTGGAAAGTTAGCAATGTTTCAAGTAGTTTAGTGTTTTTGGCCTAATGGGATTTAAATGTTATTTCAAATTTTTGTTTATTAGAGCTAAGTTAAAGATTTTTCGTTTTATTATACACTTTTGAGATCCCGAGGAAAGACCTTAGATAATTCTATCATAGATAGAAATGCAAGGACATAAATATAAATAATTCTTTAAGGGGACGAAAGTTAGGGAGACTTGTTATTAAGTCTGCGCATAAAAAATGTGATACCAGTTATTTCTCAATCTCTCAAAGGACGAAGTCGCGGGCACAAGCTAGTCAAAGTACTCATTAGTTGTGAGTAACGTTGTCAGAGCTTTTGAGGATGCGGTGTTGAGAGTGCCAGACCTTGGAGCCAAAGGGCTCTTACTACCAACCAAGCAAATCCTTAAATAGAATAGAATAGAAAAAAAAACTCTTTCTTCGCATTTAGTAAGTACTCACATTTAAATTTCAACGCTAAGTATAATATAATTAAGGCTCAATGCGAAAAATAAGTCCATGCAGCATGATGTGCAGCCACAAAAGGTGGAACGAGGTTGATATTCTATATTCTGTGGATTCACATGTGGTGCACCACAGAACTGCACGTTTCATAATTGCTATTACGCGATTCGCGTTAACTAAGTGCATGCACACTAGTATATACAGTGGAATCCGTTTATAATGACATCGAAGGGAATTGACAAACACGTCATACTAAGCGGACGTCATACAAAGCATTTAAAAAAAACAACCTTCTGTTATTTAGGTAAATACTTATTTTAATAGAGAAACATAGCATATTACATCAAAATAAAAACTGCACGTAATATCACTAAAAACAAATCCGTGACGTTCAACTGTCAATTACTCACTGACATTCAGAACAAAAACCAGCCACGTGCCGAACGTCGTCGGGAATCAACGAACATGACCGAAGGCAGGTGTAAAGAATCATGTCGGTCACTATAAACGGGCAATATTTATTAAAAATGGGTCATAATAAGCGATATGTCACTGTATGCGAAGTCATTATATCCGACTTTGTTACAAAGATTTTTATTTGAAAACCATACTTCGTTGTGTAATTACGTCATAATAGGCGGTTGGTCAATAGAGGCGGAGTCATAATAAACGGATTCTACTGTAATTCTAAACAGGTAGTAAACATCTTAAAATTACACAATTGATAAAGTTATATGAAATTAAACATTGGAAAATCTAAGTATCAAATAGAAACAAAGTCAATGACACGAAAAAGGCTATGCTGGATTCACTTGTTTATCAAGTACTTGATTGGAGGAGGGATGTTATTCCAGCATCAAATCAATATAGGGTTGGCAACACACTTACAAGCGTCACCGCTTTCCATTAGGCAGCCCATAAAAAAAATGGGTTAAGTAATGGGTTATAAAATATTGAATTGAGCAGGTATTCCGGAAGAACCATATTTAAACAGCCTTTTTAAATCAATAATGATAAACATGTGATGGTAAAGGAAATCTATTGTATTATATGGGTAGATAAAACGAATGGATTATAAACATGAAAGGAAATAGGTATTATAGAAAAGAAATATACAAATATAAAAAAGGTTTATTTCTCTAAATTTTACAATGTTCAATCTATAGTAAGCATGGGTATTAAAAATAAGACGTTGAAAAATCGGTGTGAGCACAGCGCTAAATAGAAAAACCGCGATATAGAAATATCATTTTTACTTTTTAAATTATTAATATAAATTACATTTTGTGTTACGCTCTCCAACGATTTTTCATATCCTTCAATTATTAAAACATCCTCTACTCGTCCCTTAGAAGAGAGTAATTCATCATATGATATATGGGGTACTTTTGAAGGCTTTTAATACCGTTAGGGTTTTCAATACCGTCAGCCCGCTTGGCAAGTCCGCTATTTGTAGACAGTTGTATGTTGTATTTAAATACTTTTTCTACTCGTCGACTTTAATGTTTGAATTAAGATGTAGATGAAACTAAAATCACATACATTTCTCTATTGGTTCCCTTCAAGTGAACTTATGAAATATACCAATCACGTGTCGCCTTTTATTGTACTCTTATGATATTGGCCAATCACGCGTCATCATTACAATACTCTTATGAAATTGACCAATCACGTGACGCCGCGGACATAGAACAAAAGACATCAACGAGCGCCCGACGCATGTGCCTAATCTTCATTTCCGCAGGACTAGATTGTTTAATTGTTTCGGTTTCTTTAATTAATTTCCGTTGACTCTTAGAAAAAGTAGGGTATGCAATAGTAATATAATTAGCTTTTTAAGGTTCGAACCTTAATTAGATCACTCGGCAGGCCTCGTGGTCTAAACGCGGTTCTCGACTGAAAAAGCATTCATTATATATAATCGTTATATCGTTATATATAATTATATATAACGATTGCCTAAACTACTATTATTGTACATAAGACAAAGTTTAAAAATACAGACAAAACAAATGACACATGTTTCTTTTTGAACCTGACTGTGGCTTTATAGGCCAGGCCCAATACCAAAAAATGTGTGATAACTGATCGTTATGGCTTCGGTTAGTAATAGAAATTTATGACCAAAAAAGTATTAGTACGAATTTTATGAAGAGTGATTATTAGGAGTACGAATTGGTAGTACAACTGAAAATAGGACAATTTTTATTTATTTATTATTATTATTATTTATTAATTAAATCAGTTTACAAAAACTTATAAATAAATACCTCGTCCCACAAAACTGTTTTCACAGTTTGTCTGTGGGATCCGTGAGTCTATTACATTATATAACTTAAAGGGCTAAAAATAAAAATTAAAATTAAATTAAGTAAATGCTTGTGTGCATAGTTGTTGTGGCAAGATATTTAAATACTATCGAGGTAGTGTCGGAGCAAAGTTCTTTTAAATTTATTTTTATTAGTGTCATTTCTGATAGCCGCAGGCAATGTGTTCAGTAAGTATGGTAAGCGCTTTTTGATGAGTCTGTCTCCATAGTACGATTTTTAATGATTTTGATGTGTGCCAATATGGACCCCTCCAGAGGAGTCATATGTGTGTTGCCGAAAATTGAGCCTAAAATCTAACTCAATACAAGTATTCAAGTAACTCTCTATTCATTAAACGTCATATTTAAGGTTCTATAGATCTACCCCCGTTTTCCGGACGGTTTGGGTGACCGCATAAGGAGTCGTTAACCTTGGTCCTTCTAAACCTTTCACACCCCATATGATCATTTATTAGCGATCGGATTCTAGGATAGTGTGGCCAGATTTAGTAAGTGTCAAAAGATATTCCTTTCATGCTACGGTAGTGACGAAAATGATCACACGCGCTGTAAGTAACGGTAGAAAATTGTGGATTATTAAAATCTCATACGTGGTGAATAATGGTATTCCATCGGAAAACTGAATACGATTAGTCACGACGTGTCAATAAATTACCTTGTTTAAATAACTGACAAGACTGACAAGTTTATGCCCATTAATCTGAAACTTACTTAGTCATTGTCAAATGTAACGAAAACTAGTAAGGTGTCCTTGGGTACATAAATTTACACTAACGTGAGACATATTTTTTTTTTTTAATTTTTAATTTATTTACCAAAAAAGTTAGATACAGTTTTACATTAACAAACGTTCGCCAAACACAACGTTTATTGGCGAGTAATGCACTCATGCTCTTAACAAATTAATGTACCTATCTACCTTAAAACCTAAAATAAAATATGTATTTAGAGGGTCTCTATTAGCAATTTTTTCAATTTACTTTTGAGTCTCGTGCGAATGTACATATTTACACGTAATAAGACAAACCAAGTGAGTTTCAACTTTCAACCGTTGTTCTCTTATTAGGTGTCCTTGGGTAATTCCGAAAATAACAAATTCCTGTCCAACTAATCGTTTTTATTGCATCTCATCATCATCATCATCATCATCATCATCATCAAAAAGAAATGTTAGATTTTTTGTTGATGCTTAGTTAGACTGGAATTTGTTATTTTCGGAATTACCCGACATTCGGATTTACCCGAGGACAACTTAGTATTTTCATTTGACATTTACTGATGAAGTATCATATTAAGGCAATGCAACGAGAAATATACCGCCGACGACCGCTTTAGCCTAGTTGGTAGTGACCCTGCCTTCGAAGCTGGAGGTCCCGGGTTCGAATCCCGGTCAGGGCATTTATTTGTGTGATGAACACGAATATTTGTTCCTGAGCCTTGGATGTTTTCTATGTATTTAAGTATCTAACTATCTATATAAGTATGTATATCGTCACTTGGTACCCATAGTACAAGCTTTGCTTAGTTTGGGGCTAGGTTGATTTGTGTAAGATTGTCCACATATATCTATTTTATTTATTTTATATCCCGTTCTTTGAAACGCTGTTCTACCCAGACGAGAAAGCAATAAGGATTGATTTTCAGATATATAATTCTTGATTATATGACTGTGTCTCTGACAGTAGCCGAAACATGATAGCTTAAAATTTTCTCTATAGAAAATAAATAAAAAGTTGTCTTTATTTTCCTATTTCAGCTTACTAAAACAATGCATTATTAAACGACACAATTAAGTTAAAATCATTTTTTAACTTTTGCGTTTTTGGTTTCTTTACGTAATCGGGCGATTCTCCGAGCGTTTGAAACGCTCGTTTCTAAAGTCATTGTCGACTCAAGATTAACTACCCAAAGTTGGGATAAATCGGCGAAAACATTGATCAAATAAGACTCGGACCCGATATTGGTTTACGCTTTTTACAAAAGTTTACTCTGATCATCGTCTCCTTTAACAATATTGAATGAAATGACAATGACGAAAAATAACCGCCGTAAAAACGCTGAATATTTGCCCAATCCTAAAATATCTAATATAGACTAGTTCAATAAAATAATGTAAGTTCCCTATTAAGTTTTCGCGCCCATTTCTATCCGTTTTTGTGAACGGTACACTGCGGTTCATTTATTACCGCTCTGATTTCTCCTGACAGAGACCTGACTGGGGGTCACCCTATTTCACGTCCTCGGATTTTTTGTCGCGACATCGCGTTGTACGGAGACAATTAAGGGTAGGGAGTTTAGTTTTAGTTTAGTTTCAGTGCGGGATCTAAGTATTAGGAAGTTGGCTGTATTTTTATGGAGTCGGATGTTCTGTTTGGACTGTATTATATACCTAACTACAGTAACCTAAATATTTGTATGTAGCATAGCGTTATATAAGGTGTATTCTATGAACCGCTACATAAAAGTGATGTGAAATTACAAAAAAAATATTAAATTAGGGGGGCACTCCATACATGTAACCGGTGGATGAAAAAAAAAATCCAACTCACATAGTTGTGTGGGGAATTGTTGGATAGGCCTTTAAAAAATATCTGGAGGTTTCTAAAAAACTTTTCCATTTTAGTCAACCGTTGGTAAGATATTAGCTGTCAAAGTCATAAAAAGTGTGTCCCCCCCCTTCTAATTTCCAAACTATAAAGTTTAAAATTCTGAAAAAAATTGAGGTGATGTGCATTAGTAAATACTTTCAACGATTTTTGGTTTGGGTAATATAGGTTTTACGGTTTTTGAGTTTTCGCCTAAAAACTGTTTTGCCCGAACAAAAGGTCGTAAGAGCCGTGAGTTCCCTATGAAGATACAACTTTTTTAGATTCTATTTGTTGGATAGTGGTTTTAAATGTGGACTAGTAGGTGTTGGTACGGAACCCTTCATTGTCCGTGGTCCGACACGCACTTGGCCGGTTTTTTTTGTATTATGTACGCGTAACGAATAAAAAAAATATGAAAAAAAAAAGATAAATGACGAATGTATGATAAATGTTTGAATTTTAAATTTGAATCTACTGTCAACTTTTATCTTATTTATTAGCCTGTAAGGTACTACAGTAGTACCTATAGGCCAATAAAACAGGCTACTGTAGTACCTACGTCTACCGATTATTTTTGAAGTTTACGGTACACAATATAAATTTGTTTATACACTTAAGAGGCCTTATGGGATAGATTTTAAAATGTTTTGATTTCAAATTATGACAAAAGTATTGATAATACCAATAAAGTGATTAAAGGATACGATATTATTAAAGTTTTATAAAGCAACCTAGCCATTTTTTTATTTTATTGTGTGTAATAGAATTTAAGAGGAAAAAACAAGATTTTATCTTGAAAATGGTAGATTTGGAGTGATGTTAGAAACGATATTACTTAATGAAAAAAAAACATTAAAAGCATATCATAATGTCGCAATAGTTTTGTTCTAGATAGTAACACTGAGAAAATGTCAAGATACGTATCAATTCAAACAGAAAATGGCCTAAATAGATGAGCGTTTTTTAACTGGTAAGGAATATGAAAATATGGGATTTTGCGTTGGTAAACAAATCACATATCGCCTTTTCTGGTTTCAAATAAATTATACCATACAAATTTAACTGAAAATGTAAATGAAAATTCATATCCTCTTCATCGCATTAGAATATTCAAAAGGCCATAACAGCATAAAAACTGCGTTCTTATCTGTATTTCTTACCCAGGTTTAGGACACATTTATCTGTCATTATCTTTTATTGACATTACCCAAGTAGCAAGGGACGTAAAATATCACGTCTTTTTGAAGTCATATTGGACGTAGAATTCACGTGAGGATGTCACAAAATTTGACGGGTAAAAACACGTTAAATATCACGTCATCCAACGTGATATTCGACGTTATTTTTTCGTTAGTATTCTATGGGAAAGTACGCCATAACTCACGTTAAATATCATGTCATCTGACGTGATATTCGACGTCATTATCACGTGAGGATGTCACAAAATTTGACGGGTAAAAACACGTTAAATATCACGTTATGCAACGTGATATTCGACGTTATTTTCTCGTTAGTATTCTGTGGGAAACTACGCCATAACTCACGTTAAATATCATGTCATCTGACGTGATATTCGACGTCATTATCACGTTAGTATTGTGTGGGAAAGTACGTCATAATCCACGTTAAATATCATGTCATCTAACGTGATATTCGACGTTAATTTACGTTACATTAACGTCAGTTAAAGGGAGGAGTGACGTCGACTAGACGTGACCACTGACGTATGATATACGTTATTTGACGTTCCTGTAACGTTACATTAACGTCAGTTAAAGGGAGGAGTGACGTCGACTAGACGTGACCACTGACGTATGATATACGTTATTTGACGTTCCTGTAACGTTACATTAACGTCAGTTAAAGGAAGGGGTGACGTCGACTAGACGTGACCATGGACGTATCATATAAGTCAGTAAACACGTCCAGCGACGTTGTTGTTGGCGCAACTATTGTGGTTACTATCGCCCCGACCGGGCCGATAGTTGCGCCAACTACGACCTCACTGACGTATACGCCGCGATACGTCAGTGGGTCAGTGGACGCCAAGAACAACGTCACTTGACGCGTTTACTGACGTATATGATACGCCAGTAGTCAAGTCAATAGCCGTTGCACTCTGGATGTATCATCACGGTAACAATTTAGGCCACTTAACAATCTCACTACTTCACCGCTTATCAGCGTTGACTGTTGAGATAAAAGAACATTGGATGGACTAAAACGTGACCGTAATGAGTCTCCTACGCGCAGGGCCCGATATATATGATTAAAAACAATTAGTGTTGAAATATAAAAATAATATTAATTTATTCATCATCATATTCCTCATGACAACCAAAAATGCTCTAACTTAGCATTTACATGTCCATTCGATTTTCTATAACACTAGAGTCGAGTGTACCCTAATACGTCAGCTAGCTTAATATTTAATTATTGAAATAACAAATTAAACTTAATATTTACAATTTCCATCAATTGCTTCACTTCAACTACTGCTCCATATGCAATATGCGGCCAGCCGCAAGCGATTGTGGGTCAGAGTTTTCTCAGTCTAGTGTATAATGCTGACCCGCAACCCCATGCGGCTAGCCGCATAGTTCACTGAGGCGGAGCGGAGTGAAGACGTGTAGAATTGGCCAATCATATTAATTCTTCCGCTCCGCTCCGCTTCGATTTAATGAATTAATTTCATTGGTCAATTCTGTACATCTCCGCTCCGCTCCGCCTCATTGTCTTTTAAACTTTTAATATATCTATTAATACTTCTATGTTCCTACGAACTCTGTATGCGTTTAAAGCACTGGATAATAGTCGTTCAAAACCACATGTGCGTTTGAGGCACTGATATGTACGCTTATAAGGTTTTGTGGTATAGGCTTGGTTGCGCCGCCATGGTGACCCGGTGAGATATAGCCCATACCACTGCCTCAAACGCACATGTGGTTTTGAACGACTATTATCCAGTACGTTAAACGCACAAAGTTCATAGGAATATAGTAGCATTATATGACAAGCGTAGTAGGCGTAGTTCTCGAAATGTATGAACTCGCAGTAGTGTTCAAGATACAGGGTAAAAGCTTATATGCGCTGCCGGCTGTGAATGAGTTAAGAATCCCACAAAATAACATTTAATATAGGTTTAGGCTGGGTCGTAACGTAAGTTGATGCAACTTACGATTACAGACCGATCATCGTTAAATATGGCGCTGGCAGCTGTCATCCCATAGAAAATTGACAAACTTTCCATACAATCAAATTTTAACGAACACTGCTTACGATTACAGATTGTTTGGTGCAACCCACCCTTAGTGTAAAACTGACAGAAAAGATCTCTGGCATCGCTAACGTCTACTTTTCTACATGCCGCAACGGTAATGCTACGTATTTATCAAAAAATGGAATTACCATACATTTATTCAGAACATCAGAGACGGCTTTTAGTATAAAATATTTTGATATTTCGCTTACCAAAACTATATCCAAATATTTAGAAGGACAAGGGACCATATAAAAATTCTCAATTTTTTCATAAACATTGCCGTACAGCATTGAATCATCTCCATCTATAACAATATTTACAATTCTAAAAATAGTCTTGTCCTTTAACATACATACAGAATCGGCAACAGTATTGATACTGAGCACAAAATCATTGCAAGTTAATTTCCTATACTGCTTGAAATTGCTGTTAGGAGGCACAGGTCCGTCATAATGCTGTTGAGAATGTATTTTAGCAGCAATGCCAGTATTCTCAGGAAATCGTTGGATAGTGAGTCGGTTACAAACTTGCTGCAATGGCTTATGTTGATTCCTGACTAAATTTTTCAGTGTGCCTAAAAAATTTTCAAAGCGAAATGCAGATATATTGTCTAAAGCACCAAATCTTTCAACGTCATCTGCTAGGTGTATTAATGAATGAACATTATATACAAGATACTGCCTCCCATAAATGTTCATGCAGTCATTTACAAATTCTTTCAACAAGTATTTAGCATAGTTTGAATATCTGTTTGTCAATTGTTGAGAAACTAATATAGATATAGAACAGTGTAAAATCAAAAAATGGCGGTATACAGGTTTTTTTAATATGCCATATAAAACTACAGGACCGATGTATAACAATAACATTCTATATTCAGTAGCTTTCCACCTATCTATTTCCTGAACACTTCTAGGTTTTCGGTTAAATTCAATAGGCACAAATTGGCGGACATATTGTAATCTTTCATTTATCAATGATATACTGTGACTATCCAATTTCACATGTTTAACGTCTCCTCTGACTGGTTTTATCCACGAATGAAGCAATTTTCTTACTACACCCAGGCAGACGCTGTGCATATAATCAATAGGAAACATGGTCACTAAACCAATTGGCAGAGCAGTCAAAGGAGATATTCCTATGTGATAATCTTCATCGCTTTGCAATATAAATGAATTATCGGATCTTAAAGGAGAATCTAAATCATCCAATACTACACGGTGCTCGACATAATTACCATAGCAAGTGCACTTGTCGCAACTGGAATAACCATTGTGCGATTTAACACATTTTAAAAACGCTCGAGCTGGCATGTCACATACAAAACAATGAACAGAAACTTTTATATTATATTGCTTGTAATTGAAGCCATTTTCTAAAATATTCTTTAACTCATTAATAAAGTCTTCTAAATAAATATGTAGTGGATCGGGTTTTGTTTTGCCACAAAATATGCCAACAACGAATACACTATCTCTAAAACCAAATATGTCTGCCAATATTGGCCAAAACTGTATACTCGAACTGTGAAATAGAGGCAAGCCATCAATGTTAAATGTAAGTTTTATTTCAGTCAAAGAAGTTGAAGAAAACGCTTGTAGAAAATTTGTAAGTGATTTGCCAATTCCTAAATGAATATACTCTCCATTATTAAGTACCTTGCAATTCCATCGACCACTTGTATTTAATAATGTCCGGGCATCAGACATAAGGTCTGGATGATCCACCTTTAGATATTTTAATAAAGCAGTCAATGCAATATTGGAAATATTATATTTTAGAGTCCATTCTTTTAAAAATGTTGGCAAATCCAGTGAAGATCTTTCAGGCAGAAGAACAACAGTACTATCAGTATTTTGCGAAATGTGCTCACAGTCGATATTCATATTAATTAAATCGAGTTCACTACTTGAGGCATCAGACATATATAAAACTTGAGATTCAGGTACAGAGTTATTTTCAGTGTCAGATACACAGTTTTCACTATCTAATATTACCACATTATTCATTTGTTGAGCTATTCGTCTATACAGTTGCCGTTTGCCCAAGAGCGACATTTTAGTGAATGGTCCTTTAGGCAATGCGATCCAAGCGAGCTCTAATTTTTTTATCTTGTAGAATAATTCTTTGCGGGGCGTGTTTGAGCCAAACTTTCATGTCATCTTCAATTGGTTGGTCTCGTACCACGTTGCATATTTTCTTCACTGCCCCTAAGCAAATTAATAAAAATTCAGTTCCTCCAAATAGTTCTGGAGATTTCTTGAAGTAGAAGAAGAAATAAGTTTAATTAGCAAATAAAAGGAAAAACAATACAGGTGAAATATGACACAGTTAACAAACTGGTAGTCGCCACTATCAGTTTGATGCCTTGAAATAATCCATGACTCATGAGTTATTTCGTGACGCTGGTTTTCAGTGACGCCAGCGACAGAATAACAGATATTAAAATAAGAACATATTAATATTATGTTACAATTCAAAAAACACATCTATTGTCTAAGAATAATAACACTTGTTTATTCTATCTATACGAGTAGGTATACTACTACAGCAGCAATATATTAGAATTAAAAATTAAATAATACAGTGTAAGAGAATAAATTACTATTTATTGTTTGCGTGTGTGCGTGTGTGTGCGTGAGTGTGCGTGTGTGTGGCTGTGTTTTTGTAGCATGAAGTTACTTATAATAGAATAAAAATATAGCGTGCGGAAACATTTTCATACAAAACCCAAAAATTTATAAAACTCGCACAATATTTTTCTGTTCCAATTTCATGCAACAAAAACTCATACCCGACATAGATATAACTTATTCCATGGTGCATAAGTTTTATGTAAATTCTGCACGCCGTTTTAAAATAAGAACCAAACTAAGTTTGTATGGAGAGCAGAGTCCAGTCAAGCTTACTGGCGACCCATATGTGATTGTTAAGGACCGGACAAGTTGGTGACAGTTTGAACATAGAGAGGAGTGGAGTCGCTGTTTACTTTTTTGATTGAATGAATAATGATTGAATTATTTATTTGTTGGTATTTTTCATATTCATTTTGCGTAGAATATAAGTTAGGTACCTGAAATCTAACTTACCCTTTGTCCCATAATTTCACAGACTTTCTTAATAAAATTTTCATAACTTTACATAATACTTGAAATTATTGTTCTAAAATCATACTTGCTTACATAAAATCATGCAAAATATCATGTCACATTATTACAATTAAAATTTGCTTTGGCTCTAGGTTGACCGATTAAGAATTGTTTTCACCTCACCAGCTCGTAAAGGCTTACTTTATCGTTCGAAATCTGCGCCCAAAAGTGCACCTTATCCGCTAGCGAATAAAGTGACGTTTGAAATTCGAACGTGACGCAATATCATGAATTCAACTTTTTTTATACGGCAGAATCAGCGGTCAATCTAGGCGTTTAAATTTATAAAGTAATGGTGCAGTTTAGTATTGTATTTTTATAATATTAAATAACAATTTAGATTCATTTACACAGAATCAATAATTTTGAACAGTATTGTTGTTCCAAAATTTTACGCTTCGTGCAAATTCAGAACGCACCGTTTAAAAAGTTAAGTTTTTAAGAAAATAGTCTGATACATTTAATTATGTTTTATTTTGTTCTAAAGCTGGAGTAAAATCAAAAGAAAGGATTTTATTTATAGATTTGAGTGCCGAAGCTATTCGTATTTGAATTTTAATGTAATATTTTGATATAGTTAAGTTAGTGTAAATAGTGAAATATGCTTATTTGAGCATGATTTGAGCCTTATGTTACCGGTGAGTACTCGACAATAATAATTATGTGAACCATTTAATGTAGGAGTAGAGACTCATTTGGAGGTTTAAATAACCCTTTAATGAAAAAGAGTTACAACTTACATACGTCTTGCATTATATATAAACAGTTTTCCTCGCGGTGGTGAGGTCAAAAGTTGTGTGTTTCGCTCGGCAGCAAAGTTGTTTGGCGTCTCGTGCCTTGAAAGCCTCGCTACGCTCAGGATTGTACTTTTAAACCACTCGCTTCGCTCGTGATTCAATCTTACAATCCTTCGCTAGCTCGGCTCTCAATACAAGCACTTGCGCCAATCAACAACTTTGCAGCCTTGCATAACAAATAACTATTATTATGTGCATTAACACATCCACAGTCCAGTGCCCCATATTATGGGTCACGACAAACTCGCTCCTCAAGTCCGTGCCCCACGTGTGGGTCATTAAAAAAACTACTACATTGTACAGTGCGTACGGGACTTGCGAGGAAATTGAAACATTTTGTATGAGGACTATTAACGTGTTAAGTCTGCCTTTCATTTGTTTAAAATAAAAATAAATAATTTATTATTTCAATCATAAGAGGTAACTGTAACAACGACTCCACTGCTCTCGTGTTTAAATTGCCACTAACGGTCCCTAGTAATGTAGTGGATACCTACGTATATGTGACAGTCCATATCAAAAGGGACCTTATGGCGGCCGGCACTTACGCCTTTAATTCCGTTGTTCGAGTACAATAGCACCGATTCGCAGCGTAAGCGCCTGCCGCCGTAAGGTCCCTTTCAATGTGGACTATCACATATTACCTATTTCTATCAGCGATGAGAGCCACAATAGGCAAACGTGTGAGCAGAAAAAGCCACCATGTTAGAAAGGGTCATTTGTGTTAAGTTTGTGTTTGATTAAAATTAAAAAATAATAACTTACGAACAATAGCCGTTTTTAAAGTAAGGTCTTCAAATGCTCTCTTCCCCTTCTTCCCTCTGAAGCTATATGTTGCAGCGAGGTGATTTGTCAGGGTATGCTTCAAAATACCATTAACAGTTCCTGTCACTGTCGGTCCCGCAAACTCACCGAAGTATTCACACTGCAAATAAATATGTTATCAAATCAATAGAACAAACGATTCAGCGCGAATGTAAGAACCACACAGGAAATACTTACTAAATCTGTAAAATTTTGGTTGCTTGCTAAGAATAATTCCAGTTGTTGCAGTTGTTCATTGTTATTTAATGGAAATTCAACAGGCAATTGCAAGTCTGTTTTTTTAAATTGGAATTCCTTCACATTTTGTTTTCTAATCCATTCCAGGATAATTGTATTTTGTTCTTTGATTGTTGTTAGCATTTGTATAACATTGTATTCATAGGCTGAAATAACAAAATATGAGTTAGTCACTGGAAAGTTAAGTAGAATGTTACTTTAATTTAATAACAAGTTAATTGATGAAAGACACACTTAACAAACATACCAGTCTTTGCTGAAGACGCTGTAACTGGAAGACTGGAATTTGGGTTTCCAATCCCGGGATTTTTTGTATGGCCCAATCCCTGGATCCCCAATGGATTGGAATGTCTCTCAATAAGGCTTGCATTCAATTCACAAGTTCCTGAAAGTATGTTGGTTTACAGTTCGTTCTCGAAGTATAGCTGAGGACAGAAACTTAAAAAATCATCGAACTTTTTATGGATGGAGATGACTTAAATTTTTTTTCGTATTTTTATTCAGCCACTTTATTTAAATAGTTAGTCTCCGAGAAGGAGCTTCTGTTAGCATTTGCATAACATTGTATTCATATGCTTAAATAACAAAATATGAGTTAGCCACTGGAAAGTTAACTAAAATGTTACTTTATTACGACCACCTTTTACTTAGTTGGTAGTGAACCTGCCTTCGAAGCCGGAGGTCCCGGGTTCGAATCCCGGTCAGGGCATTTATTTGTGTGATGAGCACGAATATTTGTTCCTGAGTCTCGGATGTTTTCTATGTATTTAAGTATTTATCTATCTATAATAAGTATGTACCTATATCGTCGTCTAGTACCCATAGTACAAGCTTTGCTTAGTTTGGGACTAGGTCGATTTGTGTAAGATTGTCCTCCAATATTTATTTATTTATATTTATTATCTCTTTATTTCCTTTAAGACTTAGACTAGGTTTTTTACAATATGTATATAAAAGTAAAATAAAAATACAAAAAATATATTAAAAAACAAACACATTATAAAAAACCTAATCTAGGGTGCCGCCGGCAGCGAGGCAGGGCTTAAGCTACCGGTGGTTAGGGCGACAGAGAGAGGAACCTCCGGACTATCCGCGCCGTGTCCAGGAGTACTGCCTTCTGTATCTGACCTCTGACCCAGCCATCAAGCGAGAGTCTCTTGAGGTGTTGGTCGAGACTCTTATTTATTATTATTATTAACATTTTACCTAAATTTGTTAGTTGATGAAAGACACACTAAACAATCATACCAGTTTTTTCTGCAGACAATGTAGTAGATGCTGCTATTGGCGAAGACGTTATAACTGTAAAACTGGAATTTGCACTTCCAATCCTGGGATTTTTTGTATGGCTCAATCCGGGGATCCCCAATGGATTGCAATGTCTTTCAATAAGGCTTCCATTCAAATCACAATTTCCTGAAAGTATGTTGGTTTACAGTTTGCGCTCGAATTTCTGTATTATTTTGGAAGGCATTGCCTTAAAAGATATCATAATTTTCTAACTTTCAGCCACTCTATTTGAAGAATAGTTCGTTTTTGAGAAAAGTGCCCAAGTCAAAAGGAGCTTGTTTGTATTATCGTATTCTATTCGACATAATCAAAATTGTTCTAAAAATACAACCAAATTAGAACTTCCTTGTCGCTCATAGAGCGAATAGCTGCGTATACGACTGACAGGTGAGAATTTTAATACTGGCAACATCAGTCATGGCGACGGCAGCAGGAGGGGGTAGCAAGATGGCGGCAAGGGAGCTATGGCGGCGGTTCGAGCGCAGGGCGGGCGAACCCGTAAGTTTGAGGACCTGACACATGGTGAGTCAGCTACCTCTTTATACTGATGATGTCGACTGTTATTCGTATGGTATGGAATCATGATGAGACTGTATTTATGTTGCAGTAGTTTTCCAAATACTTGAATCCAATAAGCGCTAGTATAATGTACTCGGATCTAGTGTCACGGTGTGACACGGTGCGCATAAATTGGATAGGAGCGTTCAATTCGCCCTTAGCGACAGTCGACTTAATGTTGGAGAAACCGTGGCGGAACTATGGGGAAGGTGGAGGTTCCCGGGGGACCAAAGGTCCCCTGTCCGGCGGGTGCCAGGTAAGGATCAAGGCAAACTGAAACCGACCGACCAGGAGCCTTGATCCAGGGTGAGCAGGGGAGTGTGGAATCTCAGATGAATCCGGGCCCCCCCTGTATCACACTCTAGGAAGGCACCCGGGCACTCATCAGTGCTTAGATCGGAGCGAGTCGACTGTCAGTGTCCAGCCTGACCGATGGCATTGAGTATGTACAGTGGCACAGCCACAGGTATAAGTAACGTTGATAACGAGACAGTCGAATCATGTTTCCATGTCGCATGAAGACAGGAATATTGTATATTTCATTTGTTGCCAATTATTATTACGATATAAATTCCTAGGTATATATTCTTAGTATCTCGAATGCGGCGACAAATTTGGTGGAGGTGCTGGGATACCTTCTCTGCACTTTTGTTACATTCTCTAGTTAACCTTTTACACCCCAACATCGGACACGGTCGCCACAGCAGGGCGATATCACAAACACGTTTTGATAGAGGCTCCCTACACAAGCTAACAAGATATATATACAGAGATTTGGACGAACTTGAGATTTTGTTAATTGCGGCCGAGACGGCTTGGCACAAAACCTGATTGGCTTGGGCGGAGAATCATTTGCCAAAAATGGCCGTAACGATACACTTAGGTTGCTGCAGATAAAAAAAAAACAAATGAAACAAGAAAAGGGTATGATTCTGCATATATTGGAAACGATTATTCGATCGACGCTGGATTTAGTACGTTTAAGATAACAGCTTAAAATTTTTAAGCACCTGACACATAAGTTAAAATAAATTGTATTTAGTGTAAACGTTATTTTATACCTACTGAGACATCGTCGAACGGTCTTTTTTAATATAATCGTGTATTTAATTGTGAAATTTGTTGATTGAAGTGACTTCTCCCTTCACCGACGTCAAGTCGGACAGTGTGAGGTTACTTTAAATTAAACTGGTTTACACGTTCACAAATTATCTGTCAGTGTATGTCAGGCTTTAAAAGGCTAGGGATGTACTACGTGTTAATGCGTCAGTCAACTTCCGGTACCGATTCAAATTAACATTGTTATTATTGAATTAAATAGGTCTTACACATTGTTCTGGCAAGATATTAATTAAAAACGATTTTTGTTTATATATTACCAGCCGAATAATTGTGTAAAATGTTAAACATATTTATTTAAGCACGGAACTGACTAGACTTAAGATTTTGTTCCTGGTCATATTATGAGGATTTCTTGTTTACTTCCGGAAAAAACGTGCTTTTCGTTTGGTGTTTAGCGCGCGGCGTTGTTGTTTAGAGAAAATTTGTGAAAGGTGTCGTTTGGTGATTAAGTGATCAAAATCATTGGTGTTTACTGGAGATTACCAGCGTACGTTGATATTGTAGTGTTCCCATTGCTGAGCGTTGAAGAAATTCAGGTAAGTGTTTGATTTTCTTCTAAACGCCGAGGAAACTTTAAGAAAAGGGGCCTGATAGTATCTTTTCAAGTGATGTTAATAAGTTTAAAACTTTGTTTGGAAGATAATTAGTGGTTGTCCGAGCAATATTCAGTGCTACCTCTTGTTTAATTCCAGTCAACGGCGAAAGGTGGGAACGTAGTCAACAGAGCTAGTTTACCGAACGTGACGTGAGAAAATTCACCGGCAAGGCCTCATTTCTCGGGTTTCTACTATTCGAACTTATTCTGGATAAATCCGTTAAAGTAAAAGGAACGCGAGTCAACCATAATGGAAGAGATTCTTGTGAAAAGGGTACAGCTCCGACAAAAGGCTTTGAAGGATGCGTATGAGTCGGCCAAAGCCACCTTTGAAGAGCAAGGAATGGATACCACAACCGCTGACCAGACCATGAGACGGGTGAAAGGGTTAATATCACGGTTGGATGCTGAAATTAAGGGATACACCGACAAGTCAACCATCCACAACATAGCTCTGGTCGAAGAAGCATTGTCACTCCAAATTGAAACCGAAGACCTCTGCCAGCAGATTGAGGATGCTTTGACCTTAGTGCAGCCCGAAGCAAAGGAGGTAATCCCGGAGGCTGAAGTTGCTGCTACAACAAGGTTACCAAAGCTGCAATTACCAATATTTGCTGGCGACAAGCTCAAATGGACAGAGTTCTGGGACCGCTTTGATGCCAACATTCATAGTAAAAACATGCGGGATACAGACAAGCTCTCCTATCTTATAGGATGCCTGAATGGTGAGGCACTAGAAGCGGTGTCAGGTCTAGCCACAACCAATGGCAACTACCAGATCGCTGTAGATGCACTGAAGCAGAGATTCGGCTCGAAGGATGTGGTGGTCGACGCCCATTACTCGGAGCTGTGTAATTTGAAGAGGGCCAACGACGACGCCAAGAGCTGTCGAGCAACACTTAACGACATTGAGAGGCATCTTCGCGTACTGGAGAACCTGGGGGAACCTGCGAACGGAAACCATCTGAGATCCCTGATTCTTCGCAAGTTCCCGGACAGAGTGGTACGCGAACTGCACTTGATTGGCGATTCGGACAATACGGTTGCTGCCATTAGACTAGGGCTACATAAGATATTGACCGCAATGGAAAAGTCCGCAACTGTGCTCGCGTGCTCCGGAGATTCTATCCAACCTGGTCCTTCGGGTGCGACCACAGAAGCTTTACACGTTGGGACTCGAAGCATGTTCTCCCAAGACTCAAACCCAAATCTGCGAAGCCAAAAACGGAAGGGTAGACACTTTAAGGACAACGGACCGCAAGCAAAGAAGACTAAGAGGCCCTGTCTATTTTGCAAGCTGACCAATCACGCTAGTGCAGACTGCAAACGCGTTGTCGCTGTAGAAGAGAGGAAGAAAAAATTGAAGGGAAGATGCCTGAAGTGTCTACGCGAAAACCATAAAACTGAGCAGTGCAAGCGGAAACTATCATGCTTCCGCTGTAAAGGGCCACACTTCCAGCTCCTCTGTCCAGAGCCGGCAGGTACGAAGGACATCTCCAACACCCTACTTCCTGAGACGGCATGTCACATTAGTAATGGTTATACCTTTTTGCAGACAGCTGTGGCAAAGATCAAAAGCACTGACGGAGACGCGAGCCAGGTCAGCAGGATCCTGATGGATAGCGGCAGTCAACGATCTTACCTGACAAAGAGGCTAGCTGACCTGCTCAAATTACCAATTGTGAAGACAGATCAATTATTAATATACACGTTCGGAGCATCAACCCCGCATGAAACGGCAAGCCCATCAACTGAGGTCATCGTAGAAACCAAAAGAGGGATAAAACGCAAAATGAACGTGAATATAGTGCCTCATATCACAGACCGAGTACCAATAGCGAATGTCCAAAATACTGGAGTTGACATATATGCAGACGACGGCTCGAATGGAGAAGGCATAGACATCCTTATTGGTAATGACTTCTATTGCTCTTTCATGCGGGATAAGAAAATCAACCTCGGAGGAAACTTATACCTGATTGACACCGACTTTGGATATATTCTCTCTGGAAATACTGCTTCAAAGGAGGAATCCAGTATCTTATCTGTGACAACATATTGTCAATGTCACACGTCAAATTGCCCATACTTTACGGAACCTGATCTGCCATTGAGGAATATGGACATACGATTCCTATGGTCCCTAGAAAATATAGGCATAACAGATTCTCCTAAAGCCACACGTCATGAGGAAGCTGTAAATAAGTTTAACGAATCGGTGCAATTCAAGGATAACAGATACGAAGTCACTTGGCCATGGACACATTATCCTCCTGATTTACCTTCAAATTTTGGACTTGCCTTAGGAAGACTTAAGAGCCTCCTGCGAAGAATAGATGAAGATTCCCTGACCGAGTACAATAACATCTTGAAGCAGCAATTGGAGTTGGGCATTATAGAGCTTGTGCCACTACAACACGTAGACGATCCAGGTCACCCAATTCACTTCTTAGCACACCACATTGTGAAGCCAAAAGGTAGACCAGGGCGTATTGTCTATGATGCATCAGCCCGGATATCCGGTCACAAGAGCTTGAATGAGTGTTTGTACAGCGGACCATATATGCTAGAAGACTTGACGGCACTTCTCCTAAGTTTTCGAACAAGAAGGATCGGCATAACAGCTGATATAGAGAAAGCATTTCTGCAGGTCGGCCTCCATGAAAAGGACAGAGACGTTACACGATTCCTGTGGTTAAAAGATTCTAACCAAGAACCAACGGAAGATAACCTGACATGCTTCCGCTTTTGCAGAATTCCTTTTGGAGTCATATCAAGTCCATTTCTGCTCACAGCCACTATTAAACACCATATGAGGAAATCTGACGAAGAGGTTGTCCGATCAGTTGCCAATAAATGTTATGTGGATAACCTAGTGACTGGGGCCGACACCGTTGAAGAGGCACTGGAGGTCTATGAGAAAGTTAGGACTGCTTTCAATCAGATATCAATGAACATGCGAGACTGGACCTCCAACAGCAAAACACTCTTGGCATCTATACCAACTCAGTATCAACATGAAAAGGGCAAGGAAGTAAAAGTGCTTGGGCTATCGTGGAATACTCACGACGATAAATTGAGATTAAGATGGGCTGAAGATAAACTAAATCAAGAGTCTCCAATTGACACAAAAAGGAAGGTATTACGAGCACTTGCTGGAGTCTACGACCCTTGCGGGTTCGTATGTCCCCTTGTACTTCCAATGAAACTGCTATTCCAAAGAATTTGCGAGCAGAAATGCAAATGGGATAATACTCTTCCTGAGGAGATCACACGATCCCTGGAAGAGATTCTTGTCAGCCTGAAAGACATCACCAACGTTGAACTTCCGAGACATTTAGGAACAGTGCCTACAGACCCATCAATGACGTACGATCTGCATGCCTTCTCAGATGCCTCAAAGGACGCCTTTGCAGCGACAGTTTATGTAAAAGCGTCAGGAGAACAAGGAATGGTATCCTTTGTGATGGCAAAATGTCACGTAGCCCAAAGTAAAGATAAAAAGGAAAAGGTAAACATCCCAAGACTGGAGTTGCTCGGGTTCCTGATTGCGAGCAGACTGCTGAAATATGTCAAGTCAAATTTAGGTATTCCCATACAAAAAATGTTTCTGTGGACAGACAGCATGGTCGTGCTGGGCTGGATGAGATCCAATAAATTACTCCCACCGTTTGTGACTAACAGAGTAGAAGAGATAAAGAAGAATGTACCACAAGCAGTGTGGTACTACATAAATACCAAGTTAAACCCAGCAGATCTCGCAACACGTCCTGAAGACTGGGAACAGAAAAAAGAACTGTGGTTCAACGGACCGGATTTCCTGAAGTTGGATGAGGCTCACTGGCCTGAAGACCGTCTTTATGATAACCATCACAACATATTTTTCTCAGTCGGGGAGGGCCTGGATCAAAATCCAGGTATACATGACCAGCCAATGGATACTTCGGAAATTCCAAATCAACCCAATGAGCTGATGGAGCTTGATGAGCCAACACAACTAAATGAGACCGGTGCATCAGATGAGATCGCATCAACAATAAAAAACCTGCAAAAGGAACATTTTCCTGAAGAGCTTGAAGGAAAAAGAACTCATTTGGCCAGGAATTTAGACGTGTTCCTAGACGTAGATGGTATGCTGAGGACAAGGGGTCGAATGGGTAACACAGCGTGGAGTTACGATATGAAGCATCCCATACTCCTGCCTAGAGAGGCAGAGTTCACAAAAAATATAATAAAGGAAACTCACGAAAATAACTACCACGTAGGAGCCCCTCATACCCTCAGTATCATCAGAAAAAAGTACTGGATACCACAGGGAAAATCTCAAGTACAAAAGGTCATAAGACAGTGTCCCAAATGTATCAAACACGGAGGTGGACCGTACAAGCTTCCATCGGCACCCGCGCTACCAATAGAGAGGGTAACGTACAACACTCCATTTACGTTCACGGGCCTAGATTATTTCGGTCCGCTGTATGTGAAAGACCCCTTAAATAGCAAAGCGAAAAGATGGGTAGCGTTATTCACTTGCTTAACAATACGAGCCATCCACCTAGAAGTAGTGAGTGATATGTCCGCAGAGGAGTGTCTGTTGGCCATCAGACGTTTCACAGCAGCAAGAAACACGCCGAAAAGGATATACTCGGACAACGCGACGTATTTCAGGCTTACCAGCGAGGTGATGAAACAACCATATTGCATGGAGAAGTGTATCGAGTGGAAGTTCATCCCGCAACTTGCTCCATGGCATGGTGGGTTTTATGAGCGCCTCGTTGGTTTAGTAAAACATTGCCTGAAACGCACTTTGGATAAACATTTACTTAACGACGGTCAACTCCTCACCGTGATTAAGGAAGTGGAATCTGTGGTAAACTCAAGACCCCTAACCAAAGTTGGCCCTGAGTTGGATCATGTCTTAAGCCCTTCAGACTTCCTGACTTTAGGCAAATGTGTGACCACAAACCCTTCGACTGCAGAAATACCAGTAGCTGGCACGCAGTTAAAAATTGATCTAATCGCAAGCTGGAAGCGAGGACTTATGATCATAGAAGAATTTAAGAAGATGTTCGTCAGCCAGTACCTCACAAGTTTGAGAGAGAGATACCATCATGACCCAAAACAACCCAGGGTCAGATCTCACAGGGATCCTCATTATGGAGACCTTGTTCAAATAAAGGCAGACAGCAAAAACAGAGAAAACTGGAAAGTCGGTAAGATAGTTGACCTGATCAAGGGCACCGATGGTGAATGCAGAGTCGCTAAGGTCGAGGTGGACAACTCAATTTTCACTAGGTCGATTGGCCATCTGTATCCATTGGAAGCCGATGGTACTGGTGAGGAAGCACCCGGTCCAGATGCGATAAATGAGGATGATAGGGGGCAAGAGACTTCGCATCCAGCCGAGGCCGAGCATATTAGCCAAGGGACTAGTCCCACACATGATACCGATAACAACGGCAATGGTATAGACCCCGTCAATGAGCCAAATACATCAGGGTATGGTGACGAACCTGGCCCGAGTACACAAAGCGATGTTGCCGAATCGCCACCTGAAGATGTCCGAACGAAGAAACGAGGTGCAGCCCTTCGAGCCCGGGAAAAGATCCTGGAGTGGACCAAGCATCTCTTTGCCCGGCTACAGTGAACATCTCTTGCTGCTGGGAGTGTCGCTCATAGAGCGAATAGCTGCGTATACGACTGACAGGTGAGAATTTTAATACTGGCAACATCAGTCATGGCGACGGCAGCAGGAGGGGGTAGCAAGATGGCGGCAAGGGAGCTATGGCGGCGGTTCGAGCGCAGGGCGGGCGAACCCGTAAGTTTGAGGACCTGACACATGGTGAGTCAGCTACCTCTTTATACTGATGATGTCGACTGTTATTCGTATGGTATGGAATCATGATGAGACTGTATTTATGTTGCAGTAGTTTTCCAAATACTTGAATCCAATAAGCGCTAGTATAATGTACTCGGATCTAGTGTCACGGTGTGACACGGTGCGCATAAATTGGATAGGAGCGTTCAATTCGCCCTTAGCGACAGTCGACTTAATGTTGGAGAAACCGTGGCGGAACTATGGGGAAGGTGGAGGTTCCCGGGGGACCAAAGGTCCCCTGTCCGGCGGGTGCCAGGTAAGGATCAAGGCAAACTGAAACCGACCGACCAGGAGCCTTGATCCAGGGTGAGCAGGGGAGTGTGGAATCTCAGATGAATCCGGGCCCCCCCTGTATCACACTCTAGGAAGGCACCCGGGCACTCATCAGTGCTTAGATCGGAGCGAGTCGACTGTCAGTGTCCAGCCTGACCGATGGCATTGAGTATGTACAGTGGCACAGCCACAGGTATAAGTAACGTTGATAACGAGACAGTCGAATCATGTTTCCATGTCGCATGAAGACAGGAATATTGTATATTTCATTTGTTGCCAATTATTATTACGATATAAATTCCTAGGTATATATTCTTAGTATCTCGAATGCGGCGACATTCCTCGTTATTTGAAGTTGGTTGAAAAATAACTTAAATTTTGTCGTACAGTCAACAATTGCTTGACAAGACAAATCCAACAAGCCCATACACAACGGGTTTATCATGCATGAGTAGTTAGGAGTTCCCATGGCCACCTTCCGTTTTCATCAGCAGACCAGCTTCATTGTACCATAACATTGTGACATTTGTGACATAGCTCATAACGTTCCGTGCATTCAGTTCCGCGACGTCAGCCTACCGCGGTCAATAACGGGGGCCTTAAATTACTAGAATTGAGCCACACAAACATACTACCCGGCCAAGTTAAATAAAAGCTTGTAAAAATCTAATGGTGGCGCCTGCCCTCTATTTCACAACCTTGAGTGGTTTGCGGTGACAGGTACGACAAATAATTGCCTTAAATAATTTATCTTGATAAATACCAGATTTTTCTGCAGGGAGTGGAGAGTGATGTCCTTCATTGAAGCTGGCATTCATTTCACAAGTTCCTGAAAGATTGCTTAAAGTTTATACTTACCCTACCTAACATAACAAAAATAGGATGGAAAGTTACCTTATAATTAAGCATTTTGTGAAATATATATTTTTTTATTTCCTAAAGACAATGACAGACAAAATTTAAATAAAAAAATATATTGTCATAACATAACGAATGATTACCTATTTCTAAATATCAAGCATACAGATTATAGATAAATTAATTTCCAATCTGTTTTTGCAAGAACCGTGAATAATGTTTCTCTTGCGGTTCAAAAGAAACAGTAAATTTTAACTTAAAGAAGGCCTTCAAGCTTTTTACATTGTGAATTTTACATTACTGGAAAGTTTCACGGAAAAATAACAAGTGAAACGTACAGTCAGCTGCAGACTTGTATTCTTGACAAAATGAGCAACAATAGCCTTCTAGTGGGGGTGTTCTGTGAATTTGTTGTTCTACCGCCTAGTGAGCAAGGCCTTTTTCACTTCATGCCGGCACCTAAGAGTGACCAAAGCATTTAAAGGCTTGAAACCTAAATAAAGAAAGCCATTTAAAATAGACTCCATTTACTTTTATCCCCCATAGTGGTTAATTAAAAATAATAATCTTGAGAGGAAGTATTTCAATTATTGATTTATAAACAATATTCGTCTCAAAACTTATGAACAGAGGTAATTCTGATACTATGCATTTATAAAACTAACCTGGATTTTCGAAAATATTCTTTGTTGTAAGTTTTCTGGTTTTGTATTTATTGAAGATATCTTCGTCACCACTGCTGCTAGATTCAACTCTCTTGGTTTTGTATCTTTTCCTTGTACCACAAATTTCACCATCAGTAAGGTCACTCGTTATTTCAGCCTGCTGTGCTTTCTTTCTGGCAACCAGTAGATCATCTAATGAAGAAGTTTAGTATCATTCACAGATCAAAGCAATTATTTGTGGATACCTACAATTTTCTTATAGCAACACAGTACATGGTTACCCCGTTAGGGTGTAGCAATTTATTAAGTATATGTGGATACCAATTAATATCAAAATTCTTAACTAGGTGCATTTTGAAAACACAAGGTAAATAAAAATCATAATATGTCAACATTTTAAAACAAACCATTAACATTGCTACCTTCATTAGAATAAATACATTCATCAAAATATAAAACAATATAAGTTTGTCATAATTTTCATTTTTGTTACAATTTTATTGCCGACTGTACCTTTTTACCACAATCATCAACTAGTTTAATAGTTGCTATATCCACCTTCTGTCCATCATCATCGTCAGATCGTCTGTGGTATAATAATATTACATTGTCACCAAACATACATAAGTATGCTAAATTTCAGCTCAATCGGTTGAGGATAACTGGTCTAGGATTCAGTTACAAGATTTGTCCCACACATACAGACAGACATACTAACAGGTCAAGTTAAATGAAAGCTTGTAATAAGATCAAAATTAAATTCAGTTTTTCAAACAAATAAAAGTAAGTTTAACTAGTTACATTACAATAATTACTTTAATATACATTTGTCAAAATAAATGAAAATAAAATAATATAAATTAGTTTTAGGTTAGGCTAGATATTGATTTTTAGGGTTCCATACCCAAAGGGTGAAAACGGAACCCTATTACTAAGACTCCGCAGTCCGTCTGTCTCTCTTTCCATCTGTCAAAATTTTTACAGATGTAAAAACAAAACAAAATAAATATTTAAGCAGGGCTCCCATACAAATACAAGGAGGCGCCTGATTACGCCGTAGATGGCGTGGCCCTCTTTACAGTAATGTAAGCCGGAATATAAGAGCAGAATTTCCATGTAAATTAACTTAGTACCGAAGAAACACCAGCCAGGAAAGGAAAAGGAACCAGGAAACTCTGCTCGCACCAGTATAGTCAGAAATCTAGACAGCTGTGTCCTAGATTTAGCTAGAATTTAGATAAATCAGTGTAAAATTATATAAAAGTGTTTTTAATGTTAGATAACTTAGGCTTAGGATCAAATCTGTGTAAACGGTTAAACCGTTGTTTCATTTATTGGACAAATAGAACATTTAGATTTAACTGCATAGAGGAACTTTGTGATTATAGAATTGAGTCAGCCACTATTGTTTAAATGAAGGAACTTTGAACCAGACATTAGTTATACAGACCACTAAAATACAGCTTTAGGAATCCCCAAGTATAGACCTACGTCATTCATATTTTTGGACCCTATCGCCTGCAAAGGATTCATGAGTGTAGGCCTGCGTCGTTTACAACCATAAACTTTTCAGTATTGTTAAGGTGATTCTTGATAGGCCATACTTTTCCTGAAACGTGTGCCCTGCAACTATTGGTATTGCTCTTACTTCCATGCTAGAACAAGATGTAGATGTTGCCGGCCACACATTTCAGGAGAAGTATAGCCCGTCTAGGAGCACCTATAAAATAAACAATAATTGTTATGTTTTATGACAAACAATATATAATTTCAAATGAGGTCAACTCACCAGCTTCATAGAACTTCCTCTTGATTTTGATCAGAGTCCAGTCTTCTTTTGGGTTCTCATGGTTTTTCAGAAGCTTATTAAAAATCGCTTGAGATTTGGCAGTCGGCCAAAGAGCTTCTGCTTTTTTGGGAGTTAACCAATTGGAACTGAGAATGACAATTGGTCCATCACCATTAGAGTTTTCATTATCCTCTTCTGCCACGACATACATATCTAACAAAAAGATGAAGAAAATGAACGTAGGATACAATGAGATGAAAGATCGGTTAGGTATCTTGATACGTGCTGATGAAATTAGTCTTAGGTTTATAACATGCTTTTCTTAGTTTTTGAAATTTTTGAAAACAGCGCAGAAAGAAAATGGCGATCATCAGTAATCATCACACAATATAATTTAGCAAACCATTTTTAGACCCTCATAGATCTGTTATTTTCTGCCTGACCACTGCTTGCCCCAAATCATAATCAACAAGTTAAATAAAAGCTTGTAAAAAGGAATACATTTAGCGGCAAGTGAATGAGATTGACCATCTATTTTGAAATTGTACCTAGCTGCCAATGAACATGACTAAAAGCGACCGCTACTTTATTATGAGTAAACAAAATACAAACAAAACTCACCAGTATTAACAAGTAGGGAATAAAAAATTACATTAAGTAAGAACACAAACATTGAATTGGATTAGACGCGGCGCTACGCTTCAGTCTTCCTTGACTTCCATCAGACGCTTTATACTTGGTGTTGCCATGTAAAACTTTTGAAACTCCTCCGTTGTACGAATTTTAACTATATTACATTTTGCTAACATGGATTGCAAAATTGGGTAAGGCCGTAAAATTGGGCTGATGTAACATAAAATCAACTTAGCAATTTATGTTACCACCTTAAAAGTTGCTTAAAAGTATTCTAAAGGCATATCTACAATGAGTACGAAATACAAACACTTTTTATGAAAATTATTTATTTATAAAGAGATCGAATAGGTACATACTTTTATAAGTTTTAAACTATCACCTGCCTATTTGATAGGTATTTTATGGCTGTTGGCCACACAACAATTATCAAAATAATAAAATTAACCTTTTTACCCGACTCCGCGACGCTACATAGGATAATGTGTTTATTAGCCTCTATAAACTTTATCCGTACATCATTTACTTAATGATTATCTAAGATCAGTCTAATGCGTGTAAAGTCGCGTAAAAAAGCTAGTTTGTAATATGAAGTGAGATTCATCAAACCTCCAAATATTTGTATGAACGAAGTCAAATATTTAAAAACTAAAAGGAGTTCAGATCTTGTGACTAGCTAACTTTTATGTTACGGCAACTTAAAAAAACTTAAAATGGTAACTTAAGTAACTTAATAGTAACATAAAAGTAAACCTCGATTCACTTTAATTACAATTATATGAGGCTAAAGTAGACATATTCGCTCGTACAAGGCACTTAGACATAAACCAGCAAGTATATTATATAAATAATTTGTTAAATAATGAAAAATATCACAAATTTACCTTGAAATTCACTTGAAACTTTTAAAATTTGTACCTAAAGTTAAAGTTGTACCTAAAAGATTACCCAAGGCTTGGGCGATATTAAGTAGGTTTTCACTTTTTTTCTCTGGTACATTTTGGAGCTCAATGTTACATAGTCTTGATTTTTGCTCCGTATTATCGAAGTGTTTTTGTAAATGGTTTATCTCTTTGCGAAGTTGTTCGTTTGTGGCCTGCAGTTCGTGTATTACGCTTGAGAAGGAGTCCACCCTGGACTCGAGCGTATTTATACGGCCATCCCACGAGCTAATGGTTAAGGTAAGTTCCGATATTTTGTTATCTACGTGGGCTCGCAGAGCAGTCACATTATCATTTAGAGTGGCAAACTTACCATCGAAGTATCGCATGAGAGCGTTAGCGTCAAGATTAACTATAGATGTAGATGGGAGGTTTAGCTCGGAGTTCGTATCAGCCAGTGGTCTGTGGGTAATGACAGGGCTAGCTGGTTTCTTTACCGGTTGTTTACATGTGCTGCACTTCCATTTGGCCTTATTCATAGGTAGTATTTTTTTGAAGTCCGTGTCAGATAGGCCCATGCAGTAGTAATGGGAGCAATATTGGCATAACGAGCATTTCAATAGCTCTTCTGTTTTTATCAGTTTGCTGCACTTAGGACATTCCATTGCCTTAATAGGGCGAAAAAAGTGAGGTTATATTCCGCCAATCGGCTGGTAGTCTTTAGCACTATATATACACTGTTTTTCTCATAGGATAACGACACTAACTTAATGAACACTGAATAGGCTCACAATTTTGACACTAATTATATTTGTTAGCACCTATTTGTAATAAAAATAGACTTATTTCGATATAACCGTACCGATCGGTTACAGCGCCACCTAGCGAATTCTAGTTCTACTTTGAGTCTTCATGATGGTGATACAAATATTTGGAAGTTTGATTCATCTCACTTCATATTACAAACTAGCTTTTTTACATGACTTTACACGCATTAGACTGATCTAAGATAATTATTAAGTGAATTTCCCGATAAAGTTTATAGAGGCTAATAAACACATTACCCTATTTTGCGTCGCGCATCGGGTAAAAAGGTTGATTTTAAATTTTTGATAATTTTTGTTTGGCCAACTGCCATATAATACCTATCACATAGGCAGATGGTAGTTTAAAACTTATAAAAGTATGTACCTATTCGATTTCTTTATAAAAATAAAAAAATACATAAAAAGTGTTTGTATTTCGTTCTCATATTGGATATGGCTTTAGAATACTTTTAAGCAACTTTTAAGTTACTCGGTAACATATACTGCTACGTTGCTTTTATGTTACATCAGTCCAATTTTACGGCCTTACCCATCTACGATACGTAACAAACCAGGGCAGATTACGAATTTCCATGATATGCGGGAATAACTTTCGCGGTGTGGCAACATTCTCACAAAAAATCTCACTACAACGAATGGCGTCATGTTAATGGCGCGAAATAATAGAGAATCAAAATACTTACTTTATTGAGTTCATCTATGTTTACTACATAATTGATTTAATTAAGTATATTACATTTTTATAATAATGTTAATAAAATTTAATATAATTAAATTATAATTAATGAAACGTATAGGTAATAAAGCACGATAATAATAAAGGTAACGAACGACTAGACATATTTCGAAGTATTACTAGTCAATAGAAGTACGTATAATTTCAATTTTGAGTTACATAGAATTTATAGATCATGCAATGCTAGAATAAAACACATTATAACTTCATCTAGTTTTACGTGATTACGATTATTGTAAACCTATAGTGTGCGGCGTGAATAGGTATTTGGGAATATCTGTTTCACCTGTCGCAGTCTTCCTCCCGCCCGCATCGTGCGATAGGGTGGTATTCCACTTGTCCAAGATTTTTGTCCAATGTGTATTTGCGTCTCACATTTCGCATAAAGAGTGAGTGAGATGCAATGCACATTGGACAAAGATCTTTGACCAGTGGAATACCACCCATAGAGAGTCGCGCTGTCTGCCGTTTGGCGCAATTAGCAATTGGCGCCTACATTTCTCGCAGAATGAGTGATTCGACCGGCAACGTTTTAAGTTGTAACCCTTAAACTTTATCAAATGAAACAATATTTTATATTGGTCTTGGTCGATTCATTACATCCTTATCTGTACGTTTTGTTTGCCATAATCGCCACGTTTTGCATGCGGGTTGGCGATCGCAGTATCTCCACCGCACTCCAGGGATGCTGCTGCCCATCCCCCGGTGGTCTTGGTCGTAGTTTTAGGACATCAATAACTTCATGTAATTGTCGTCGAATATCCGACAAAATTGATCTAGTTTAACGAGATTAATGTCGACATCAGTAACGTCATCTGATTGTCGTCGAATATCCGTCAAAATTGATCTAGTTTAACGAGATTAATGTCGACATCAGTAACGTCATCTGATTGTCGTCGAATATCCGTCAAAATTGATCTAGTTTAACGTGATTAATGTTGACATCAGTAACGTCATCTGATTGTCGTCGAATATCCGTCAAAATTGATCTAGTTTAACGTGATTAATGTCGACATCAGTAACGTCATCTGATTGTCGTCGAATATCCGTCAAAATTGATCTAGTTTAACGTGATTAATGTCGACATCAGTAACGTCAAGTGACTGTCGTTAAATACATGTGGAATAATAACGACACATATGACGTCATATATAGCCATATAATTACCGTACCTTAATGTCGTCGAATAGCTGACCAAATTGATCTAGTTTAACGTGTTTAATGTTGACATCACTAACGTCATGTGATTGTCGTCGAATATCCGACAAAATTGGTCCAGTTTAACGTGATTAATGTCGACATCAGTAACGTCATGTGATTGTCGTCGAATATCCGTCAAAATTGATCTAGTTTAACGTGTTTAATGTTGACATCAGTAACGTCATGTGATTGTCGTCGAATAGCCGACAAAATTGATATAATTTAACGTGATTAATGTTGACATCAGTAACGTCATGTAATTGTCGTCGAATATCCGTCAAAATTGATCTAGTTTAACGTGTTTAATGTTGACATCAGTAACGTCATGTGATTGTCGTCGAATAGCCGACAAAATTGATATAATTTAACGTGATTAATGTTGACATCAGTAACGTCATGTAATTGTCGTCGAATATCCGACAAAATTGATTTAATTTTACGTGATTAATGTTGACATCAGTAACGTCATGTGATTGTCGTTGAATATCCGACAAAATTGATCTAGTTTAACGTGATTAATGTTGACATCAGTAACGTCATGTGATCGTCGTCGAATATCCGACAAAATTGATCTAGTTTAACGTGATTAATGTTGACATCAGTAACGTCATGTGATTGTCGTCGAATATCCGACAAAATTGATCTAGTTTAACGTGATTAATGTTGACATCAGTAACGTCATGTGATTGTCGTCGAATATCCGACAAAATTGATCTAGTTTAACGTGATTAATGTTGACATCAGTAACGTCATGTGATTGTCGTCGAATATCCGTTAAAATTGATCTAGTTTAACGTGATTAATGTTGACATCAGTAACGTAATGTGACTGTCGTCGAATACCCTACATAATTGATCTAGTTTTACGTGATTAATGTCGTCATCCGTATCGTCATGTGACTGTCGTCGAATATCCGTCATAATTGATCTAGTTTCACGTGATTAATGTCGTCATCCGTAACGTCGAGTGACTGTCGTAAAATATATGTCGAATAATAACGACATATATGACGTCGATAATGATGCAAGACGTCATCGTTGCGAGTTTAACGTTAAAATGACGTGGTTTCGACGTCACCTTGTTACTTGGGATATATGTCGATTTTCCGAAGGTACCATTTTCTGTTCCCTTTATCGCAATCGATTATGACCCTTTTTAACCCTTTTAGGTTCCTGAAAGGTTCTGCTCAGAACTATGTAGATTTTTCAACTATGTTACATTAAATACAAGGTACGGGTACTATACAGGATGTACGTGACTAGAACATGATGATTCGTGTTTGAAAGAAGAAAGAAAGAAAAAATATTTATTTCCATACAACACAGATAGTTACAAAAAAAATAGGTACATGCCTTATTATATATGCAGGACCGGAGAGTCCACGTGGAAATAATAATCTTCTATATAATCAAATTCTTGTTTTATTTACACTTCAATATAATATGTTGCCTCGTTCAAGTCGTCTTACAAACTGAATCATACGTCAACTCATTCGCCATTCCAAACTATTTCAAATCACATTCGAACGTTCCTTATTCATCATCTAGCAGCCAGCACCTTGCACAGCCATCAAAAAGTACCAATCCCACATATATTTTTAATGTGACAAAAGAAGCGGACTCAGCATGTGCTGTCGTGTCAGCCAGTACGGCTGCTCAGCGCTGCGCGTTTGTACAAATACTTTTTCGATTTGAGGCACTTTCAAAAGGTTACAAAACGTACTTCGTATATAGGTTTTAGAGATTACGGAGGTTGGTTTATCGGAGCCGGAGCCAGACCCGTATTTAACTGGTCAATGACCACTGATCTGTCGCGCTTTCTTTCTCTAACCAGCAACAATAAAACGGTTGTAGCTTCGTCAGTCCGACCCAGGTCGATCAGTCCGACCCAGATCGGGCCTAGCTGAGTTTCTTGCTGGACTCTTCTCAGCTAGGCTAGGTTTAGTGAACCAGCGACAAAACTCCCAGTAGCTCGATTCCACTCACACCTCAGATTCGGTTGAAACCGCTCAACCAATCTCACTGGAGCGCAAATTCTTAGAGTATTCCAGTGTTCCAAACCCGCGTGGTCGTGCCGGAGGTTTTCCCCAGGCTACTCTCCAACCGCGCACTCCTATGGCTTTATTGGGCCCGGCCTATAAAGCCACAGTCAGGTTCAAAAAAAAAAGATAATTTTTTTGAGATATTTGAATAGGCTTTTCACCATTTAGCACATTTTTTTGCATTGTCTCTTTTAGAGTAGTCTTTTGGAGTAATCATATTTTGAGTCAACATCCCTATTGTTAACGGTTGTATTATAGTATCATAGTTTTCAATACATATAATATTTTTTTTGCCTGATACGTTCCTAATACGCTCATGGTATGATACGGTGTAGTGGGTAGACGTCTTTATAATAATATGTCAATGTACTGAGTCTATTCTGTTTGTAACGATATGTCTTTTCGGGCAGTGAATAAATGCTTTCTTTCTTTCTTTCATTATCCTTGAAAGCCATGGCAAGGTCCTCTGACACCGAGACCTAGTTGCAGAAATCAATTTGTGGCAGGCAATAACCTATATTTGACAGTGACTTGCTAATTCGTGTGGCAGAGAGGGAGATATTCGAATTTCGTTCGTTTTCAGTTCGCGGTAGCCTCTCTGTTTTAGCTGTTGATTTAGTTTTTACACAAAGACAACCTACTGAAGGGCGTTCGTCAGACCCCGATAACAAATATCGAATGTCACGAATTCCATCTAAAATTTCAAGTGGGTACTTTTAAAGGGATATTCCTTTTATAACTGGATTTTTAGTTTTAGTTTATCTTCGAATGTTTATTTATAGCCTATAAAACTTATTATAGGTATTATTTACTTCTCGTTTTGTTTCTTTTCTGTTCCTGATGTTACTAAATATGAGGTTAATAGCAGACGATTTTTAATATTCATAAAATAGTAGATAAGTAGGTACTTTGTTTAGCTATTTTGTCTAATGCCTACGTAGAGGTAGGCGGAGTAATTTCTCATACCTATCTGACCCAAAATCCCTCCAAATATGACTAAAATTATGTCCCGCTGTGCCCTTACCTCTTCAAGGATTATATTACTGAATGCTTTCTCAGCAATAATATGATGATAACATGTTATTGAAATATATTATTAATATAATATTTGTGGACAATCTTACACAAATCAACCTGGTCCCAAACTAAGCAAAGCTTGTACGATGGGTACTAGGCGACGATATACACACTTATATAGATAAATATATACTTGAATACATAGAAAACATCCAAGAAAGCATTGCTGAGAAAGCATCTCATATCTTGATATTTAAGGGCGATTTTCCCCAATTAGCTAAACTAAGATAGATAGATAGATAGATAAAAACTTTATTGACGGATATGACTTGACAATTTAGAAAAAACTACTCTTACAATAATCACACTTATAAAATAAAAACAGTGCTAATGGACACAAAACTATACTAATGCCTATACTATTATCATGACATAGCCGCGAAAAGGTGCCGACTCAGCATGTGCTGTGACATTGCTGTCACAGCGCTGGTATTCTGCCGGAACCAGACAGAGTGTGCGCGGGGTTTTTCAGCTTGAACGTTACGTTTTCGCGTTATATGATGATTACATAATACTTTCTAAACAAATTATAAATTTTACATACACAAAGGCTTACAACTAACTTAGCATTAATTTAATAGCTAAAGAAACTAAGCTTTATTTTTTTATGCTGTAGTCAATGAGGGCTACCGTTTTTGTGACCACCAGTTGGCGCCACTGCGCCAATGTCTGTCACTTTCTAAGTTTGTTATGGGTTATTATGGGCGTGAAACAAAGTATACAGTGAAATCGTATTTAATAAATTGAAACCGTATTTGTAAAAATATCGAACATCCCGTATTGTAGCGCGATCCCGTTTTGTTCGGAAAAAACTAGGTCATAAGTTTATGAACCATAAAATTGTCTTAAAACACTGAAATTCATTGACCCGTAACTCGTATTTGCCATAATCAATCTCAGGTATTGCAAAATATTCAACATAATATTCTAATTAGAAATAAACCCGCGATACCCACCTACAAACTATGAGATTTGTATAAAATTTGACATTTCGAATGTCTGACAGCACACTAGCGCCTCTAGCGGCGAATTCATACACGGTAGCCCTTATTGGCCAATCATGGAACAATAGATTATCTCTCTCACAGCGTAAGTAACGAATAACTCTCTTTACAGGAATTCAAGTCGGTGAAGGTGAACTGAAAAAAGATGGTCGAAGCAAACAAAACGGAACGTTAACTCGTCATTTCCCGAGCCTAGATTCCCGACGACGTACATATTAATAAAAAAATATGGTAAATGACAGATACTAATATGTCGTCGGAAGTATCGCTCGACGGGCGACCGCGCGGCTTCGCGCGGCGCGCGCTCGCTGTCTGCGCCCGCGCAGCGTGCTCGCAGCTCGGACTCGTTGTCCTGGTTGCGGTCTATGTGGTGCTCGGCGCATTGCTGTTTGAGTACCTCGAGTCGGGACCGGAGGTGCAGAAGCGCTCGGCGATTCAGCGGAGCAGAGAGGAGTGCTTGAAGGAGCTGTGGGCTATTACAGGTTAGTAGACTTAATGGTTTAATTTAAGAGCGCACCAATGCAGCCGGCTGGTGCCATTCGGTACCCCGTAACCGGGGCGCTACCGCGAACAGCAAACGAAATTTTCCCTCTCTGTCACACTTGCAAGTTTACACATAAGTAAGACAGAGAGAGAAAACTTCGTTTGCTGTTCGCGGTAGCCCCTCAGGTTACCTATCGCAAATTCGAAATTTTTTATGCCAAATATTAAAAGTCCGAAAACGAAACGCCTTTTTTCGTTTTACATTTTTTTATTTGTCAGAATTTTCATTTTCTATATTTTCTATTGACAGACCTTTGTATGGTCAAAATTTTATTATCCAGCTGATTTAAAATCACAATAATTATAATTCTGTACATTCATTTGCCAAATTTTTATTTGTCCGTAGGGTTAAAATTCCGTAACGTCATTATCCAGATAGACTAAAGATAACTAAGTTCATTTCCATCGAGTTATAATTCGGTAAATAGATTTTCGAAAGATCGATAGGTTACCCCCGTAACCCTCAGCCCCTCTGCAAGACATCACATTACTTCCACACGTAATAGCTGAGACGGACATAGTTCACGCGCCGCTCGAAAAGGATGGCGTAAGCGCCAGATCAAATAACTGATGTTTATTATAAACCTGTACATTTATAAGCAATATCTTTTACTCACGTTTGAGAACTTATTGTGCAACTATTAAACCAAAAAATATTGCAAAAGATGGGAGGGTCTTAAAGATCCAACCAAAAACTTCAAAAGTGTTAGGTTTGAAAAATAAAAGTATTAAGAGAATTAATGCTAATCGTGTTTTCACTTTTAGCAGACTAAAGGAAAATAGTTCAAGATTAATATACTGATAGGACAGATATGTAATCACTACAGATGATGAGATCTAGATCGATAAACATTGGCAATTTTTGCATATGTCAAAATCAAAATCAAAATCAAAATTATTCTCTTTCATATGAGTGCGCTTAGAGCGTCCAAGAGCGATGAGCGATCTTTATATCGGCTTGAAAGAACGAAAGAAAATACGTTTATTTTTAATTTTTATAATTGGGAAATACATTTATTGATAATGAACAGGCATATGAAATAAAATAGAATATAAACTAACCTAAAAAAAACTAAACTAAATATTTACAAGTAAAAAAGAGGCTCCAGCTCGGAGCTCGGCGGTAAGGTGCCCAGATGGCTGGCCGCATTGCCGCGCTGAACAGCAATGCTGATCCGCTGAGCGAGGTACGCACCAGCCTTCTGGTCACCCGTCGCTTCCATAAGGCGCTTCGCTAGCTCCTTGAACATATAATGAGCTGCAGATCCCCACGGGCCTAGAGTTTTATAATTTGATATTGTATATAATTATATGAATACTGCGCAATACAAGATATAAAAAAATTGAAAATTGAAAATTGTAATGTGAAATGTAATATTTAACAATATTATGAATAAAGAGTATGAGTATGAGTATGAGTAAAATAAGTGCAATACAGACAAAACTGATATTAAATGGCGCAAAGGTACCCATAACGCCCGCGGCATTTCCTCTCTGTACCGCTATGGATACCTGTTGCACCAGATAGGACATGCATTTTAAGGAAGCACCTGCAAACAAAATTGTAATTTGTAATATGTGCTAAAAAGGTCGTCACTGGTCGTGATGTCGCGATGCAAACTCTGGTTTACATCGTGTTGGAGAGTCAACAATACATACCTAAATCATTAAGTTGGTACTACTGTGATTAGGTACGTCGTCGTGATTACGGACGACGTAATCACAGCGTCTATCGAAAGATGGAACGCTGCGCTTACGGCGTCCAACTCTGACACGACGCGTACACTTAGGCATTCCCGCCGGCGAGGACGTCCAACGCGCGATCGCGACAACACTGACACATATAGTCGCTATTCGTCCCGGTACCGCCGCACACCGGGTAGAGTCAGTCCGACCCAGGTCGGGCCTAGCTGAGTATCTTGCTGGACTCTTCTCAGCTAGGCTAGGTTTAGTGAACCAGCGACAAAAATCCCAGTAGCTCGATTTCACTCACATCTCAGATTCGGTTGAAACCGCTCAACCACAATCTCACTGGAGCGCAAACTCTTAGAGTATTCCAGTGTTCCAAACCACACGCGTGGTCGTGCCGGAGGTTTTCCCCTGGATTTACCCCAGGCTACTCTCCAACCGCGCACTCCTATCGCTTTATTGTCAGTCAGGTTCAAAAAAAAAAGAAAAAAATAATAAAGAAGTACTTACAAACAAAATTGTAATTTGTAATATGTGCTAAAAAGGTCGTCACTGATCGTGATGTCGCGATGCAAACTGGTTTGCATCGTGTTGGAATCCAACAATAGATACCTAAATCATTAAGTTGGTACTACTGAAAATCTAGATTAAACGTAGTATTAAGATTCAGTGTTTCCTGTTTGTGTTATTATCTGTGGAACTTCTCGCTCCTACTCGCTTCTTGTGCAAGCCTTCATGGTCGCAATACATAGTAGTAGTAGTAGTAGTTTGACGACCGGTTTAGCCTAGTGGGTAGTGCACCTGCCTGTGAAGCTGACGGTCCTGGGTTCGAATCCCGGTCAGGGCAAATATTTGTGTGATGAGCATGAATATTTGTTTCTGAGTCTTGGATGTTTTCTATGTATTTAAGTATTTATATTTATTAAATATATCGTCGTCTAGTACCCATAACACAAGCCTTCTTGAGCTTACTGTGGGGCTAGTTCGATTTGTGTAAGATTGTCCTCTAATATTTATTTATTTATTTTATTTATTATTGTTTCCGGAAATTACCATCTTTTACTGCTGCTGCATCTCTCCCACAACACACACAAGAATCAACGCTTCACCCTTAAGAGGCCTTGAGCCTTGAGGTTTTGATTTCAAATTATGACAAAAGTACTGATAATACCAATAAAGTTATTAAAGGCTACGATGATTTTATTAAAGTTTTAGATAGGAAAATAGCCATTTTTAGGGTTCCGTAACCAATATGGCAAAAACGGAACCCTTATAGATTAGTCATATCTGTCCGTTCGTATGTCACAGCCGATTTACTCGGAGACTATAAGCACTACAATTATGAAATTTGGTAGGAAAGTGTATTATATGAACCGCTACATAAAAGTGATGTGAAATTATAAAAAAATATTAAATTAGGGGGGGCACATACATGTAACCGGTGGATGAAAAAAAAATTTTCAACGCACATAGTCATGTGGGATATGGATTTAAAAGTGATATGGAGGTTTCTAAAAAACTTGTCCATTTAAGTCAACCGTTGGTGAGATATTAGCTCTCTAAGTCTTAGAAAGTTCCCCCCCCCCTCTAATTTCTAAACTATAAATATTAAAATTCTGACAATTTTACGAATAAGGTGAAAAAATGTATACATATTGGTGTCCTTGACAACTGCAAGGTATTACTCGAATTGAAATATAGATCAAATGTAAAGAACCAATAAACGAAGCACTATATCCAGACTACCCTAATTTCCCCCGAGCCCTAAACTACAAAGAAAATCCATCACTCACTTGATTCAAATAAGTGGCTGTCAAAACTTACGTCCACTACTCCATTTTCTATTCAGATTTTACTCACAGTTATAGCTCTTATTCACGGAGAGCAAAGATTTGACGAAATTAGACTTTAACGTCATAGTATTAGGAAGCACTCCACTCGCCTTCGTGCGAAAGCTATACGAATAATACGAAATCCATATTCGTCGAATATGGATTTCGTATTATCATTGGTAGGTTCACGAATGGTCATTAAACTTTGCTATTGGAAAAAGACTTCTCTACGAAATCTACAATCGACTACAACTACAGCAATAATGCGCATGTGACACCTTTGGAGTTGCAAGTGTCCATAGACTACTTTGACCGTTCACTACGCCTGTTTTCCGTATAACTTAAGACTGGATAAAATATTATATTATAATAGTCGGCACGGCATTTCTGTATATTACATACCTATAAAAAGTCAAAACAACTTTGTTCCACAGAAATAAAGTTTTTATTTCATCAACATTTTTCAGCCACAGCATAATATCCTGTCATTAATCCATAAACACGCCTAACCATAAAACATGATTTGCGATAACAACTTTTATTATGCCAAACTTTAAAAAGTAAATACCTAGATATTAATTACAATGGCGTGTAACACTGGTGACAAATAGCCAGCCAGCCTTAAAATAGCCCAATGGAATTAAAAAGAATAACCAAAAAACTATTGTCAGACAATTTTTACTTTAGTGTTAACTATACTAGAGTTGAGTTTAGATCGCATTTAAATAGTCGCATACCGCTTTGCGCTTTCGAGGTAGCGATATATTAAAAAAATATTTCGATGAGTAAATTCCACCGTTAACATTTAAATTAGGAACGAAAATCTTGATAACGCTCAAATATTAAAATGTTATTACAGCGTTGGTGACGTCTAATTTGTCAAGGGTATGTCGGTGGGAATGTTTTTAGAAAATATTTAATACTCGTAGCTTATAAAAAATACTGATTGCGCATAAAAATAGAAATGAATTTATGACATCAAAAATAAAAACCGGCCGAGTGCGTGTCGGACTACGCACATTTAGGGTTCTGAACCAACCGCAAAATTAACTTAGTTAAAACAGGAAAATTAAGGAAATTTCAATGAAAAAACCTGATTTATTAGTATTTTGGTATTTGTTGATAAAATATACTCAATAATACATTATCACCAAACAAGTCCAACCGTTTAGATGTAGGTAAACCTATGTGACAGACGACGAACCAGGGACGGTTTTCGGTACTTATATTGGATATCAATACCGTTTCGTTATAGATAAAACTATACCGGTTGAAATATAAAGGTACGCCGGTATAAAATAACGATATCGTTATTTTTGTTAGGTGTACTCAAACCTTTATGATAACGGTAGCCAACCGGTATTATTTCAGTACCAAAAAATTTCGAACGTAACTTTTAAGATGGGATAAACGTGACCCACAGCGAACAGCGACTACGTCAGTAATCTATTGCGCCGAACGAAATTGGTATTTTACGCATTCACCCAATAACTAGCGCTGATTGGTTGGAGTCATTGGCAGCACCCTCTTAAAGCCCAAACGATGAATGAAAACGGTTCAGATATCGAAACAAATAGCGGTACCGTTATATTCCGATACCGAAAAATTTTGTTGTCCCTGTCATAGTTTCACTTTTTTTTTGTCCAGCACAACTAATTTTATATGACAGTTGTGCCCAAATTCGTCACACAAGCGATTACCCGCCCAAGTTAAGGAAGTAATTTATAGTAAACCCGCAGCCATTTTAAACCAATTCTTAATTTATCTGCATAAGAACTTTTCCGTCACTCTTTGTGGCCCAGGTATAGGATCTCTTTAAATAAAAATAAATAAAAAAGTATTTATTGTCGCAAAAAAAAAACAAACATAATCAGCAAAACAGAAAAAAAAACATGCTTAAATTTCGAAGTATAGAAATATTTGTACTCTCAAGGATTATAGTAACGAGTACATGTTAATAATAAGCTCAACATTGAAATAAGCTACGTGTTTCAGCGACGAGTAATTAAATATTTTAAATTAATATTCGATAATTAAAATGTCTGTAATGTTTGAACGTGTTAATTAAATCGCTTATACAAATTAACGTTTTGCTCTTGCATAAAACATTTATGCAGAATTTGGTATTGTTTCATGTTTATATTCCATATCTCTTGTTAAATTATTTATTTTATAAGTTCATCGTGTCTGAAACTTACAATAAAAACTAAAAACTACCTATAAGGGTCATTCTCTCAGGTTCACGTATTTCGGTGGATATATCAAAAGTTAAGGGCCACAAAGCTTAATGAAGACTGAGCTTTTTGAAGAGAGGTAGGGCACAGCAAAATGTCATCTTGCTTGAATTTGGAGCAGCCTAACTGGGAAAGTACCTCCGCTTTGCAGAAAACCACAGCCATAATAACATTATTTACTATACAAGTATGTAGTGTTGTGTTCCTGCAGGTGAGAAAGGTTGTCAGAGCTCCCGAGGATGCACTGTGTTGAGAGCGAGGGACCTAATTGTGTTGTTTCTGCTGTCAACACAGTGCATCCTCAAATCTTACAAAGGGTCGGCAACGCGCACGTGACTCCTTCGGAGTTACGGGAGTATATAGGCTGCGGTGGCCGCTTACCATCAGGTGGACCGTACGCTTGTTTGCCACCGGCGCTGTATATAAAAAAAAAGGATTGGTCTAGTAATCCGCATAAACGTCTCAATCTTTGTCTGACTTCCTTGTTGATAATCTATATTAAATGTATACTGTAGGTATCTATTACTGTATGAATGATTATATTAGAATTTTAATTTGTTGACATGAAATCCAAATGCCGCAGTAATATGCCCAATTTTGAATTTGAATTTATGTGTTTGGTGATACAGAAAAATGCGAATCATTGGAAAAAACTTTGTTATTGAAAATTTACATAAATCGTACTCATAGACAATTAACTCGATCTATCACTACATAGTATAAAACAAAGTTGCTTTCTCTGTCCCTATATCCCTATGTATGCTTAAATCTTTAAAAGTACGCAACGAATTTTGATGCGGTTTTTTTATAGATAGAGTGATTGAAGAGGAAGGTTTATATGTATAATAACATCCATTAAATAGTGCACCCGTGCGAAGCCGGGGCGGGTCGCTAGTATACAATAATTACGAGAATCGGTTGAGAAATGCGACCTGTAGAGGAGGACAAACGGAAATCCGCCGGCGAAAGTATTTTAGTCGAAGCTGAAGCAGAAACCTTCGTTTCACTCGGTCAGTGCCTTTACCATGAGTTTGCATGACCGTACTCGCTAGCGACTGCGTAAAAAATTGTATGGGCAAAAGTACAGCGCCTCTGGCGGTTACGCAATAGAACTAAGAATCGGCATACTAAATCGTTAACGAATGCTATTTTCTGTTGGAGTACTCGCATGAATTAGCAAGTGCAACAGAGAGGGAGACATTCGAACTTCGTTTGTTTTCGGTCCGCGGTAGTCCCTCCGATTAGTATGACGTTAGGCACGTGTTATGTTATACATCTCTCGCTACTTCCCATGGCACTCGACGAGTCTAGCGGGGTATAATAAATAACTGCCCCGAGAGGCTACCGTGAACTACAAACGAAGTTTTCCCTCTCTGTCTCACTTACGTCCTAACGTGCAAGTGCGACAGAGAGCGAAAACTTCGTTTGCAATTCGCGGTAGCGCCCCTGCATTACGAGGTTAAAAACGTACACGCGACACATCACTGTAGCTTTTCTTGTGAAAAATACGCAAAAAAATTTAAAAGCAATTTCTTAGGGCGCGATAACGCGTTTTAATATTCACGTCGTGTGAGATCGTTGACGAGGATATTTGGATCGACGTATTGTGATATTGGTTTGACATTTGTTGATCGTGACTTTTTTATTTTAACTCAACGAGCGCTTAATGTTGGAATATATACATTTGGAATATTATCATTTCACCCAACTTTATGTACAGTAGGTTGACAAGTGAGTTAGAGTTATTTGATTCATATGCGTACCTAAACACTAAAAAATTTTGGCACCCAAGTTTATTTATCACTCGAATTCATCCATGGGTGAGGACCAAATTCTTGTCACATAGATTTAAAGGTATATAAATTGTAAGGGTAACCTTCGTGTCAAAGGAATCAATTAAAATGTGTATTTAATGCCTTAACTGTTTATGTGCGAAGAATTTGTTCCTCAAACCGCGTGAATATCCACCACAGATATGAGAGGCTGTATGTGTGACATATTGTTTGACAGCTGTCAAACATACAATCCGTTCACTTCAAGTTGGCCGCTCCCTCGTGACGTATTTACCTCCGCCCCCACCACAGGGGGTGAGCGGGGTGCGGCATACTCAAACTCAAACTCAAAATATTCTTTATTCAAATAGGCCTAGCAACAAGCACTTTTGAATAGTCAGTTATATATTACATAAATTGAATCTAATTATTCAGAGCAATTTATTGATGCAAATGAAATTAAAAAAAGACATGAATTACTGTAATGTATGTCAAAAGAGAGTATAATAAATTCACAAAAAGATCGTAAATATGTAAAATAAAACATAAAAAATAGTTTCTAGAATAAAATCTGAATGCCAAGAGGAAAATTTAACGTCAACATCTAATGTCATAGTTATGAAAATAGTCATTAAGATGTAATGTCATAATTATTAAAATATAATTAGTATTTCAACCACAATTATACCCACGGTGTTTTATCATTTATGTAGTCTTTTGTGCTATAATATGCTTTCGATTTGAGTTTACGCTTTACATAGGTACCGGGATGGGAAGAAATCCTCAACTCGAAGCGAACGGGTAGTATAAAACACACTGGATATTTACCCTTATAAACCTAGTGCTCATAAAAAATGTATTGACATTCTGACGCGCACAGTCTCAATTACTTATTTCGCAAGAAACGCAATGAAAAATGTAAGCTCATTTCATATTTAAAGACAAAAACATGGTTGAGCAAAGTGCGCAAAATATGAGGTAAAACCACCGAATTACTGACACCTTACGGAGTTTTATACCTCTTTTTTTAGTGATACAGTCGAGGAAGGAAGGAAATGAGGAAGAGATTGGCATCTTTTAGCAAAATGACACCTCGATTATATAAATGAGAGTATTTAAAAAAAAAGGAAGAACATTACGAGTGTTTTTGACGTGACAACGTCTTAAATCGATGAACGGATGCTAACACGAAAAAGTGTGACGTAATGTATGACTAACCTGAGCCTGTTTAAACGAATTTCTGTAAATATGTTATTGGATTTTAAACCTTATTGTTGGAATGGTAAAATAGCTTTATGAACGGATTACTTTTATGCAACTCGGCCAACAATGATTTCACGAAATTCATTCATTCATTAAATTTTATGACTACCACCACAACGTACACGTTTTGATAATAAATAATTATCTTATCTTAGTGTAGGATTCCTCCGTCTTCGCAATCGAAGGCCTTGATTTTGTAACAAACCTCCCCCTCCGCCCCACAGTTTTTGTTTTTGTCCCATTGCCGTCGTCTGTTTGTACATTTTCTATATTTTTGTTATGTATTTTAACAATAAATAATGTGTCATTTATTATTATCTTATCTTGTATCCTATAAATAAATAAATAAATAAATATTAAAGGACAATCTTACACAAATCGAACTAGCCCCACAGTAAGCTCAAGAAGGCTTGTGTTATGGGTACTAGACGACGATATATTTAATAGATATAAATACTTAAATACATAGAAAACATCCAAGACTCAGAAACAAATATTCATGCTCATCACACAAATATTTGCCCTGACCGGGATTCGAACCCAGGACCGTCAGCTTCACAGGCAGGTGGCACCCACTAGGCTAAACCGGTCGTCATCCTATAAACTTACCAACCGAGAAAAAAGAATAAAAACGACCACCAAAGTGACTCGCATGAACCCATTAACTAGTAAAGCCTAGATAATAATTCGTCCGTGCCACAAATTGTCGCGGGCAATCCAGAAAATACGGCAGAGTAAAAAAGGTTCGACCCATAAATCGTTCTTATGAAATTTCGACCTTATACCAATATAGCTCGAGGAAGGGTGTCTGGGATATGAAGGAATTAAATTGCCGAAATACTTATAATTTTCCTGGAGGGGTATGCAATAAATCGCCCTCTTAGGCCGGGTTTTATAAAGATCCGTTAGACCAAATTTCAGTAACTCAGTACCTTTTTGACATAACAAACCGACATAAGGTCTAACGGATCTTTATAAAACCGAGCCTTAGTGTAAATAGTACATTACTTACCAAGGGCGGTAAAACAAAGAATGTCCCAGATCGCAGGTATTTGACGCCCGAGCCGAAGGCAAGGGCGATAATTATGCGATCTGAGGCTTTCTTAATTACCGCCCGAGATAAGTTCAAAATTTTATGTCACCCCCTGGCCAGGAAGCGGGATTTTCCGCGCGCGGAGCGTGCGGTAATTGCCACTTTATGGCCAGGTGTGACATAAAATCTATTAACTGCATGAAGTGCTGTTTCGAGATAAACGATATAAAAGGAAAGGAAGTGCGGACTGCAAAATATATACTTGCCCCCTTATTCATAAAAGTAACAAACCTCTGCTAGCTAAAATGTGTTTTGTCACTTTCCCACAAACACAAATGTCAATGTGACAGACAAAGACAAACGAATATTAACGGTATTTTAGCTAAAGTAAGGTTCGATGAACGTTTATGAATAAGGGGGCTAGAATTTAAATAAGCAGAGTTGTACCAAAGCAATTCTTTCAAAAAGCTATTTTGCCTTTCAAAGAGTAAGGTTCAAAGTCTAACTACATTTTTATAAAAATTGAGCCAAAAAAAGCAACTTGACATTTAAATGAATTTTGAGCCGCGTATTATATTTCCTCCGACAAATCAAAACGTATGTTAATAAATAATACCATACAAATACTCTTCATTGCACACCTCACACAAATGAATCAGCTACACACAGGATCAAACCAACAACAGTATACAGGTAGAGGTAGACAACAGGCGGGTTTATCGCTAAAGAGCGATCTCTTCCAGACAACCTATTACCAAGACCAACCTAAATATTATACATAAATGAGGAGTGTCTTTTTAAAATGGTTTTATTAATTAACTAAATACGCTTATAAAGCTCATTTTGTATTGAGCAGTAACGCTGTTAATGTAAATTAGAAATTTCAAATTAAAGGGGAAAAAATTGAGAAAGAACTGGTTGAGAAATTTGGGGCCGAGCATGGCTGATCCGGTAGCTCAATGGCTAGAGCGATTGGCCGCGAATGACATAATGTCTCAGGTTAGTATACGCTTAAGCTTTAAAAGTAACTGGGTCATTGTCAGATTTAGGTTCGCGTCCTTTCGGTGGACATATCAAAAGTTAAGGGCCAAAAAGTTTAATTTTGGATTGGTTTAGTAACCCGCATAAACGGTGTATCCTTAACTATAAATCCATGTAATAAAATATAACTTACATGTACATAAGCCGTAAACTATTGATCACCGGGTAGACAACTTTTGTTTTTACAACTGACAATGACCCAACTATCTTTCTCATTACCTGTCTCAACTATGTTGACATATTTATGTATTTGACAATATGTAGGCTGACAAATCGACAATTTTCATGTGAAAACTGTTTCACCAACTACAATTGTAATGTTTTTTGACATTTGTCGCGCCTGTCAGGTGGTGAAATAGGGGTATATCTTACAATCATCAAATATTATCGAACAGCATCGTATAAATAAAACAGGAAAATTAATATCTACGTAGTAATCCCGTAGTAATAACATCGACTGACTCTGTAGAGTCAGAATCATAAGTTTGTATACACTTTTCGACCTTATTTCCTAACAGTAAAGTGCTAGAACGTTGACATGTTTAAAATCCTGGCTACCAGTATATTAAACAAAACAACTCGAAAATCCCTGTAATCCGAGCTGTCGTTTCCTCTCATTTACCCTAAATTCGAATGAATCGCGGCAATTCACCCTAAAACCGAAACCATTGCGGAACCAGTTTAGAATTAGAAAAAAACTCCGCTTCTAAAACACGCAATGGACTGAGAGTAATTTTGTTTGTTTTTGTGAAATAATTCCATAGCGAGTGAAAGGTTCGTGTCAATGGCGATTTATTAAATATCTCGTAAATCTTTTTATCCGTGCCGGCAGTTTGTTACTTGATTCCTTTGTTTGATCGTAAAATATTTGAACTTTAACTTGGGTTATAATAAAACGCACCTCCTTAAATCTCGTATATCAAAAACAGCCAAAAAACGCCTCATCAAAATCTATATCTGGAGCATTGCGCTGTATGGGAGTGAGACGTGGACTCTGACACAAAGAGACAGAGAAAGATTAGAGGCCTTCTGTGGTATCCGAACGTAGTCGAATAATCACTTGCTCGCTCGCCCTTATTTTTCTCTCTCTCTTTAGCCGCATCAACAATGGCGGAACGTTATATTTTTGTCTGAAGACCTAATAAACCTAATTAATTAATTTATGTGTTTAATTGAAGATATGACAAATTGGCGACGAGCATTAAGAACCTAGTGCAACTAATTAGATAAAGAGCTGAGCAAATTAAAACTGAATTGCGGAAATAAACTGATTTTTGTTATCGTCGGATCGCGTCGAAGTGTAAAAAAAAAATCAAGCAAATCGAATCAGTGCAAATTCTATTAAAAGACTAAACCTCAACTAATTTTAGTGCTTCAAATGAACAAATGAAGGAATGTACTGTGAAGGAAACGATACTGATATGACACCTTCGAAATATGGTGTTGGCGTAGGATGGAAAGGATCAGCTGGACGGAAAGAAAGACGAATGAAGAGATTTTGAGTATGGTAGGAGAGAAAAGAAGTTTACTGGAAACAATTAGAAATAGAAGAGGCAGGATGATGGGACACTTGATACGACACGACAGCTTCATCGGCAGGCGATCACTTAGAGTCCACTAAATGATCACCTGCCGTTGCCTCCAGGGCGCACCGGCCTGAGCTCTACCCTTTACCGCGGATCAATCGGATCAAGGGGAATTGGTAAAGCCCAGATACTCGAGGAGGTTACCTGACATAGCGCCCCAGGAAGAGGAAGACCTAGACTGACTTACTTTAACCAAATGTGGGAGGAAGTTGCCGAGTCGTATGGGGAAGTCAAGAAACTGGCAATGAATAGAGAAGAGTGGCGGTTACTCCACCGACAAGAGCGAAGCTCTTAAGTTTTGATGATGATGAACTTTGGTTAGTCCATCCATCATTTGTGAGATAACGCTGGTATTAGCGTCCTCTTCATTGTCAAGTGCTTTGACTGAATCAATTGTGCAATGGTTTAGAATACTTAGAATTTTTTTTAAGGAGCTAGTCACACAGGATATCCTGCCGAACTAGTTCCGACAGTGTTGCGGCCTCGTCCGACAGCGGAGAAGCCAGAGCACTATTCCAGCCTCCAACATAAAAACCGGACTCAGTAGCAGACACGTTCCATTATAGCATGTCGTCAAACAAATAAGAACCCCAAAATGGAAATAGGCTGCGCATATCTGTCTATGAGATGGTAGGTGGACTAAAACAGTGATGGACTGGACGCCTCGCAACGGCCATAGGAAAAGAGGTAGACCCAGGAAGCGATGGGAAGACTTATTCCGTGAAATATGTGGACCAATGTGGGGAAGACGGGCTATGGACAGAGAAGATTGGAGAGAAACGGAACGCCTACGCCGCTAAGGCGACTTTAAATAAAGTAGTACAAAACCCTAAATAGTGTAGTACAGTAGAATCCGCTTATAACGACTTCGCTTATAACATTTCACTGCTTTTAACGACTTCGAAATCACCACACATTAGATTTGATATTAAACATTTTCAAAGTAAATCAGTCCGTTTTGTGCGACGTCTTGTTAGTGCGACGTAATATCACCGGTCCCGTGACTGTCGCTTTATCCGGATTCCACTGCATATGCTTTAAAAGTGAAAAATTTTAAGTTTAGTGTAATACTATAATTTTATGATAGAATAAAGGCATTCTTATTTATTTATTACATTAATTCATCGCAATTTGGAGATGCAACTGTTCTCGTCAAATAACGGAACTTATTTAACGGAATATGCCCGGAATGCAGACTTATCATCAAAACCAAGGGTCTACTTAAAGTACAATCTATCCATGGAGTAATCTAAGGAATTCTTAGAATCTTCTGAAGGAGTAAATTATTACCGGGAATTAATTAAAAGTAAGAAATGAATACCAGTTTCACATTTGCAGCTTAATTATATTTATTTATGAAACATCATCATCATCATCATTGTAGCGTTATCCCGATACAGTTACATCATGAAGCATGCGTGGGGTCCGCTACCTAATCCCAAGATTTGGCGTAGGCACTAGTTTTTACGGAAGCGACTGCCAACTGACCTTCCAACCCGAGGGGAAACCAGACCTTATTGGAATTGGGCTTGTCAAGTGAGTGGGCAACTTGACAGTTAGAAGTTCTCAAGCCACCCGAAGACCTCTAACTTGGCTTAACGATTGCTATCATAGACGCGGTACGCGGGCGCCACTGGGCAACGAGCGCTCATATTTATTTATGAAACAAAAACATGAAAATATTATTTAATACAAGTAGGTACAATACGAGAAAAGTTTTTAAGAGAGGTAGGGCACAGCAAAATGTCTTCTTGCTCGTATTTGGAGCAGCCCAACTGGGGAAGTACCTCCGCCTTGCAGAAGACCACAGCCATAATAACATTATCTGCTATACAAGTATGTAGTGTTGTGTTCCTGGAGATGAGCAAGGTTGCCAGAGCTCCCGAGGATGCATTGTGTTGAGAGCGAGGGATCTAAATGTGTTCCTTCTGTTGTCAACACAGTGCATCCTCAAGTTTTATAAAGGGTCGGCAACGCGTACATGACTCCTTTGGAGTTGCGGGCATCTATAGGCTGCGGTGGCCGCTTACCATCAGGTGGACCGTAAGCTTGTTTGCCACAGGCGTTGTATAAAAAAATACAATCGTAAGTGCTTTCCCCCGTATTGATTTGCGAAAGATCTGATGGTTGCATACATAAAAAAGTTAATAAACGAATCTTATTTGCAATTAATTTAAAAATAAAAACTAGTAAATAAAATCCAATCCTTCCCAAGCTACTTATGAAATTTAATATTTTATTTTAATGCTGTATCTCTTTTAATCTTTCTTCTAATATCTACCTTATCCTACATACATTAAGGTTGCCATTTTCGATACAAAAAACTTAACACGAGCTTCTATAAGTAACTTGTGTCTTAGCGAATATAAACGTCAACTTAGTTACGAAGTTTCGTGACCTTTCGTAACTTTTACCGATGAATGGAGACATTTGTAACTTCTGCCTGGAATTCACCCAGTTATTAGTGCTACCCTAATAAACAAAACAGTATTGGAAAATAACACTTAGGGTGGGTTGCACCAAACCGTCTGTAATCGTAAGCGGTGTTCGTTATAATCTGATTGTGTGAAAAGTTTGACAAGTTTCTATGGGATGACAGCTGCCGGCGCCATATTTGACGATGACCGGCCTGTGATCGTATGTTGGTGCAACAGACCCTTAATGTTTAACTTATCGAGATGTCAGAAACCAATAGCTCTTCATCATCATCATCATCATCATTTCAGCCGCAAGACGTCCACTGCTGAACATAGGCCTCCTCCAAGGCTCGCCATTTAGACCGGTCCTGTGCCGTTCGTTTCCACCGGATTCCCGCGACCTTCCATGGTCCAGGTCATCACTCCACCTTGTCGGAGGCCTACCGACAGCTCGTCTTCCGGTACGTGGACGCCACTCAAGCAGTTTCTGGCCCCATCGACCGTCAGTCCTGCGAGCAATGTGCCCTGCCCACTGCCACTTAAGTCTCGCAATGCTCGCATGCTCGGGGTTTCTCTGCGTGATAGAATTAGGAATGAAGCTATCCGTAGCAGAACTGGGGTCACCGACATAGCCTTCAAAATTGCAAGACTTAATAGCTCTTATTCCCCTACAATAAAGACTTGAAGTTTTTATACTTCAAAAATCGATAAATACGAGTATGAAAACTTCAAACGTCAAGTTACTTTTGATGCTGACTGTACCGAATAGCAGATTGAATTCTCCTGCAGGCCTGGGACCTGAAAAGATCCTTGTACCACTTTCGAATATATAATATAAGAAATCATAAAAATTATTTGTACGAATAAATGCTATATGGGATCGAGTCGACGGCGTTCTCCGGGCTGAAATGAAATGTGTATTTATTGAAAAATCATATTACCCATTTTGTTTAATTATCCGCCTATTACATCATACTTCAAGACACATGCCTCCTTTCATGAACAAGGGGGCCCATTTCACTTGCTAATAATAAATAATAAAAATAAAAAGCACTTGCTAATATATTTATATAAATAAGAAACTTCGTAAGGTTGTAACTTTGAAACGTAAAAACGTTTCAGTACATTTTGAGTGAGTCACTCAAAGATAAGTAGTTTATAACCTAACCTGCAGAATATATCTACCAAGGGGAAGGAATAGTCAGTAGACGTTCACGCGAACGAAGTCGCGGGCAAAAGCTAGTATAATATATGTTCCGTTTTAGGTTATCTCGGTTGATTTATAGCCCGCCGATCTTAAAGGTTAAAGTGCTTATCGCAATGAACTGTGAAGATTTTCAAATAATACTCTGGTGAGCGTCATTATACAGATAACTAATACTTCTGCAGATTTCCATTCGTAAAGATCTGTTCTAAAGTGAATTCTGCGATTGTAGTGAGTCACACCTTTATAACGACGAGCTGTCGGTAGGCCTCCGACAAGGTGGAGTGATGACCTGGTGAAGGTCGCGGGAATCCGGTGGAAATGAACGGCACAGGACCGGTCTGAATGGCGAGCCTTGGGGGAGGCCTATGTTCAGCAATGGACGTCTTTCGGCTGAAATGATGATGATGATGATGATGGCACCTTTATAACACAACTGATATACATCTGATAACTTAATATTATTTTCCTTTGTACTAGTTACTAGAACTAAAGAATGCAATCGGTCGTGACATAGATTCCAAGAAAATAATATGAAATAATTCATGACCATTTCTATTGCGTATTACGCATTATTTGCATACCAAACTTTAGTATAAAAGCCATGTATTTTTATCGAATAGAGAGAGTATTTCCTCGACTCTTGAGTTGTCATTATGGGTCATACGCGGATTTAGGTTCGCGTCTTTTCTGTGGATATATCAAAAATTAAGGGCTACAAAGCTTAATTTTGGATTGGACCAGTAACCCGCATAAACAGTGTATCCGTTTCTATAAATCCGTGTAATAAAAACATAGTTAACATGCACATAAGCCGTTAACACCGGCACAGGAGGGACGACTTTTGTTTTTTCAACTAAGTATGACCCTTATCTACCCGCAACGCCCTACACTTCATGATAAGGAGGACCCATTATATGACAGTGATATCAAATTGGGATGCAAAACTTGAGTCTCTGCATGACCCCCGTTTCGTGCTCAAACGGTAACGTCAGTAACAAATTTCCAAATCACTAGAAGGAACAAAAAGCAGTAAAAATGAGACTGACCGACACATACAGGGGCGCTACCGCAAACAGCAAACGAAGTTTTCGTTCTCGGTCGCACTTGCACGTTCGGACGTAAGTACGACAGAGAGGGAAAACTTCGTTTGCTGTTCGCGGTAGCGCCCCAGGGTGTAACAAAACTAGTGACGATCCTTTTAAGGGCATATTCGGTATCGTGTTTTGATTAACTTTAACTTTGCAAGTTTATCTTCACTGTATGACATTAATTTTGTTATAATTGTAAACTCGAAATTATTACTCCTTCTTGAACTGTAAATTAATATTTTGACATGTAAAACTGCCCTTGTAGCCTATTTGCAGAATAAATGTTTGTTTTTTTTTTATTTTGATTAGGAAAAGTAGAAGAAATTTGTTTTTGATGCAATAAATTTTTTGCCTTTGTATGGGCAGTTGGCTGACTTGGACGACCTGCCCCATAGAAAAAAAAAATCGCGTCAAAAAAAATTTTGTTTTTGACTTGTAAAAGTGCCTTTGCGGCCTACTTGCAGAATAAAGTTCATTTATTTTATTTATGTGCTTCTACTATTTCCTAATCAGAACACGATGCCTAATATGTTTTTAAACGAGTCCTCACTAGTTTTGAACCCTGTAGAGTTAAAATAAAGAGTCGGTAAGTAACCGTATGATCCTAAACCGATATACCTACATTTGCCATAAAGTTTATACAAAAGTTGTAAATCCAACCTACTGTTTTATGCATAGAGTTTGTCCAAAGGATCTTGCACGGAAATGTACGAGACAAGAGATAACAAAAGAAACATCTTTAAAGTCGGATAGCTGTTAACTTTACCGTTATTTTGGCAATAAAAAGTATTTTTTTTTTGCGTAAAGGCACATAACATCATTTGAGCAGATGTTTTAAAAGTACACATATAAAGTAATAGTACATTACTTACCAAGGGCGGTAAAACAAAGAATGTCTCAGATCGCAGGTATTTGACGCCCGAGCCGAAGGCAAGGGCGATAATTATGCGATCTGAGGCTTTCTTAATTACCGCCCGAGGTAAGTACAACATTTTATGTCACCCCCTGGCCAGGAAGTGGGATTTTCCGCGCGCGGAGCGTGCGGTAATTGCCACTTTATGGCCAGGTATGACATAAATATTCATAAAGCTTTCGATCACATAAATAAATAAATATATATATTTTTTTGGACAATCTTACACAAATCAACCTAGTCCCAAACCAAGCAAAGCTAGTACTATGGGTACCAAGATATACATACTTATATAAATAAATAGATACTTAAATACATAGAAACCATCCAAGACTCAGGAACAAATATTCGTGTTCACACAAATACATGCCTTGACCGGGATTCGAACCCGGGACCTCCAGCTTCGAAGGCAGGGTCACTACCAACTAGGCTAAGGCGGTCGTCAAACATCCAGACAACCTTAGGGTTTTTTTATACAACGCCGGTGGCAAACAAGCGTACGGTCCACCTGATGGTAAGCGGCCACCGCAGCCTATAGACGCCCGCAACTTCAAAGGAGTCACGTGCGTATTACCGACCCTTTATAAGATTTGAGGATGCACTGTGTTTTGACAGCAGAAGGAACACATTTAGGTCCCTCGCTCTCAACACAGTGCATCCTCGGGAGCTCTGGCAACCTTGTTCACCTCCAGGAACACAACACTACATACTTGTTTAGTAAATAATGTTATTATGGCTGTGGTCTTCTGCAAGTGGTAACCATATCATATCTAATCACACTGATTAAAACTAACTGAAATTTAAGACAGTGTTCACGCAAAATGTGGCCCTTTTTATAGCAGCTGTATTTAATCTTGCAACCTTAAAATCATTTAACATTCATTGAATTTGCTTTTAACGAGAGGACACGTGGCGCATTAGCTTGTCCCGTCACAATATCCCTTAAAACCTTCAGGGAAACCACTTATTTTTAAACAAAAACCGCCGAAAACATCTGAAACGCGGACAATAGGTCACATCTCGCCGAGGCTGCCGGTGACAGGCTTAATTAATTAGTGCCATTCGATAAAGTACGCTTTAACGGATAAATATTAAGGTATATAGTTATATAAGTTCGAGAGTAAATCTTAATTTAGAGTGAAGGAAAAATTTAAAAATTTAGGCACCGAGCAGGATTCGAACCTGCGACCTCCCGGCACTCGCGGCCAGTCGCTCTAGCCAACTGAGCTATAGGTGCAATCGCTACCCAGTTGCAAATTCATCAACCGTTCCTTTCTACCGTTCCGTTCCGCAAAAAAAAGAAAAAAAAGAAAAGAGTAATACGCAAATGTTTGCATGCCTGCGTGCAGGCTGATTACATGGAACTGTATTATAATGTATAAGACCTATTTGTACTTACTGTATTCCAGCAAATAAACGATTTGATTGATTGATTGAAATCTTTCCCGAATGTGGGGGGATTTTCTTAATTCATTTTTTCTACTCCAGTACTCTTATCTGTCAATTATATGGTTCCGCAAATGAATATAAAAGCATGTCTTATGCAATTTCAAAAGTTTATTTAGTCTATTCTTCATAAAGACCCTAGGGTTATTATATGATATAATGCAACTGTTAATAGAGGTGCCCTCTGAACTCAAATAAAAAAAACAACGCTAAATTTACAACGAAAATCAAAACTGCCAACTTAACAAACAACTGAAGTCATATGGTTTGAAACAATAACAAAACTAAAGTAATTACTGCCAACATAAGGAAAAACGCAAGTCAGTAAATGACAGCTGAAAAAAAATACCGTGTCTATGATTACGTTCTGTGGACTGTCATTTGTCACTATCCACTTACCGCTCTTTCTTATGCTGTATTTCTGTTTAATTTTGTGTCTTATTATTTAATCCCTAGTCGTAGAAAAAGTAATGTATGCATTTATGCAACGTTGTGTAAGTAGGTCAAAAAAGGCTCATGGCGTCTTTATTATCAATTTTCGGCTTCGCCTCAAATTGTTACACACGCCACTCACCTTTTTTGAACCCTCTTATACAACTATTGCATAAAATACTATTATCTACACACCCACACAGCAAGTCATCTGTTCAAAAACCGTAGGTAAAGACCAGCTTTTCAATTTCCGAACTCTGTAATCTTATTAAAACACATTTGTGTTTTAATGCCTCTCATTATTGTAACAGTTGCATAAACTACTATGGAATGATATTTTTTACAGTTATTACGGAATCGCTATACAAGATTTGAGATACTTATTTGAATTATAGTGGGTCTATTTACTTAATAATACTCGGTATTTTTAAAACACAAAATATTTTTCAGTAATATAAAATATAATATGGCAGCCAGCACTGACGCATATGATCTCTTTGTATTGCAAAAGATTGTGACTAATTGGTACTGAGTTTCAATTTAAATTTTCGTGTGTCATGTTTAAAACTATATTTTATTAAACGGTTAAAATTCACCCTCATGTCGGAAGTTCTTCCTCTGTCTTTTAACTTCCCATTGACCTACGAACTTGATATTTGGTTACAATGTTTACTATTATGTATATTTTATCAACAAACACTAATTTCAATTTCCTTATTACTCCTATTAAAATAACTTAATTTGCTGTTGGTTCTGGCCTTATTACTATGTGTTTAGTCTACAATTGTTTTATCTTAATGTAGTTAAATGATTTTTGTGCCTTCTTCAAATCTTCGGTTATTAAGTGTGAAAATTGTGACGCTGATGAATAATTTCATTAAGTACCTAAGTACTTATTTAATCAGGAAGCAGGGACGTAAATGATTAAATAGTCGAAATAATTGAATAGTGATAACTTTTATTGTGCGTGTGGCAACCCTGGTAACCAATGCCTGGGGGGCCGGTCCGAAGCGTAGGTATAAACCTGGGTTCCCACGGTGCAGAGGAGTAGCACTGGCTGAAGACTAAATACTTGAGTTTTTACCGTTTAGTAAATATAAGTACTGAGTTACCATTTGATGTACTGTTTAAATGGATCTTTATAACAGCAAGCCACATTAATAAGCCATTACTCGGCTTGTCAATCTTGTGAAGTATAACAAGTCAGTTTCATTATGTTTCTATTTTAAGCTCTATTCGCTCGTTATATTTAGCTTTCCCTTCAATTATCACAAACCTGTCGCTTACAGGCATCGACCTTTGTTGCTTATTATTTTAAATGTCATTCATTGCGTCTGTCAATTCAAATTGTGACAAAAGTATTAATAATACCAATAAAGTGATTAAGGCCGGTTTTATAAAAATCCGTTAGACCAAATGTCAGATCAAATTTCAGTAACTCAGTACATTTTTTGTCATAACAAACCGACATAAGGTCTGACGGATCTTTATAAAACCGAGCCTAAAGGATACTATGACTTTATAAAAGTTTTAGATAGTAACATATCCATTTCTTGATTTCATTGTGCGTAGTATAATTTAAACGGAAAAAAGTCGTTTTACGTTTGAAAACGGTCGTTTTGGAGTGATGTTTGAAACGATATTTCTTAATGAAAAATCCGAAAAATACATTTAAAGTTTACGACATTAGGTCGCTATAGTTTCTAGATAGTAACATTGAGAAAATATCAAGATATGTGTAAATTCATTCAGAAAATGGCCTAGCTAGATAGATGAGCGTTCTTAACTCATAAGGCCTCGTAATACACATTTGAAGTGGACCTTATGATAGATACCAAAGGTAACTATACCGAGTTACCTTTGGTATCTATCATAAGGTCTACCAGGGCCTAAGGCCTTACCAGGCTACGGATCGATTCAACCGCCGCTTCCCGTATGTTACAAAATATCCTATCCTACTATCCTACTAATGTTATGAATGATGATGTTTAGATGTTTGTTACTGAATGTCGCAAAAACGGCTAAACGTATTATAATGAAACTTGGTATACAGTGAGTTTATAGCCTGTATTAACATAAAGTATACTTTCTAATTTTGTATTAAGTAGTACCGCCGCTAACGCAAACTACTAATAAATTAAGGATTATAGTACAAATGAAGGAACGGTTGAAGAATTTGGGGCCGGGTGAAAGTTGCACCTATAGCTCAGTTGGTTAGAGCGACTAGCCGCGACTGACGGGAGGTCGCAGGTTCAAATCCTGCTCGGTGCGTAAATTTTCCAATTAGGTACGAAATAAGTCGCGGGCAAAAGTTAGTTCATAAATACTGTTTTTTTAAATAGCTGATTTGTAAATACAGTTTTAATGTGAAGTTTTTGCTTCATCGTTTATGATATAATAAAATCGTTCACGTTTAATGAATCAGAAATATATAACCGACACATCCCTTTGTCAGTGGACCCCCACATAAATCCATTAAAGCACTTGAAATTACCAATCGCGAACAGTTCCGCTCTGACGGGTCGGATTATCTGTTTTTATTATCGAAACTTTCGCAATTGGGTAAATGGAATGATTATTGATAATGATATTCGATGGGAATTCGAATGTGACATTTGAGATTAATTTGATTAATAAAAAAATATTTTTTATTGATTTACAGGTGGTAATAATAGGTAAATAACAATAACTTATAATATTACAACTAACTTAAATCTAAAACAGGCCCTCGGGGCATTGTACCGAGGATGCTGGCGGCATTTCCTCGCTGTATCGCAATGCTGATACGTTGTGCGAGGAAGTCGCCAGCTCTTCGGTCACCAGTTAACTCAACCAAACGCTTCGCGATTTCAGTAAATAACTTGTGCGCGCTGGGACCCCATGGACCAAGAGTTTCGACACCAAAAGGTACAAAATTGTACTCTCTGCATTTTTCGCCGCTGCACCCGCTTTTACTGTAGTTCGTTGGAGGTGGGACGGTGCCAGTGTGTCTACAGTTTACACAGGTAGCAACCAAAAAATGTTATTATTATTCATTTGATTAATTGAATTGGTAGACTTTGTTTGGTTTTGTGTATTTTTTATATGACTGCCCAAAAACTGTTTTCAAAGTTCATGTAATGTACTGACAACTCTTACAAGTCGTATTTGAGATTTTTTGTTCTCGATGGCTTAACTGGGAAACTTGGAAAAAAATTGAAATGTCGGTTTCTGATTTGAATTTAATGAGGGCTACCGCGTATGAATTCGCCGCTAGAGGCGCTAGTGTAGCGTGAGATTTCCGAAATGTCAAATGTCACTCTTTATGGTTGCGCTACGCGGGTTAACATCTAATTGGAACAACATGGTGACTATTTTGCAATACCTGAGCTTGATTATGCCAAATATGAGTTACGGGTCAACTTATGCATGACAACTAAACTTAAGATGTAATTTATATGTACCTAATTGAATACCTAGTCGCATAAACTGTTAATATTTTGCATGCCATATGCAATGGCTGATTAAGGAGATACTGAATGTTTTGTATTAAGATCATGACAACCCTTTTTCTTGCAAAATAAACTATTTGTATTATGTCCTCCTTTTTTTCCGAATAAAACAGGACTGCGCTACAATGCGGGATGTTCGATATTTATACGGTACGGTTTTAAAGTATTAAATGATTTAAATGTAAACTTCGTTCTCATTCCCATATTAACCAGTAACAATTTATGACAGCTGCCTTACTCGACAGTGGCGCCAACTGGTGAGCACAAAAACGGTAGCCCTCAATATGTTAACTAGTGCATATTTTAAAAGTTTCGCGTTTACCTTGTTTACGTAATACTTAAATTTTCAAGATAGACTTGATCAACGAAATAATGCAACTCACTATGAAGTTTTTTTTTATACAACGCCGGTGGCAATCAAGCGTACGGTCCACTTGATGGTAAGCGGCCACCGCAGCCTATAGACGCCCGCAACTCCAAAGGAGTCACCTACTCGTTGCCGACCCTTTATAAAATTTGAGGATGCATTAAATAAATAAATATTAGAGGACAATCTTACACAAATCGAACTAGCCCCACAGTAAGCTCAAGAAGGCTTGTGTTATAGGTACTACACGACGATATATTTAATAGATATAAATACTTAAATACATAGAAAACATCCAAGACTCAGAAACAAATATTCATGCTCATCACACAAATGTTTGCCCTGACCGGGATTCGAACCCAGGACCGTCAGCTTCACAGGCAGGTGCACTACCCACTAGGCCAGGGGTGGGCAAACTTTTTTCATGGCGGGCCAGTAAGCTTGAGAAATTTCGGAGGAGGGCCATAATTGCAGCAAAACTGCACTTTTGTATAAAACCGCTGCTCTGGTTTTTGGCTGAACCGTCAAAATATAATCATCGCGGGCCATGTACTAATTAATTCGATGTATCGGCGGCGGGCCGGATAAAATGCTTTCGCGGGCCGCAGTTGGCCCGCGGGCCGTACTTTGCCCACCACTGCACTAGGCTAAACCGGTCGTCAAAATTGTGTTGACAGTAGAAGCGACAATTTTAGTTCTCTATACTCCTCATTGGTTCTTACCGAGTTTGTCAACTCACGATCATTCTAGAAAGTCAGTGAACACTCACCCACACTGACCGTTCCATTAATTAGTATATTAATTAAAAAAAGCGTTTGAAGCGGAGTTTTTACTCGGTTAACCTCTTCAGTGAAAACGACGTGCCTCGGTACAAACGGCAACCCAGTTAACTGACCATTCGTGAACCTTATTACAATGAGCATAAAGTGCAGGAATGGTTAGTTAACCGTGTTGGCGATGGTACAAACCTCAGGTCACTTATGACTTTTTGTTTCTGAGTGCACAACTTGCCTCAAAGCAAAGTTTAAATTGAATCGCGGTTATTTCAAGATTAAAAAAGCAAAATTAAAATAAATAAAATGATGCACGCTATAACTTTTACCAGGGAATTAACATTAAACGATCCTTTTCTTACGCCATGCGGAAAGTTTGGAGTTTAGAAAACTTTGGGTTGTTCCCTAAATCACAACACTCCAAGTTTTGTAATAGAGTTATGGGGGGTGTTTTATATTGCAACTTAACCTTAATTAGCATTTTTTTTAATTAAAAAAATATATTAAAATATATTTTTGGACAATCTTACACAACTCAACCTAGTCCCAAACTAAGCAAAGTTTGTACTATGGGTACCAAGTGACGATATACATACTTATATAGATAAATAGATACTTAAATACATAGAAAACATCCAAGACTCAGGGACAAATATTCGTGTTCATCACTATGCCGCGGGGGGACCCCTTATTTTAGTTTATTTATTTTTAAGTTTTTATTTTAAGTCTAGTTTGTAGGCCTTTTATTATATTGTATATTATATTATGTTATGATTTGTCAATGATAGTAGCTGTTGGTTCTTCACACAAATACATGTCCTGACCGGGATTCGAACCCGGGACCTCAAGCTTCGAAGGCCGGGTCACTACCAACTAGGCTAAAGCGGTCGTCAAATTATTATTTCCTAAAAACATATTTTACAATTTTTCCAATATACGTTGAAACCTGTATAGGATACAGAATTAAGATAGGATATAGATATAGATTTTAAGAGAGGTAGGGCACAGCAAAATGTCATCTTGCTCGAATTTGGAGCAGCCCAACTGGGGCATTACCTCCACCTTACAGAAGACCACAGCCGTGTAGTGTTGTGTTCCTGGAGGTGAGCAAGGTTGCCAGAGCTCCCGAGGATGCACTGTGTTGAGAGCGAGGGACCTAAATTTGTCCCTTCTGCTGTCAACACAGTGAATTTTAAATTTCATAAAGGGTCGGCAACGCGTACGTGACTCCTTTGGAGTTACGGGCTTCTATAGGCTGCGGTGGCCGCTTACCATCAGGTGGACCGTAAGCTTGATTGCCACCGGCGTTGTACCTATAAAAAAAATAATTTAAACACACACACATACGTAAAACACATACTCGAATCGACGACCGGGTTGGTTTTCAACGGCCTCCTTTGTAGCTTCAATATCGATCGAGAGGGGGGTCGATCTTCAAGAGTCAAATCTCCAGTCTCCACTATTAAAACGATTAAACCAACGCTGTGCCATCTGTTCATTTAACACGTCCCACCTTCAACTTCAAACTATTTTCTTGCTGCCGCGGCTGCTTTAAATTTTTGTTTCCAATAATGTCTCAACAATACACAAATTTAGTCTTTGTCGCCCTCCATACTTTTTATTATCAAAACGTGTTACGCCTTCAATTAACAACTAAAGACAGTATGACTAAATTAAAGTACAACAATTGCATTCTTTACAGAACTAGAAAATTGTCTGAACAGGTTACGACATGCATAAATAGTGGTGTAGTAAATTTTTAGTTACGAAACCCGACATTACTTACGAGTCAGTATTATTGGATTCGATGAGTTTTTAACAAAGCCTCAAATATACCGACTGACAACCGCTGTCAGTTCGCGCGGGAAACGGTAGATTTGACAGTTGTTGCTAAGATTGGTTAGGCGCGTATAATGTTGTTTTGTGTCCATAAATTGTTAATTTAATGCAGACTCTTTGTATATTTGTAGAAACAGCGATTACATTTTGTTATTTATCTATTTTATGTCTTTCACTGCTAAAAGTATATTTTCTTGATACATTGGCCTATCCATCTACTATATTGATAACATTTCCGAAGGTATTTTTGTCAAAAGATCAAGCTAGCACCTTTCAACGTCTGTAAAATTAAACCTCTGATGCGTGTACCTTTGAACAATACGATCCTATCGATTCTGAATGAATTGTCAAAGGATATCTCAGGTTTGTATCGCGATTCGGTATTGCGTAGGTATTAACACGTTTTAACGAGAATTCTGAGCCTTATGTAATACCTAATAACATAGTATAGAACAAAGTCGCTTTCTTTGTCCCTATGTCCCTATATCTCTATCTTTAAAACTACGCAACGGATTTTGATGCGGTTTTTTTTAATAGATAGAGCGACTCAAGGAGAAGGCTTATATGTATAATACATGCATCAGCATTGCATCCGTGCGAAGCCGGGGCGGGTCGCTAGTACCTAATAAAAGGGCAAATGCTAATTATATCCATAATTTTTTTCATGATATAAGGTGGTAAAAAAGGTCTTGCTCGAATTTGGAGCAGCCCAACTGGGGAAGTACCTCCGCCTTGCAGAAGACCACAGCCATAATAACATTATTTACTATACAAGTATGTATTAGTGTTGTGATCCTGGAGGTGAGCAAGGTTGCCAGAGCTCCGGAGGATGCACTGTGTTGAGAGCGAGGGACCTAAATGTGTTCCTTTTTTTTGAACCTGATTGTGGCTTAATATGCCGGGCCCAATAAAGCGATAGGAGTGCGCGGTTGAAGAGTAGCCTGGGGAAAATCCAGGGGAAAACCTCCGGCACGACAGGAATACTCTAGGAGTTTGCGCTCCAGTGAGATTGGTTGAGCGCTTTCAACCGAATCTGAGGTGTGAGTGGAATCGAGCTACTGGGAGTTTTGTCGCTGGTTCACTAAACCTAGCCTAGCTGAGAAGAGTCCAGAAAGAAACTCAGCTAGACCCGAACTGGGTCGGAGTGACTCTACCCGGTGTGCGGCGGTACCGGGACGAATAGGGACTATATGTGTCAGTGTTGTCGCGATCGCGCGGTGAGTGTCCCCGCCCCCGTACTGGGTGTCGTAATAGCCGACTATGGGAACCAAGTTGTAGGGTGTTGTGAAATTCTCTCCATCTTTAAACCTACAATTGCTAAATGTGGCAGTGGAATTAAATTTCTTGTGCTCTGCCTACCCTTTTTGAAATACAGGCGTGAGTTTATGTATATACGTAAAAAATATAGTTAAAATTATAAGTACCCATGTGTATAACATTTTAAACTCTCGCGCTTTGTAAAAATACTTAAAGATTTGTTTAAACGGGTCTAACGAGCTATTTATGTATTTACCTTTGTTACCGACGTTTCGACACGGGTTGCACCGGTCTTAGTCGCGGTTAAACTCAGTTTACCGGTCAAATCATAAATCTTTAAGTATACCCATGTGTAGATATAGATACTCGTATGTTAATGTAAAGGTATCTTTTATGGAAACCATAGCAGCTCCGTTTCAGTCGGTTACCGTAAACCGGGGTTACTTTCAAATTCAGGGGCGACTTTTAAAATCAAGTTTTTAAGCCGTATTTCTAGTTTTTATTTGGTTAACCTGTGTCGGTGTTATAACTTGGTATATTTACTATCTATTTACTGAACTGAATTAAATTAGAAATACTTAGTGACGATTACATTAGTGTTCTTAATCTATCAAAGTTGACGACCGGTTTAGCCTAGTGGGTAGTGCACCTGCCTGTGAAGCTGACGGTCCTGGGTTCGAATCCCGGTCAGGGCAAATATTTGTGTGATGAGCATGAATATTTGTTTCTGAGTCTTGGATGTTTTCTATGTATTTAAGTATTTGTATCTATTAAATATATCGTCGTCTAGTACCCATAACACAAGCCTTCTTGAGCTTACTGTGGGGCTAGTTCGATTTGTGTAAGATTGTCCTCTAATATTTATTTATTTTATTTATCAAAGTGGCCCCGTTTTTTTCCAAAGTCACCCCAGTTTACGGTACCGCGATAAATATATTTGTAAAGGCCTTAACAAACCACTCCCGACAAATTTCAAACGATTTTTTTTTTGTTTCTCTTGTATGTAAATAAGTTATTTCATGTATTAAACAGGGCGTGGCAACTGTCACGAAAGGTGCGAGTCAGACAAATTACCAGGCAGATTTAAGGTGTAGCCGCTTTTCATCCACGGAACCCTAATAGAAGTACTATTAATCAGTGGGACCGGAATTTACATGTGGAAATGTTATTTACGGGCGTGATGGCAGGATTTTTTTGATACAACGCCGGTGGAAAACAGGCATACGGTCCGCCGTTGGTAAGCTGACACCGCAGTCTATAGACGTCCGCAACTCCAAAGGAGACACGTGCGCGTTGCCGACCCTTTATAAAATTTGAGGATTCACTGTGTTGACAGCAGAAGGGACTTTAGGTTCCACGCTCTCAACACAGTGTATCCTCGGGAGCTCTGGCAACCTTACTCTCCTCCAGGAACACAACACTACATACTTGTGTAGCAAATAACTGTAGGATGTCACTTAAGCGAAGCTTATGCATTAATTGGCAGCCTTTATGATAAATTGTTCAAATACTGTAGAACTTTAAATGTATATGATCAAGTCACACTAGCCATAATATCAGAATATAAGGACAGAATGGGAAAACTAAATAGGTATGAGAGGCCAACCGGGCTGCGATATTCGACTAACCAAAAAACATACATTTTACCTAATAATACTAGTAATGTATATGGCAGGAGAGTATGGACGTACTACCTACCTCATACACTAAATGGTTTCCCCATACATGTTATCAATAAAATAGAAGACAATCCAAAGCAAACTAAAAATATCATAAATAAACAATATTGTATAGCTCAATCTAAACGAAAGAAGACCATATATTAAATAAAATATAAGCTTAGCATCACAATCTTAAAATGTAAAGAATTAGCTAAGTAATTAACATAAAATGTAATTAATTTTCTTTTGAAATAAACAGTTCAATTTTTTTTTCTTTGTTTAAATAATTTATTTATTTCAGGATAAATATACAATACAATACATAATACTCTTTATTGCACACCTCACACAAATGAATCAGCTACACACAGAATCAAAACAACAACAGTATACAGGTAGAGGTAGACAACAGGCGGTCTTATCGCTAAAGAGCGATCTCTTCCAGACAACCTTTGGGTAGCGGAAAAAAATAACATAAATTAAGCAGTAATATAAATAAATTACTAGAGAATATATGTGATAATCCATATTGAAAGGGACCTTATGGCGGCCGGCACTTACGCCTTTATTGCCGCTGTTCCAATACAATAGTGAATAGGTGTAACGAAAGCGCCCGCCGCCATAAGGTCCCTTTCGATGTGGATTATCACATATTGTCAATCTTGAGTTAAGTTAGGAAATCTGTGCGACATTAGTTAGCTCACGTCAAAGAACAAATTATTACAATACCGGATTAGTTTACCATCGGAATAGCTGTCATTACATAAGTACATTGACGTAGGTTGGACGACCGCTTTAGCCTAGTTGATAGTGGCCCTGCCTTCGAAGCTGGAGGTCCCGGGTTCGAATCCCGGTCAGGGCATGTATTTGTGTGATGAACACGAATATTTGTTCTTGAGTCTTTGATGTTTTCTATGTGTTTAAGTATCTATTTATCTATATTAGTATGTATATCGTTACTTGGTACCCATAGTACAAGCTTTGCTTAGTTTGGGACTAGGTTGATTTGTGTAAGATTGTCCAAAAAAAATTTTTTTTTTTTTTAGGTATATATGGAAAAGTGGTCACCACTAATTGTATTCTAATTGCGGGTAAGTTATACCAAATGTCGATCTCGCCTCGCTAAATAAGGAAGACTAAGGCTCGGTTTTATAAAGATCCGTTAGACCTTATGTCGGTTTGTTATGTCAAAAAATGTACTGAGTTACTGAAATTTGATCTGTCATTTGGTCTAACGGATCTTTATAAAACCCGGCCTTAGATGAACATCGAGCAGCTTCGTAGACTCCCCCCTCTGTCGTAACTCGGCGATCACTCATTATGGGCCGCACGGTCCGGAGTCTTAGGCATATACTCACGGACCCGGACAACGATCACAGCGTCCATCGAAAGATGGAACGCTGCGCCTACGGCGTCCAACTCAGACACGACGCGTACACTTAGGCATTCCAGCCTGCGGGAACGCCCACCGCGCGATCGCGACAACAGACACATATAGTCCCTATTCGTCCCGGTACCGCCGCATATCGGGTAGAGTCAGTCCGATCCATGTCGGGCCTAGTTGAGTTCAGTTTCTTGCTGGACTTTTCTCAGCTAGGTTTAGTGAACCAGCAACAAGACTCCCAGTAGCTCGTTTCCACTCACACCTGAGATTTAGTTGAAGTCGCTCAACCAATCTCACTGTACCGCAAACTTAGATTATTCCAGTGTTTAAGGGTCGGCACCAACATACGATCACAGGCCTGTCATCGTCAAATATGGCGCCGGCAGCTGTCATCCCATAGAAACTTGTCAAACTTTCCATACAATCAGATTTTAACGAATGCCGCTTATGATTACAGACGGTTTGGTGCAACCCACCCTAAGTTGCCCGCGTGGTCGTGTCGGAGGTTTTCCCTGTATTTTCCCCAGGCTACTCTCCAACCGCGCACTCCTATTGCTTTATTGGGCCAGGCCTGTAAAGCCACAGTCAGGTTAAAAAAAAGCGTCATAGACGAGTTGATCGTAGACGATCATATTCAATTGCTATCGCTAATTAGACCCCGTGATACTAATCCATTTTACTGAAACATTTCCATAAAACATTCAATACAAAATGCAAAGAAATTGCGAACTTCTGAAAACTTGAGGCAGAGGGCATTGAAATATATAAAAAAACCGTAGTAACTTCGAAATCTTGCATAATTCGTGGGAATAATTTGGCAAACTTTTAATTGGGGGATATTCTTACAGGATTTTACACAAATGTGCCCTTGACTCAAACTTCAGAGCACCGACTAATGAATTATTCTCTATTGTATTTCCTACTTAAATGCTGCATTATATCTAAATAGTATTTTATGCAACTGCAACATAATGAGAGGCATTAAAACCAGAGTGTAGTTGTGAGTTAAGATTTCATAACCGTTCAACTTATGATGCGGTTATAGCCATCCCCGCCTGGGGTTATAGCGTGCGCGCGCGGGGCGGGGTGCGGGGTGGGGCGCACGATATGTCATAAAGGGTTACCTATCGCAAATTCGAAATTTTTTATGCCGAATGTTAAAAGTCCGAAAACGAAACGCCTTTTTTCGTTTTACATTTTTCCGAAGTTTCATCATGGTCACAATTTTAATATCTAGCTGATTTAAAATCACAATGATTAAAATTCCGTACATTCATTTGCCAATTTTTTATTTGTCCGTAGGTTTAAAATACCGAAACGTCATCCAGATATTTCTAAAGATAACAAAGTTCATTTCCATCGAGTTATAACAAATCATGAATACTGTGTTATTTGCTATGAATTTAATTGCAGGCGCTGATTGAGGAAACTCATAATTATATTTCGGCTAGGACTAAAAATTACGTTCATTATTATGATCAGTCTTCAAACAGTCGATACAATTATTAATCGATTTTGTCCCAACAAGTCTTTCTGGGCTTTTATAAAAAAAATAACCTCGAAGATTAAGACGGGAGCTTCGCTTCACTTCAGCTCCCGTCTTAATCTTCTAACCTATCCGCATCAGAGTCGATTTTGTCCCAACAAGTCATTCTGTGTTTTTATAAAAAAATTATCTCGAAGATTAAGACGGGAGCTTCACTCTCGCTTAGTCTTATATAACGAAATTATGGAAAATGTCACGTCGACTTTCCGTATCATTGAAATTATGAAAATGTGGCTAACGTATAAGTTGTCAAATGTAAAAATTGGGAACTGTAAAGTGGGCTTTTGAATTGCGGAGAATGACATTTGGTAAAATGAATCCGTGGTATTTTAAACAGTTACGAAACAAAGTATTTGGATTGTAAAGATTCGGTGAACCGTTTTCGGACAAGTGAAATTCGGTAAATAGATTTTCGAAACATCGATAGGTTACCGTCATAAAGCTGGTCTTTACATACAGTTTGTGCTCACATTGAAGAGGATTTACTATATGGGTGTAGTTAAAAAAATGACATTTCAACAAGTAAGTATTATAAGATATAAGTTAATTGATTTCATGTCACACCTGCAGGCGAATCACGTAACTTTATGTAGGTACTACCGTTAGATAGATTTTAATGTCAATTTTGAAGTATAAATGTATGAGCTGACAATTAAAATCTGCCTAACGGTAGTAAATAAGTTACGTGATTACCCCGCTGGTCTTAGAGGGATGAAATTTTGTACTTACCACGGGCGGTAATAAAGAAAGCCCCAGATAGCATATTTATTGCTATTACCTTCGGATCGTTAATTTTTTTACCGTAGGTAAGTAATGTACAGTCAAAGGCACCAATATGTAGGTATAAATTTTATCATCTAAATTCATTGAAATAAGATATAGCAGAATCCGCTTATAACGACTCCGCTTATAACACCGCTTTTAACGACTTCAAAATCACCTCACGTAAGGTTTCGTGGGCCATTCTACTTTTTCGTGTACATAATTTACAGACACTTTTTTTTTAAATGCAGATTTTGGAATACTTGGCCCTTACTTCATAATTTTGTACTGTTATTTAGAAAGAGGTTTAATTGTAGTATCACTTGGGATAGTTTTGGTAATTAACGAACCACAGCTAATATACATAAATCGAGTAACTCAGTGGTCCTTGGATGTCTCACCATTTGTATGAAAAAATGGTTTTTACCACTGTGTTACCCACCTTTTACAGAAATATGTTAATATTTAAGTATTTTTATCTATAAATTCCTTTTATTAGTTTCAGGCACTATTCCGAAATCCTATTTTTGTACTCTAATTCAATACATATCATAGTTTTTTTTTGTAATAGAAAATTGGTCATGAAAAAGTAGAATGACCCTCGTACCAAACATTTTCAAAGTAAACCAGTCCGTTTTGTGCGACGTCCTGTTAGTGCGACGTAATATCACCGGTCCCTTGACTTTCGCTGTATCTGGATTCCACTGTATATATATACTTATGCCCTCGAATGTACAATGTATTTACTAAAAGGCTTGTATGACGTGGATGGTAACAAAATTGATTGATATCCTACGATGTTATTTTCCTTAAAAATTGGTACAGATTGGATGTAATGGTGCGATAATTTTATTAAAGGGATTCAAAGGGAATTCTCCGATCTTAGTATTCATGACTCCTAAAACTCACCTTAAAAGAACCAGTTCAATACTGATCTCCGATTTCGTATGGTTGTGATGGGTTTCGGGTAACTTATACCGGTGTGAGGCGAGTTGAGGCGGTTGTGGTTGTGAATAGCTTAGCTAACTGAGCGTGGAAAACACCGCCTACATGATACCCACGCATAGGGATGCTTTGGTTGTTACAATAATTTGCAGGGGTCGATTCGATACTTACGTTCCGTATTCTAAGTTGAGTTCTATCTATTCTGTGGATTCATTCAGGGGTCAAACATTTTCTTGTTGTTATTCTGTCCCGTCAGCGAGGAGACAACAGTAACCGAGTCTCTTAGAAAAATGTTAATATGGACTTCAAGTATGCTTAAGAGATGACCCATGTCCGAATGGATATATGCTCATCGCTAAAACTCATGTTTGGTAGATTTAATCTATATAAAATCACAGTTTTAAAGAGTGACTCGGGAGACGAAACCACGGTAACGAGCAACAAAGAATAGTTGATCCACCCTCAGACATGTTAGCTAGAAGGGTGTGAAAGCTAGCGTGCGAAATATTGAAATACTATTTGAGAAGCTCTTTGATTGATCCACTGTTTTCGATCAACGAAACAATCAGTCCCGAATTATAGGCATTACATGGACAATCCATGATTTTCTATATTATAAAAATATTTTTCGACACAATGAGAGACTTATTTTTGGCGTATCATCGCAGTAGATACTATTGTTGTGCTCATTTTATATTTTTCTACATATTACCCAAGTCGATTCTGGGGACCTTGTTAGCGGGCGATGGACTAGCAACCTATCACTGAAATATCACATATTTTCTATCTTTAAACCTATTGCTCGACAAATATTTATTAGAAAAATGTTACTATACATTACAGGAATTCCTGAATGAATCGTAGATTAGATGTATTTAGTTTAGTGATATGTTAGTATTTAAGTAGATTTTTAGTTAATTGCTGTGCCCTTGCAGGGTGCATATTATAATGTGTATTTTGTACTATATTGTAATATGTGTGCAATAAACAGTTTGAGTTTGAGTTTGAGTTTGCTAAATGTGGCACTGGAATTGAGTTTCATGTTCTCTGTCTACCCGTTAATGCAGCCCCTGTATTCCCAAAACGGGTAGACAGAGGACATGAGTAGACAGAGTTTATCTATGAGTATTTATCTACACCCATACAGTAAATCCTCTTTTATGTGCTCAAAAAGTGTAGGTTAGGACCAACTTTACAATATCGCGCCGGTCCGGGGCGGAGATGGCCATAACAGCATCAAAAACTGTATCGTTATGGCCATCTCCGCCCATTACGATACAGGCTCGTGCTCAAAAAGACTTCAACGAGCTCACGAACTCGAACTCCTGCACTTTCAACGCAATGGTGCCTCAACACATGAAAGAGAATTTAATGTATGGGTGTAGATAAAGTAGTGTATACAACTGTACATAATTAGGCCTTAAAAAACTCGTGTGATCCGATTATGAAACTCGCTCGGTAAAACCACATTCGTGTTTTAAGACCTCTCATTATGTATCAGTTGCATAAACTACTATTATGTATTTACCCAACCCAGATGGGAAACTAGTCCTTGTTGTGATTAGACTGGTTTCCTCTCGATGTTTCCTTCACCAAAAAGCTTTTGTAAATTATCAAAATGATATTTTATACATATGTTATTTTTTAATACGCCAGCGGGACGAGACGGGGTTCTAGGGTTATAATCAGTATTTTGATTTTTGACTAATTGTGATAATCCATATTGAAAGGGACCTTATGGCGGCCGGCACTTACGCCTTTATTGCCGCTGTTCCAATACAATAGTCAATAGGTGCAACGTAAGCGCCTGCCGCCATAAGGTCCCTATCGATGTGGATTATCACAATTTGCAACTTGGATTATTCGTTGGGCCAACATCATAAACAAGTCTGCAAAAAATCAGAACTACCGGATTTGACGCAAAGCACTCCTTACTTTCAGGCGACAAGGTTACTGTATTGTTTTTTTTTTATATAACGCCGATGCAAACAAGCGTACGGTCCGCCTGATGGTAAGCGGCCACCGCAGCCTATAGATGCCCGCAACTTCACAGGAGTTACGTGCACGTTGCCGACCATTTATAAGAGGATTTATTATTATTTATTATTTATAGATTAAGATTTGAGGATGCACTGTGTTGACAGCAGAAGGAACACATTTAGGTCCCTCGCTCTCAACACAGTGCATCCTCGGGAGCTCTGGCAACCTTGCTCACCTCCAGGGACACAACACTATATACTTGTATAGTAAATAATGTTATTATGGCTGTGGTCTTCTGCAAGGCGGAGGTACTTCCCCAGTTGGGCTGCTCCAAATTTATGAAATGTTATTGAGATATTTGAATAGGATTTTCACCTTTGGCATATATTTTTCGATGTTACTTTTGGAGTAGTAATTTTTTTTTTTTTACCTGACTGTGGCTTTATAGGCCGGGTCCAATAAAGCGATCGGAGTGCGCGGTTGGAGAGTAGACTGGGGAAAATCCAGGGGAAAACCTCCGGCACGACCACGCGTGCGGTTTGGAACACTGGACTACTCTAAGAGTGCTCGCAGAGTGCGCAAGCTCCAATGAGATTGGTTGAGCGGTTTCAACCGAATCTGAGGTGTGAGTGGAATCCAGCAACTGGGAGTTTTGACGCTGGTTCACTAAAATTTTGAGCCAACTACCCTATCTACTAGATACTGATGCTGAGATACGCGTCATACTCGTGAACGGGTGTTGTTTGTGGGCTCCGGTCTGTTCATGTTTGCAAGGACTAGTAACTTCGTACTAGTGGTCTGTGGAATTGACATGATGAGCGCTCTGTTCTCATTTGATTTTATTTTTAGACTACTCAGAGAGCTTATACATCTCTGAGGATATTTATTTATTCGATTTTATTATTTTCATGTTGACGCTTAGAGATATATCTCACAATATTTTATTATGATTAGTGTACCTACCTTATTACCTTTTATCTTGACGCTTCGAGACCTCATACATCTCTAATAAATCTCGATTGTTATTAGTTTCTTAGTCTTATTTTTGTTTGATATAGATAGATTTTGACTTGTAAAAGTGCCCTTGAGGCCTATTTGCAGAATAACCCCCTTAATCATAGAACTTAAACCTCTGCTAAGTAAAATGTTTTTGTCCCACTCTCACAAACGTAAATATCAAAGTGACAAATAAGGACAAACTAACTTTAGCGGGTAGTGAACATTAGGCTTATGAATAAGGGGATATATGTTTTGATTTCTATTACCGAACCGATTAATATGCATGACTGTTTCAAATATGTCGCTGTACATATTTGAAATAATCATGTATGTTAGGAAGAATTTATACGAGATTTTTACAGACTAGTGAAGGCGAAAAAGTCGTTCTTGGTATAAAATTCTACATTAAAATTCCAAGACACATTAATGCACTGACGGATTCTAAATTTAAGTCTGTCGTGAAACAAACACTTATTTCAAAAGCATTTATTATAAGATAAACGATTAATTACATCATGGATGTTTGGCAGTGATAGCGTCCAGCACAAGTAATCTAACACAAAAATGTTTTGTCCTAAATATATATATGTGTGTGTTTTATATTATAGCATTTCAATTCTGTAGTATCACGATAGTGTTATTTTATATACATTGTATATTGTTTTGAAAAAATGACACCTCGCCGAGTTTCTTACGCCGGTTCTTCTCGAGGCAGATGTTTATTTTACCGGTGGTAGTTTCTTGACATTCATAAGTGCATAACATGCCTAAATTGAAGAATAAAATAATGATTCCATTTCATTTCATTCCATTTGATTTTTTGATACAAAATTCTCCCGAAATACAGAATTAAAGCGCAAACACGTGTCATATTAACGTTTATCGTTACTGTTTATTATCCAACGTAGGGACTAATGGTTCGGAGCACTTTGCTCGAGAAAAAAATCACTTCAAACAAACAAGTCGCATTAGAGCGAATGTCTTTTACGTATAAAATCTCTTTGTAGCAATAGCGAAAGGATTATTCGGGGCGGAAGCGCTCATTTGAAAATGGACTGTGAGTTTAGAGTTTTAAGGTGGTTTTTGGATGGTTTCGTTGTCGTGTCGGAAAATGTCTCATTGCTTGAAGACTCTTTGCGTCGTGTGTAATGGTTTTAAGGCGTTCTGCTAAGTTGAGAATGATGTCTTGTATTTACTCAAATCGTTATAGTTTTGCCTCATTTTTGGGGTGACTACGAATAAGCGGGGCCACTTTGATAGATTCGGAACATTTTTATAATCATAAATAAGTATTTCTAGTCCGATTCAGTTTAGTAAGTGGTTAGGAAATTTACCAAGATATTTCACTGACCTCATGCTAACCAAATTAAAACTAACATACGGTATAAAAACTGGAATTTAAAGTCGCCCCTCAATTTGTAAAGTAACCCCGGTTAACTGTATGTAAATACTTAATTGTACGCGAGACAAAGGTAAAAAATACAGACAAAACAGATTATGCATGTACAAAGGCAAACTTATCCCTGTAAGGGATATTTCTTCCTAGTAATACGGTATTTGACACATGTTACAATTTATAACATGGTTACCCTATGGAAAATAAATCGTCAAAATATCACAATAAAATATAAATTACAAAATTTTACTGACATTATAAGAAAAATATGAATCAAAGATTCGGTAAATGTATTTCTCTTTATGAATGAACTTGCAGCTTTTTATTTATTTATTTAAACTTTATTGCAGAAAACAAATGAGTACAAATGGCAGACTTAAGGCATCCTCTAACAGTCAACCCTAAGCGCCAAACAGAAAGGTTGGCCAACTTGCAAAGGTCGAACGGCAGTTTTTGTAAAGACACCGTCTTATGTATGTACGTAAGCATTTTATTGGACACAATAACAGGTTAAAACAATATAATATATGTGTCACATAAGATTAGAGTACAGAGGCGAACTTATCCCTACATCCGTCCGTCACATTTAGGACTGATACATTGCGCGCTGAACTAATTGCATAGGAAAGCAATGACTTAAACCTATTTACAAGGGGATGCCTCAATTCGATCAGCCACGCCAAGCACGAGATATGCTTAGGTATGTCTTACGCGCACGACAAAATGGGATGCAACACTCTTCGTAAATGGTTTTTTTAGACAAATCTCGATAAATAATTATTGACTGTGTGCAGTTTCATTAAATTTCTTCTAGCCAAAACAATTATTATCAAACTGAATAATAAAGCTTTGATTGTTTATTAAAGCAAGAAACTTGAGCAGTGAATTTATTAGGTTTCCCCCAAAAATAAACGTCAGCAAGAATAATTATTACTGGAGTATTTTTATTTTATTACGCTTTAAAGGACTTCTCCTTTTTTTGAAAGTATTGTTGTCCTTTCATGTACTGTTGATTATTTTATTAACATAAAAACAAAAGGAGAATTATGCGGGGAGAGTCCAGGAAATTTATTTCCACGAAGTTTAGATGTTTTAGATAATTGTAATTTAAAGGATGATTTTAGATGCTATTGTCGCTATAATCCAGAGGCTTTGAATTCCGGTTTAAAAGAAAGAAAGAAAGAAACATTTATTCACAGACACAGAAGACACACATATTACAAAAAAAAAATAACAGAAGAAAACAAACCACAACATGTGTGTCCCCGCGGCAGTGAAATGGACACTGGCTCAGCATGTTGGTTTGTGGTGTTGCCTGTTATTATAAAATAACAAGCTGTTAAACTGACGACGTCGTTAAAAATGTTAAATCTCAAATCCGCAGCCTAGAGTCAGGCAAATGAAAGGTGAGAATGAGAAATAAAAAAAAAATATTTTTTGGACAATCTTACACAACTTAACCTAGTCCCAAACTAAGCAAAGCTGGCGGCAAATTCAATAATTCAGAGTGCGGTATCCCTGACGTGTAACGCGAAAAGCAGTCTTGACACTTGTAATATACTTATCAATTTAAAAATTGTTCGATAAATATTCAGCAGCTGAACCGAATAATTCGGCCGAATACCGAACATTCAAAAACATGCCGAATATGCCGAATACCGAATAATAACCGAATCGTCGCATCCGTAGTATTTTTTTTTATACAACGCCGGTGACAAACAAGCATACGGTCCACCTGATGGTAAGCGGCCATCGCAGCCTGTAGATGCCCGCAACTCCAAAGGAGTCACGTGCGCGTGGCCGAGTAAATATGTAAAGAAATAACTTTTGCACCATTTCCCTTAAGTCTTACTTGCAAAGTATCAGCATAATCAAGGTAGCGAAACAGGACGTAGGAGAATCAAAGACCACTTCATAAAGAAACTTAGTTAAAACTTGGGATGCGATTTAAATACCTTTACTCCAATCATGAAGGTAGAAAATAAATATAGTCCTCAAACAGACATTTCTATTATTGTTAATTGACCGAGTGAAACGAGGTCTATGCTTCAGTTTCGACAAAAATGCTTTCGTATGTCCGGATTTCCGTTTGTTCTCGTCTACAGCGGGGTAATCACGTAACTTTTGTACTACCGTTAGATAGATTTTAATGTCAAATTTTAATTGTCATCTCATACATTTATACTTCAAAGTTGACAGTAAAATCTATCTACCGTTAGTACATAAAGTTACGTGATTAGCCTGCAGGTCGCAATTCTCAACCGATTCTCGTGAAATTTCGTGAGCAGGTTCAATAGTTACTTATTTTTTTTGTCTAGACAGTTTTTGGAAATTTCCAAAAACAATTTTTTTATCAATGATTTTGTAAGTTTCTGCTGGCGAATTTCGGTTTGTTCTCCTCTATAGGTCGCATTTCTCAACCGCTTCTCGTGAAATTTTGTTAGCAGGTTCCATATTCATAATTTATCGTTTTTGTAATGTCAGATTTTGGAAATGATAAAAAAAACTCACTCACGAGGTCTACAGCTCACAGAGCCACTAGTACAATTAGCTATCGCGGTATTCTTGAAATCTTAATTCGCTAATGGGAAAAATACTAGACATTGTAAAAATAAAAATCTACGTCAAAAAATACAACTATGAATCGTTATGATTAGGTTTCATTTCCGCTACCCTAAGGTACAAATACAATATCCACTATTTTCCTATTACCAGAAATGGCGTCCTTGTAATGTATTTATCCCGTTGCCAACTTTCCGCACATCATCTATTGAGATAAGATGTTTGATTTATTTCTTTTTCAATAACTTTTTTCAGGTTAACGTCGTCGTTGATTGGTCTAATAATGCTTTTAATTTAAACATCGCACTGAAAGCATTATGCATTGAATTTAATTTTGGGTAATTCAAATTGTATACGCTTCGCAACGCCAGTATTTATTTTAGAACTTCTGAAATGGAATTTTTCGCTTTGAGTTACGGTGTTGACATAAGGGAAACTGTGTTGGATTTTCTGTTTTATGTAGAAACAATTAAAATACAGATTACGTCAATGTTACACGTTTTTGCAGGATGATGTTGTGAAAGAATTTGGTGAACATGTCTGGTGGATATTCACCTTTAGGTTTATTTATTTATCGTATGGCAATTTTGTTGCCAGTTTTGTTGTATCGTTTAGCACCACCCCGGGGTCACGTGTAGGGTAGCGGTGGGTATTCCCTACGGACGTGGTGCAACTTCGACCCCCCTTGTCAGGTGAGTGAGCAACTTGACTGTTAGAAGTTCTCAAGCCGCCCGAAGGCCTTTAACTTGGCTTAACGACTGCTATCATAGACAGCAGCCGGGATCAACGGCTTAACGTACCTTCCAAAGCACGGGAGCCCTCAGTTAATAGCCACTCAAAGCGGTCACCTATCCAATAACTGACCTAGGCCGACGTTGCTTAACCTCGCATACCGCACGCGGTACGTGGGCGCGTTGCGCTGGGCCACGAGCGCTCCAAACCTTCACCTTTAGGTCATGGAATTATTCTTGTAACTTGATTGTGTCAAGCCATTGCAATAAAAATGATTATATGCCAGATTATACAGGGTGTAACAAAACTAGCGAGGATCTGTTTAAAAACATATTTAGTATCGTGTTCTGATTAGGAAAAAGTAGAAAATTTTTTTTGGCCCGAATTTTTTTTTGTGTGTGGCAGGTCGTCCAAGTCAGCCAACCACCCATACAAATGCCAAAAAATTATTGCGTCAAAAAAAAATTCTTTTTTTTTCCTATTCAAAACACGATACCGAATATGCTCTTAAACGGATCGTCACTCTAGTTTTGTTACACCTTGTATGCAGATAGTTACAACTTAAAACATAAAGTGGAGGTCATACACTTTTTGCGTAAAATAACATAAAACTAGGTACGTATCGTACAGGCAATGGCTACACAAAAATGTGACCTTTTGCTTAAAAATTGTATGCAGTGGAGCTGAGGTTTCTCTGCAGCTGACTATAGGGAGACTAGGGACACTTGATCATTACGGGAGACTTGGTAACTTTGATTTAAAGTTTAACAAAACGCGTTATATTTTTTCACGCTTGTAAAATTATTTTAAAACTTAGTATTTTGTTTGTAATTATTAATTATTTTATTTATTTAACTCAAAAATATAACTTACAGTAGGCATATGATTTTACCTCGCCAAACTGTATATGCAGTTTGTTGGCGAGTGTTGCGCTCTCTCACTTACAGGTTTGGAACTTACACCTACTTATTTCCTTCTTCTTTCTTTCTTTTTATTAGATTTTACTACAGTAAATTACCTTTTAAAATTATTTATTTTAGTCGTATTTTTAATGTAAATCGACCTGCCAGCGTGCATTAAACTCACCTAAACTGTGAGCAAATAACGGACAACAAATCACGCATCTCATTATGCCCCCATGTTTTCTTTATTATTAGTGGGGCTAAAACACGAATGGGGTCCATTTATTTTGTGTGAAATTATGATAATAAAGCCATTATATGCAACCTCATCGCATGACTTGGCCATATTTACAAGAGTATAAAAAGCGACGGGGAATTCCGTTGAACCGCTCGCTGGCTGGAAGCATTTAGCCTTAATGGTCGTGTGTGACACGCTCGGATACACTGAGCCACAGAATAGGACGGTAGTATTTTTCGGAAAAAAACAACTCATTTTGTGTCGAAGAGTAATTATATATACTCGTATAATTTACTCTTCGACACAAAAAATGATTATATGAAAAAAATGGAACGAGAAAATCTCTTAATTTATGGCCTCGACGGTCATTTATTTATTTATTTATTTAATCTTTATTGCACAAAAGAAACCTTATCGTACAAAAGGCGGACTTAATGCCGTATGGCATTCTCTACCAGTCAACCTTAAGGCGAAGCAGAAAGATTTGTTGGCGGTGCAACTAACAACTAACGCAACTCAAAATTAATATTATATATAATGTCATGTGTTTGTCATTCAAGTGAAACAAGGTACCAATAATTATAAATGTAAAAGTTCGATTATCTCTAAAACCAGGGGACTTTTACTAAACCTGAAACTCCATTTTCTGGACCAGCCTCAGGTGCTCTATCAGTGGTTAGAAGCTTGTCCATTATTTACTGGACACCCTGTATAAGAAAGAGGTGTGCGCGCGTGTGTGGGCGTTTGTGTTTGTGAGATTATGTGTTATAATGTATCTGTGTGTGTGTGTGTGTTTGAGTATTTGTATGTTCGTATGTTTATAAATAATTCTAGACGATATCTAATAATAAGTGTTCTTTATTTATTTATTGCATCTATAGATGTTCAGGTCTTATTTGGAATAATAACAAAATAATAACAAATAAGACCTCTCTCACACACACACACACACACACACGCACTCACGCACGCACGCACGCATGCACGCACACACACACACACACACACACACACACACACGCACACACACACACACACACACACACACACACACACACACACACACACACACACACACACACACACACACACACACACGTGCATACCATTTCCTTATATAATTACTCTTCGACACAAGTTGTTTTTTTTTCGTAAAGCTGTTTCTTTACACAACAGAAGACATAAAAATGGTGTTAGCATGACTAGATAGACTGCTCCTTAACCTTTTTACACTAGAGGCACAGACATAGCTGGGCCACTGTAGCCGAGTGGTAAGGCACGCGACTTTTAATTTGGAGGCCACGACTGGGTTTTTCAAAAAACTTACGTACGAAAAACCATTTAATATTCCGACACGTTATAATAAGATTTTTCAGTTAATTTCAGTTTTACAAGTTTCATAAATGTATGATCTGGTAAGTCTATTATATTCTTAGGGATTTTGTTATAGAAATGTACTGCCTGTCCAATAAATGATTTCCGAGCTTTGGCAATTCGCAAGCGACGAACAGCAAGTTTATCCTTGCTTCTGTTATTAAATGTGTGTATGTCACTGTTTACTAGGCAACATAACGCATTATTATGCTTGTTTTAGCCTTTGGGATTGTTATTAATATTTATTTGCTTACTGAAAGACTTGGCAGTCACACAATAGTACATAGTTTTAGATATGCAAAAATTAATGAATTAGTTAAAATTATGTGATTCTTAAGTCTCATAAACTTATTTAGTAAGGAAATAAAGATTAATAACAATGCTTGACTTGGCTCTATGTAATATCTCACAACTTTTTAAGGTGAAAGAGTTTCAAGACGACATATTTTTAAATGGAATGTTTTTTTTTCTTTTTTATTAATTTATTTATTAATTAACCAACTAATGTACTATTAATCCAAAAATGAAATCCGCAACATGCTTCGTCAAATTAAGTTAACATAAAGGACCGCCCCGGATCGTAGATGGCTCGAAATTTCCCATAACACCGGCGGCGTTGCCACGCTGAATGGCCAAAGAGATCTGTTGAGCCAAGAACGATCCGGACCGAGGATCGCAACCCCTCTCCCTCAGCCGTAGACCCAAATCCCTGACAAAGTCCCTACATGTTTTTTAACAATATAAATAACACATATATTGTTGTGTAACAATATAAATATATATAGGCATAGTTGTAACGAGAGCGTGTCTCCGCCAACAAACTGTTATACAGTTTGGCGGGTTCTAGGATAAGCTGCCATGTAACTTTTTTTGGAAATAAACGATTTTTTTTTATGGGAAATTTATGATTCTAGGCAACATAACTAAATTATAGCTTTCGCCCGCGGCTTCATCTGCGTGGAAGTCGTTTACATCGTAGTCGACAATCTCAAGTCTTCGATCATAAGACATGATTCTGTTATACTAATGCACAATGCATTACCAACCAATAATAGTCACTCTCCTTTAATTACCATGCCAGATGGATTGTCAGTTGCCAATTAGGCTTTATGGAAGGTTGGTACAGGTTTATAATTGGCTATTTGACTAAAACAAATGGTGCCATTCTAACCAGTATTTACAGACGATCAAATGTTTGCATGGTACCAACTGCGTATCAGTCTACGGATTACCGCAGGGTTAAGCGTTAGGGTCTATTGCATAATGAGGGCTATCGTATGGTTCGCCGCTAGAGGCGCTAGTGTAGCGTGAGATCTCCGAAATAAATAAATAAAATAAATAATAAATATTAGAAGACAATCTTACACAAATCGAACTAGCCCCACAGTAAGCTCAAGAAGGCTTGTGTTATGGGTACTAGACGACGATATATTTAATAGATATAAATACTTAAATACATAGAAAACATCCAAGACTCAGAAACAAATATTCATGCTCATCACACAAATATTTGCCCTGACCGGGATTCGAACCCAGGGCCGTCAGCTTCACAGGCAGGTGCACTACCCACTAGGCTAAACCGGTCGTCAAAATCTCAAATGTCACTCTTCATGGTTGCACTACGCGGGTTAATATCTAATTGGAACAATATGGTGCCATTCTAACCAGTTTATACAGACGATCAAATGTTTGTATGGTACCAACTACAATTAGAGCAACACAAGACGAAAACGAGAGGTAAATTATAGCATAGCTGACGAGCACTGAAACGCTCTATACTGAAAGGCGGTAAAATGTGACGTCACAGTTCTATGGCCTCGTAATGCGATTGCATGGAAAAACGAGTAATTTGCCATTTAAGTCGTGAAATATTGCGTTTAAGGACATAGTTGCCCTACATTTTTTTTTTATTGAAACATGAGAATTCTATTGGTAACTTTCAATTTACATTAATTATTAAAAAAACGCTAAAATCACGAGTACATTTAAATGTCGTGCACGGTTGTTATTGATGTACAAATTTAACAAGATAACTATATAATTTATTTTGTTGTACACTTTTTGATTTGTTTGTTGCTACTGTGCCTAATAAATAAATCACTACATAGTATAAAACAAAGTCGCTTTCTCTGTCCCTATATCCCTATGTATGCTTAAATCTTTAAAATTATGCAACGGATTTTGATGCGGTATTTTTTAATAGATAGAGTGATTGAAGAGGAACATATGTATAATAACATCCATTAAATAGTGCACCCGTGCGAAGCCGGGACGGGTCGCTAGTAAATAAATAAATAACAGAGAATTCAAAAACTAATTTGATTTCGGTGCATAAAAAAGGTTCAAATGGCTACCAATTCGCACTTATACCCGGATTAGATCAAACATTAATATAAGCTTCCATTGACCTAAGTATAATCAGCTTAATATGATGGCCATAGTGTATCATAATTAAAGGAGAGTGTCCATTATCGTAGCTAATGCATACATGCATTAGCATTATGGAACCTGGCCTTAAATCTAATGTATGGTAGCCTAGTGATTCAGTCATGCAATTTTCCAGAGGCCTTTGCATGACTGCATGAGGACTTGTAATTAAAATGACAAGCGGAAGTCTCTTTTCAATCCCTTTCATTAGAATGAAACTTCCGCGTATAACGTAAGTTACAATCTGCACCTCGCGAGTGTTGTTTTTATTTATTTTCGTGTGAAAAAAAGATGTATTTAAAAATTTCCAAAAAGTGACTGGCTTAAAAGTTTTATACAATTATCGAACCCGCTCGCAAAATTTCACCAGAATCGTTTGAGAAATGCGACCTGTAGAGGAGGACAAGCGGAAATCCACCGTCCGGGCATACGAAAGCATTTTGTAGAAACTGAAGCAGACACCTTTGTTTCACTCGGTCAATGAGGGCTATCGTTTTTGTGCTCACCAGTTGGCGCCACTGTCGAGTAAGGTCAAGCTGTCAAATATTGTTATTGGTTATTCATCATCATCATCATCATATCAGCCGGAAGACGTCCACTGCTGGACATAGGCCTCCCCCAAAGAGTGCCATAATGACCGGTCCTGCGCCACCCGCATCCAGCGGACTCCCGCGACCTTACCAGGTCATCAGTCCACCATATGTGCCCATTGGTTATTATGGGCATGAGAACGAAGTTTACATTTAAGTAAATCATATTTAATACCTTAAAACCGTATTGTAGCGCAGCCCCGTTTTGTTCGGAAAAAAAGGAGGAAATAAGTTTCCGAAAGACAAAACTGTCTCAAAGCACTGACAGTCATTGACCCGTAATTCATTTGCCATAATCAAGCTCAGGTATTGTAAAATAGTCACCATATTGTTCCAATTAGATATTAACCCGCGTGGCGCAACCACAAAGAGTGACATTTGACATTTCGGAGACCTCACGCTACACTAGCGCCTCTAGCGGCGAACTCATACGCGATAGCCCTCATTATGCAATAGGCCCTAACACTTAACCCTGCGGTAATCCGTAGACTGCTGTCTTATTGCCATTACCAGTAGGGTATTTGACGATACCAAATTAAAGTTTTCTAGCATAAGGATCACTGTTAGGCCGCGGACGAACATAGAACTGTGACGTCACAGTTGTATGGCCTCGTAATGCGGTTGTATGGAAAACGAGTAATTTGCCATTTTACTCGTGAAATATTGCGTTTAAGGACATAGTTGCCCTACAATTTCTTTTTTATTGAAACATGAGAATTCTATTGGTAACTTTCAATTTACATTCTTGGATTTGAAAATGACACTTAAAAATTCATATGGGTGTCATTTATGCAGTTTCTTGTGGTGCCGATTACGATAATGACATCCGTACATACCTACATACGTAGGTGCAACTGAGAATCTCCATTTTTGTAGACGGTTAAAAATTACGCTTAATACGCGGGCGAAGCCGGGGAAAAAAGCTGGTATTGTGAATAAATGAATCTGAATCTGAATCTGTAGACATTTGACAGTTTAAAAGCCAGTTAACTCCAATCAAAGCTAGTTTACATACAACTTTCAAATTAGAATGTCAAAACTCCTCTTTCACACCACTTTCAGGCGTCCGTCATTCGAATTCATTTCGCATGCGTAAAATAAAACAAAAGCCGCCATTTAAAAATAATACCCCTTCAGATGCGACTGGAAGTCATTAAGGTGCTCCGAAAGGCAGCAATTAGGGAGACAAAGCGAGACGGAATATATCTACTTCATACTTTAAACAGAGATGGATGTATCGTTCATTACGTTATGTATGATTTTATAATAGGCCTTAAGAGCTCGTAATAAGTTAATTAATATTGCTGGGCCATTCTATTCGTGTACATAATTTTCAGACACTTTTTTTAATTGCAGATTTTGAAATATTTGGCTCTCACTTCAAGTTTTTCTATTGTTATTTAGAAAGAGGTTTAATTGCAGTATCACTGAGCTGCTTTTGAGCTGGTTTTGAGCTCCCTGCCGAGGTTTTCCCGAGGGACTACAGTATGGGGTTCTTCAAGAAAGGAGTGTATAATTTTTAAAGGGTCGGCAATGCGCATGTAACACCCCAGGAGTTGAAAGCGTCGATAGGCTACGGTGACGGCTTCCTTTTTTCTATACCACGTCGGTGGCAAACTAGCGTACGGTCCACCTGATGGTAAGCGGCCACCGCAGCCTATAGACGCCCGCAACTACAAAGGAGTCACGTACACGTTGCCGACCCTTTATTGAATTTGAGAATTCACTGCGTTGACAGCAAAAGGGACAAATTTAAGTCCCTCGCTCTTAACACAGTGGGTCCTCGGGAGCTCTGGCAACCTTGCTCACCTCCAGGAACACAACACTACATACTTGTATATAGTAGATAATGTTATTATGGCTGTGGTCTTCTGCAAGGTGAAGGTATTTCCGCAGTTGGGCTGCTCCAAATTCGAGCAAGATGACATTTTGCTGTGCCCTACCTCTCTTAAGATTCTTTTTTGTAATAGAAAACTGGTCATGAAAAAGTAGAATGACCCTTCTGTCTTTGATTGCAAGTAGTGCTCAATTTTCGTGAGCGTAAAATGTTACCATCATATTGTAAAATATTCAAAGGCTTCCGAAACCTCATATCAAAGATTCCGCGTAAAATAGAACGTATGCGTAAAATTTAAATTAATTATCAGTTTCCTTGCTCAAAGCATAAGCATTGCGATTCAGCGAGGAAATGCTGCCAGCATCCTTGGTACCATGCCACAGGGGCCTATTTTAGATTTCGAGTTTCAGTTTTTGTTTTATATAGCTATAGATTAAGTTAGTTTTAAGTCAGTTATTTATTTTATTCTGTAATAATTTTTATTTTTATAACTTCCTAATAATAAATCTATTTATTAAATGAACAGGCGACCCGCCCCGGCTTCGCACGGGTGCAATTTAATGCTGGTACATGTATTATACATAAAAACCTTCCCCTTGAGTCACTCTATCTATTAAAAAAAATTGTAGTTTTAAAGATTTAAGCATACATAGGGATATAGGGCCATAGGGACAGAGAAAGCGACTTTGTTTTATACTATGTAGTGATTCCATCCAAATTATCATTGTATATTTCAATTTTCTATCAACCATAATAGGCATGACGACAAAAAAATCATGCCGTTCGGACCAATTTTTAGAGATCTAATGTTTATGTATATATGGAACTAACTACCATTAGAGTAACTAAAATTTTCTAGCTTAGTTTCTACTACCCAAAGGTTGTCTGGAAGAGATCGCTTGTTAGCGATAAGACCGCCTGTTCTCTACCACTGTTACATGTATTTTAATTTCTGTTGTTCTTTGAATGTACTTCGTTTGGTGAGCAATAAAGAATATTTGTATTGTATTAGAGCAACACAAAAGACGAAAATAAGAGGCAAAGTACAGCATAGCTAACGGGCATTGAAAATGCTTGATACAAATTCACTATCGTTGTACGGGACAAAGGGAACTGACTTATTTGTCGTGAATATATACACGCATGTATACATAGTTGCCAAAATTCGAGTTTACAATTATTATAATGTCATACAGTGAAGATAAACTAAAAGTTATCTATTACAAATATTACAACATCAGTAAAGTTAGAGATGTATAAGGTCTCAAGATTAAACAAGGAGTATAATGAAATTAATATAATATCCCAGAGATGTGCATGGTCTCTGAGCGTCAAAATTAAAATTAATTTAATATTGTTAGAGATGTATATGGTCTCTAAGTCACTGATAATAAAAACGAATCCACAACAGGATGATGTCTCTCATCAATCCCCTATAAAAAGACACTAGTATTAAAGTAGTCACTATGTCCTAGCAAGCATGAACAGACCGGACTCCACAAACAGCACCCGATCACGAGTATGACGCGTATCTCAGCCATCGATTACTACCAAGTACGCTAAAGCGGTAGTCAAAATGTGAAATGTATTTTAATAATCCCAAAGGTTTAGGTTATCAATTACAATATAAACAGATAAATTCCTTTCACCGCTTAACAGATACAATGTCAATAATTTCACAAGTAATCATGAAATTCCGTATTACTAATTATTTCGCCAACATTTCTCTTCGGATTACAAATTTGAACAATTGGATTTGTATAAATGTTTGAGCGATATTCTGGATGCCGTAATAAATTTGAGAATCTGAATTGCTATACGTCTTTATTAAGAGTATTGTGACTTTATGAAGAGGCCCTATTCGTCCCGCAGGTGAATCACGTAACTTTATGTACTAACGGTAGATAGATTTTACTGTCAATTTTGAAGTATAAATGTATGAGCTGACAATTAGAATTTGACATTAAAATCTACCTAACGGTAGTATAAAAGTTACCGGTACCGCCGCACATCGGCGGGGTAATCATGTAACTTTTGTAGTACCGTTAGGTAGATTTTAGTGTCAAATTTTAATTGTCAGCTCATACATTCATACTTCAAAATTGACAGTAAAATCTATCTACCATTAGTACATAAAGTTACGTGATTCGCCTGCGGGTATAGTCAGTTCTACCCAGGTCGGGCCTAGCTGAGTTTCTTGCTGGACTCTTCTCAGCTAGGCTAGGTTAAGTGAACCAGCGACAAAACTCCCAGTAGCTCGAATCCACTCACACCTCAGATTCGGTTGAAACCGCTCAACCAATCTCACTGGAGCGCAAACTTAGAGTATCCCAGTGTTCCAAACCAAACCACACTCGTGGTCGTGTCGGAGGTTTTCCCCTGGATTTTTCCCAGGCTACTCTCCGTCGTATTGATTTGATATGATTTCCGCTAGCCCAAGGTTGTCTGGAAGAGCTCGCTCTTTAGCGATAAGACCGGCTGTTGTTTGCCTCTACTCATTGCGATTATGTAATTTATGTAATCGCAATGAGTTTTGCCATCTGTTTTTAAATAATAAAAAAGGCTTTCCGAGCTAGTGAGGTGAAAATAAAATTGTCGGTCAAATAAAATTGTATATTTTAGTTAAAGTCCCATAGACACCCAGACAATTTTAACATTATATCTCATTAATAGACGCCAATTGTTATATATTACTGTAGGATTGCGTGAAAAGGAACGTATGGATGACGTATTGTGAGTGAATGAGCATGCAGATAGAGTGAACGAGTGTGAAAGAGAACGAATAACTTATATACTAGACACGGTGGTTTTTTCCTATTAGAGAATCGAGATTGGAGCTGTAACGACAAGACGCGCTGTTACATTATTATTCTTATTTTTTTTAATATTCAGTTTCATTTCATTTCATTTATTTATTTTGCTCACAGAAAGTTCCATGCAAAAGATATCTATGTGTGACAGTTAGTTACAATAAGAAACACAATATATAAACAAAATGGTAATAGCTACACACTAGGATTAATAAGTAGGTATTGAAACAACTGTCAAACATCAATTAAAATTTAAATTACAGCTTCTTGGTAATAACCATAAATACTGGCTGACATTGTCCTAATTATAAATAATTAAATCTTAATTAAAAAGTAATTCATACATGCAATAATATCAATCGAACAATTTTCCTATAAATTCATTGAGACTGTAAAAAGGCCTTTGATTTAAATAATTTTTGAGTTTTCTCGTAAAGTCATTAAGTCGATCCGAATCCTTTATATCATTCCATTTAAAAGTGGTTTCTACTATCGCCCCATCCCACATTACGGTGTCATACATTGGAACCTTATAGAAGTCGTTCAAATACGAAAATATGAGGCTAAAAGTAATGTAAATATAACCTGACTTGGTAATACAGAATCCGATCCTGTTTAAATAATAACAGTTATTAAGCAAACTGATCCCTCTTATTATAACAGTTACTGAAAGTAAATACCCGGGGCTTTGGGTTATCCGCCAACCTCCTTTGATAAATTATATTGTTCTACGGGAAAAGAATGGACGACTCAGTCTCTTCTGATTCTACTAGAGTCGCAATCCATAGGTTGTATAAAAACATGGCGCCCCGAGGCGTCTTTTTTGGGAGTCGATAAAAAAGGGCGTCATGTAAAAGTGTTGGATCACAATAAGGGTACTGTACCAACACCTACCAGTCCACATTTAAAACCTCTATTACATTGAATCTAAAAAGGTTGAATCGTCATAGGGAAGTCAGGGCACTTACGACCTTTTAAGATTTCAAGATTGCATGGTCATTTACCTAATAAAATTATGATTTGAAACGGGATATTTACCATGTATATTTGTATATTTGAGTTCCCGATATTTCGGCACTTTTGCAAGCGCCATTATCAAGTATTAAACTGACGTGCTGCGAGTTTTAGTTGTGGTCTACCCACACACCATAGCGATCTACCCTCTTCCTGGTTCGCTTTTTTCGCACAGTGTCACCGTCACTACCACCGTCCGCCTTGTCCTTGATAATGGCGCTTGCAACAGTTCCAAAATATCGGGAACTCAAATATACAAATATACATGGTTGACGTACACCACCTCAATGTTTTTCAGAATTTTAAATCTTAGTTTGGGAATTAGAGGGGGGGGGGGGGGGACTACACATTTTATGATGAACTTAACTAACTATTTATTTGTAATAGGTAACTTTGCAAATTTATCTTCACTGTATATCTGTATGACATTAATTTTGTTATAATTGTAAACTCGAAATGATTAGTCTTTCTTGAACTGTAAATTATTATTTGGATATGAAAAATGTATTATTATAGTCAGACTTTGTTAAATTGTAAATTAATATTTCGACAGGTAAAAGTGCCCTTGTGGCCTGTTTGTAGAATAAATGTTTCATTTTGATTTTGACTTTATGACGTTGACAGCTAATATCTCACCAACAGTTGACTTACATGGAAAAGTGTTTTAGAAACCTCCATATCATTTTTAAAGGCTTATCCGTGGATACCCCATGCGACTACGTGCGTTGAATTTTATTTTCACCACCGGTTACATGTATGGAGTGCCCCCAATTTTACTTTTGTTACTTCATTTCTATTTGTGTAGCGGTTCATAGAATACACCTTTGTACCAAATTTCATAATTGTAGTGCTTATATAGTCCCCGATTAACTCGTCTATATACGGACGGAGAGACAGACATGATGAAACTATAAGGGTTCCGTTTTCGCGATTTTGGCTACGGAACCCTAAAAAACTGTTAATTTTCAGGAAAAAAATGTTGTTTACATTTTTCGTCTAGTTCTTTTAATCTTTTCTTTTATGTTGGAGCTATTGCCCTCTCCCTGTATCTGCGTCTGGTACCTAACTTATTACTAGATCGGGATTAGTTTACGATTATAATAGCTGCCATTTATCCTTCAACTGCCACCTCTAATCCTGTTTTAATCACGGCTAAGTAATAACAAGGGCGGTAAAACAAAAAACGTCTCAGATCGCAGGTATTTGACGCCCGAGCCGAAGGCAAGGGCTTTAAAAATGTGATCCGAGGCTTTATTTGTTAACGCCCGTGCTAAACACAATTTTATGTCACTTTATGGTGAGCTGGGTATGGTAAGGTGTACCTACGGTGTACTGGTTAGGTTTTTGAGACGCTGACAAGACCTAAATTTTTGTCTTGTGTCACTAGTGGCAGCTTGATATGCCGTGCTGTTCACTCAGCACCATATGTTGTGATGTTTTTATTAATACAGTACACGTATAATATAAATCAACAAACTTCTGAGTATGATCGTGATTGTGTTTAATGAAGAAATACTGTTTTCACTGCAATAAACGTGCACAATAACCTTTGTATTGCTTATATATTTATTACTCTCTGCTTGGCAATCAAAATTAAATTTCAACTTATTGTAATATTTTGAGTCGAGTCTACATTTTATGAGCAACGACCAAAAGCCATCCATAACATGCGTATAATAATATGTTAAAAAATAATGCTATGGTTTATTTTTTTCGCCGCGAGACGATGGCTTATGATAACCTTAGTTTAAAAAAGATTCATACATATTTTCTTAATCGAATCGAAATCATGTTTTAGAGACAGCAAACTTTTTCATTGTATGTATAATGAATATTAACGTGTATTTTGTTAAAAAAAACTGTTAAAGTGAAGCCAATTTAGGTCTTCTCATCGCCTTAATCGGTATCCGGACCCAATCACTTCATATTATTGTTGATGGTTTCTTGTGATTATTATGTTGCCATTGTTGTTAAAGTCTAACTTGAAGCTTCGCCAACAAAGTTACTTTACTGCCAAAGTGTTTTATTTACTAAAATTTATTCATAAACATTGTTATTTAAGACAACGCCTATTTTGAAGTTTTGTTTAATAGAACTAAAGTTTATTATTATGGACTTGTTACGGCTAATTATTTGATTCGAGTTTTGATTAAGTAACGCAAAGTAAAAGGTTTATGTATGTTTACGAGCATTATATGTGTTTTACTTTTTTTTTCATTTTTTTATGTTTGAAAGAAAGAAAGAAAACATGTTTATTTAGCATATACAATATTAAAATAATAATAAAACAAAGGAAAATTAAAATACAACTAATATGTGCTAAAATGGTCGCCACTCAGCTTGGTGCCACGAAATAAGCTATTAGGCATTAAGTCGTGGCGCTGATTTTCAGTGGCGCCTGGTAACCGGAGTAGCTGCCACTTATTTAGTATACCACTTACTTAAGGGTCCTTATCAGTTAATAATATATATCTGTGTGACTTAACACTTATCTAGAACTTTTCTCATTGTAATTATATTAGATATTGTACAGGGTTTTTTTCAAACAAGTACCGCTGTTTACCATAAGAACAAAAAAATTTAGTCGCTAGCGAGTACGGTCATGTAAACTCATAGGCACTGGTCCAGCAGATCTCGCTGGCAATACAGCGCGATAACTCCGCCAGCATGCTGGGCACGTTTGCGCCAGATACCAGCCGTTCCTAAGATCTTTTGTTTAGTTGGTTTAGATTTAGTTAGATATTATTTCATTGTTTGTTTGTGAGTTTGTGGTTAATTAACTACATTTAAATTAAATACTTGAAATCCGGGTAACATAACAACTGTTTTTAACATGATCCTTAGTAAGTAACAAACACAACCAGTTAAATAGCTAATTAATTATACATAACATCAAACCCTTCAATTAAGGTATCGTCTCTTGTTACTCGGAAATCACGTTCTGTAATACGTACCCATTTTTGAACCTTATTACAAAGGAATAGAATGTTAAAGCACTCGACAGTACAGTATAGCTGCAGCCATTCTTACGGTGAATTAATATTGTATTTAAGTACACGATCTTGTTACCGTCTTAATAAACCGCTGAACATAAAACAAGAGTTTAATGGCAGCCATTGAAGGAAATCTAGGTACTGTGCTATGACGCTAAAGATTAATTTATAAATTTGTAAGCAATAACATAGTATTTTAATGTATAGGTACATATTTTTTAATTTATAATAGCAATTTAATGTATTGATAAATAGTGTAGTGTTAATTTAAAAAAAATATAGATCAATAATAACTTTAATCATTATTGTTAAAGTTAATTTTTGAATTTAGTATTTGCATGCTGCTATAGGCTAAACATGTGAAACTACTTATACTTATTACCTATGTCAACTTCAATTTACCATGTTTACGCAAATAAATAATTCATTCATTCATTCATTCATTCATTCATTCATTCAAGAGGTTACGGACCCAACATATACAAATGTGTCCCATTAGACGATTAGAAGTCGTTTTTGGGAAATTGTATAAAATTCTACAATAAAATTCCAAGACACATTACTGAACTTACGGATTCTTTTAAGTCTGTCATGAAACAGTCACTTATTTCAAAAGCATATTATAAGATAAACGATTATATCATGGATAGGGATGTTTGGCAGTGATAGCGTCCCGTACAAGTAATCTAACAGAAATATTTCGTCCTTAATATTAAAAAATATGTATGTATGTTTATTTGTAGCGCAATTATATAGTTTTTTTTTTGTATTATTATGTATGTCTCCTTTTATATATCACGGCACAATATCCGGTCCTTTTGGAAGACGTTCATGGTGATACAGATCCAACACGAAGAGGCCCTTTGAGATACAATAATGTATTGGGATGTGTACACCTAGCGGATATTATCTCTGCCTGCACTATTGAGGATATACAGCCAGAGACAGCACCCGCTACGTGCAAGGGTTATTGCGAAAAGAAGGGAAACTACAACGGTTTTATGGAAAGGAAGTTGAGGGACTGGTTGCTGGGATATTGATGAGATAACGGGACGCCTGCCATATGAAATGTCTCATCTTGATAATCAGGGCAGACGGTGATTCGCCGCTCACTAGCAGTGTTGCCAGATCTACTGGTTTTCCAGTAGATCTACTGGTTTTGGGGTATGTCTACTGGTCTTCTGGTTTTGCAAGAGAATGTACTGGATTTTACGATTGCATTCTGGTTTTAAAACTTTTTCTTACGTACATGCATTTGCGCATGGATAATGACGTATATTTATGAAGCAAGTGTTAAGGCGGGCTTAAATGACATCGACAAACGTCATTTATCAAAATATTAGGCTATGTTCCCATTATCTGATATTTATCGGTGTCAGAACCGACGACAAATGTATGGGAATGTGACCGATATCGTATCAGATAGTGTAAAAACTGAGCGGTTTTTTTTACAATTTTGTAGGATCCTACGCGGATATTGTATCGGATAGTGAGAGCTGGCCCTTACGAAGTTTCTTTAGTTCTAATTCTATTCAGGTATCTGTGGGCTCTTTGTTTGTTTGTTTACTTACTGAGACAGTCCTTAGACATGCCTGAAGTTAGAAAACTTTAAAAAGAGTGGTGAACATTTTTGAGGTATCGCGTAAATTCCTGTGATTCTCAACATCTAACCAGGCTGGTTATATTGTAGCCTTACTGAGTAAGGCCATACAATTTTTCTACTGTTTTTTTCCCTCAATACACTGGTTTTTAGTCTTATTTCTCCTGCTTTTTCCAGATTCAGTCTGGCAACACTACTCACTAGGTGGGCTCTGCCTTATTATTATTATTGTGTATGGAAGAATATTGTTTCCATGTCTATAATTATTCTTAATCTTATTCTAAAGTAACGCGTATATGCTTACATACATACATTGGAAACATAATTCCTGACTCATGTCAGTCAAAACACTCGCTTAACGCTCGTGTGAACTTGTATCGCAACTGAATATTTTATTATTAACCAAGGAAAGTATTTTTCAACTACACATTTCGTATATGTGTTGTGTAAAGTTATGTTATGGAAGCTCTTATTCTGATGAAATTTCGTTCGAGTTATGTCATTGCGTAATACATTTTAATATTACGAATTTCATCTTTATTCAAAGGAACATGAAAAATTCCCAACATTTTTTAATCTTTCCGTAAATATAACTTCTATAGAATAAACCTTTTGAGATGAACATCAAAGATGGTACGCAAATGTCAAATTCTTAAAAGTTATTAAATGTCAGTTAGGTACTCGTATAATCGTACCAACAGGATGATGTATTAAATTAAAATCTAAAAATATGATGTACGAAACGTAATTTTCAGTAATATAAAGCGTTTCTTGACCCGTGTGTTATCGGATTAGTATAGCACTTCCCCCTTTCTTCCCGACAATGGGAACCGAGTTGTAGTGTGTAGTGGGTGATGGGCTAGCAACCTATCACTGAAATATCATATTTTCTCTATCTGGCATGAATTTATGTTTGTTGCTCATCTATGAAGGTAAACGTGAGGAAAACGTCTAATCCCACCAAAAATAATTTCTCCTCTAGAATCTTCTACGCTTTCGAGAGTACATACGCCAAATAGACATGATGATGTTTGTGGAGTCCGGTTTGTTCATGTTTTCAAAGACTTAACAATTACATACAGGGTGTAACAAAACTAGTGAGGACTTCGTTTAAGGTCATATTCGGTATCGTGTTCTGATTAGGAAAAAGTAGAAGAAAATTTTTTTTGACGCGAAAAACATTTTTTTTCTATGGGGTAGGTCGTCCAAGTCAGCCAACTGTTCATACAAAGGCCAAAAAATTATTGCGTCAAAAAAAAATTTCTTCTCCTTTTTCTAAACAGAACACGATACCGTATATGTCCTTAAACGGATCCTCACTGGTTTTGTTACACCCTGTATGTTAATACTAGTGTCATTTTACGAGATACATCATCCTGTTCTGTGTTAGTGTTTATTGTCATTGACTCTTAGAGACTATATACATTCTTAAATTAATCTTATTAGGCCACGCAGGCGTGACGTCACGCCTCGTACTAGCGTTGTATGGAGAAAAGGGAAATTTGCCATTTTTGTCTTGAAATAATCCTTTTATGGACATTATTGCTTTTTATTGAAACATGAGAACTTTATTTGTAACTTTCAATTTAAATTTGGCCAATAAACAAAAAGATAGTGTTTTGGCGAATCTTTATAGTCCCTTATATTTTTATAATTTGTCTAATTGCCTCTATCTATTGTGATAATTTATGGTTTACTAGTCAACATAGCCACACTTAGGGTCGGTTGCACCAACATACGATCACAGGCCGGTCATCGTCAAATATGGCGCCGGCAGCTGTCATCCCATAGAAACTTGTCAAACTCTCAATACAATCAGATTTTAACGAACACCGCTTACGATTACAGACGGTTTGGTGCAACCCAGCCTTTGTATACTTAATAAGAGAATAACGGTTGGAACTCACTTGGAAAGTCACTATTTGCGACATGTTTTGTTTTCCAACCGTTGTTCTCTTATTAAGTGTTAATATGTCTCACGTTACTGTAAATTTATGTCCAGCCTTAGTAGGTATGTTATAAATTGTAACATGAGTCATCTGATCAACCCTATTGTATTTAGGGATCAAAACGGACATTCGATTCTTTATTTAGGGCATAACCGCAGAAACGCTAGGAAGGGATGATGCCATAATAAATTCAGTAATAAAAAGTAAGTAAATCTGAAAAAAACCCTCTAAATTCGACCCCAGTTTACGCTTTTTGTCATAATTCGCTTTGGAGGTGGCTTTATAATATCCCCTCCTGAGGGTGTTTTGTTCCCTCGGTAACTAGGCCGTCTATTGTGTCCCGCTGCAAGGACCCGGCTCAGTTTTATAGGTTTTATTTAACATAATGCTGACATTTGCTTATTTAGAATGCCGAGGGTAGAAACTATGCCGAATGTTTTCTCTTTGTTTATGGCCTGCCACTGAAAAACTATAATAGTACATTATTTAATCCATAGGCCGCGAAATAGGGTATTGCCGGCCGTGTAGTTATAGATCGTAGACTGTTAGCATCCCTGTTGCAAGAGGAAATTGAAAATATAAGAAAATAATGCCGGCCTAGGTCTTCAATGTTGTATGTAATTCGATTATGGGCCGCTCGTTGCGCCTCACCAGAAACGTGATACTTCGCAGCCTATTATAACGTACATAACGTCAATATTTCATTGCATTGTTGAGAAAAAATAATAAAACTAGTAGCATTCAGATGAATGTACTTGATTTTTATTTAAGTATTACGGTTTTCATTTCATTGTCCTTTAATTATATCTAACGTTTCTACATCATTTTCTGGTGTATAGTTAAGAAGGGTTAAAGACGAGTGGTGTAGGTTGTGATGTGAGCCTTGGCGATCATCGCAAGTAAATGACACCACGCCTTTAAATGCCAAGTTGTACACCGTGACATTCAATACTTTTACTACTATTTATTTCAAATAAAAAAAAAGTATGTTTCAGACTTTTCATGCGCCGTATTTTGCCTTAGTAATTTTGATACTTACAGTATTTGCGTTCCTATTTGCATTATTTGAGACAATATGACTGACGTTTATAGAGATGCAACTAACCCAAATCGATTGTCACAGCAAGCGATTACGATTGGATAGCACCTAGACTGAGGTATTGAATTATGACGTTTAATTAATTTTTATTTGAGATTTAAATAAAGCTAGAATTATATGGTTTTCCCGCATTTAACCGACCGAGTAAGAGGCACCTATCGTCAAAATCGAAACTAACTGGGGATCTAAAACGAAAAATTCAAATCGATTTACTTACACGACTACAGATTTATAACGGTGGTGTCCGGCCAATCGTATATTAAAAAAAAGACGTAGAACGTAAACGCTCGCAGTGCAATTGTCTTCCTTTGTGATTTCGATGTGCAATTTTACGTTGTATTGCTGTTGTGAGTGACATGTGTCAAATAATGTAAATAGGAATGCAAATACCTACGCAATTTCTTACGGAATGCTGTAACTTTCTTCGTAGTTTTTTCAAAGAATCAACGTACATTCTCTTCATGATCACGAACTAAATTGTTTTATGTAAATATGTAATATAAACCTTTATCAGCTTGAATGTTTTCATTTTCAATTAGAAATTTGTTTATGGTTTGTATTTTTTTATTTGCTGGACTTGGCATATGACAAATTGTATTCGAATCCTGATCGAATCTGAACTGTTTTAATTAGGCTCGGTTACATAAAGATCCGTTAGACCTTATGTCGGTTTGTTTTTACTGACATTTTTAAATTATAAAGGTCCGTTAGACAAAATTTCATCTGACATTTGGTCTAACGGACCAGACAATAGTTAAAACACGTTAAATAACACAAAAAAGATGATAAATATAATTATTTATATTACTAAATAATGTAGGTAATATGAATTCATTATTAAATAAAAAATATGGTGATGTTGTGTTAAGTTAGCAGAACTGATTTTGATTTTATGACTATTAAACATAGTATTTGTCGTAGTCTGTAGTGTAGGGTAAGGAGTGTGTTTTTGGACAATAGGCTATATACTGTTTTCACAAGCTAAATAAGGTATGTATTGAAATATAAGAAACGGGACACTCACATCTTTAAGGTCGAGTATAGCTCGACTTGTTTCAGACCAAAACGTGGCCCTTAATCATGAGACGTGTGGGATCTGTTTATTATATTTCAAATGTCTGAAACTCACTATTAAACTAATTAACACGTTAAACGCTATAAGGGTCATCGATGACCTCGTAGGGTATCTTCCAATGCGCCATGGGGGTCAATTGTGACCTCACATTAAACCTTTTTAGGGTTCCGTAGCCAAAATGGCAAAAACGGAACCCTTATAGATTCGTCATGTCTGTCCGTCCGTATGTCACAGCCGATTTACTCGGAGACTATAAGCACTACAATTATGAAATTTGGTAGCAAGGTGTATTCTATGAACTGCTACATAAAAGTGATGTGAAATTACAAAAAAAGATTAAATTAGGGGGGCACTCCATACATGTAACCGGTGGATGAAAAAAAAATTTAGTGCATATGTAGTATCGATGGATAGGCCTTTAAAAATGATATGGAGGTTTCAAAAAAACTTGTCCCTTTAAGTCCACCGTTGGTGAGATATTAGCTGTCAAAGTCATAGAAAGTGCCCCCCCCCCCCCTCTAATTTCCAAACTATAAAGTTTAAAATTCCAAAAAAAATTGAGGTGGTGTGCATTAGTAAATACTTTCAACGATTTTTGGTTTGAACTATATAGGTTTTACGGTTTTTGAGTTTTCGCTTAAAAACTGTCTTGCCCAAACAAAAGGTCGTAAGCGCCGTGAGATTCCTATGAAGATACGACTTTTTTAGGTTCTATGTATTGGATAGTGATTTTAAATATGGGCTAGTAGGTGTTGGTACGGAACCCTTGATTGTGCGTGGTCCGACACGCACTTGGCCGGTTTTTTTAAGACTCATGCCTGCGCCGTATGAAGCAGATATCAGCTATTTATTGCTTCCGGGTGACCGGAAAAGCGCTCATAATACAAATACATACATTTATTTATATTGCAGTTCGTGATTGCTTGAGTCGCAAAAAAGTATAGAAGCAGAAAGATTTTACACATAAGTACATGATAAATCTGCCCTGTTACTGTTAAAACTTGTTTGGATTCTTTTTATAAAGAAAACTGAAAGCCCGGCAACGCACTTGCGACTCCTCTGTTGTTGCAGGTGTTTATGGGCGACGGCAATTGCTTAAGGCGATCCGTCTGCTCGTTTGCCCCCTATAACATAAAAAAAATCACAGCAATAAAGTTTGTTTATTAAAAAACACTTAAGCCGTGTGCCTATATTAGTATAAACAGTAGTTTCACAATTTGTGTCACAACAAGGTGCGAGTTTGACACAGAATCTAAATGCTAATCCGACAGGAAATATTCCCCGGATATTGCTGTACCGCGTAATATTAGAATCGTAACTACAACAAAGGCATTTCTCCTTTTACTGAGCTCTGAAGTGCTGCCCCGAACGGCATTCGAAATTTTCCCTCTCTGTCGCACTTGCAAGTTTGCACATAAGTGAGACAGAGAGGGAAAACTTCGTTTGTGGTTCGCGGTAGCCCCTCTGCTACGATTCTGAGATTATTCTAGATAATATCGGGAGCGTAAGGAGTACCACTCTATAAGGGAGCGCTCGTGGCCCAGCGGCGCCCGCGTACCGCGTGCGGTATGCGAGGTTAAGCAACGTCGGGCCAGGTCAGTTCTTGGATGGGTGACCGCTTTGAGTGGTTATTATCTGAGCGCTCCCGTGCTTTGGAAGGTTCTTTAAGCCGTTGATCCCGGATGCTGTCTATGATAGCAGTCGTTAAGCCGAGATAGAGGCCTCCGGGCGGCTTGAGAACTTCTAACCGTTAAGTTGCCCACTCACTTGACAAGGGGGGGGGGGGGGGTCGAAGTTGCACCACTCCATAGGGAGTACCCACCGGTGAGCCACCGCTACCCTACACGTGACCCCTGGGTGGTGCTAAAAGCCAACAAAAACTGGCAACCGTACTGTCTTCTCAAAGATCTCACGGTTCGAAATAATTGCCATACGATAAATAAGTTCGCCTTTGTACATGATTGATCTGTTTTTTTTTCTGTATAATTTATTTTACTTGTCTTGTGTACAATAAAGTATTTACATACATACATACATAAATAAATAGGGGACATTAGGGTTTTACACCCTTTTTTGAAAAGTAGTATAAATTAATCAGTACGTTTCAATTACCACTCGTTATTTTTATTTCTATTTTATGGAATCGATGAATATTAAAACAACAACATTGAATTTTGCAGTTTCAATATCCGCTTGAAAACGCGAGCGGCCATTTTTTACGAGCCGTGTGACGTCATGCGGCATTAGATAGTGATTGGCAAAATCGCAGTTAACTCGTGTCAGTTATCAACTACTATTGGACCTATGTGAGTAGTTGTATTTTTGCTAACTCAAATATTTTTACAATTATTTTATGTTAGATTGGTGCTATGTTATTATTGTTTTTCTTATGTTGATCGATTATTTTATGTTTCTTTTGTAGATAATATCGATAATCGAAAAAACTGTGTGATATTGATTGGCCGCATCACTAATGTTGTCTTTCAAAAGTGTCAAACAAAGAGCCGTTAAGTTGGATGCACACAATGGGCTACGTAGAAAGAGAATTATGCCCAATCTACAGGACGCAGTTATACGTTAAAGGGAGACAGACATATTTGCATGTACGTTGTACCCTCATCGCGCATTGTACTGATCCGGCATTTTAGTGACGTCATACTTGATATTCGTAATGGCGGCTACCGTTTTGCAATTTTTAACACAAATAAAACATGCGTTTAGATTAGAACATGAATTTATATCAACACAGTTCGACTTCCTATAACAAAATTTATATTGTTATTACAGTTTTATTGTTTATTTTTCATACACTAATACCCTATTGATATTGTACATATGAGTTTCATCGAAGAACCATTCTAATGACGTGAACTCCCCAACCCGCACTGGTCTAGCGTGGTAAATACTGCCCAATCCCTCTAAGGAGGCCTGTGCCCAGCACTGGGACGTAGGGACTAAGACTGATGTAGAAGAAGTGTTTAAGATCATTTTACAAGTGAAAAATAGTTCCGCTGACTAACCATACATTTAACCGTTTTTTCACTGGTAACAAACAGTCGTTAGGTCGTTTTTGAATCTCCCTGTTCATTTAAAAATAACAGAAAAAAACCGTTTTTGTGTAAAGTAATTTCGAAGTAACGTAAGTATTACAAAAAAGATACATTCTTACAATGATAAAGAAGACATAATACGCACTTACTCTTGGTCTGTGGTCAGCTAAATCTTTATCAGCTAAGCTACTCGCACTCATTCACGTCACACACGCACACACCACACCCCTACTCACATACACACTCACATATCTTCACACATATTACCCACAAACACTTTTACTTAGTTTATTAATTTTCATGTTTTATACTCGTAACTGCTACAAATGGTGCATTCCAAGATACAGGCTCGCCTAGTTTGGACTGCACCAGAAATCTCGTGTAACCTGCAGGCTAATCACGTAACTTTATGTACTAACGGTAGATAGATTTTACTGTCAATTTTCGACCGTTCGAACGCCTGTCAAAAATTCGCACCAGCGGGGTAATCACGTAACTTTATGTACTACCGTTAGATAGATTTTAATGTCAATTTTGAAGTATAAATTGCTGAGCTAATGTCATGTTTTTTGTACCCGACGCTAGTACATAATTGAATGAACGATTGAATGGAAATCCCATACTAAAGTGAGAAATTGATCAAATGATTGGAAACACGTAACTTTTTGACGGTAAAATTGTACGGTATAAATATGTCAATTACTGCGTGACAAAGTCATCGTCAGTCATCGTGTCTGTCATGTCATAACAATGAATTAAACAAAGATTTTGGTCATGATTTGGGTTTATTAATTAGTGAAAATGCCCCAAATTTCCTTGAAATGTCTTTAAAACACACGATCGAGTTTAAAATTCCCTAAGCACTTTAAATAAAACGAAAAGTAAGTAACAACAAATGTCATGGTCATGTGGTATTTATTTGCTCACATTCGTATTTACTAATATATTTGGTATTATTATGTGTTTCTTTTCAGGATGTACATAAACCAGATTCCCCATCTCTTGGTGGTGACGCGATGCTGCAAGATGCAGAGTGTGAAAGATAAAACGAGGGAAACTATGAAGTAACACGAACCAAGCAAAATGGCATGCCATATTATTCATCGCTGAAATATAGAAGTGTTAATTTATAAGTATGTACTTTTTCATATACGTGCCCCGCGTGTCGATGTATGCTTGTCGATTTATGAAAAGTAATAGGACGACATAAATTACCTAGTCTCCGAATCCTTTAAACATGAGTTTATTAAGTCCACTTGGGATGCTATTTCTGTCTTCCTTTGTAACCAGCGTGTAATGTGAATCTTCGGTATGTACATAAGATGTATTATATCCCGCGCCTCTACCTGTTGTCCGCGGATCCGCGCGGGTAGGTAGGTAAAGTAACACAAGAGTTAAACACAAATGTCAAATGTTTTAGATGATACAACGAGATTGCGAAGCCGTCGTTGGTGCTAGTGAGCTTTTAATTCCGCGCGGATTTACTGCCAAGAAAAAATCCTACTCGCATGAAGAGAGAAGAAAGTTGTATAAAGACATGATGTTATTTCTTAATATATTTTTGTATTTTTTCGTTGTTGTTTGCATTATTTAAATACCTAAATAATACGTTTCGTCATTCATTAGGTATAAGCAGGTACATACGAATACACTATATTGAAATTGTGTGTATGCTATTGCATCGACTTATGTTCATTAAATTCTTCTAAAATGATATTACTCTAACTTTGCAAATAGAATGAAGAAGGAGTTTCATTAATCTTTTCTATTCAAACGGTAGCGACGCGTGGGCAGGTCTATAAAGCTTGTGGGGTGTACATAGATTACTATCAAGGCACATATCGCACCCAAAGCAGCGTATAGGTCAGCTCAGAGCAATAAACTTGGCGAGAACAAGAAGACAAGGGACTATTACGATTACGTAGTTGAGCTTAAAATACATTAATCTCGAATAATATTGTAGATGCAATAATGTAATCCATGTGTGAAAAGAATAAATAAATAAAATAAATAATAATAATAAATATTAGAGGACAATCTTACATAAACCGAACTAGCCCCACAGTAAGCTCAAGAAGGCTTGTGTTATGGGTATTAGACGACGATATATTTAATAGATATAAATACTTAAATACATAGAAAACATCCAAGACTCAGAAACAAATATTCATGCTCATCACACAAATATTTGCCCTGACCGGGATTCCAACCCAGGACCGTCAGCTTCACAGGCAGGTGCACTACCCACTAGGCTAAACTAGATTACAAAGACTGGGGTTTCCCTCAATCACCTCTCAATGAAGTAACTAGTAATGTATATGCAATAACTTATTCTACTTGACGCTAGATGTCTAGTTGAACCCATTTCGTTTTATACAAAAGCAACGGTAAAATCCGGTAGTCTTCTTCTAGCATTAAGAGGCTGGATAGGTACTTTAACTTTTAAAAATAATAAACTGACAGGGCGTGTCACATAACAATTTAGAAAAAATGAGTACAACGAAATAAATACATTTTACAATTATTATGTAATATTTAGTCCAGAGCAATATTAAACACTTATTTGGTGAATTTCGCGTATAAAAATCATTTTTTCATAATGGCTCGTATCGAATAGTTGGCTATGGTAGTTCACTTAAGTAACGACTTTATCTGCTACTACGCGCCAAGGGTAAGTAATTTTATTACATATCACTAATAAATAGTGTGCATGTTACAACATAACACCATGGCATAACTCATTATCATTAGCTGAATAGACGTCCACTGCTGGTCATAGGCCTTTCCCGGAAAATGCCTTGCTGATCGGTCGCGTGTCGTCCCAGGTCTTTTGACTCTAACGTCATCAGGCCACCTCGTAAGGAGCCTTCATTCACTGCGTCATCCGATACGCATTCGTCACTCGAAAAGTCGCTGGCGTGGGTTAAGCAGACACTATGGCAAAGAATCACAAGCACGTTGCCGAGCCTTATTAAGTTTAGGATTCAGGGTCAGGGATATGTAAATGGGTATTTTGGTGTTATGAAATTGCGGATTTTTGAGACTATGGATGCGTGGGTGATACTGATAATAATACTGAGACAAATGAGGAATGTCCTTATTATAAACTGTAGCATTTTTAGTTTCTACGGCTACTATAATATACATAATCTGTAGCCAGGCTCATGATAATTCAGATGCTATTTCAAGATGTTCATTACTATGCTCTAACTTCTTCTTTCAGTGCAGCAATTGTGAATTGCGTAGTTTTACGCAACATGTTAAAGATGACTATTTCTTTGATCAACACATGGTTATGATGATAATTGGATAAAATGAAAATCTATAACCGCCACCCTGCTGCCTGGTCCACAAGATCTCCTTACCTCAAGGCAAGTAAGTTTTTTTTTTTGAGTAATCTCTAAAATATAGTATGAACACTTGGTACTCCAGAAGAATCACAAGGTCGTTGCCGAGCCTTTATTGACATAAGGATTTGTTGTGTTGATAGCTAGAGACAAGTGACGCACTCTGAAAATAGTGCATCCTCGGGAGTTCTTGTGACTTTATATACTCACTACCAGGAACACAACATCGTATACCTAAAGAGCAAGCAGTGATGTTATTATGGCTGCGGTCTCCTATAAGGTACAGTCAGGGTCAGAGAGAAAAAAAAACGATTTGAGTTATAAGGTTCCGTAGTAAACAAGGTACTCTTATACAAAGTGCAAAAAGATTCCGTTTTGTGGCGCATTTCTCATATAGTTTTATATGACACGTCACAAAACTGACACAAAGTATTAGATGGTAAATCGAGGACATTTTTAAAATGGAACCCTTATAGTTTCGTCATGTCTGTCCGTCTGTTCGTCCGTCCGTCCGTCCGTCCGCCCGTCCGTCCGTCCGTCCGTCCATCCGTCCGTCCGTCCGTCCATCCGTCCGTCCGTCCGTCCATCCGTCCGTCCGTCCGTCCATCCGTCCGTCCGTCCGTATGTCACAGCCGATTTACTCGGAAACTATTAGCACTATAATTATGAAATTTAGTAAGAAAGTGTATTTTATGAACCGCTATATAAAAGTAATGTGATATTAGAAGTATATATTAAACGAGAGTCCCGTAGCGGCGTTCCGACGCCGCTAAAATACGGAAATTCTCATTCAGAAAAGGAACAACTGAAGGTACAAATACATTTCTTTAATTTTGTGCCTCTCTTAGGAACACCAAAAACATGTAAAAAAGGGTTCTTAAAAAACGACAGTTCCTTTTCATTGTCACATTATGCCGGACCAAAACCATGCCTAATAGTAGACTGCTAGCTAAGTTAGTTTTCCGGACAACGTGGATGCGGCACATCATCATCATCATCAGTCGTTCCGTCAATGCTGAGGACATAATATCCAATTCTTGCTGACCAGACTCCTCCATAGGCTCCTGTCACCCACCTTATGGATGGCCTCGTGCAGATATAGTTACAGGATACCACCAGTGATTTGGGTATTCCGTCTAGCGGGTAGTCTGCCTCGGGACCTCTGGCCCTCAACTTTTCCCGTCAAAATATTTATCTACTGGCTATCCGAACGTCGTAAGAGGTGTTCCAAATATATATGAGGATGCGGTCCTGACATACTGTCGATAGTCGACAGCTTAACGTAGCTGGATGGACTGGTTTGTTCGCCTTGCAGTCCATGGTATTACAGATTTTCTCTCAAAATATTGAATATGCGAAGAGTTTGTATAATTATAATTTTTATTGAAATAAAAAGGTCATGAGGTTTGTATGCATGTATTGTAGATACCCCTTACATGGTTTTTGGGCGAGCGTAGTCTCCTGACACAAGTACATTTATTACTTAAAAGGAGATTCCAACCTTGCTTTTGTTAAACTTTTTTTTAACCAATAGGTATGAAAGTAAGTATGTATTGAATCGCACAAACGTGTTGCCCAACCAATATCCTCGTAATGCGTCCTGCTTAACATCAGTTTAACTATTTTTCAGCTAAAATATGGCGGTCCGTCGCTCTCAATACAGCTCCACCTCTGAAGCTCTGGCATTCTTGGTTGCCAGGAACACAACGCCTCATGTGTTAGTAATTATGTGTTATTGCTATATTTATATACTATTATTATGGCTTCTCCAAGGAGTAGCATACTTTTCCAGTATTATAGGCTGCTCAAAATGTTAACCAAATCGGGGGTCATTATCCTCACAGCATCTTTCCGGTTGTGCCCTAAGGATCCTGGGCTCCACTTTGACACCTAATCCCCAGAGTTGGCGTAGGCACTAGTTTTTATACATAGTGTAATACATAACAACAATATATGAAATAATATTAAAACTTACTTCAATCTAAAACAGGCCCTTGAGGGAGGCGTACCGAGGATGCTTGCGGTATTTCCTCGCTATATGGCAATGCTGATACGTTGTACGAGGAAGTCGCCAGGTCTTCGGTCACCAGTTACGTGAACCAGATGCCTCGCAATTTCAGTAAATAACTAGTAACTCTATTCTATTGACTAGCTCTTCGTACCTTATACTTATGTCAGTTTACATATTACTGTTATAATAATTTCGGATTGTAAAATGATGTATATGAATAGGTACAATTCAGTTTACAAAGCAACTTCTACAGATCAAGTTTTTTTTTCAGGAATGCTTGAAAACTGCAAACAGAAGGTTTTTCTACTACAAATTATGACTTGCTACGGTCTTCCTCGCAACGTTCAAATCATCACGGCAGACCCAGAACGTAACGATACTTTATACATTCAAGAGCAATAGTAATGGGTATATACTTTCTCCATAGAAAAATCGATACAAAGTGTACCCGTTATTTTTGGTACTTGCTTATTTAGGTAGTAATAAATGCTATTTATGTGTTGTTTTATTATAATAGAAAGATCACTAATAAAAAAGGTTTTAAATACTTTTAGAGGTATGAAGGTCCCGACGTATTTCTTACCGCAAATAGTCGTTCTTTACCCTTATTCCATGTCTCTACCGACTCATCCCGCCTGTTAGAGGAATGTGGACATTTTACTTTCTTCTCTACCGGTAGGGATATTATTTGGCTATTACCCGTGGTCCCACCAACCATTCCTTAACCGTGGTACCATCAGATTGTACCATCAATGGTACTACGGCAAATAATGTTTTGCCGTGGTTCCATTATGTCAATGGAACTACAGCTAATATTATTTTTTGTTACCCGTGGTACTGGATAGTAGACAATTTGGTAATTAATTAAGTCATGTAGATAATGTTTACATATAATTTAAAGATCTTATTTTAATAACTGCATAGAAATATAGAAAACAACATTATTATTATTTAGCCAAGTCGAGCAATACGGCTATTACCATCCATTTCTCGAAGCCATTCAGGCCAATTTCAGCCTCTTGTAATTTTGTGCTGGCTAAAGCTCCATTCATAATTTATTTCATTTTCTATTATAAGATTCAATTGAACTTGTTGTTTTTGAACGATTGCAGGTCAAAGTTCATTAGTTTTCTCACTGACTGGCTGATCATTGACCATTATAATTGCAATGCAATGGTACTAGTAAACATTTATTGTACCGTATTACCATCAATTATACCAGATACCACGGCAATAAAATACTTCGGTTGTACCATTAATGCTACCATAGCAAAAAAAAAACCATAGAACCATCAATGGTACTATCTGATGGTACCACGGTTAAGGAAGGCCTTCTGGTGGGTCCACGGGTAATTTGTTTTATCCGTTGTCCTACCGTCGTTCTTGACCCGTCGTCCTACAGTTCGAAACAGTGTTCGCAGGTGGGTCTACATGTCCCCCTGGTGGGTAATTGTTTTTGACCCATTATAAACAGTATTCGCCAGTGGGTCTGCGGGCAATTTATTTTTACCACGGTCCTACTGCATTAAGCGGTAAACATTAATTAAAAACTAGCTATTTTGTTTGGTAGAACTGCGAACAAGTAATATTTTTGACCTAACCAATTGTAACGAATGTTCGGTTCTGGCGATTCGCCGGCTCTGTAGGCTCATAGTTCTGCTTAAACACTCCTCGCTTCGCTGCATTAGAGTCGAATACGTAGTGCAGTGGGACCATGGTAAAAATAAATTGCCCGTAGGCCCACTGAAGAACACTGTTTAGAGCGGTAGGGCAACGGGTCAAAAAAAATACCCGTGGATCCACAAGGGGGACATGTTGGTGGGACCTCGGGTAATAGGCTTGTTTGCCAGTGTGCCAACGAGCGCAGCTAGAAAAAGTGTTGGTATAACTGCGACATTACAAGCAAAGCGACTGTGCCGCGGCAGCGGCCGGCGAAGCACCTGAACCGAACAGTCTTTTCTAACGACCATTTTATTTGCAACCTGTCGGGTCGCACAGTTTTACGAACACTCCTCCTAGCTTCGCTCGTCGTCGTGCCTACACCTCTTTTTAAGGATGGTCGTCAAACGTACTACTTTTACAACGACCACCCTTAACAGATGTAGGAGGACGTCAGTAGTTTCATTTGTAGCGACCCTCGGGGGGAGATATTAGAAATCACAGGTAAGGATAGGATGGAACTTATTGCATACTGGTATCCCAGATATCTTGGCTCCCACTCCCAAGCCACGCCACAGCTCAATAGCATCCAGGAATATATTCATTCCCTTACTTTCATATAAAGATATCGGTAGTAGGAGTAGTCGAAGCTATTGTATATCTGGCATGCAGCCACCTCTGCCTACCCTGGTGGGCGGTATGGGAGCCAGAAGGAAAACAAATTCCTGGGACCCAAACAGCAGCAGTATGGGAGCCAAGAGGGAAAATCGGCGGTATGGGAACCAGGAGGAATAACGTTATCCCTGGATCCCGTTGGGCAGTGGCTTGGGAGAGACGAGGAAAAGTACCACCGCTGGATCCCACAGGGCAGTTGCATGGAAGCATGACGGAAAAATATTTAGTTATCAATGGATGTTATGGCAGCCAAACGGCATCAAAATACATCTAATGATACCATGGGAGCATAGCGACAAAAACATTACGTTGCAATTCCATGGAATCATAGGCTTGGGCACCAAGTGGAAGGAGGGAAATCTAACGGTAAGCTACCAGGGTAAATGTAGTGGTAGAGATATATGGAATACGGGTAATGCTAGGCCTCTGCTCCAATATACTAAACTGTCTGTTTAACCAGTTGAACATATTGGACAACTTTCCTCTATTGTTTTGAAATGCATCGTAAGAATAGTTCATTTTATTTAACGTCATAATACTGTAATTGAACTTATTGCATTTTAAAGTAACAAATTGCTCGACTACTTTTTAAAAATTGAAGGAAAGTTATACAATATGTTCAACTGGTTAAACAGACAGTCAAAAATATTGGAGAAGAGGATGCTAGGTGTCTATGATCAGATTGATAGAACCAAGGACAAAGAAAATTACCTGTGGTACAATCATTAAGACTAACGGTGTAGGGCCACGGGCAAAGAATGATTTTTAGTTTATGCTAATCACGTAACTTTATGTACTAACGGTAGATAGATTTTACTGTCAATTTTCGACCGTTCGAACGCCTGTCAAAAATTCGCACCAGGTAACTTTATGTACTAACGTTAGAAACACCGTTTCGTACCGTACCGTTCACAAGGTGAATGAGATTCGACGTTCTGTTATTGCAAAGGTGATCCAATGAACGAATGGTTGTTCCTTCCAATGTTTTGCACAAATTTACTATCATAATAACCCAATTCAAAGCATTTTATCTAAAATTAAGGAAAAATGTGATTATGATAAATGAACACGAGTTATTATATTTAAATCACAAATACTAAACATGCAACCGATAAACACAAAACGCATTATTACAGAGAGAGTATGACAGAAAGACAAATGTAAATGTGACGATGTAAAACCTTTGTAATATTTTAAATTATTTTCTTTTAATAAGTCTTTAAATAATATCGGTACAAATAAATATATCAATTTATATTGTATCATTTAATAATATTCATTTTAAAGAACTAAATGTCATCTAGTATCGAATAGGAGAACTTGTTGACAGTTAATTCACTTGCATTCCATAATATTGACATCTAGTATGCAGTAGGAGAACTATCAGGCAGTAAAATAATGTTGGCTATACACCGAAGCCTAGACCCGCACCGAATTATAAAATGAAAAGTGTGGTGAAATTGCATTATCATAACAATATTATTATTGCAATAATCTTATATCGGTATAGTCTTTCAAATCAGTCCAAAAAGGTTCAAATTTTAAGAATTGTAGGCATAACCTGCCTACTTTAGTTAACCGTTTAATCGCCATGCGTCATGTACGGCAGTGATCCCTACAAACAAACTCATTTTCCATAAGAGATTGTATATGAACTTTGTAAAGCACGAAGGTCACTTTGACAACGTACGTGACACCACACCACACCGCACCACCAGGTAAGCAGGTAACACCTATAGGCGTTTTTGTCATATCAAGAGGGTTAATCTACCTACGTCCCCAAACAGAAATGAAACGAGCATTTATATTTCCCAAATTTAATACATAATAGCTCTGGACGTTCCTTGAATATCCACAATAGACAGAATGTTCTCTATAATTCAATCGGATCCGACATCAGTGTACACTAAGTAGGTACATGAAGGCAAAGGCGTCCACTATCGGCACGGCACGGCAAAGGGCTCCTCAGCCTCACACATTAGACTAGCGGGATAGACAATGCATGCCAAAGGTGTGCTTGGGAATGCCGAGGAATGCTCGGCATGCCTAATGAGGCCTGGGCATGCTTAAGGATGGCTGCGCATGCCTAAGGATGCCTCGTCATGCCTAAGGACGCCTCGGCAACCCCGGCAATCCTAACCACATCTTGGCGTGCCCGAGGAGGAATCCCTTGGCGTGCCAATGCCGTGCCAATAATGGGTGCCAGGCCTAAGGATTTGACAAACTTCTCACAAATTGAAGGTCACACTGTAGGCTTGCCTAATTATTGCTTCATGACTTTACTTCGTAATGGTCCATAATGATAAACTAAAAATCATTCTTTGCCCGTGGCCCTACACCGTTAGTCTTAATGATTGTACCACAGGTAATTTTCTTTGTCCTTGGTTCTATCAATCTGATCATAGACACCTAGCATCCTCTTCTCCAATATTTTTGACTGACTGTTTAACCAGTTGAACATATTGTATAACTTTCCTTCAATTTTTAAAAAGTAGTCGAGCAATTTGTTACTTAAAAATGCAATAAGTTCAATTACAGTATTATGACGTTAAATAAAATGAACTATTCTTACGATGCATTTCAAAACAATAGAGGAAAGTTGTCCAATATGTTCAACTGGTTAAACAGACAGTTTAGTATATTGGAGCAGAGGCCTAGCATTACCCGTATTCCATATATCTCTACCACTACATTTACCCTGGTAGCTTACCGTTAGATTTCCCTCCTTCCACTTGGTGCCCAAGCCTATGATTCCATGGAATTGCAACGTAATGTTTTTGTCGCTATGCTCCCATGGTATCATTAGATGTATTTTGATGCCGTTTGGCTGCCATAACATCCATTGATAACTAAATATTTTTCCGTCATGCTTCCATGCAACTGCCCTGTGGGATCCAGCGGTGGTACTTTTCCTCGTCTCTCCCAAGCCACTGCCCAACGGGATCCAGGGATAACGTTATTCCTCCTGGTTCCCATACCGCCGATTTTCCCTCTTGGCTCCCATACTGCTGCTGTTTGGGTCCCAGGAATTTGTTTTCCTTCTGGCTCCCATACCGCCCACCAGGGTAGGCAGAGGTGGCTGCATGCCAGATATACAATAGCTTCGACTACTCCTACTACCGATATCTTTATATGAAAGTAAGGGAATGAATATATTCCTGGATGCTATTGAGCTGTGGCGTGGCTTGGGAGTGGGAGCCAAGATATCTGGGATACCAGTATGCAATAAGTTCCATCCTATCCTTACCTGTGATTTCTAATATCTCCCCCCGAGGGTCGCTACAAATGAAACTACTGACGTCCTCCTACATCTGTTAAGGGTGGTCGTTGTAAAAGTAGTACGTTTGACGACCATCCTTAAAAAGAGGTGTAGGCACGACGACGAGCGAAGCTAGGAGGAGTGTTCGTAAAACTGTGCGACCCGACAGGTTGCAAATAAAATGGTCGTTAGAAAAGACTGTTCGGTTCAGGTGCTTCGCCGGCCGCTGCCGCGGCACAGTCGCTTTGCTTGTAATGTCGCAGTTATACCAACACTTTTTCTAGCTGCGCTCGTTGGCACACTGGCAAACAAGCCTATTACCCGAGGTCCCACCAACATGTCCCCCTTGTGGATCCACGGGTATTTTTTTTGACCCGTTGCCCTACCGCTCTAAACAGTGTTCTTCAGTGGGCCTACGGGCAATTTATTTTTACCATGGTCCCACTGCACTACGTATTCGACTCTAATGCAGCGAAGCGAGGAGTGTTTAAGCAGAACTATGAGCCTACAGAGCCGGCGAATCGCCAGAACCGAACATTCGTTACAATTGGTTAGGTCAAAAATATTACTTGTTCGCAGTTCTACCAAACAAAATAGCTAGTTTTTAATTAATGTTTACCGCTTAATGCAGTAGGACCGTGGTAAAAATAAATTGCCCGCAGACCCACTGGCGAATACTGTTTATAATGGGTCAAAAACAATTACCCACCAGGGGGACATGTAGACCCACCTGCGAACACTGTTTCGAACTGTAGGACGACGGGTCAAGAACGACGGTAGGACAACGGATAAAACAAATTACCCGTGGACCCACCAGAAGGCCTTCCTTAACCGTGGTACCATCAGATAGTACCATTGATGGTTCTATGGTTTTTTTTTTGCTATGGTAGCATTAATGGTACAACCGAAGTATTTTATTGCCGTGGTATCTGGTATAATTGATGGTAATACGGTACAATAAATGTTTACTAGTACCATTGCATTGCAATTATAATGGTCAATGATCAGCCAGTCAGTGAGAAAACTAATGAACTTTGACCTGCAATCGTTCAAAAACAACAAGTTCAATTGAATCTTATAATAGAAAATGAAATAAATTATGAATGGAGCTTTAGCCAGCACAAAATTACAAGAGGCTGAAATTGGCCTGAATGGCTTCGAGAAATGGATGGTAATAGCCGTATTGCTCGACTTGGCTAAATAATAATAATGTTGTTTTCTATATTTCTATGCAGTTATTAAAATAAGATCTTTAAATTATATGTAAACATTATCTACATGACTTAATTAATTACCAAATTGTCTACTATCCAGTACCACGGGTAACAAAAAATAATATTAGCTGTAGTTCCATTGACATAATGGAACCACGGCAAAACATTATTTGCCGTAGTACCATTGATGGTACAATCTGATGGTACCACGGTTAAGGAATGGTTGGTGGGACCACGGGTAATAGCCAAATAATATCCCTACCGGTAGAGAAGAAAGTAAAATGTCCACATTCCTCTAACAGGCGGGATGAGTCGGTAGAGACATGGAATAAGGGTAAAGAACGACTATTTGCGGTAAGAAATACGTCGGGACCTTCATACCTCTAAAAGTATTTAAAACCTTTTTTATTAGTGATCTTTCTATTATAATAAAACAACACATAAATAGCATTTATTACTACCTAAATAAGCAAGTACCAAAAATAACGGGTACACTTTGTATCGATTTTTCTATGGAGAAAGTATATACCCATTACTATTGCTCTTGAATGTATAAAGTATCGTTACGTTCTGGGTCTGCCGTGATGATTTGAACGTTGCGAGGAAGACCGTAGCAAGTCATAATTTGTAGTAGAAAAACCTTCTGTTTGCAGTTTTCAAGCATTCCTGAAAAAAAAACTTGATCTGTAGAAGTTGCTTTGTAAACTGAATTGTACCTATTCATATACATCATTTTACAATCCGAAATTATTATAACAGTAATATGTAAACTGACATAAGTATAAGGTACGAAGAGCTAGTCAATAGAATAGAGTTACTAGTTATTTACTGAAATTGCGAGGCATCTGGTTCACGTAACTGGTGACCGAAGACCTGGCGACTTCCTCGTACAACGTATCAGCATTGCCATATAGCGAGGAAATACCGCAAGCATCCTCGGTACGCCTCCCTCAAGGGCCTGTTTTAGATTGAAGTAAGTTTTAATATTATTTCATATATTGTTGTTATGTATTACACTATGTATAAAAACTAGTGCCTACGCCAACTCTGGGGATTAGGTGTCAAAGTGGAGCCCAGGATCCTTAGGGCACAACCGGAAAGATGCTGTGAGGATAATGACCCCCGATTTGGTTAACATTTTGAGCAGCCTATAATACTGGAAAAGTATGCTACTCCTTGGAGAAGCCATAATAATAGTATATAAATATAGCAATAACACATAATTACTAACACATGAGGCGTTGTGTTCCTGGCAACCAAGAATGCCAGAGCTTCAGAGGTGGAGCTGTATTGAGAGCGACGGACCGCCATATTTTAGCTGAAAAATAGTTAAACTGATGTTAAGCAGGACGCATTACGAGGATATTGGTTGGGCAACACGTTTGTGCGATTCAATACATACTTACTTTCATACCTATTGGTTAAAAAAAAGTTTAACAAAAGCAAGGTTGGAATCTCCTTTTAAGTAATAAATGTACTTGTGTCAGGAGACTACGCTCGCCCAAAAACCATGTAAGGGGTATCTACAATACATGCATACAAACCTCATGACCTTTTTATTTCAATAAAAATTATAATTATACAAACTCTTCGCATATTCAATATTTTGAGAGAAAATCTGTAATACCATGGACTGCAAGGCGAACAAACCAGTCCATCCAGCTACGTTAAGCTGTCGACTATCGACAGTATGTCAGGACCGCATCCTCATATATATTTGGAACACCTCTTACGACGTTCGGATAGCCAGTAGATAAATATTTTGACGGGAAAAGTTGAGGGCCAGAGGTCCCGAGGCAGACTACCCGCTAGACGGAATACCCAAATCACTGGTGGTATCCTGTAACTATATCTGCACGAGGCCATCCATAAGGTGGGTGACAGGAGCCTATGGAGGAGTCTGGTCAGCAAGAATTGGATATTATGTCCTCAGCATTGACGGAACGACTGATGATGATGATGATGTGCCGCATCCACGTTGTCCGGAAAACTAACTTAGCTAGCAGTCTACTATTAGGCATGGTTTTGGTCCGGCATAATGTGACAATGAAAAGGAACTGTCGTTTTTTAAGAACCCTTTTTTACATGTTTTTGGTGTTCCTAAGAGAGGCACAAAATTAAAGAAATGTATTTGTACCTTCAGTTGTTCCTTTTCTGAATGAGAATTTCCGTATTTTAGCGGCGTCGGAACGCCGCTACGGGACTCTCGTTTAATATATACTTCTAATATCACATTACTTTTATATAGCGGTTCATAAAATACACTTTCTTACTAAATTTCATAATTATAGTGCTAATAGTTTCCGAGTAAATCGGCTGTGACATACGGACGGACGGACGGATGGACGGACGGACGGACGGATGGACGGACGGACGGACGGATGGACGGACGGACGGACGGATGGACGGACGGACGGACGGACGGGCGGACGGACGGACGGACGGACGAACAGACGGACAGACATGACGAAACTATAAGGGTTCCATTTTAAAAATGTCCTCGATTTACCATCTAATACTTTGTGTCAGTTTTGTGACGTGTCATATAAAACTATATGAGAAATGCGCCACAAAACGGAATCTTTTTGCACTTTGTATAAGAGTACCTTGTTTACTACGGAACCTTATAACTCAAATCGTTTTTTTTTCTCTCTGACCCTGACTGTACCTTATAGGAGACCGCAGCCATAATAACATCACTGCTTGCTCTTTAGGTATACGATGTTGTGTTCCTGGTAGTGAGTATATAAAGTCACAAGAACTCCCGAGGATGCACTATTTTCAGAGTGCGTCACTTGTCTCTAGCTATCAACACAACAAATCCTTATGTCAATAAAGGCTCGGCAACGACCTTGTGATTCTTCTGGAGTACCAAGTGTTCATACTATATTTTAGAGATTACTCAAAAAAAAAAACTTACTTGCCTTGAGGTAAGGAGATCTTGTGGACCAGGCAGCAGGGTGGCGGTTATAGATTTTCATTTTATCCAATTATCATCATAACCATGTGTTGATCAAAGAAATAGTCATCTTTAACATGTTGCGTAAAACTACGCAATTCACAATTGCTGCACTGAAAGAAGAAGTTAGAGCATAGTAATGAACATCTTGAAATAGCATCTGAATTATCATGAGCCTGGCTACAGATTATGTATATTATAGTAGCCGTAGAAACTAAAAATGCTACAGTTTATAATAAGGACATTCCTCATTTGTCTCAGTATTATTATCAGTATCACCCACGCATCCATAGTCTCAAAAATCCGCAATTTCATAACACCAAAATACCCATTTACATATCCCTGACCCTGAATCCTAAACTTAATAAGGCTCGGCAACGTGCTTGTGATTCTTTGCCATAGTGTCTGCTTAACCCACGCCAGCGACTTTTCGAGTGACGAATGCGTATCGGATGACGCAGTGAATGAAGGCTCCTTACGAGGTGGCCTGATGACGTTAGAGTCAAAAGACCTGGGACGACACGCGACCGATCAGCAAGGCATTTTCCGGGAAAGGCCTATGACCAGCAGTGGACGTCTATTCAGCTAATGATAATGAGTTATGCCATGGTGTTATGTTGTAACATGCACACTATTTATTAGTGATATGTAATAAAATTACTTACCCTTGGCGCGTAGTAGCAGATAAAGTCGTTACTTAAGTGAACTACCATAGCCAACTATTCGATACGAGCCATTATGAAAAAATGATTTTTATACGCGAAATTCACCAAATAAGTGTTTAATATTGCTCTGGACTAAATATTACATAATAATTGTAAAATGTATTTATTTCGTTGTACTCATTTTTTCTAAATTGTTATGTGACACGCCCTGTCAGTTTATTATTTTTAAAAGTTAAAGTACCTATCCAGCCTCTTAATGCTAGAAGAAGACTACCGGATTTTACCGTTGCTTTTGTATAAAACGAAATGGGTTCAACTAGACATCTAGCGTCAAGTAGAATAAGTTATTGCATATACATTACTAGTTACTTCATTGAGAGGTGATTGAGGGAAACCCCAGTCTTTGTAATCTAGTTTAGCCTAGTGGGTAGTGCACCTGCCTGTGAAGCTGACGGTCCTGGGTTGGAATCCCGGTCAGGGCAAATATTTGTGTGATGAGCATGAATATTTGTTTCTGAGTCTTGGATGTTTTCTATGTATTTAAGTATTTATATCTATTAAATATATCGTCGTCTAATACCCATAACACAAGCCTTCTTGAGCTTACTGTGGGGCTAGTTCGGTTTATGTAAGATTGTCCTCTAATATTTATTATTATTATTTATTTTATTTATTTATTCTTTTCACACATGGATTACATTATTGCATCTACAATATTATTCGAGATTAATGTATTTTAAGCTCAACTACGTAATCGTAATAGTCCCTTGTCTTCTTGTTCTCGCCAAGTTTATTGCTCTGAGCTGACCTATACGCTGCTTTGGGTGCGATATGTGCCTTGATAGTAATCTATGTACACCCCACAAGCTTTATAGACCTGCCCACGCGTCGCTACCGTTTGAATAGAAAAGATTAATGAAACTCCTTCTTCATTCTATTTGCAAAGTTAGAGTAATATCATTTTAGAAGAATTTAATGAACATAAGTCGATGCAATAGCATACACACAATTTCAATATAGTGTATTCGTATGTACCTGCTTATACCTAATGAATGACGAAACGTATTATTTAGGTATTTAAATAATGCAAACAACAACGAAAAAATACAAAAATATATTAAGAAATAACATCATGTCTTTATACAACTTTCTTCTCTCTTCATGCGAGTAGGATTTTTTCTTGGCAGTAAATCCGCGCGGAATTAAAAGCTCACTAGCACCAACGACGGCTTCGCAATCTCGTTGTATCATCTAAAACATTTGACATTTGTGTTTAACTCTTGTGTTACTTTACCTACCTACCCGCGCGGATCCGCGGACAACAGGTAGAGGCGCGGGATATAATACATCTTATGTACATACCGAAGATTCACATTACACGCTGGTTACAAAGGAAGACAGAAATAGCATCCCAAGTGGACTTAATAAACTCATGTTTAAAGGATTCGGAGACTAGGTAATTTATGTCGTCCTATTACTTTTCATAAATCGACAAGCATACATCGACACGCGGGGCACGTATATGAAAAAGTACATACTTATAAATTAACACTTCTATATTTCAGCGATGAATAATATGGCATGCCATTTTGCTTGGTTCGTGTTACTTCATAGTTTCCCTCGTTTTATCTTTCACACTCTGCATCTTGCAGCATCGCGTCACCACCAAGAGATGGGGAATCTGGTTTATGTACATCCTGAAAAGAAACACATAATAATACCAAATATATTAGTAAATACGAATGTGAGCAAATAAATACCACATGACCATGACATTTGTTGTTACTTACTTTTCGTTTTATTTAAAGTGCTTAGGGAATTTTAAACTCGATCGTGTGTTTTAAAGACATTTCAAGGAAATTTGGGGCATTTTCACTAATTAATAAACCCAAATCATGACCAAAATCTTTGTTTAATTCATTGTTATGACATGACAGACACGATGACTGACGATGACTTTGTCACGCAGTAATTGACATATTTATACCGTACAATTTTACCGTCAAAAAGTTACGTGTTTCCAATCATTTGATCAATTTCTCACTTTAGTATGGGATTTCCATTCAATCGTTCATTCAATTATGTACTAGCGTCGGGTACAAAAAACATGACATTAGCTCAGCAATTTATACTTCAAAATTGACATTAAAATCTATCTAACGGTAGTACATAAAGTTACGTGATTACCCCGCTGTTGTATCATTTGTGTTGGAATCAATAAATTTACTCTTTACTCTTTACTCTCTTTACATTTCAAAACCCGTTAACTGCAGCAGTGACCACTCGCGCGGAAATAGTGTGAGTACCACTTGGGCCAGCTCATTTTAAGGCCACTGCTGTGTTATTCTAGAAGTCTATATATGCAAAGTTTCAACTCACCCTAGGCGAACGTATGCAACAGACCTCCGATAATAATTATTTTTATTCAACGCTTATTAGTAGTTTATGCAACTCAGAGGCATTATAACACGAGCGTGGTTTTATGATACGAGCCGGAAGCGAGTATCATAATAAGGTCACGCGAGTGTTTTAAGGTGGTCTTGAAGCATGGTTTGAACACATTGAGGAGGTTTTACTATGTGGGTGTAGATAATATCAATTACTTAATCAGAAATTATGTTATAATCGGGATTCATAGCTTCAGCCGCCCGCGTGGACTTTTATTAACGTCGATGGCAAACAGGCTTATGGCCTGCCTGATGTTAAGCAGATACACTAGCGACTAAGCAAGAATCACAAGCGCCTTGCCTATCCTTTATTGACTTGAGCATTCGCTGTGTTACCAGCTAGGTCCCTCACTCAACACAGCATCCTCGGGAGCTCTGGCGACCTTACTCAATTAAGAGCAATGGACGGGTTCCAGAGGTCGTGGGTTCAAATCCCACCTGTGGCGATAAATTTTTAAATTTTTCACTTTGAAAATTATCTAACGTATGATAGAATCCGTCATATTTAGAATAAAGGAAAAATTGAAATATTTAGGCACCGAGCAGGATCCGAACCTGCGACCTCCCGGCACTCGTGGCCAGTCGCTCTAGCCAATTGAGCTATAGGTGCAATCGCTACCCAATTCCAAATTCATCAACCGTTCCTTCGTAATAGCAGAAAAAAAATAGAATCGGTCATTACACAGGGTTTAAAAAAAACTAGTAAAAACACACTTGAAAAATATCAGAGCATAGACGAGCTCTAAACAGCGCGCGCGGAGGGTCCTTGTCTAGCGAGTCGGGTCCGAGTGGCTCTTAAGCTATTTCCGAGGCACTGGTCAAGGCTGCAGCGGGAATGTATCGCGATTTTAAATTTTATGGAATAATAATGGGTGCTGTTTGTGGGGTCCGGTCCGTTCATGTTTGCAAGGACTAGTAACTTCGTACTAGTGTTCAGTGGAATTGACATGATGAGAGACTTCGCTCTGTTCTCATTTGATTTTATTTTTAGACTGACGCTCAGAGACCTTATACATCTCTGAGGATATTTATTTAATAGATTTTATTATTTTCATGTTGACGTGTCATAGATATAGCTCAACATATTTTATTATGATTAGTGTACCTACTTTGTTACATTTTATCTTGACGCTTAGACACCTTATACATCTCTAACAAATCTCGATTGTTATTAGTTTCTTAGTCTTATTTTTGACATGTAACACTACATTTAATTAATGATACTTTGATTATTGTATTATTTTTATTTGATGTACCTATATAGAGTTTGACTTGTAAAAGTGCTCTTGGGGCCTATTTGCAGAATAAATGTTTTGATTTTTTTTGCGGGGCTTTAAGGAGATTCCACGATTCTGTCAGCCACATCATCATCATCATCATCATCAGCCCACTGCAGTCCACTGCTGATCATAGGCCTCCCCAAGTCGCGCCACAAATATCGGTTCTCTGCCTCACGCATACAGTCGCCTCCCGCCCTCCTACATAGGGACCGATACCGGTATTTAAAGAAAACCCTGAATTAGCCCAATATTTTGGATTATTTTTTGCTCTTTACGTAGGGCTGAATCATGTATTTAGGTAACAACGTCGTATTATTAGATTGTCCCATTAGAAACGAAATAATGAACCGGTGACCGTAATAATACCGTTATTTTTCTATGGAGAAAATTACCGGTATCCGATCCCTGCTCCTACATTTTTTTTTTGAACCTGACCTCCGGCATGACCATGCGTGTGGTTTGGAACACTGGAGTACTCTAAGAGTTTGCGCTTCATTGAGTTTGGTTGAGCGGTTTCAACCGAATCTGAGGTGTGAGTGGAATCGAGCTACTGGGAGTTTTGTCGCTGGTTCACTAAACCTAGCCTAGCTGAGAAGAGTCCAGCAAGAAACTCAGCTAGGCCCGACCTGGGTCGGACTGACTCTACCCGGTGTGCGGCGGTACCGGGACGAATAGGGACTATATGTGTAAGTGTTGTCGCGATCGCGCGGTGGACGTCTCCGCCGGCGGGAATGCCTAAGTGTACGCGTCGTGTCAGAGTTGGACGCCGTAAGCGCAGCATTCCATCTTTCTCCTACATATGATCCTAAAAACTGGTTAATCGGTCATGCGTTCTACAAATTAAATGACTTTTATTACGCTAATTAATTAAATAAATTATATTTGACATGTATAAATTAATTAATAATGGCTATCACTGACATTTATTATAATTAACAACAATTTGTTCACACTGTATCTAATAATGATTGTACTAGGATAATGTTACTTTTTATATATTGTGCAAAATTGTAATGTGACATGTAATATTTAACAATATTATCAATAAAGAGTATGAGTATGTCGTCTCGCCAACAGGCTGGCGGGGCTACACTACGCTCGCCGAGACGCGGTCTAACTCCAGAACGCGTTTACACCAGCGGCTGTCAGTTCTGCGACAGATCTGTCATCAACGCCCCTCGTGAAACAGACACGCTTATGTTTTTCGCGCATGACAAAGGGCTAATTTACCAATGATTAAATCATCATCATCATCATCATCACAGCCGAAAGACGTCCACTGCCGAACATAGGCCTCCCCCAATTTGGGGGGGATTTGCCATAGTCGCCACGCTTGGCAAGCGGGTTGGCGACCGCAGTGTGATGGTGGTAATGATCGAAGGATGCTGCTGCCCACCCTCCGATTTTCCCTTATTCGCCTCCTACGAAACCCACGGGAAGAGATGGGGTGGCGCAATTCTTACCCGGCAACCACACATGATTAAATGTATTATTACTAATATTGTCTCTGTAACTTATTGTGCCTAGATCTTTTAATATTTCACATTATTGACATTTCTTTTTTAAACATTGTTTATATTTACACTTTAATTTATTGTTCATAAATTAGACTTCACAAAGTTAATGATAACATAATAATACGCTATATCACTAATATAATATTATATTGACATGATTAATGATAATATCACTATAGAGTAATTTCCTTAAGCACCATTAGTAATAAGTCTTTGTAACCTATAACTTGCATGTTTGGTTTATCTGTAAATGTAAGTTGGTTAATAAATAAATAAAGGGCATGCAACATATTTCGGAAATGGCTTTTTTAGACAAATGTCTGTAAATATTTGACTGTGTGAAGTTTTATTAAATTTCCTCTTGACAGAGGTTAGATAAGGTAAAATACCATCATATTAACTTAAATGTGTCGTTTAATAATGCGTTGTTTTAGTAGCCTGATTAAAAAAGGAAAATAAAGACTCAACTTTAGATTTTTTTTCTGCGCAGAAACTTTTAAGCAATCATGTTTCGGCTATTGTCAGACTTTAATAATTATATTCTTGTTCTCCTCTACAGGTCGTATTTTTCTACAAAATTTCACGAGATCTTTTTTATAATGTCAGATTTTGGAAATGATAAAAATTCACTCACGAGGTCTACAGCTCACAGAGCCACTAGTATATTTCTAATCAGGCTTTACTTAGGTGTTTTTGCCTTGTCTAAACTCCCATGTCAATTAATTACCTACCTATTTGATAAATACTTACATACGACATTTTATTTATGAAACATACTTAAAAATTACGATTTGAAATGGGATATTTACCATGTATATTTGTATTTTTGAATTCCCGATATTGTATTGTTTGTAATTTTGTTAACCAGGAAGAGGGTAGATCGCTGTGGTATGTGGGTAGACCATAACAAAAACTCGCAGCACGTCAGTTAATCCTTGATAATGGCGCTTGCAACAGTGCCGAAATATCGGGAACTCAAAAATACAAATATACATGGTAAATATCCCGATTCAAATCGTAATTATATTAGGTAAATGACCATATAAGCTTGAAATCTTATATTTTAACATACTTAAGAGTAGCTACATCAATTTAACTGAAAAGTTTCTAACCCCTTAAAAATCCACTTTGAGTTTTAGAGTAAATAATATATTACGTTTCGCTTTAACGAAATTACATCTCAATTTACCGAAGGTAAGGTAGTCGAGGGCATAAATATATATACGTCTTTGGACTTTATTTCAATGGAGTAAGGTGCAAAAATGTATATATGAGGGTGCCCTTGACTGTCATATATCCATTAGCTGTGGTACACGATGTTTGCTTCATTTAACATCAATATACCCTTCTAAGTGAGGCATTAAATATTTCACCGCTCCAAATCCGATTTGATCCATGTCACCCCGATTTCAACTAATTGCTAGGAGATCCGCAGTGAAGGTCCACTCAGCGTCAAAAATAAGTATTTGTGGACAATCCTACACAAATCAACATAGTCCCAAGCTTGTACTGTGGGTACCAACTAATCAACATAGACCCAAACTAAGCAAAGCTTGTACTATTGGTACAAAGTGACGATATACAGGGTGTAACAAAAGTAGTTAGGATCCGTTTATGGGCATATTCGGTATCGTGTTCTGATTAGGAAAAAGTAGAAGAAATTTTTTTTTGACGCAATATTTTTTGGCCTTTGTATGGACATTTGGTTAACTTGGACGATCTGCCCCATAATTTTTTTTTTTCTCGGCAAAAAAAAAATTGTTTCCTACTTTTTCCTAATCAGAACACGATACCGAATATGCCCTTAAACGGATCCTCTCTAAAATCAAAATCAAAATCAGACTTTTATTCTGCAAATAGGCCACAAGAGCACTTTTACATGTCAAAATATTGATTTGCAATTTAAGAAAGTCTGACTATAATAAGTAATACATTTTTCATGTCAAAATATTAATTTACAGTTCAAGAAAGAATAGTAATTTCGAGTTTACAATTATAACAAAATTAATGTCATACAGTGAAAATAAACTTGCAAAGTTATCTATTACAAATATTACAACATCAGTAAAGTTAGAGATGTATAAGGTCTCAAGATTAAACCAGGAGTATAATGAAATTAATATAATATCCCAGAGATGTACATGGTCTCGGAGCGTCAAAATTAAGATTAATTTAATATTGTTAGAGATGTATATGGTCTCTAAGTCACTGATAATAAAAACGAATCCACAACAGAATGATGTCTCTCGTGAATCCCCTATAAAAAGACACTAGTATTAACGTAGTCACTATGTCCTAGCAAGCATGAACAGACCCGACTCCACAAACAGCACCCGATCACGAGTATGACGCGTATCTCACTACTTTTGTTACAACCTGTACATACTTATATAGACAAATAGATACTTAAATACATAGCAACGTATAAGTTCAAAGGTCAAACTCTACACTCGAGGTCAAAAAAAAGGCCACACCTCTAAGGCCGGGTTTTATAAAGATCGGTTAGACCAAATGTCAATTTGTCCCTTCTGCTGTCAACACAATGCATCCTCAAATTTTATAAAGGGTTACGTACGTAAGTAAATGCGTACGTGACTCCTTTGGAGTTGCGGGCGCCTGTAGGTTGCGGTGGCCGCATACCATCAGGTGGACCGTACGCTTGTTTGCCACCGGCGTTGTATGAAAAAAAGTTAGATCGAATTTCAGTAACTCGGTACAATTTTTGACATAACAAACCGACATAAGGTCTAACGGATCTTTATAAAACCGAGCTTTAGTATGTCATTTTAATCTAATAATTTTCTTTTCATTTTTCAACTGATTAATTTTTTTTACAAATTTAGATACGAAAACATTTAATTTATTTATTTATTTATTTATTTAATCTTTATTGCACAAAAGTAAAACTTATCGTACAAAAGGAGGACTTAATGCCATAAGCATTCTCTACCAGTCAACCTTAGGGCAAAGCAGACAAATTAAATGAATTAAAAACTTAAAATGAAAACAACTGTATCTAACTAAAAAGTAAACATTAAAAATAATTATAATATCGTAACAGTAAATATCGTTATCCCTTTCACCTACTACTTGATTTTGACATAAATATTACTTAAATTATAACAATTATTAAATTAATTAAAAACCTAAAATAAAAACAACTATATCTAACTAAAAACTAAACATTAAAAATATTATATCGCAACATAACATCATTTCAAAACTCTTTCACCAATTCGCGCCACTAATAATTTCTAACCCCTAATCGCTCGTCTGAAACGCCTCAATCTTCAAGTCTCGATGATAAATAATAGGGCGGATTTTCGAAGGGCCAGGGCTGTGATTTATATAACACGGGCGTTTTGCAAGTATTAACGAACAGATTGCAAAAGTGATCGATGTAGACACCCCTAGTTCGTAAGGTCGGTTCCCTTAGATTCTGTGCGTAAGTGAGGATTTACGAACCAAAAACTAATCTCCCTCTCTATCGCTTCTATTCGTAAGTGCGACACAGGGGGATATAATTCGTTTTCGTTTCCATCTGTATTCACGATGTAGTATAAACTTTTCTATAAGTTGGAAGGTATATTATATATTTACATGTTGTTTATTATAGTTTGGTGCACGTGGCTGTGACGTTAGTGATTGAGTGTTTCCTTTTATACTAATACGGTGGCAAACAAACAAACATATGGCCTGCCTGATGGTAGGCAGACACTATAGCCTAAGGACTCCTGCGATTCCAGAAGAATAGCAAGCGCGCTGCCGACCCATCTTATTTGAGGATTGAATTTGCTTTAATTGATGAATAGAAAACACCTTGTTTCCGAAACATCAGCCAAGCATCTAATTTTAGGCTATGACAGCTGTCTGTCATCCTTAGCTGTCTTAGGCTCGGTTGCACCAACATGCGATCACAGGCCGGTCATCGTCAAATATGGCGCCGGCAGCTGTCATACCATAGAAACTTGTCAAACTTACCATACATCAGATTTTAACGAACCCCGCTTACGATTACAGACGGAAGTCTCTTCACGCTCCCGTAAAAAGTGTTGGCCGGTACCAAATAGTAAATTACTAAACGTTTAAAATTCACCTATTAATTGTCATTTTGGACGACATGTTTTTTTAAAATCTGACTGTGGCTTTATAGGCCAGGCCCAATAAAGCGATAGGAGTGCACGGTTGGAGATTGGTTGTATTTTACTCTCCAGTGAGATTGGTTGAGCGGCTTCAACTAAATCTGAGGGGTGAGTGGAATCGAGCTACTGGGAGTTTTGTCGCTGGTTCACTGAACCTAGCCTTGCTGAGAAGAGTCCAGCAAGAAACTCAGCTAGGCCCGATCTGGGTGACCTGAGCGACATGTTTGAGTTTAAATTGAAGTACCAAATCGACCTATTGTTTAATAAGGCTTTTGTTCGTTTTGGCGTAGGAACTAATTTCACAAAAGCGACTGACATATGACCTACCAACCCAGAGAAATAACTAGACCTTGTTGGGATTAGATTACCTGACGATGATTTCCTTCCCTGAAAAGCCACTGTTAAGTATTAATATTATATTGTGTCTCAAGGGAGCAATATGATATATTTATGGCGAGGGCGGTATATTGAATCCAGGGTGAAGAGAAAGATTCTACAATAGAATACTGAGCAAAGCGAGGGATTGTAACGTAGAATGAGCGTAGCGAGGGATTCAAGTGTTAACACCGAAGAAGGAAATAATTTTGCTACTACTTCATATTGGGTCAATAACCGCCCTCGTGATCGTGTCGGAGGCTTCCCCTGGATTTTCCCAGGCTACTCTCCAACCGCACACTCCTATCGCTTTATTGGGCCCGGCCTATAAAGGTACAGTTAGGTTTATAAAAAAGCAATGGTCAATTTGGACAATGAGGGTTCCAAAATGAATTATATCCATTTTATAGCAAAAAGGCATATGCGTAACCCTATTTGCACAGTCTCGGATGAGACTAAGCACCTAATTTAAGTTTTACCATTACAAAACGGTGCCTGCTCTGAGCACGTTACTTTAGTTGCCAACTTTCGCTGGCTTTTAGTCTAAATTGCAAGATTACAGGCACGTGAGTCACTAACTTTATGAAAGGGGAGTTTTGAGTGGCTAACTACCTGTGATATGCCTTTTTACCGACTTCCAAAAAGTAGGAGGTAGATACATAAATAGATAAATACTGTGGTAAGTAATGGGATATGCTGCACGAGAGGTACGGGTTTAGAGGTACTGGGAGGAGATCGTAGCTAAAATATAAGAGGCACAAATACTGGAGGCACATATGAATACAGTATGTTTCATACTGTTACTGAAATATAATTACAATAAACTCTTAAATGATTTACAGAATATGTGATTCCGATGGTGTCGTGAAGAAAAGTCCCTGGAAAACCAATTGTTTCCAGAAGAATGCCGGTTTGACGCATTCTCGAATCACATTTTAAATTTGTTTGTATGTATGTATGTAAAATTCTTTATTGTACATGAGTAAAACATAACATAAATTACAAGAACAGTTGACATATATGTACAAAGGCGAGCTTATCCCTGTAAGGGATTTCTTCCAGCTAACCTAATTAAACCTAACCTAACCAGCTAGCCTAATTTAATTTGTATACGTTATGATTCTGGACTTACACGGCCAGCCTCATACCGTAACAACCTCTACAAGAGTTTATTCATTTCCACAACATACATGGTATAAAATGCCATAAAAGTAACAAAAAGATGAGAAAAAATAAGCAACTGAACAAAATAGAACTAAATTTTACTACAATGAAGCATGCAACTTATAACTAAAGTTAACCAACACACCAAAGAAAAGAACCATGTGTCGTGGCAGAGAATAGGCGCTGGCTCAGCACAATGAGGTTCGTCCAGTGTATAGATGTTTGTTACTTCATAGCTTCGGCAATTGTGGACTAATTTTGCTTATTCTCTTTTTATTAGACTACATTGGATAGATAGATAGATAGATAGATAGAAATCGTTTATTCAGGTAAAAACAATTACATAATACAGTTCACAAAATGCGCCAAACTGTAGCGAACAGTTTGTTGTCGCGTCGCGCTCAGTTTACTTTTTAACATAAGGTAATCGTTGTTTACAAATGTGAGTTATCTTATTCTATTTTATTAGGTACTAATGAATTTACGAGGGCATGCAAGTTACAAGACGTTGGGAACTTTAAATATTTTTGCTACTGTAAAAAACATACGGCATGCCTGATAAAACGACACTAGCCTATGGGCTCTTGAGACTGATTATTGGGATGTTTTAGAAATTAAATAATAAATACATAAATACATATTTGTGGATAATCTTACACAAATCGACCTAGTCCCAAACTAAGCAAAGCTTGTACTATGGGTACTAGGCGACGATATACATACTTATATAGATAAACATATACTTAAATACATAGAAAACATTCAAGACTCAGGAACAAATTCGTATTGATCACACAAATAAATGCCCTGATCGGGATTCGAACCCGGCACCTCCAGCTTCGTAAGCAGTCACTACCAACTAGGCTAAACTACTAAAAATTTAGCACTTATGTACTACTATTTTATATTGCAATTTATTGTTGAACTTGCTATCAACAATAAATTGCAAGATATACCAAAAATTACCTTAGTTTATATTTTTATCTAATAGCTTACATACTGGTTTTATTCTACCAGCGCAGATTACCGTCTACCAGCTGGAGGCAGCGACACAGTTCTAAAATGGCGTAACATGATAGAAGATAAAACGACACAAAAGCCGTTTTAGCTACTATGTAATGTTTTTTTGCTGTTTGTTTCACCTGTTAGCCCTCAAAGCCGATAGGCAAATAAATACAGTGTATGCGGGCACGATTTTCATTTGTTTGTTTGCTAGACAACCGGCATGCTGGCTTTTAGGGGGTATATTTTTATGGTTCCGCACCAAAATCACTAGTGTCACTAGTGTGTCTGTTCTGAGTTATCTTTCCGGCCCTGGGCCCCACGGAAGACCAGCGCTGTGGTATATATATGCCACAGCATATGCTGAGTGGTGTCCTTTTGTAGCCACCATAACAGCACCAAATAGGTATAAGTTCTTTTTGTCTGTTTTATAATTCAAAATGTGTTACTTTTTTTACTTTATTCTATTTGTTTAAATATTTTCATGTAGTGCTGTATGTTTGGTTTATCAATAAATGTTTTTCTATTCTAAAATGGTAAAAAAGGAACCATTACGGTTTCACTTTGTCTGTTTGTCACATCGTTAAATATCTGAAGAACTACTTATGCTATCGATTTGAATGGAATATTTATAAGGAAGGGTAACTGCGATGCATAGAACATAGTTCTATTTATTATTACATTTTATTTTCTGTGAAAAATGACAGATAAAAGGTGATTCAAAATTTCAAAGTCTAGTGAACATGTCAAGTGGGATATCATATGGGACTTGAATTACACATTCTAAAAAAAAATGTTTTTTTTAAGTCAAGTCGCTTTTGATTTATGAGGGAAAATGTAAAAAAATATACCGCCCCCTCCAATCTCCGAGTTTACCAAGGAAAAAAGATCAATGTATATTTTACAGGAAAAATGTGACTATAGATCTATCTTGTTCTTTTTTTTATCGTCAAAAAATATTTCTGTCCTAAGTTTGCAATTTAATCAATTCCTATGCGATTATGCTAAAAGTACCTTCTTTCAAAACAAGGACAAAAAAGAAATCGGTTTATGTGATAAAGAACAATGCTTGAAAAACCACCATACATACTAAGTTATTTATTAGCTCAAATATGTAACAAAATTCGCCGATAGATTACCCAGACTTAACATCGCTGTTATACAGGCTAAAGCATTTAAATTATGCCATCCAACGTGGCAATGCGGCCAGCATTTTGGGAACATTACCTACTGGCAGCGGTTTGTTAGATTCGGGTTTTTTGATAAGTATATATAGGTTCATTTTAGGTTAGTTTTAGTTTTATTTTAATTTCTTTGTTTATTTGTAATTACTACTGTGCAACTTGTTTAACGTAAAAAATAGTTTGATGTATTCAAAAGGTACTTAAAGCAAAATACAGTTTATCCAAATTGCTTGAATAGCAGCTGAATAGACATTTGCTCAAACTTTATTCAACATGACTGTGTTACTTTTTTAAATCGAAAATCTTGATGGCATGGTTTTTAGCAATAATTTGTGTCAGGTTTTTAAATTCAATTTCCAATTTAATTAACTTTCTTGATTCAGGAATCCGTTTGCGTGACGTTAAGCTATAAAGTCATAATTTTTGTTAAGGTATTTTGTATTGGCCGCTTTTATTAGGGTTCCGTAGCCAAAATGGCAAAAACGGAACCCTTATAGATTCGTCATTTCTGTCTGTCCGTCCGTATGTCACAGCCGATTTACTCGGATACTATAAGCACTACAATTATGAAATTTGGTAAAAAGGTGTATTCTATGAACCGCTATACAAAAGTGATGTGAAATTACAAAAAAAAAATATTAAATTAGGGGGGGCACTCCATACTTGTAACCGGTGGAAAAAAAAATTCAACGCACATAGTCTTGTGGGATATCGATGGATAGGCCTTTAAAAATGATATAGAGGTTTCTAAAAAACTTGTCCATTTCAGTCAACCGTTGGCGAGATATTAGCTGTCAAAGTCATAGAAAGTGTGTCCCCTCCCTCTAATTTCCAAACTATAAAGTATAAAATTCTGAAAAAAAATTGAGGTGGTGTGCATTAATAAATACTTTCAACGATTTTAGGTTCGAATAATATAGGTTTTCCGGTTTTTGAGTTTTCGCTTAAAAACTGTCTTGTCCAAACAAAAAGTCGTAAGTGCCGTGAGTTTCCTACTCATATTCATACTCTTTATTGATAATATTGTTAAATATTACATGTCACATTACAATTTTGCACAATATATATAAAGTAACATTATCTTACTACAATCATTATTAGATTCAGTGTGAACAAATTGTTGTTAATGAAGATACGACTTTTTTAGATTCTTTTTTAGTATTGGATAGTGATTTTAAATGTGGACTAGTAGGTGTTGGTACGGAACCCTTCATTGTGCGTGGTCCGACACACACTTGGCCGGTTTTTTTCATCCATGTCTCTCACCAGTCTGTATACCACTAAAATAACAGGTACCCTAATAATAATAATAATATCGTTTATTGCATATCACATTACAAGCGTGGATGGAATTACAAATAAATAGGTATACATGTGACACCCTGCAAGGGCACAGCAATATCAGAGGGCCAATTATTTACACAGACAAAATCATTGCAATAAGCATAACACACGGTAACATTTTTCACTTTCTGATATCATTAAAGTATTCCTTTAGGCTATATATATATCCCTTTCCATTACCCACGCTTCATTCCAGAACACTTGGAACATATTAAGGTCTCGGGACCTTTATCTATATTTAATGTCATTTTCTACGGATAACTTTTACTAAGCGCCCTCTAGACCTTGCTCTGAATTATGAATGGATATGAAAGTGAATTATTCACCTACCGTTGAAAGTCACACATAACTTTCCTTAGGAATATTACCGAAAGAAACTTTATCAAAGGTACCTCTACATACAAGCCGCGTGTCAGGTAAAGTATGTAAAAAAGAAATTGTAAAGTAAGTATTTATATAAATACTAGCTTTTGGCCGCATCTTTGTCCGTTTGGAACTCATTTATCTCGTAGGTCATCATCATCATCATCATTTCAGCCGAAAGACGTCCACTGCTGAACATAGGCCTCCCCCAAGGCTCGCCATTTAGACCGGTCCTGTGCCGTTCGTTTCCACCGGATTCCCGCGACCTTCACCAGGTCATCACTCCACCTTGTCGGAGGCCTACCGACAGCTCGTCTTCCGGTGCGTGGACGCCACTCAAGCAGTTTCTGGCAGGTACTTCCATACAAACTTCCTCCCCTCATTAAAACTATCCTAGGCACATCAAGGTCTCAAACTAAAGGCTGTAACAAAACTAGTGAGGATCCGTTTAAGTGCATATTCGGTATCGTGTTCTGATTAGGAAAAAGTAGAAGAAATTTTTTTTGACGCAAAAAAATTTTGGCCTTTGTAGGGCAGTTGCATTTTTTTTTGCGTCAAAAAAATTTTCTTCTAATCTATCTTCTAATAACTATCTCGTGGTAATATGGCTCATTTTAGACCCTTGTCATACAATCTACTATTTTGACCGAGCGAAATGAAGGTCTCTGCTTCAGCTTCGACAAAAATGCTTTCGTATGTCCGGATTTCCGTTTGTTCTCGTCTGCAGGTCGCAATTCTCAACCGATTCTCGTGAAATTTCGTGAGCAGGTTCGATAGTTATATAGAATTATTTTGTCGAGATGGTTTTTCCAAAAAACAATTTATTTATCAATGATTTTGTAAGTTTCTGCGTCCGAATTTTGGTTTGTTCTCCTCTACAAGTCGCATTTTTCAACCGCTTCTCGTGAAATTTTGTTAGCAGGTTCGATATTCATAATTGATCTTTTTTATAATGGCCGATTTTGGAAATGAGAAAAAAACTCACTCACGAGGTCCACAGCTCACAGAGCCACTAGTTTTATGATTCTAATTAACTTGTATAATTTACAATTTATTGTGATAATTTGATGGTTTTCTATCCATATAGCCCAACTATGTTGTAAATTGTAACATGAGTCATCATCCCATCATCATAATATTCAGACCAAAAATATCTCAACATAAAAGGCCTATTGGTTACGTAAACATACGTATAAGCAACGAAATTAAACAAGCTACCTAAGACAATGCCTAGGGTAACTCCAAAAGAAAACTAGCAACTATAACAGAATTAATAGTGTATATATATGTGTATATTAATAGTGTGTGTGTATTAATAGTGTATATCTTATACTGTCAAGATTTACTTACTTTTTTTTACAATTTCATCTTAACTAATATGTGTGAAATCCTAGTGGGAATTGTCTAAGGATAAAGACTGTACATACTTCATTTATACTGATTTGTCCTATTTATTACATCGGCCTGCATCTGTTTTTTCCCCAATAAAGAAAAAAAATAGCCTTGCAACTCTACTTTCGAGTGCTACCATTTCTGTCACAAGCACCCTTCAGTGCTGACCTTGCTCTGTTTCCAGTATTCTGTACCTTGACATGACCTTGTGCTAATTGGACTTCTAGAATAATTCACTGTTGGAAGAATTTCCAGTTGGAATCGTTTGCCGATGCGTTGGAGTTGAAATAATTGACGTCTGATTTGGTTATTGGATTGAGGTTATCGTTAATGGTCGATTGGTACCTCTAATTTAAGATGTTTGCAGTATTAGATAGGTAGTCAGTTGGGACGAGCACGCTAGCAAGGGACTTTTTAAATAAGAGAGGTAGGGCACAGCAAAATGTCATCTTGCTCGAATTTGGAGCAGTCCAACTAGGGACGTACCTCCGCCTTGCAGAAGACAGCTATAACATTAGCTACTATACAAGTATGTAGTGTTGTATTCCTGGATGTGAGCAAGGTTGCCAGAGCTCCCGAGGATGCTGTGTTGAGAGCGAGGGACCTAAATTTGTCCCTTCTGTTGTCACAGTGCATCCTCAAAATTTATAAAGGGTCGGTAACGCGTACGTGACTCCTTTGGAGTTGCGGGCGTCTATAGGATGCGGTGGCCGCTTGCCATCAGGTGGACCGTAAGCTTGTTTGCCACCGGCGTTGTATAAAAAAAATATTTAAACCCATTACGTCATATTTACAGACAAAATACTTTGGAGTCTATTAGCGATTAAGTGCCATTTTATAAAGATTGAACTGCTATTGAATTGAAATCCGGACTGAATGGGTAAGGTCCATAGGAACGATGCATCATTACCTACACGACCATTACGAATAATTTATCAATTCGCCGACACCGTCCATTTGAAAACTTCACCCAATAAATCTAAAATAGACGTCTAATTTCCAAACATCACATCTCAATTTGACTTTCGTTTGAGCGTAAACCTTAATGTAAAATAACAAGGTTGTTTTCGCTATTAACGGCTATAAAGATGTGACATTGGAAAAGTTAGTCCTCGAAATATGAATTCAGTCTCAATCGGCCGAATCGGAATTAAATACCAATTATGTTTAAGCCAGCAAATGTTGGGAAATCGAATCAAATTTCAGGTTTCAGAACTTATTCATTCATGTTTTATAACAATAATTGATATTTAGCGTTATTAAGAATTTTAGATAATGTAATTAATAAAGCTTTTGAAAAATAGGACAAAGCAAAATGGCTCCCAATTAGTACGACCCGAAAAATGGTGGACATCCATCCTTGGAAATTAATTTATCTTCCAAATTTTAGGCAGAAAATTCTCCTTGTTATATTCATCCTTTACTAATACATGCAAAATACATCTTCGGGAAAGTACTCTATAAATTTGATTTCCTTGAGAGAGTCAAAATATATACGTTTTTTGCGGCATAAACAGCCGTATCTTTTTTGTACGTTAAATAGTTCAGGAATCGAGTCTTGTAGTTTTTTATGGGTTATTTACAAAAATCTTTAGTGGTCAGATGGCTTTATAGGCCGGGCCCAATAAAGCGATAGGAGTGCGCGGTTGGACAGTAGCCCGGGGAAAATCCAGGTGAAAACCTCCGGCACGACCACGCGTGTGGTTTGGAACACTGGAATACTCTAAGAGTTTGCGCTCCAGTGAGATTGGTTGAGTGGTTTCAACCGGATCTGAGGTGTGAGTGGAATCGAGCTACTGGGAGTTTTGTCGCTGGTTCACTAAACCTAGCCTAGCTGAGAGAGTCCAGCAAGAAACTCAGCTAGGCCAGACCTGGGTCGGACTGACTCTACCCGGTGTGCGGCGGTACCGGGACGAATAGGGACAGGCCTCAACGCATTATAGAGATAAAGTATCTTGACAGACAGGCATAGGCAGGCACAGACAACAAAGTGATCCTATAAAGGTTTCTTTTTTCCTTTGGAACCCTAAAAGTGGAAAATGAACCTGTTCTAGTTTATTCTCTACTTATGAAATTGCTTAAATTGCGTCAGCAAAAGCACTGAAGCGTTTAAATGAATAGAGGATTTAATTGGTTTCATTTGAGCTTTTCTCGGCGTCCGTACATTCTGCAATGGCGCGTTATTATAGCCAAAAGAAGTGCTCATATTTTTATTTTATATTAAGGTTTTTTTTTAGGTACCGTCCTAACCTACGGTGCCCAAACATGGTCACTCACGGAGAGTCAAAAGTCCAAATTGAAGGTTTGTCAACGGGCTGTGGAGCGTAGCATATTAGGCGTTAAGAGGATGGATCGCATCCGGAACTCGATTGGGCAAACGGGGACAGTTCTCCATTTTCATTCCTCTCTTTCAAAATCAGAATGACAGTACAACATTTTTGAATGAGCACATATTCCTACAACACCGCAGATGGGATACTGGCTCTTATCTTGTTATTACACCATATCACACGTCGTAAACTAAAACCAACACAATCTGTCGAATCCCACCCTAAACATTAAGACGAGGCACCCTAAAATAATTCCCACGCTTGCGCCGCCCATCACCCCCGCCAGTCTCGATGGTATAAAATAAACTACATGAGTAAATAAAATGATACTTCCCAGTTTGCTAGAAGGATAGTATTACTATCGTTACTGAAAATTTAAAAGGATGAATGCCTATAGTTCCGGAATAATTAGCAAAAAAAAAAAATTGACACTAGTTTGGAATGAAAATCTATCGAGAAAATTTTCACTAATCATGTTTTCCTATCCCAGTTTATTAGAATACATAATGAAAAATAACATACTAAGTTTTCATTCGCGTAGATTAGCTGCTTTGCTTACAATATGAAAGGTAAACTACCAAAAAAATCACGTTATCCACGTTAATCGCCTGAGCTCGATCACCCAGGTGATTGTATTTGCCGATTATGTCTTCTGAGATCCCCCAGGTGATCCTATTGGACCACGTGTCTGTCATGCTCCCCCGGGTGATTACAGTGGACAAAATGATGTCCATTAGGATACCCCATGAAATAATATTATTTCACGAGTGATCCTAGTGGACAAACTTATCCAGCAAGATCACCCAGGTGATTATTTTGGATTATGCTGTATATTATGGTCACCCAGGTGATTTTTACGTGATTTTTATTTTTATTTTTTATTTAAAAAAATGAATGCCTCGTCTTAAATAAATGAGATATTTTGCTTACAATATTCAAAGGTAAACTACCAAAAAAATGAATCCTCGTCTTTAATGAATGAGATTACAAAGTGTGTCCCAAACATAAATCTTCCCTATATAAAAAGAATCTCGCGGCCATGGGAGTCAAGATTTATAATCACCTCCCATATGAACTGAAGATGTTACCGTTGAAATCATTTAAAACGAAACTGTTCTCTTGGTTAACAAATAAGTGCTTTTATAGTTTAAGTGAATATTTTTTGGAATCTGACAGTTAAATTGCTGTAATAGGTAATAATTGGGTGAATCAACTTTTTAGTGCCACTCGTTGCCGTGGTTACGTGTACTTGTCCAGGGGACAAAATTCGCATTCCATCGTGGTTTTATGCTATTTAAGTTTATCAAACATAAGTATTTGTGGTACCTATAAGCTATTTCCATAATGGTCCATTTAATAAGCATGTAAGTAGAACTATATACAACATTTTCTTTAACAAACTATGCTACTAGTGTCCCTTGTACAACGGATCAAGATAAAAACACAAAAAAAGTTGATCCACCCAATTAATTAATATTGTATACCTCAGGCTGGTAGAAAATGGAGACTGTGTAAAAATTACTAACCACCTATGTAACCCATTTTCATGCAATAAATACATTTTTACTTTACTTTATATTTTACCGAATAAAAGCGCACATTTGTACGGATTTGTTATGTCAATGTTGAAATCCACTTCTAATCCGAGCGAATGTAAATCTAGCACACGTTTGATACTTGGATTCTTGAACGCTGGAGCGACGCCAACTTTTGAGCACCGTTCAGGGCATAATGTTGGGTATCTGGTCCTATCTGACATTCACATTTGGGTCATAATAATATTTTATCTGAAATGGGTATGTTTGAGAGTTCTGAACGTTTACTTCTGTTAACTTTGTTCAGCCCGTTAGCCATTTTGTTCAATGTTGGCGATTTGTGTATGTGGGTGGATCAACTATTCTTTGTTACTCGTTACCATGGTTACGTCTCCTGAGTCACTCTTGAAAACTGTGATTTTATAGGCTTTATATTTACCAAACATGAGTTTTAGCGATGAGCATCTATCCATTTGGACATGGGTCATCTGTTGAGCATGCTTGAAGTCCATGTTATGGACATTTTTCTAAGAAACTCGGTTACTGTTGTCTCCTCGCCGACGGGACGACAACAAAGAAAAGTTGATTGACCCATGTACTGGTTTGATTAGAAAGAAAGAAAGAAGGAAAAACATTTATTCGTGACGATATAAACATAAAATATAGATAAATAAACGTAATTAAAAAAAACAAGGAATCGCCACAAAAAGGTTTCGCTCACCGTAATGCCGACTCAGGGAGCTGGCGCTGATCTTCCGGCGAAACCTAGGTTGTTAATGACGGTGTGTGTAGCAAGCTTCGCCTAAAAATTGAACGCGACCTATTACAACTTGACACCGTGATTTACCGACTGTGGAGTTTTTATGGTCAACTTCTTAGTTCCTGAGACTGCCCCGCAGTGGGCCACCCGTATAGGCTAGTTAAAAAAGTGGTTGGACACTTTAGAACTTTGTCGCTTTCACACAGGTTTAGCGTGACATTAAAGCTATACGGTGTAAAGGTTTTAAGCCCCTTGTGCGGCCGACCACCAGTCCATTGGTGTCTTTTGGGAAAAACTATGATTATGTATGTATGTATGTAAGCACTTTAGTCTTTATTGTACACAAAAAGTCGTTCTTGGGAAATTGTATAAAATTCTACAATAAAATTCCAAGACACATTACTGAACTTACGGATTCTAAATTTAAATCTGTTGTGAAACAGACACTTATTTCAAAAGCATATTATAAGATAAACGATTACATCATGGATAGGGATGTTTGGCAGTGAGAGCGTCCCGCACAAGTAATCTAACACAGAAATATTTTGTCCTTAGTATTAAAAAATATGTATGTATGTTTATACTGTAGGTAGCATTTGAATTTTGTACTATTTTTACTGTTATTTTATATACATAGTATATTGTTTTGAAAAAATGACACCTCGCCGAGTTTCTTACGCCGGTTCTTCTCGAGGCAGAGGTTTATTTTATGAACCGGTGGTAGTTTTTTGACATTCATAAGTGCATGTAACATGCCTAAATTGAAGAATAAATGATTTCATTTCATTTCAGTACAATAACAGTTTAAAACAATATACATGTCACATAAGAAGAGTATAAAGGCGATTATAGCCATATTAGTGACCTCTTCCATCTAACCTTTGAGGGATTGCCGAGTTTCTTACGCCGGTTCTTCTCAGGGCAGAGGTTTATTTTATGAACCGGTGGCAGTTTTTTGACATTCATAAGTGCATGTAACATGCCTAAATTGAAGAATAAATGATTTCATTTCATTTCATTTCATTGATTGGAAAGTGGGAGATGATATAGACAAATTTTCACAGTGCACAAAAATGTTTCAATAAGGTATCTTGTAGCTAAAACCAAAACTAAATAAACATGTAACAACTATACATACAATAAATATTTATTATAAATATATACTTGTTCAAAATAATATAAATAAACAAATATGTTATGTCCGACTGGTGTAGATTTCAAACGGAGGTAGGAATATTTTTTTTACATCTACGAAGTTTTTTTTTTTCAATCTTTATTAAGGAGCTTTTTCGCTTAGCGATTATGGCGCTCCATAAGACCAATAACAATTCTGCTTAACTACGGTTATTGATACCTATTTTAACTAGCTTAAATAGTGCTCTGGCCTCGTCCGATAATGGGAAGGCCAGTGCCTTTACCATGAGTTTACATGACCGTACTCGCTAGCGACTGCGTAAAAAATTGTATTGGCAAAAGTACAGCGCCTCTGGCGGTTACGCAATAGAACTAAGAATCGGCATACTAAATCATTTACGCAGTCGCTAGCGAGTACGGTCATGCAAACTCATGGTAAAGGTACAGTGCGCTATTGCAGCCGCCAACATGTGAGAAAATATTGTAAGCTAACCAAGTAGATAACTTTGGATGTAATTATCATTTTAGTAAATTACATTAGGGTTGGAACCCTAGCAGAAAATAATTGTTGTATACGTACCTATATTAATTAATACAATTTGACTATTTGTTTTTAAGATAGGTGTCAACGCTTCAGAAATATTTTTTCTAGACCACGCGAATAGTAGATTGTGTCTCAAGGGAGCAAAATGATATATTTACGGCGAGGGCGGTATATTGAATTCTGAGTGAAGCGAAAGATTCTACAATAGAATCCTGAGCGTGGCGAGGGATTCTAAAGTAGAATCTTGAGCGTAGCGAGGGATTCAAGTGTTTACGCCCAAGACGGAAATAATTTTGCTACCGTGTGACACATACTGCTTTTCACACCGTCTATGAGGCTCGCTGCTAAAAACATGAAATATCTTACAAATGATTTAACTACAGAGTGTCACATACTGCTTTTCACACCTTCTATGAGGAAAAGAATCATTGTTGCCCTCAAACGAGGGAAGAAAAGTACATCTTTGATCCCTCATTTGAAGGCAACAATAACTCTTTTCTGAATAGCAGGTGTGAAAAGATACCTTAAATAGCGGAATAGTTTGTGTTGTCGAGTAAGAATGTTATCCGGAATTCACATGTAGATTGTAATTTACTGTGCAAGTGTCTAAGTATATCCCTTTTGTGACTATTCTAGATTGTACTTTGATTTGCTTTTGTTTACGATGGTGTAGTTTTGATGTCAGTTTGTAGTTCGGTGATGGAATGTTGTTTTATTGCTTAGGGCTAGTTTAATGTCCTATTAAACCAGAAACAATTACATATAATAGGACATTACAACAGCTGATTTAGTGATCATGTACTTATTTAGTAACAGAGGTATTTCTCATGAATTGCAGAAACTATCGACAAGTAACTTTTGTATTCTTTTCAATATCTGTAATTTAATATATTATTAATGCTAATATAACTAGTATTGTTGTTTTGTAACACCGAATACTCATCAAAACTACGTAAATGAGAGTTTATGGGTCAATCAACTTTTCTTTGTTGTTATTCGGTCCCGTCGGCGAGGAGACAACAGTAACCGAGTTTCTTAGAAAAATGTCCATAACATGGACTTTAAGCATGCTCAACAGATGACTCATGTCCAAATGGATAGATGCTCATCGCTAAAACTCATGTTTGGTAAATGTAAAGCCTATAAAATCACAGTTTTCAAGAGTGACTCAGGAGACGTAACCATGGTAACGAGTAACAAAGAATAGTTGATCCACCCTTATAAATACGACTAGCGACACGCCCCGGCTTCGCATGGGTGCACTATTTAATGGATGTTATTATACATATAAACCTTCCTCTTCAATCACTCTATCTATTAAAAACAACCGCATCAAAATCCGTTGCGTAGTTTTAAAGATTTAAGCATACATAGGGATATAGGGACATAGGGACAGAGAAAGCGACTTTGTTTTATACTATGTAGTGATTACGTTTCTAAGTGGCACAAGCGTTCTCCGAGGCGTCAAAATTGATTACAGTCGGTAACTCTCAAATTGAATACGAAATAGGCCTATGTGTCCCTTTGAAGTCGCGTAATTTCTTATCAAGGGAAATATACGTGATCTCGTGCGAATTCAAATAGGGGTAGCTACCGGTCACCTTAATCTTTTCATTTAGGCTATACCAACATATGGGTAGGGTAAAGATAACAGGAAACCCTTGGATTAGACGAAAGGGATTTGGTGTCCGAGTGTTCTAAGGTATTTTATATTATTTTAGGATGTATTTGAATTGGGATGTTTGTTTATGCCGAATAGTTTAAAAGGGGATCGGATAATGTATTATAGAGGATTTAGGAGAAGAAAAGGGATGCAAGAAGGTAATCGTGAGGGAACAGGTATAATCTCCGAAGGTCTAATTTTCCGTCTGGTTTGGATGGTCAGTTGGTGGCAGCCAATTTTTATGTTATAGGGGACAAACGAGCAGATGGATCGCCTGATGGTAAGCGATTACCACCGCCCACAGACACCTGCAACACCTGATGAGTCGCAAGTGCGTTGCCGGCCTTCCAGAAGGGAATACGCCCTTTTATTGAAGGTTTGAAGGTCATGTCGGTCCGGAAATACCGCAGGCAACAATTCATTCCATAGTTTGGTTATGCGAGGCAGGAAATTTTTTGAGAAACGCACAGTTGGGGACTGCCAACCATCTAAGTGGTGGTGGTGGCTTTCGTGCTACTGGCTGTGTGGGCTTCTAGATGATGAATAAAGAAAGTTCGGATGTAGTTTGAATTGTTTTGGAATGGCATATAATTAGATCCCGTTATCTTGTCGCACAGAAATTGTTTTTCAGTAGAGCGTGAATGTTTTTTTATAGACTATCTAAATGTCGATACTGTATGTCACTGATAATTTGAAAGAGATATCACTAGGTACTACTTATTACTTTTGTATAAAAATATATATAATAATAAACGAAGAAATATCATAGTTTTTCCACAATAATTACAATAAACTTTACACAACTGTACATCGGCAGTCTACCTACGGGTTATATAGGGACAATACAATACAATACAAATACTCTTTATTGCACACTTCAATCAAAGGATACAGTACAGTACAAAAAACACAATGAGAAGAGGCAAACAACAGGCGGTCTTATCGCTAAAGAGCGATTTCTTCCAGACAACTTTGTGGGACTTTCGTGATGCCAAGTTCCACATTAGGCGGCAACAACTGCTAGTAATACAAAAAGTGTTACATTAAAATTGAGCATAGACTTAAAAGGCGAAAATTCAATTGCATTATATAAACATCGATATCAAGAAGGTCGATAAAAAAACATTCACGCTCTATTGAAAAATAATTTCTTTGCAACAAGATAACGGGGTCTACTGATATAATTCAGTTTGAAAGATGACTATATCACCTCTATTACACCTATCACCTTTATTAACTTTGCGAACAGTTTTTAGGGACGTTGTATTTCATTTTAAGTCATGTCATTTGCTTTACTGAATAAATTAATAAATAATAATTTATGTTATATCTCGAACTACTAAGACATAATTGTGACGATTCTAGTCTTAGATTTTTATCATTATCATCCTCGTAGCTATTCGGCGTAGGTACTAGTTTTACGAAAGCGACTACCGCCTTCCGAGAACTTCGAGAAAAAACTGATCAGTTTCTTCATCACGTTTTCCTTCGCCGAAAAGCTACTGTTAAGGTATAGAGCAGCTGCTGCTAAACTAAGATACATAAGCTACAGTGACTTTGTCTTAGTTCTACATGTAGATTGTTAAATCCACGATGAAGCGATTAACTCCTAAGTATGATGAAAGTAGCTATGGATATAATGGTTAGTGATAGAGACCTGTGCATATATTTCAGGAGTATGTTTTGCTGATAATTTTCACAGATCAATAATAAATGCGAGCCTCTCTCGACACGCGTGCACGGGGTGCAAAAGGTATGTTGAAATGAAACCTATTTCCAAAACCCTAATCAAAATTGGGCAATCATTCAAAACTAATGGTAACCTACAAATCTATTCTATGTTGTCAAAAATGTGCAGGCCGTTTTTTAAGACATGCGTCGCTTAATGACATAATCCGCAGGTCTCATGCCGCCGTCAACGTGCCTGCTCTTCTTGAACCGACTGGTATGGTCAGGGATGATGGTAAGAGACCTGATGGGGTGTCTTAGGCCGGGTTTTATAAAGATCCGTTAGACCAAATGTCAGATCACAGTAACTCAGTACATTTTTTGACATAACAAACCGAAATAAGGTCTAACGGATCTTTATAAAACCGAGCCTTAGTTCCTTGGAATTTGGATGGATGTTGGTGTGGGATGCTATCTGTGTAGACGGGTCATTGTCAGTTGCAAAAACAAAAGTTGTCTCTCCGGTGGTCAATAGTTAACGGCATGTAAGTTATGTTTTTATTACATGGATTTATAGCAACGGTGCCACTGTTTATGCGGGTTACTAAAAAGGCGGGTTAAAATTAAGCTTGGTAGCCCTTAACTTTTGATATGTCCACCGAAAAGACGCGCACCTAAATCTGACAATGACCCAGACACACTGGTATCGTCCCACCTCCAACGAAGTACAGTAAAAGCGGGTGCAGCGGCGGAAAATGCCGAAATATTAAAGCGTAATAAATATAGGGGCCTCGGCAGAGAGTACAATTTTGTACCTTTTGGTGTCAAAACTCTTGGTCCATGGGGTTCCAGGGCACCAGTTATTTACTGAAATCGCGAAGCGTTTGTTTGATGTAACTGGTGGCCGAAGAGCTAGCGACTTCCTATCACAACGTATCAGCATTGCGATACAGCGAAATGCCGCCAGCATCCTTGGTACAATGCCCCAAGGGCCTGTTGTAGATTTAAGTTAGTTGTAATATTACTTAAGTTATTGTTATTTAACTATTATCACCACATGTAAATCAATAAATGACTTCTATAGTTATAAATAAACGATTTTTTTTACACACATTTTTTTTTTTGGCACAGGACCGGTCTAAATGGCGAGCCTTGGGGGAGGCCTATGTTCAGCAGTGGACGTCTTTCGGCTGAAATGATGATGATGATGATGATTTTTTTTATAAAGAAGATCACTTATTTTTTTTTATTTTTTTTTTATTTATTTACAAAAAAAAAGTTAGACACAGTTTTACATTAACATCCGTTCGCCAAACACAACGTTTATTGGCGAGTAATGTACTCTTAACAAATTAATGTCTACCTTAAAACCTAAAATAAAATATGTATTTAGGGAGATTTCCACGTGAACCCTTCGGGGGTCTAAATTATCTTAACTTGCCTTCAATAATTTCTCAGAACTGTATACTCTCATTAGAACAGCTTCATACGGGTTTCTTATCATATTACATAGAAACCCAAGAACAGTTGCGATTTGAGTACATCAAACTCACAAGGGGCTAAACACGTACGTACAGTCGCCATCAAATATATCTAGAATAGAATAGAATAGAATAGAAAAAGCTTTATTTCGCATTTTACACATAATACATATTACATTTACACTTATATTAAAATTAAGGCTTAATGCGAAAAAGGAGTCCACTCAGCATGATGTCGATCCACTGAAGGTGAAACGACGCTGATATTCTGTGGATCCTCATGTGGTGCACCACAGAACTGCACGTTTGATAATTGCTATTAAGCGCTCCGTGTTAACTACTTATCTGTACTCTTCAGGGTGCTCAAAAATATCTGAACATGCACTTTAACGCCTTGACAATAGAGTCGTGTTCAGATATTTGTGAGCACCTTGTTCGCTCCGATATATCTGATGGCGACTGTACCTTGTGGGATTCCTCGATTCTGTCAGCCACGCTCGCCGTAAAAGAGACAAGTTTATGTCTTTCGCGCATGACAAAGCGGGATGCAATAGTTTTCCTGAGTGGCTATTTCAGACAAATGTCGGTAAATATCTGACTGTGTGAAGTTTTATAAAATTTCCTCTTGACAGAGTTTAGATGAGGTAAAATACCATCATATTAACTTCATTGTTTTGTATAATAATGCGTTGTTTTAGTAGGCTGATTAAAAAAAGGAGAATAAAGACTCAAATTTGGATTTCTTTTCTATCGAGAAAATTTTAAGTTCAAAAAATCATGTTTCGGCTATTGTATGACAATTATAGTCAAGAATCATGTATTGGATATATCAATCCTTATTGTTTCCTCGTCTGGGTAGAACAGCGTTTCAAAGAACGTAATATTTTGCTTGCACGGCCTTAACGTTATGTTTAAACTATCATACTAACACTTCCAACGGATAAAACGATAAAGTACCAAAGTGTTCAGCTACTTATGAGTCGACTGTACAATTAGCTTCTGCCCGCGACGTCGTCCGCGTAAACTTCCACTCCCTATTTAATTCTTCCTGGGGATATTTTTTTGGGATAAAAAGTATTCTATATCAGACTTTATAAGAAGATCTTACATGCAAGAATTTAAGAAATATTTATTGGAATTTTCGACTCAAAATGCATTCTACTCTGTGAAAGAATATTTAGATTATAAGCCTGATATTTATTAAATCTCCCCTAATAATTAAATTAAATTTTGACTAACCTTTAACTTAACTCCTTAACATTGTTATTTTAATTGTAGTATAATTTACATGCCCAGTAGCAGGCAGAATACATTATACGAATATTATCATTATTAACATCCGCTTGACTGTATTCTAGCAAATAAATTACTTTTGACTTTTAAATCAGGTTATAAACTCATCGTATACTAAGTTTCATCATAGTAGGTTTAGCTGTAAATCGGTTTAGTGTCCAAATATGTTAACTTTCGCATTTATAATATGTATTATTAGGAATAGGAATAATTGAGTACGATTAAGATATCTTTCCTTCGATTATGGTTTTTATGTAATTGTCATGTCGTATCAGGCGCCCCAGCATGTTTCCTCTTCTGTTCTCGATCGTCCTCAAAAGTAATCTCTTCTCTCCTATCAAATCCAGAGCCTCTTTGTTTCTCTTTCTGCCCAGCTTATAACTTTCATTCGCCTCCAACACATCTCGAAGACACTTAGTCTCTAGTCTATCTTGTTTATTAGGTGATTTCCTAGAAAAAGTAGGAATTGTGTTGTGTTGTTGGAATTTGACGACCAGTTTAGCCTAGTGAGTAGTGCACCTGCCTGTGAAGCTGACGGTTCTGGGTTCGAATCCCGGTCAGGGCAAATATTTGTGTGATGAGCATGAATATTTGTTTCTGAGTCTTGGATGTTTTCTATGTATTTAAGTATTTATATCTATTAAATATATCGTCGTCTAATACCCATAACACAAGCCTTCTTGAGCTTACTATGGGGCTAGTTCGATTTGTGTAAGATTGTCCTCTAATATTTATTTGTTTATTTAATTGTAAAAAAAACACTGTGAGTGAACACAACATTTCTTGTCGACACCAAAAAATGGCTTTAAGATTATGTCACCTTAATTTACCTTGATTTCGAGGCAGTTTCCTTGACTCTCGACTGCCTTGTGACCTCATTGCTAATTTTAGATGAAAGACAATCCATTATGACTTGAAATTATAGGTGTCAGTTACAATACTTGGGGTTGTTGGTAAAAATGCTAGGGTTGGTACAGTCAGCCAAGAAGACAATTTGCTACTTTCCCTGTACAAACAAATACCTTATTTATTGGCTACTATCGGTATAAATGTTTATTCCACGTACTGTGACGTCATTTGTCTTGCAACATGCCGCACGGACACTTCTCCATCCTGTTTTATTATTTAGAACAAATAGCAACAATTTGTTTTGTTCAGTAGGGTAATTTCGAATGTCGCGTAATTCCGAAAATAACAAATTGCAGTCTAAATAAGCGATTTTATTGCATCTCATCATCGTCACCATCAAAAAGAAATGTTAATTTTTTTGTTGATGTTTGGTAGTCCAACAAAATCGCTTAGTTAGACAGGAATCTGTTATTTTCGGAATAAGCGGACGACACATATTCATTTTTCCTCGTTTGCTGGTGTTTCACACCACCAACGATATTACAATCAAGTAGCAGCTGTCCTTTTTTTGTTCAACCCGTCCTCAACCGGCGAAAAATAAACAATAGCATTCTTTTTTTATGTGCCCTTAGATCTTCGGTATGGGTATACAACGGCTTAAAAAGTAATTATTAAATAATAATGTATTTCTTACGGTCCTTGGTTGTCTTTGTCTGACGGTCGATGGGGCCAGAAACTGCTTGAGTGGCGTCCACGCACCGGAAGACGAGCTGTCGGTAGGCCTCCGACAAGGTGGAGTGATGACCTGGTGAAGGTCGCGGGAATCCGGTGGAAACGAACGGCACAGGACCGGTCTAAATGGCGAGCCTTGGGGGAGGCCTATGTTCAGCAGTGGACGTCTTTCGGCTGAAATGATGATGATGATGATGATGAATGTATTTCTTCCATTTGAAACTAATCTCACGTTTATCTTTATCATTATCACCGACAGTTGATTTTTAAATTTTGTCTAAATCAAATTCAGATATTTTGCAAATAGAACTCAAGGGCTATTTTTACATTTAAGCATTTTAAAAGTACATTTACAACTACAGTGGAATCCGGATAAAGCGACAGTCAAGGGACCGGTGATATTACGTCGCACTAACAGAAAGTCGCACAAAACGGACTGATTTACTTTGCAAATGTATGGTATGAAATCTAATGCGTGGTGATTTCGAAGTCGTTAAAATCTGTCAAATGTTATAAGCGAAGTCGTTATAAGCGGATTCTACTGTACATTATTACATACATGAGTACATAGCAACATTGAACCTGTAGACAAAATAACTGGACATGTATTTGCTAAGAGATATCCCCCAGTCAAGATAGTCCCAAGTCCATTGAAATAAGAAAGAAAGAAAGAAAGCATTTATTCACTGCACCAAAAGACACCGTTATAAATATAATATACTCAGTACATGAACATACAGTTAAAAAGTGTGTCTTCGCGGCAGTGAATCGGTCGCTGTCTCAGCATTATGCCGAGGTGTTAGACACCTGCAGCGCTGGTTTTCAGATACAAGTAACTTTTCATTTTTCATACTCTGAAAGTGGGTCATTGTTCATCTAGGCGCGTGCTGAAAGTGGTATTTTTCTGCTCTAGAACAGAGAAGCATTAAAAAGGAACTTAAAGAACGGTGAATTTCAGTTAGATTGGACAAAGGCTTCAAATCCGTCCCATATCTATCCCCCCGCTTCGTTCGAGCGCCATAATATTTATCTTGAAATGAGTGGCTTTCAACTCTAAATCTTCTATAAGCTACAAGCCTGAGATGTAAAGAGTCTCCTTAGTCAGTTTAGAGATATAAAATATATAGCACACAACAAAACTTCAAGATAGAAATTGTAATACAAGAGAAAAATATAATAATTAAATAAATATTTTTTGGACAATCTTACACAATACAACCTAGTCCCAAACTAAGCAAAGCTTGTACTATGGGTACTAAGTGACGATATACATACTTATATAGATAAATAGATACTTAAATACATAGAAAACACCCAAGACTCAGGAACAAATATCCGTGTACATCACACTAATAAATGCCCTGACCGGGATTCGAACCCGGGACCTCCAGATTCGAAGGCAGGGTCACTACCAACTAGGCTAAAGCGGTCGTCAAAACTTCCAACTGTTTTCTGGAATCATCATAGACGTAAAACATCAGGTTTCTTAGAAATTCAGTGGAATAAATAAATTGCGAAAACCCGGCATTATCATCATTGTGGAACGCTCTTAACAGTCTTTTGATTCAGTGAGTCGGCTTGGAAGTTCACTCGAATATGATAACCTAATTTCTCTTTGTACCATTGACCAGATAGTAAAATGTCGTTGTGAATTGCTGTTGTGATATTTTTTCCTTCTTTTTCAGGTAATATGGAGTTCCGGATAAACAAGTTAGGTTTGGACGAAACCTGCGTTGTGGATTTGGCTGTGATTTTTTTAAACCACGTCGGTGGCAAACAAGCGTACGGCCCGCCTGATGGTAAGCAGTCACCGTAGCCTATGGACGCTTGCAACTCCTGGGGTATCACATGCGCTTTTCCGGCCCTTTAAAAATTTATACACTCCTTTCTTGAAGAACCCCATACTGTAGTCCCTCGGGAACACCTCGGCAGGGGAGCTCATTCCACGGAGCGTCCGTGGGAGGAATTTTCTAATAAACAATAGATATTTTAAAGTTTAGTCAAGTATAATTGGTAGTGTTATTTTGTGTCTTGGTCGGAGAGATTCTGCGGCGATGACAGCCTTGTCATGATGCGACTGTTGTATTGACCAGACACATTACCTGATTGATCAACCATGTGACAGTCACATCATCAAGCTCAAGGTCACCCAAAGAGCAATGGAAAGAGCTATGCTCGGGGTTTCTCTGCGTGATAGAATTAGGAATGAAGCTATCCGTAGCAGAACTGGGGTCACCGACATAGCCTTCAAAATTGCGAGACTTAAGTGGCAGTGGGCAGGGCACATTGCTCGCAGGACTGACGGTCGATGGGACCAGAAACTGCTTAAGTGGCGTCCACGTACCGGAAGACGAGCTGTCGGTAGGCCTCCGACAAGGTGGAGTGATGACCTGGTGAAGGTCGCGGGAATCCGGTGGAAACGAACGGCACAGGACCGGTCTAAATGGCGAGCCTTGGGGGAGGCCTATGTTCAGCAGTGGGCGTCTTTCGGCTGAAATGATGATGATGATGAGTCACGTCATTAATACTTTATTACTGTATTACCGTCGAGCCTTTCGAAGTGTTCCATGACATGTCACATATTGACCAAGTTATACTATCATCATGTCTATATTTATCCCACTGTTGGGCACTCCTCTTCTCAGAGATGAGGCATAAGGTCGTGGACTCGACGCAAGCGAGCAGCGGGGCGGCAAGCGGGGCGACGCGATCAAAATGTATTTATATACTTGAATGAGCCTGTTCCGTGCCTTTACCATGAGTTTACATGACCGTACTCGCTAGCGACTGCGTAAAAATGTGCATGGGCAAAAGTACAGCGCCTCTGGCGGTTACGCAATAGAACTAAGAATCGGCATACTAAATCGTTTACGCAGTCGCTAGAGAGTACGGTCATGCAAACTCATGATAAGGGCACAGTAATGATGAGATTTAAGGTATGTACTGTAATAAAATAATTATTTTAAACAGTCAATTATAATCTACATAAATTAAGGTAAAAATTTTAAAAAAATCCTTTTAGTTTGCTGGTCCGTTAAGTTTATTTTACTATTTTGCCATTCAAATGTTTTACTAAGCTTTACAGAAGTAACAACAGTAAGTAACTTTAACATAGAAATGTTAAAGTTCAATTAAACTTTCAATTAATTAAAATCAATCAATGCTTTAATAGTCCCATTACTAGGAGTTAGTTAAAAGCGTTCAAAACTCGTAATTCAACAAGTTTTAAACAATTGTGACGTGTCCGCCATTTTGACACCCGCCATAAATTGTAAAGGATTACTGCCTTCAGGCTTGTTGAAGTTTTACTTTGATTTAGGGAAATATTTATGGAGCATAGCTTTAAAAAATTAAGGCAGAGCCTTAACTTTTTACCCACGACGGAACAATTAAATCAAAAAATGGCTTTTTTTATACAACGCCGATGGCAAACAAGCTTACGGTCCACCTGATGGCAAGCGGCCACCGCAGCCTATAGACGCGCGCAACTCCAAAGGAGTCACGTACGCGTTGCCGACCCTTTTTAAAATTTGAGGATGCGCTGTGTTGACGACAGAAGGGACAAATTTAGGTCCCTCACTCTCAACACAGTGCATCCTCGGGAGCTCTGGCAACCTTGCTCACCTCCAGGAACACAGTACTATATAAAAAAATCAAAAAAAAATCAAACATTTATTCTGCAAATAGGCCACAAGGGCACTTTTACGTTTCAAAATATTAATTTACAATTTAAGAAAGTCTAACTATAATAAGTAATACATTTTTAATGTCAAAATATTAACTTACCTACAGTACAAGAAGGAATAATAATTTCGAGTTTACAATTATAACAAAATTAATGTCATACAGTGAAGATAAACTTGCAAAGTTATCTATTACAAATATTACAACATCAGTAAAGTTAGAGATGTATAAGGTCTCAAGATTAAACAAGGAGTATATATATGGCTATGTTATTATTTAAACTTTAATAAAATCATCGTAGCCTTTAATAATTTTATTGGTATTATGAATACTTTTGTCATAATTTGAAATCAAATCATTTGAAAACTTATAAGCCCTCTTAGGCCGGGTTTTATAAAGATCCGTTAGACCAAATGTCAGATCAAATTTCAGTAAGTTAGTACATTTTTTGACATAACAAACCGACATAAGGTCCAACGGATCTTTATTAAACCGAGCCTTAGTACGTATTGGTCACATGTGAATGCGTTTTCGTCCAATTTGTGAGGAGCTGACTGTCCAGCATGTCAGCTATAACTGTGAGGTCTGCAGGTCCTCAGGAGTGGTGTTTGGAGGGGAAGCAAAGATTGATAGCCAGGGAAGAAGGTATTTATTCATAAAAACAATAAGGCACCTGCAACAAGCATACGATGCGTTTAGCCTACGATTTATTATCAGCTATGTATTAAATGGGTTAAATTAACAAACAGGTATGGAAACTTACAATATTGTGCCTTGGAACAGTATAAATACACTGCACTGTAGAAAATAACAATACAAATCTCTCGATCACAGTACGAATAATATCATATAACTTCACTGTTTTTAGTAGGTATTTAGGTCTAATATTTAATTATTATTAAAATAACAGCATAACTGGGTAGATCATTATCGATCGGAAATCAAGATCGAACTGCGCTGCCGATAATGGCTGCGCAACGTCACGTGGAATTCGAAAATGTAGTTCAAATTTTAAAATTTAGAGAAAAGATAAGTCAGAAAAACGGCCAGAAAGTTTGTATGTAACGGTCCGATACACGCATCGTTACAATAACAGCCAGTGCCTTTAGGGTGCGCCAAAGTTCACATAAAATTGCTACTTCGATTATTGGAAGTCCGAAAATGTTTGTTATATAATTTTATATCATAATGATCATTACTTATAACTTGCCTTTGCGCATAACTATCGTAACACTGAATCATTCATGTTAATAATGTCAATTATAATAAATATCTGTAATACTAATGTTAATTTTCATTTATTTTTAAAATATAACGATTTTAAATAATAAAATTTTAAATCATATTTATTTTTTAACAACGACAAATTAGTAATAAAAATTTATATAATATTTATTTTAAACTTTACCTGGTTTTATTTATAAACTGTCAGGTATCTTCCACACCACATTCAACTTGCTATCAAAATAGAAATACAGTCCCAGAGTCGGGATAGGTACGACGACGAGCGAAGCGAGGAGGAGTGTTAGGTGTCTTTTGTTCCTCAGAGCAGAAAAAGGCTCCGTCGACTTCTTGGCGGGCCGAAATCGCTTAATAAGCTAGCTACATGAAAAATAAAAAAGTTGCGGGGATAATCGACATAATAGATGATTTATTGACAATCAAATTTACATGTTGTAATTCAGCGCATACATTGACAGCCGATATAATCCAATACACCCATACTTTATATGTTATGCTTTCAAATACTTATACAATACATATAAGTTTATAATTATTAAGTTTATTTTAAAAATCATTATGAGTTGTGATGAATAGTTGGAAATGAAATTATGTTGTTAAAAAATCTGCCTAAATATAATTATGAGTAATGATGTTGGTAATACAAATGTATATACAACAAATTTGGAGGCAAAAAAATTATGACAAATGATTACTATGATCAAAAAGCGTTATTATGAAAAATAATATGACAAGTAATGTTATGTGAGCCAATATGGACCCGTGCCTTTACCATGAGTTTACATGACCGTACTCGCTTAAACTCGCCTTAAACAATAAAACTTACTTTTCTTAATCTGAGATTGGAATCATTTGTAGCCGCCATCATCGTCAGCCACTCGCTCCATTTCCCAGGGAACGCGGTGACCCCGTTCCCGGCACTTCCACGATTGACTCGCGCTGAGTGCTCGCCATACGTTAATGTCTCAAATAGGATTAGCATTTTTATAATTTTATTTTGAAATATATGTTGTATAAGATTTTAAGCTTACATGGTCATTTACATTAGAATTACGATTTGAAACGGGATATTTACCATGTATATTTGTATTCTTGAGTTCCAGGAAGAGGGTAGATCGCTATGGTGTGTGGGTAGACCACAACTAAAACTCGCAGCACGTCAGTTAATCCTTGATAATGGCGCTTGCAACAGTGCCGAAATATCGGGAACTCAAAAATATTCATATTCATATTCATTTATTTTCATAATAATTCATATTATATATCTGTCAATAGTTACATCAAATGAACAACGATAATATTAATAATCAATATGTATAATAAATCTCAATTCAATTCAGAATATTAATTTAAAAATAAAATAATTATAATCAGTCACAATAAAATAAAAATAAAAATATGTCAAAATACTTTAAGTACTTGAGTCGTGCATAATCAATTCATTAAAGTTATAAAAAGTGTGCTCGATAAGCCATTTTTTTAGCGATGTTTTAAACGCCGCTAGACAAATATACATGGTAAATATCCCGTTTCAAATCGTAATTCTAATGAGTTGTTGTGTTGCGGTCGAATTAGACCTTTTCTCTTGCTCGTTGAACGAATTCACAAAGGTTACGCTAGGCCTTTTATGTTATAGCAATGTTGTACAGTGATCGCATATGTACCTATATTATTGCTGCTATGTATAGTTGTATACATTTTGATGCCAATATGTTTGTAAAATCCACACGGTCGAGTTAGGATTATAGTCTGTAAGGACTGTTGTGTGTATGAAAAAGTAAGTAACAAAAAATGTTTTTGGGCAAATTAAAATTATGATAGTGACCGACTAGGGATGGTACAATGTACAAAAAAGTAGATGTAGATAATACTACCACTGATGAGTTTTTTTTTTAATTAACAGTTCAGTAAGAGCTTCAGCCTCAGGGGTAGGTGGCCATTCTACTTTTTCATGTTGTTTTTCAGACACTTGTTGTTTTTTTCACTTTTTATTTGGTATACTTTTTTTTATGGTATAGGGGGCAAACGAGCAGACGGATCGCCTGATGGTAAGCAATTACCGTCGCCCATAAACACCTGCAACACCAGAGGAGTCGCAAGTGCGTTGCCGGGCTTTCAAAAGGGAATGCGCTCTTTTCTTGAAGGTTTGAAGGTCATATCGGTCCGGAAATACCGCAGGCGACAGTTCATTCCATAGTTTGGTTGTGCGAGGCAGGAAATTTCTTGAGAAACGCAGTTTTTGACTGCCAACCAACTTGGCCCTCACTTCATATTTTTGTATTGATATTTAGAAAGAGGTTTAATTGGAGTAACACTTCTTATATTTTTGGTAATTATCGAACCACAGCTAAGTCTCACCATTTGTATGAAAAAATGGTTTTTACCACTGTGTTTACCACCTTTTAGAGCAATATGTTAATATTTAAGTATTTCTACCTATAAATTCCTTTTATTAGGTTTAGCTACTATTTCGAAATCCTATTTTTGTACACTAATTCAATACAGTCATATCATAGATTTTATTTTTTGTAATAGAAAACTGGTCATGAAAAAGTAGAATGACATGATGATGAGTAATTTAGGTATAGAACAGCTTGGGGCAGCGAGACACGGGTTTTTTTTAAGAGGGTTTTTTCTCTTTCGGACTAGAAGTAATATAGAAAACAAAGGAAGTGTAGATACAAAGTAAAGTTTTACTAAAAAAAACACACATCCGCCAGATTTAGGACGTTATTTGTGATAAACAGATTTGAATTCCCGGTGCGGCTAGATCTTCGTACCGGGTTACGCCAGCTCGCGACGTATTTTCTAGATATCGCTACTGACTTCGGCTTCGTAAACAAAGGCCCTGAGTATTTTAATTATGAAAAAGAACAAGTGACTCAGCGGCAGCGTAAGAGTGCTCTAAGACCTTGCCGTAGGTATAACTTCGCACAGGCTCAATTACTTGTTATTATAATATTTATCTATACAATATTTTAGTAAACAACTTATGGAAGGTATACTTCGATAAGAGATCAAAGGAAAAAGGAATTTGGTATAAGACGATCCAACCACATCTTCAGATTACCCCTTGGATAGATTGCACTTTAAGTAGACGAGACTTAGTTTTGATGATGAGACTGCGTTCCGGGCATATTCCATTAAATAAGTTCGGTTATTTGATGACAAAAGTTGCATCTCCAAATTGCGATGAATGTAATGTACCAGAATATGTGTTCCATGTTATAATGGAATGTGTCCGGAATGAAGCCGCCAGGAGACGACTGGCTACTGAGTCCGGTTTTGATGTCGGGGCCTGCAACAGCGCTTTGGCTTCTCCGCTGTCGGACGAGGCCACAGCACTGTCGGAGCTAGTTCGGAAGGCTATTCTGAATAGAATAAGTTAGATTTAGACAATAATATATATGTCGGTCATAACGGAGCGACGTAATCACCTGTGTGACAAGCCCCTTAAATAAAGAGAAAAAAAAATCCTCAAAGCTACAATTGCAGACATTCTTGTTTTTAATAGTGGCGAGGCCTTTACGCGACCCGTATGTGAAGTGTGGAAACCTAGTTGATGACGTCATTAAGCTGTACTCGTACATTCAATATTCAAATAAGAAACGAATTAACTTAATAGGAGCTTCATGCGAATTGAAATTGTAATGCGTTTGCAGTAGTTTGAATTGTTTTTTTTTTTTTAAATGAAATGAAATGATTCTTCAATTTAGGCATATTACATGCACTTATGAAAGTCAAAAAACTACCACCGGTTCATAAAATAAACCTCTGCCTCCAGAAGAACCGGCGCAAACAGGCACGTATCCAGAGGGGGGGGGGATAGTTGGGATTTATCCCCCCCCCCGAAACCGTTTTTAGCCGTTTTTATAGTACAGTGATTACAGCGATTTTTACACAGTTCACATGGTTGTTTCAATGTTTGTCCCGTCCCCCCCCCCGAACCAAAAGTCTGGCTACGTGCCTGGGCGCAAAAACTCGACGAGGTCTCATTTTTTCAATACAATATTCTTATGGATCAGGGTGTATATGGAATTAAACTAAAACGTCTTAATCAAAGAATTTATTAAGCTATAAATCACAATTACTCTAATTATGCTAATTACGTTAGTAAGCTATGAAAATACGATCTACGGGTCCTAGCTAATCGTCCGATCCCCAACAAGCGCTGGCAAGAAGTGGCTCTCGTCGCTCCGATGTGGTCTGGTGCTCTCCCCACCTCCCTGCTCCTCGTCCGGCTGGTGCGTGGCGGGAGAATACCGCCGGGCTGTGACGTAGGCGCAGCAAGTGAGACAGGGAATCTTGCCATCTCTGTCTTTCTACGGCGTCGGTAATACGGCCGTTCCTGACTGCGAAACGTCCTCGTTCGCCCCACGTTCAAGGAGTCTGTCGTCATCAGGGTGCTCATCGGCTGTAAGCAGAGAAAACAAGATTTTTACAACCAGTTTAGCTGTAGAGCATGATTACACTCAAACCGAACAAAACTCTTGCGTGATAATGTCTGCGCGCACTTAGCCATTATGACGCAAGATTACCTTTCATACAGTCTTCCACATAAATACAACAGTCACAATTGTGACCAATGAAATCTATAACAAGACCCATTCATACTTTACAGAGACCATTAATAACACACATACGTTCACGCATACAACGTCATACACTCTGAAGTTACTATGGCCACAGAAATAAATAATAAACTGGTAATGTATAACGCGACTGTTGTCGCACTGCTACTTCCATATAAGTGCAGTCTGCCGGGAACGGAGTGACACTGACACCTACAACAAGGTTCAGTCTGCCGGGCAACGAGCCACATTAAAAATGTCATTCCGTCCCGAAAAGTTTACGCTGTCACCCACCAACATGAGTACAGCCTGCCGGCTGGCCAAGCCGTACTACAGATACAGAGTATCGTAGTCTGCCGCCCTTGAAAGGGCGCACTGCCACTCATCACACGAGTACAGTCTGCCGGCTACCAAGCCGTACCCCGAGACATCAGGGTCTGCCGCGACGAATCGCACTGCTACCCAACACATGGGTACAGTCTGCCAGCTACAAAGCCGTACCCCAAAATAATGGTAATTAAGTACTACTCACATTCAAAGAATGTAGCGCATGTATCGGGGGTCCACTCTCCACGCCAGGGTACCATATACTCCGCGGCAGCCCGCGTACGCTTCCCATATGAACCGGACAGCAGTTCAAGTTCGTAGCGATCGTGAGGTAGGACTGAAACCACCTTATAGGGACCCCTCATGCCAGAATCTAATTTACCAGTGCTCTGCGCTTGTTTAATAACAAAAGCAAAATCGCCCACTTTATAGACACGTGGTTGCTTACGGCCCTTATTAGTAACTTCATCTTGCCGCCTTTGTCTTGCAGCCAAACGCTCGCTCACACGCTGTCTTTTCAGTACCATTAAAGCTTCACGATTCCCGCTTGTATTCTCGAGAGCAACGTCACGGACTAGAGAGCGCAAAACTGGTGTGGTGGCATCAACACCCACAAGCAGTTTGAGCGGGGATTCATTAACAGCAGCGCTTTTAGTCATATTTAGAATCAACTGAACTCGCCATAGGGCATCGGACCATTCAGTACGTCTGTTATTCGCTTCTACTCTAATCAAGTTATGTACTGTGCGACAATAACGCTCAGCTTGACCATTTTCATGGTGCATTTCAGGTGTGATAAAATGGAATTTACAACCCAGCTCTGATACCCAATTTTGAAAGCTGTTACATTCAAACATTCTACCGCGGTCGCTAACAATAAGCTGAGGTGTACCAAACAATGATATTACATTCGTAAATGCACGTTTTAAATCGTCCGCGTCTTGACGATACAATGAGTACAACAAGCAATATTTTGAAAACGCGTCTACAACTATCAGAACGTATTTGAATCCTTTGGATTCCGGTAATGGACCTAATACGTCCATATGTATGGTCGAAAAGGGGGTGTCGGGCTTAGACCATGATTCGATCGGCTGATGGGGTGCTCGTGGAATCCTTTTACAAGTCAAGCAAACAAGACAATGTCCTACGTACTTTCGAACGAATGCTCTAAGCCCAGGAAACCAAAAATGCCTCAGAATAAGTTCAACCGTTTTATCGATTCCAATATGGTCATGCTCGTCATGAAAAATCCTAAGTAAGCTGAGCCTATGACCCTTCGGAATAAAACAAAGCAGTCGAGCATCATCACCAGCATTACTATACTTGTAGTACAGTAAATTATTGCGAACTTCATAGCGCGTTGAGTCCAAGCGTCCTTCTTTCAAGCTATCAATAAGATTTTGAGTCTCGGAATCGGCAGTTTGAGCCTGCTGTGCCCAGTTGGTTGGCTTACGTACATGCATGATATCCACAGGGTTTCGACTTAAATAATCAGCATGAGGTAATAAAATGCCTTTGCGATATTCGATGTTGAATCGGAAATCCTGCATGTAAACCCACCAACGGGCAACGCGAGGAATGAGATCTTTCTTCCTCTCAGTCAATTTAAGAGAGTTACAATCCGTTACTATCTTAAATGTAACGCCTATCAAGTAGTGACGGAAGTGTTGGAGAGCCTTTACGATTGCTAAAGTTTCTAATTCATAGCTGTGGTACTTGGACTCAGCGCCCTGGGTTCTCCTACTGAAGTATGCAACTACTCTCTTTTGCTTCCCATCATGTTCTTGCAATAAGATCGCGCCGTACCCACTCGCGCTCGCGTCTGTATGCAGTTCCGTGGGGAGGCTCGGGTCAAATATGGCAAGGACCGGCTCATCAGTAAGACATTTGACAATATATGTTCGAGCTTCTTCCTGCTCGGTTCCCCAGACAAAAGATACCCCTCGTCGCGTAAGCCTAGCAATGCACGCAGTCTTTTGAGAGTAACCGGAAATATATCGGCGAAAATATCCCGCGAGGCCCAAAAACTGGCGTACTTGCTTAACATTTGCTGGACGGGGTGCATCAATCAAGGCCTGAACTTTACGCGGACTCGGCCGTACCTGACCTCTACTAATGAGCCGTCCCAAGTACTCTATTTCTGTCGCGAGAAAATTGCACTTTTTCAAGTTGATGGAAAATCCCGCAGATGTCAACGTGTTTAAGACCTGGCGCAACAGAGATAGACCTTCGTCTACGGTTTCGGATAGTATCAAAATGTCGTCGATATATACGAGGACGCTACCACTCTCGATAAATGGCTTCAGGGTCTCTGATATGATCTTTTGGTAAACAACCGGAACATTGGCCAAGCCATATGGCATTTTTAGATACTCAAAATGGCCTTCAGGCGTGACAAAAGCAGTTTTGCTCACCGAATCTGGGTCCATCCTAACTTGGTGAAAACCTGTAGCCATATCGAGAGTCGAAAAGTACCTCGCTTTGCCTAGCCTATCGATATGGTCATCTATGAGAGGCAGCGGGAATCTATCTTTGACTGTTATCGCGTTTAAAGCGCGATAATCGACGCACATTCGGTCCGTGCCATCCTTTTTCTTCACAAGTATGATTGGACTCGCGAAGTCAGAGTTAGATTCCCGAACAATGCCTTTATCCTTAAGGTCTTTTATAATATCGCGAACACGCAATTTCTCGTCGTGTGACAGCTTATAAGGCCGATAGTTGACAGGCTCGCTTCTAGTCAATTTAATCGTCATGGTGCCGGTCGTGACTGTTGAGGATGCAGTGCCACTAATGAACGACTGAGAGAACTCACTAATAACCCCGAGCAAGCGCTGCTTTTCATCACCAACTAAAGGAGTTTTGATTACGGGCTCTAATTCGCTAATATGTTGTACAATAGAGCTGTCAGTCCTCATCAAGCGCTGCACCCCGTTTGTCCTAATGTACGTAACTCCGTTTCGGTTTAAAACGTCTGTTCCTATCAGAATCGATGCGTTCATACACGCTTCAGGCACGACATATAAATCAACCTCAATCGATATATCGGGGAACTCTATTACTAAAGTAACGAATGAAGTTGATTCGATTTCCTGACTCCCTATACCCCGGAGCACTCGGTAAGTGGGGACGTGATGGCAAGCAAAGTGTTTCAGAGCCGATCTGGATATCAAGGAAATGCATGAACCACTATCTATAAGAACATCCAAAGGGACTCCCTCTACTACAGCCGTTATTACGTCATCGTTAGCTACTGAATCCCGTTTGCGACACAAGTTAACATTATTAGGGCGCTTATTATTCGTTTCTGCACGCTGCTTCGCAAAGCAGGATTCAGCATTATGACCGGGCTTGTGACAGTACGAACAAGTAATCGAAGATCTATTGCTCGCGCTCACTATACGTGGTGGTGCCGTATTCGTATTCGTATTAACCGCAGGCACGGATGCGTTGCGATCACCGCCATCCGCAGCTGGGCTCTCTAATCGGGGTTTCTTATAGCAGTTGCTACGCTTGTGACCTATACCACCACAATTGTAACATTTCAATCGATTCTCCGACCTACTCAGCTCACGTTTACGCGTATTTGTAACTGCGGGCCTAGTGTTAGAACGGGCAGGATCATGGGAAGCAACGCGCGGATCAGTCTTAGGCTTTACAAAAACCGATAAGAAATCAACAATCTGATTTGGTTTAAGCTTCGCGTTAGTGGCAGCTGCCTTAATCTGCGAGTCAGTAATACCTCTAAGAACAATAGCAGTTCTGAGGTCGTCCGACAAACCGGTCACGCCGGACAGCCGGACGCGCATATTCCGCATATGTTAAGAAACCTCTCGAATCTGTACGCATCACATCATAAAGCACAGTTGCCACATCTATGCTTCGTGGACAGAGGGACCGAAATTCGACTTTAAAATTACTCCAGGTGCGATCGTTTGTCACCCAGTCATTGAGCCACGAACGCGCGTCACCTTTTAAGCAATTTGCAACACGTGATAAACACTCATTATCGGCCCACCGATTTCTTTCGCGCGCGCGGTCCACCTCTGCACACCAAACATAAAAGTCATGTATTTGCGGATCAAAGTTAGAAATGTAATAATGGGTCGGTCTTACTTGTAATAGCGACGAAAGCGTTCCCACGATCCTCTCCGTTACCTCGTCGCCGGAAACGTCACCAAGCGCTGCCGCAACGGAGCCCTGGGTCTGGTCGGTCGCTGCTGGCCGGCCGCTGACCACGGATATGTCATCACACGCAGAAGCATGTACGCTTGGCGGCGGTACAACTGGAGGCGGCAATGGTGGTGTGGTTGGTCGCTGTGGAGCAGAGACAGAAACAGCACAAGGTTCTGATACCGACGAATGCGGGCGCAGCGTTGGGGATGGAGGCTCTAGTCTATCCACGATTTTCCCCAATTTCTCTAAAATCGTACCTAACACTACGTCGGTTTCTGTAGCCCGCCTCTTACTCTTACTACGTCGTTTGTGCCGACTACCTTCAGACATTTTACTTAAACAGGAAGCTGAAGAACTAATTCAAAGTATTTGCATAAGCATGGTTTAGGCAAATCACAAAATCAATAAGCAGGACGTAAGAGGTAGCACATAATAAGCAACAGTTAAAATCAAAACATCTACCTTCTCAAGCTATTATTACCTACAAGCGCAATATCAAAACCGTTACGTGTACAAGTATTTAGCAAGCCGCAATACAACGCACAAAATAGTTTTAGCAATTATGAAAATAGAAACACCCATTTAGCTAGACGAAGTTAAAATGATTTAGATTAACAAGCACATTAATTAAAAACACAATTATTATTCGACCACAAAACTATTAAACGAATAGCAGCTAAGTACTCAACACCGATCACCGAACTTTGCAATCTAACTTCTATAAAGAACAAAGGATTAGCGCGTCAGTTAACGGAATTCGGTTTAAATTATTCAATCGGATAAATAACTGTCTGGATGCCACTCGCGTGAATATCATATCCCACCTTCTGATCTTATGGATCAGGGTGTATATGGAATTAAACTAAAACGTCTTAATCAAAGAATTTATTAAGCTATAAATCACAATTACTCTAATTATGCTAATTACGTTAGTAAGCTATGAAAATACGATCTACGGGTCCTAGCTAATCGTCCGATCCCCAACGAGCGCTGGCAAGAAGTGGCTCTCGTCGCTCCGATGTGGTCTGGTGCTCTCCCCACCTCCCTGCTCCTCGTCCGGCTGGTGCGTGGCGGGAGAATACCGCCGGGCTGTGACGTAGGCGCAGCAAGTGAGACAGGGAATCTTGCCATCTCTGTCTTTCTACGGCGTCGGTAATAATATACAATGTATATAAAATAACAGATACAGATATTTAAACAGCTTCAAGTCGATACCGGCTATAAAAAGATATCTAACGTTATCTGAACCGGAATAGTTGAACAAAGTTTGTTGTACGTAATGTAAAAAAGTTAATGTATACCATAGCGAACTATTCACCAGCATATAAACCCTCGAGGTTTCCGTTGGTGAAGCAATATTTACCATTTTTTGTAAAATAATGTTTTTGGCCAATAAATTAAAAAAAAAAAAAACAGTATCATAATACTACAGAATTCAAATGCTACAATATAAACGTACATATATTTTTTTTAATATTAGGGACAAAATATTTCTGTATTAAATTACTTGTGCGGGACGCTATCACTGCCAAACATCCCTATCCATGATATTTAATCAATATATTAAACGTGTATACATCGTTTGGGATTTGGAGTTGTTATGAGATGAAATATCAAATAGCCTAAGCCTTTGACCACTATCTCACCATCATCACCAGTGCCTTTACCATGAGTTTGCATGACCGTACTCGCTAATGACTGTGTAAACGAATTAGTATGCCGATTCTTAGTTCTATTGCGTAACCGTACTGTACTTTTGCCCATACAATTTTCTACGCAGTACGGTCATGGACAAAATTATGGTAAAGGCACTGACGGTAAATGAGTATGAGGCAGAGGGTGTTACATGCGTATCTAAATAGTGTCTATTCACTCTCGCGATAAGTTTCTGTTTCAATTTGTGACGATGACAAACAAGATTACGGCCTATGGATACTAGCGACTCAAAGAGTCAGAAGCGCGTTGCCGACCCTTTACTGGCTTGAGGATTCGTTGTGTTGGCAGCTAGAGATCCCTTACTCAACACAAGACATTCTTACACATACTCGAATTTGCCAAAAATCGTAGATCAATCCGGGTCAATTATGATGAAAATAACTTAACCTTGGCGATATAAACACAGAAAGTAATGAGGTTAGGAGATATAATGGATCTCCAATTCTTCATAGTAAAAAGGGAAAACCGTGAAAGCTTTGGAGGTGTAAACGGTCTCAAATATAACGCTCGATAACGGTATCGGGTGAAACATGAAGCCGCATTTAGACAACAAATATCTCCCAATCCCGACATTAGTCGAAGTCAGTTCGATTAATCGAATTAATTATTTGTGAGGAAACTGCAGCTAATCCATTTGCTGCTGCATTGAGCGGGTTAATATTTGAACAATGCAGTCTCTTGCGTCTGTCGTGTGTTACTTTTTTTATAAGCATTTATTCATACAATAATTACATTTTTAAAGATTTGTTTAAGAGCCCTTATGAGTTAAAAAACGCTCATCTGTTTAGTTCATTTTCTGTTTAAATTTACACGTATCTTGAGATTTTCTTAGTGTTACTATCTAGAACAGGATTATTGCGACCTAATGTCATAAAATTAAAATGTATTTTTTGTATTTTTCGTTAACAAACATCGTTTCAAACATCATTCCAAAATGACCATTTTCAAACTAAAAAACTAAAAACGGGTTTTTTCTGCTTAAATTCTATTACCCACAATAAAATCAAAAAATGGCTATGTTACTATCTAAAACTTTAATAAAATCATCGTATCCTTTAATCACTTTATTGGTATCATCAATACTTTTGTCATAATTTGAATTCAAAACATTTCAAAACTTATAAGGCCTCTTAAACGGGTCAATCGCGATATTTATGTATTTACCTTTGTTACCGACGTTTTGATACGGGTTGCACCGGTCTTGGTCGCGGTTATATCGCGATAGACCCGTTTAAACAAATCTTTAAGTATGTTTACAAAGCGCGAGAGTTTAAAATGTAATTACATTTTTAATTAAGAAAATTAAAAAAAAATTAATTACGTCAATTCAAGTTAAGAGAAAAAAAAAATATTAAGGGTAAAATATCAGGCAATAACTACATTTTCGTCACTTTTGCCGTAGAAACTCTAGGTCCTTGAGGGCAAGAAGCTCACGAACTGTTCAATGTGTTGAGAAAGAAACTGATACGAACTTGCTGTGATCTCAGAGCTGGCGCGTTTCTCGGGCAAAGGCTCAGCATTGCTGTGCAGCGGGGAAACGACGCCAGCATCTTGGGATCGTTTCCGCCAATGAGCGACCTTGGGGACGGTGGGTTTTCATATTTCATTTATTTTACATAATTAATGTTAATTTAGAACCAAATTAGCTTTAATTAAATGTTTAGCTTACTGTTTTCTGAATAAATTGTTTATTATTTAGGGTTAATTCGGATTTAATTTTGTCTATAATAAAGGAATTTTATTCATGGTTACCTATCGCAAATTCGAAATTTTTTATGCCGAATATTAAAAGTCCGAAAACGAAGCGCCTTTTTTCATTTTACATTTTTTTTATTTGTCCGAAGTTTCATTTTCTATATTTTCTATTGACAGATTTTTGTATGGTCACAATTTTATTATCCAGCTGATTTAAAATCACAATGATTATAATTCCGTACATTCATTTGCCAATTTTTTATTTGTCCGTAGGGTTAAAATACCGTAACGTCCAGATATTTCTAAAGATAACAAAGTTCATTTCATCGAGTTATAACAAATCATGTCAATACTGTGTTATTTGCTATGAATTTAAATGCAGGCGCTGATTGAGGAAACTCATAATTATATTTCGGCTAGGACTAAAAATTACGTTCATTATTATGATCAGCCTACAAACAGTCGATACAATTATTAGTCGATTTTGTCCCAACATGTCTTTCTGGGTTTTTATAAAAAAAATAATGTCGAAGACTAAGACGGGAGCGAAGCTCCCGCTTAGTCTTGTATATCGAAATTATGGAAAATGTCACGTCGACTTTCCGTATCATTGAAATTATGAAAATGTGGCTAACGTATAAGTTGTCAAATGTAAAAATTGGGAACTGTAAAGCGGGCTTTTGAATTGCGGACAAATGACATTGTGGTAAAATGAATCCGTGGTATTTCAAACAGTTGCGAAACAAAGTATATTGTATATTGTAAAGATTCGGTGAACCGTTTTTGGACAAGTGAAATTCGGTAAATAGATTTTCGAAACATCGATAGGTTACCTTTATTCATAATATAAGATCAATTAAATGGATATTACCGCGTATGTGATATATAATTAATGATAAAACGAAATTACCTGTACGTGAAAATGTATAAATCAACTCACCTGATCTTGATTCAGCGGCAACGACTATTTTCTTTCTCCAATCGTCGTAATTTCCTTAATATTCCTTCATTATTATCCCTATCACGACGTTTACGTTTTCTTCCCATGTTAAAAATCACTTTTATGGCTGGATACTACGATATCTAATCAAAATTTAAAATTTGAAATTATTTTACGTGTTGGCCGTCGCACGAAAACAGATGAGATAAATATGGCGGACGTGTGAAAGTGTCTGTTATTGGCTGAAAGGTTTGGTAATCAAATTAGATACAAAATAGAAAACCTGACCACCTACAAAACAAAAGGGATGGTTTACAATTTCAACCCAAGGAACCCCGATAAACTCGTTGGTATTAATCGCAAATTGACAAAGTCAACCAAACTGACGCATGTGATGGGACCTACCATATACGAGCCCCAATGCAAAATAGCTCGTCTAGTCGCAATTCTGCATGCGTATTTTTTTTCAAAAACTAGTATTTCTACCCGAATCGACTTTGATGATTAATGGAATACACTAGACGCAATGTCACTAAAGCTAGCTTAGTTTTGAGTTGTACAAAGTGTACATCTCGTTATTTATTTTAAAATAATTTAATTATAAATATTACATCTCACACGCAAATAATTACGTCTGCTTCATATTTAAGGCAAAATAGGTCGTCTATTTAAAATAAAACCTGTTTACCAGGGTTCGTAATATAAAATATTATTTTCAAATTGAATACGGAATATTCTCTGTCATGTAAAATGACAAACCACTATATAAAAGGGCAAATTCAGCCTAATTTTTTATTACTCCAAATCGTTTTTCTATCGAGATGGCACGAGGTAAGCCAGTGACTGAAGAAGTGCGGAAAATTATAATCTCCAGTAACAATAAAGGCAAATCTACGTACCAAATTGCCAAGGACCTTTCTATGCCAAGGTCTACAATCCAAACTATCATCGAGCATCATCGAAAACACGACAAAATTTCTTGTTTAAAGAAATCCGGCCGCCCACGAATTACTACTAAAGCAGAAAACAGGATTCTGAGGAAGATCATCAAGAAAAATCGTCGTGCAAGAGCTGGAGAACTTACGGTACTATGGCGTGACGCAATTAAAAAAAACATTTCAGTGGATACTTGCAAGAGAGTGATGAAGAGGATGGGCTACGGTTTTTACACTGCTAAAGAGAAACCGTTACTTACACAACGGCAGAAAACTAACAGGTTGAAATTCGCCAAAAAGTACAGAAATTGGACCGTCGATCAGTGGCGTAAAATTATATGGAGTGACGAATCTAAATTTGAAGTCACAGTAGGCGATGAACGAAGTAAAGTCATTCGCGAAAAAGGAGAGGCATTTCAAAAAGATTGTCTTAAGCGTAAGGTAAAGTTTCCAGCTTCCTTAATGATTTGGGGCTGCATGTCGGCACAGGGTGTCGGCTGTCTGCAATTTATAGATGGAACCGTCAATGCCGAAAAATACAAAAGCATCTTACAAGAGAGTTTGCTGCCGTCTATACGTAAGTTAAAGTATAAAAATGCGTATACTTTTCAACAAGATGGTGCCTCATGCCATACCGCTAAAGCAACGATGGCGTGGCTGAAAAAGAAAAAAATACCTACCATGTCGTGGCCATCCAGCAGCCCGGACTTGTCTCCCATAGAAACGTTGTGGTGGAAAATGAAGAAGAAGTTGCGAAAGGACCCGTCCAGATCAAAAGCTGATCTTAAAGAGAAACTTACCTGTGTTTGGAATGAAACAACCCCGGAAGAGTGTCGACAGCTGGTAGATACAATGCCGCTCAGAATTAAAGCCGTTTTAGATGCAAAAGGAGACGCCACCAAGTGGTAGACGTTCTAATCTGCGTCGGTAACACTAAAGACGAACTTTTTTGCATTTTAGTACAATTGGTGAAACAATGTTTTTTTTATTACCAAGGAAAGTTCGTTTTTTTTTTCATTGAATAAATAAAATACGATTTATAACTTATACTGTTTTTATATTGCTAATTCTTCCAAACACCTTCGTCCCCCAGAATTTTTAGGTTAACGTTAGTTTAGTACATTTTTTTCCTACCAGACGTACTCATTTGCATTGGGGCTCGTACAACAAACTACCTACCCCAAACCATAAAGGAGGCGCCGAGCTTATGCAGTTTCAAGAGTCGACTGAAACGTTGGCTTATTGTATACGGAATTCATTGAAAACACTGAACGGTAAAATTGATTGTAAGTTATATATTCAATTTGAATGATTTTTTTGGAATTTGACCACATTATGTATTATCATGTTCTTTCTGTTTCTCTATTGAGCTATTTTAACTATCATTTTTTATAATCTATCGTATTTTTCATAATGTGACATAATAATTTGATTTTGATATTGTAATGAAATATTGATATTGCTTAAAATTCTTGTGACATGTAAATTGGCTTTACAAATAAATGTGTATGAGTATGAGTATGAGTACTTTTAGTTTTATTTTTTACAGATTAGCATGTATTCTTTAAATAATTCGTGGTAATGGCCGTGAATTGGAAAGCAGTAGGTACTACATGTAAACATTAATCACTTCGAATTGAGTAGCTAACATAATGATGTAAATATGTAAGATAATTTGCCGGGTATGCCATAAAGTCGCAGGTTCGAATCCTGCTTGGAGCCAAATTTTTTCTTTTTATTCAAATTTGTAGTTTACTTTAGCAGCGTTACTGCTTAATTACAAAATTAAATTTGTAAACGTTGTGTCTCTAAAATTCAAAAATTCAAAATTCAAACATTTATTCTGCAAATAGGCCACAAGGGCACTTTTACATCTATTTATGTAAATATGTTTTTGACGCTAAATAAATATTATCTCCTTCATCTTTATCTTTCTAATCCATACTAATGTTAAAAATGCGAAAGTGTGTCTGTCTGTCTCTCTGTTTGTTACCTCTTCACGCCTAAACCGATGAACCAATTGAGATGAAATTTTGTATGGAGATATTTTGAGTCCCGGGGAAGGACATAGGATACTTTTTATCACGGAAATCATTGCTTAAGGGGGTGAAAGTTTGTATCGAAGAGCGATAGCTTGGTAAGCGCCTGATATATAAGAATAGCAACAAAATTCTAAGGCGATCAACGAGTTCTACGCGGACGGAGTCGCGGGAAAAAAGCTAGTCTAGAATATTCTCAATATTAACTTCAATGGAATAATTATTTTAACTACTACAATACAACAATACAATACAATACAAATACTCTTTATTGTACACCTCAATTAAAGGACATAGTACAGTACAAAAACACAATGAGTAGAGGCAAACAACAGGCGGTCTTATCGCTAACGAGCGATTTCTTCCAGACAACCCTAAGGTTGAATGAAATACTAGTAACCGACAAGAGATGAAATGTTTTTAGGCCCTCTTTAGACTCATAAAACGAATAAACTCAATTCACGTAACATTATTAAAACAATTTTTGACTTTTGAACAACCACAAGACTTTACACGCTCATAATTATAATTAGCCTTGAACTTTATTTACAACAACAAAATCTAAAACGAAACCCAAATTAAACCTTAATTACCCAACAAGCGAGCGCAGGTGCTCGCAAGTATAAACAAAAGTTACTAAAATTCAAAAGGTTACCCCTCTAGGCTTGGGTCACGAACTAAGAACTATTCCTGTTACGGGCTGAAGAGAAAAGAAAGAAAGAAAGAAAGAAACATTTATTCACAGACACAGTAGACACACATAAATGACAAGAAAAAATACACAGAAACCATACAACATGTGTGTCCCCGCGGCAGTGAAACGGACACTGGCTCAGCATTATGAGTTATAAAACATCCAAGACTCAAGAACAAATAATCGTGTTCATCACACAAATACATGCCCTGACCAGGATTCGAACCCGGGACCTCCAGCTTCGAAGGCAGAGTCACTACCAACTAGGCTAAAGCGGTCGTCAACAACTTCGCCTAATGGTGGAGTTTAGGAATGCGGCGAGCGCGCGAGCGATCGTGATGCCATGTTTAGATTTAGATTTAGATTTCATTTATTACACTTCATTATAAATTACATTTAAGTCAATTTAAAAGAATCCCTATTGTGGTCGTCAATACATTGAATAGAATAATGACACATAATAAAACAATTAAAACAAAAGAAAAACAAACATAAATTAAATAAAAATAACATTTCAAGTTTCACCCACGAGGATCGTCATATTATTACTAATGTAGGCATTGATAACAATATTATAATGGTTAAAATACGAAATTACCTACCTGTTTATCTAAATACTTACAATGTCAAAAAAACTCAAAAATACTTAATATCAAATAGAATGTCACACTAAAGCATTACGAAGTTAATTTACAAAATTCATTTACAGAATATAATGGATTATCCAACAGAAAGTTTCTCAGCTGACGTTTAAATGTCGAATCACATGTTTCTGTCCTTATTTCCGCGGGGCAAACGTTCGTAGTACGTCGGACCTATGACACGCGGGTTTTTACTGGCAAGTGCCATGCGACGTGGGACTGTTCGTAGTCGCCCTGTGGAACGAATAGTTTTGAAGTTTATATGTGTCAAACATCGGATTTTTCAAAATGAATCCCTGATCAAAGTACAAAGATAGTTCCTTTCACCGATTGAACGATTATAGCGCATGATCGAGCAGCCACAACTATTCACCCTTATTTACCGTTCGATTTCCGAGTAGCATCGAGCCAAACGAGATTACTGTTCCCGTTAACTTAAAGCGATAAAATTGCTTTTCAAATTCAGTTAATAGCTTCATCATGGTTATATACAAGAACTTTGCACATAGATAAGTCTGGTAGCCATTAACGGGTGAAGGCTTTAACGTTCAGGAGCACTTTATTAAGTGCGTTTCGTTCTTGCGACAATATTATTAGCAACGAAGGGTACGAATATTGTTAGACGTTTTAAATAATAATAAATCAATAAATATTTTTGGACAATGTTACACAAATCAACCTAGTCCCAAACTAAGCAAAGCTTGTACTATGGGTACCAAGTGACGATATACATACTTATATAGATAAATATATACTTAAATACATAGAAAACATCCAAGACTCAGGAACAAATATTCGAGTTCATCACACAAATAAATGCCCTGACCGGGATTCGAACCCGGGACCTCCAGCTTCGTAGGCAGGGTCACTACCAACTAGGCTACTGCGGTCGTCGTTTTTTAGGTTTCATTAGTAGATTGTCTCAAGGGAGCAGATGTATTTACGGCGGTGGTATACTGAATCATGAGTGAAGCGAAAGACTACAATAGATTCCTGAGCGTAGCGAGGGATTTAAGTATAAAATAATTTTGCTACCGTGTGACACGTACTGCTTTTCACACCGCCTATAAGGCTCACTATTAGAAACATGAAATGTCTTACAAATAATTTTGTACCGATCTAGGAAAAGAGTCATCGTTGCCCTCAAATGTGGGAAGAAAGTACGACTTTAATACCTTATTCGAGGGCAATAATGTCTCTTTTCAGAACAGCAGATGTGAACATTTCTATTCATCATCATCCTAGTGTTATCTCAGTACAGTTCCGAAGGATGCTCGGGTTTCGCTACCAAATCCCGAAATTTGGCGTAGGCACTAGTTTTTACGAAAGCGACTACCTTTTGACATTCCACCCCTAGGGGGAAACTAGTTATTGTCAAGTGAGTTGAGCGATTTGAGGTTATATGACCAACGTATTATCTACCCACCAAATTAAAAAATAAAACATCTGACGAAGCATTTAAACGCCAACTTAGAATCTTTTTATTGGAATATTCTTTTTATTCCGTAAATGACTTCATGGAAATGAAATTTGTTTGACATTGAATTTTTAAATTATAGTTTTGTTTGATTTTAATGTTAATGTATTTTGACTGATGATTATTTAAGTTTTCGACATTATATTATTGACGCGGATTTTTATTGTTATAAATTATGTGATTTTAGTAGCATGATCATTATTTAAATAATTTTGATAATTGTTGTATAATTTTATTTTATTATTATTATTATCATTTTGGCATTTCATAATTTTTTTGACGATCATAATATAAAGTCGTATAAATTGACTTAGGATAATTTATATTGTATTGTTATATTATGAAATAAATAAATCTAAATCTAAATCTATAATCTATTATACAACATTTTTTTGAGACCAAGTCACGTAGAGACAAAAGTCATATTTCACCCGGAACAGCTAAACCACACGCGATGACAGCAAATAGATCTTACAAAAGGACATAACGTAAGAACAAAAGAAAAGTTGCCAAGAAAACCCAGGCTATAAATCAGGGTTCGGCTACAACGATGCGATTATATCCACGTTATTTTCAGCATATTTCAGTTTACGTTGGTTTTTAGTTTGGTGACAAATGGTGGCTTCCTCCATAGTTTTGTCGTAAAGGGGTGGTGTTTTTGTTTTATTACCGTCGCCTGTGTGGTAATATCGTTTATTATACTTCATATTTGGCGGGGACGTCCACCGTACGATCGCGACAACACAGACACATAGAGTCAATCTTATTGGGCCTGGCCTATAAAGCCACAGTCAGATTAAAAAAATCTTTGTGGTATCTTATTATTTAGTTTTATTTATTTATTTATGTAAGCTTCATTGCAATGCAAGCAGATCACTTGTGATGCTATCTTTTAAACTTGCTTATCGAAAGTTATTTGTAACTGTTTGGATTTTTTTTGCATGAAATACCCACTTCACTATCACTACATAGTATAAAACAAAGTCGCTTTCTCTGTCCCTATATCCCTATATCCCTATGTATGCTTAAATCTTTAAAACTACGCAACGGATTCTGATGCGGTTTTTTTAAATAAATAGAGTGACTCAAGGAGAAGGTTTATATGTATAATACATGCATCACCATTGCACCCGTGCGAAGCCGGGGCGGGTCGCTAGTTATTAAATAAAAATGTACATAAAAACCTGAGAAAATATAAAATACAAATGCTAAAACTAAACTAAATCTACCTTAAACTACGCTGCTACTACCTATAAATACAAATATCGCCTAAATCACCACAATTTGGAAGGGTGCCCATAAGGCCAGCTTCGTTCCCTCGCTGAATGGCAATGCCAATGCGTTGAGCGAGGAACGAGCCAGCCTTACGGTCACCAGAAGATCGGATAAGCATTTGTGAAATTTGATTAAAAAGTTTGGATTATTGTTTTTTACCACGATTAGGTATATTAAAATGAACGTTTAATAACTACAGTCAAAAGCTGGTTCCAGTCCCCGCAAGGTGCGGTATTACGCGTGTCATTAAAGAATTATTATGTGTGATTGGGTGCAAAAATATATGTTCACGTTTACACCCTATTCCATTGCAATAAGGTATAAAAGTGTATTCATATATTTGAATTGTACGCGACAGTCGGCGGTAGCGTCATTTCACTGAAAACGCCGTGAACGTTCACTGACACATAAATGTCAGTTTCGCGTGTCCCTGTCACAGTGTACGTGGTCGAACAGTACGAATAAAAACTATAAAGGCATCATCATCATCATCAAATTTTGTCATCTGAAAGACGTCCACAGCTGAATATAGGCCTCCGCAAAAGTAGTTTAGTAACAAAAATTACGATTTAGGTTAATTTGACTAGGCATTTGTGCCCTCTCGCTACTTACCCTATTTTACACCATCTCAATAATCATGATCATTTTTAATTTTTATCGCCCAATTGCCCTCCACGGCGGGGCGCAGACCTTTCATGGATGAGAAAATATGGGCCCTCAAGCTAGCTAACTCAGCGCTCAAATACGGACTTTTACATAAAACTTTGTATTTTTTGCAGAATATTCTCATGATTATGAAGTATTTCACTGCAAAGCTAGTTATTAATGTCTTACTTAACAACGACACAATAATTTCGTTTTATATTACCCTCTGTTGACGATATAAATTCTATTTGAAAAAATCAAACAAAAATGAAACATGCAAGCTGAATAAGAATTAAGCCACACCACGGTGTTACGCTGTTTGTTTACTTTGTTTGGAATGAGCAAGGGATTACAATAACCATTGTGATACGTTTTAAAATTAAAAAAGGTTGAGATAAAAAAAGTATTTAAACAAATCGTAACATTAACATAGACATAGACATAGAAAAATATTATTTAACACCAAATTGATAAGTGTTTACAATGCAATAAAACATTACAAGCCTTATAATAAAACTTAAATAGGCACAAATTGATATGTTCATTCGTAAGTAAGGGTATGAATATTGTGATACGTTGATTTTACTCCAAAAAATAGGCAAACATTTTGTTCGGATCAAAAGCATAAAATAAGTAAGGATTACTGGTTTTATTACGTGTACTGTGTAGGTAAACCCTGCAAATAAAGGGTATTATGGTCAGGGATTATCAGATTTAACATGTTGTATTGGCGGATTTTAATTCCCATCGACCTTTTTAACATTTGATGACGTGTTTAACTCGTTATTTATAGTATTTGGAGATGTTTTTACATGGATTGCTCTTGCGGTTCAGAGGGGTAACGCCGCCAACGTTTTGGGGTCCATGCCGCAGGCAGAACTTTTAGATGGAGTGTTTTTTTTGTTGTAATTACTTGTAAATCCATATTTTATTAAATAACTGTGCAAGTATTGACATTTTCTAAATAAAAACATATTAACTAACAAAAATAAATCTAATTACGACTAAATTAAAACCTAAATATAAAACTAAATTAAATTTAAAAATGGCCCCCGCGGCATGGTGCCGAAGATACTGGCAGCATTTCCTCTTTGAATAGCCAAACTTATTCGTTGTTTTTTTTGTAATTGGTTTTATTTGTTTCTTTGTTGTAGTTGTAAGTATGTATCTTGTATACCTATATCCACCTGGAGAAACATGTATGTTTGAAATGCATAATAAAAATTACATGGATTAAATTTTATAGGAATATTTCATTAACGATTGTATTGGAAGAATCTGACGTTTCCGGGCTTCGGTTTTTTGCCTTTCTGGCATAAAGACTGCATTAAACTACTACAGTCGAAAAATGTGATAATCCATATTGAAAGGGACCTTATGGCGGCCGGCACTTACTCCTTTATTGCCGCTGTTCCAATACAATAGTGAATAGGTGCAACGTAAGCGCCTGCCGCCATAAGGTCCCTTTCGATGTGGATTATCACAAATATATTTAATAATGCCTTTTCTTTCAAGGAAAACATCGTGAGGGTTTCCTAACGGTACCTAATCCCAACAAGGTTTAGTTTCTTTAGTTTCTTTCAAGCGGATGTCAATTTTCGAAATCGAACTTCGAAATCCGAACTTCGTATCATGCCGTCCCTTTCGCCCTCGTATTATACAGTATATGAGTAAAAGAGAGGGCACTATATGAAATTCAGAGTAGGCCCACCAGTGGGATTTGAACTCACGACCCCTAGGATCCGTCCATTGCTCTTACTTAACCAACTGAGCTACCTATTGCACTAAATTTTTCAATTTGAAAAGGGTTTAGTTCTCCCTTTGGGGTTTGAATCGTGGGATTAGATGTGAAAGCGAGTCCCGTATTCGTCAGAGGACAACGGGAAAAACGCTATACCTTATTTTTTAACCGACTTCAAAAAAAGGAGGAGATTCTCAATTCGGTTGTATGTTCTTTTTAGGGTTCCGTAGCCAAAATGGCAAAAACGGAACCCTTATAGATTCGTCATGTCCGTCCGTCCGTCCGTCCGTATGTCACAGCCGATTTACCCGGAGACTATAAGCACTACAATTATGAAATTTGGTAGGAAGGTGTATTTAATTCTATGAACCGCTACATTAAACTGATTCTTAAATTAAAAAAAAAAAAAATAAGGGGGGCACTCCATACATGTAACCGGTATCGATGGATAGGCCTTTAAAAATGATATGGAGGTTTCTAAAAAACTTTTCCATTTAAGTCAACGGTTGGTGAGATATTAGCTGTCAAAATCATAGAAAGTGTGCCTAATTTCCAAACTATAAAGTTTAAAATTCTGAAAAAAATTGAGGCGGTGTGCATTAGTAAATACTTTCAACGATTTTTGGTTTGAACAATATAGGTTTTACGGATTTTGAGTTTTCGCTTAAAAACTGTCTTGCCCAAACAAAAGGTCGTAAGTGCCGTGAGTTCCCTATGAAGATACGACTTTTTTAGATTCAATGTATTGGATGTGATTTTAAACGTGGACTAGTAGGTGTTGGTATGGAACGCTTCATTGTGCGTGGTCCGATACGCACTTGGCCGGTTTTTTTTAATGTGTGTTACCTCAGAACTTCGTCGTTTATGAACCGATTTCAATTTTTTTTTCTTTGTGTGTCATATATGCTTCAAGGTTAGTCCCGTTGTTACCAGAATCTAGTTCTGATGATGGGATCCGTAAGGAATTGAGGGAACATATTGCGATTTTAGTATTTTCGGTAATAAATCAAGCATTTGCATTCAGAAAGTAGCTTCGTGAACGAGAACTGATGAAGAAGACCACGGATGGTCATCCAAAACTCGTTAGAAGTAAAGCAATTATTTTTTACTTTTTAGTGTTTTTTGGAGTCGGTTTTCTTTTTTTATTATTTTTTTTATTTTCAAGATTAAAAATTAGGTAAATAATGAAATCTACTTAATGAAGAATAATGAAGTGGTCGTAAACGTACCTAGATACCTAGGTAATATGTAAGTATTAAATGTTTTAAGTACAATAGATTAGCTTATCTCAGTAGAATACTCAAGCGAATGTTTCCCATAACTAGCTATAACACATATATTCTTGAGCTGTGAAGTGGGTGCGGGCTGCAAAACAGCGCTGTCCAGCCGTCCAGGCTCGCAGCATATGCTGAGCCCGAGCCTATTGTCGCTATTATTTTTAATTTATTTTAATGTACCTACCTCTATTATGAATTTCTGTTTCTTTTTATTTGTTGCTTTTATTTTGTGTACCTAACTTCTTTCTGGCGACAATAAATCTCCTTTTTTTATTTTTTTTTTAAACACACACACATCGAATTTGCGTATTCGCACGAAAGATCTGAATAAGCGATACTTAGTGACTATGACAAATCACTTTAAAAATAATATAATAAAATGCTTTTATTTCAGAACTTGTGATCCATAATGGGTTAGTAACAATAACAATATCGTATCTTAAAAATACTGTGTACATTTGATTTCATTTCGCCACATTCGAACTTTATGTGTGTGTGTGATGACTACATAATGTAAGCATGAAATAACAGTTTTAATATTCATAGCGATTATTTGACACTTATAGCGGAACGTATCATCATCATCCGTTATCCCGGTACAGTTGTATCCTAAAGGATGCCCGGGGTCCGCTACCTAATCCCAAGAGTTGGCGCAGGCAATAGTTTTTACAGAAGCGACTGCCATCTGACCTTCCATCCCGAGGGAAAACCAGACCTTATTGGAATTAGGCTTGTCTAGTGAGTGACCAACTTGACTGTTAGAAGTTCTCGAGCCGCCCGAAGGCCTCTAACTTGGCTTAACGACTGCTATCATAGACAGTAGCCGGGATTAACGGCTTAACGTGCCTTCCAAAGCACGGGAGCGCTCAGATAATAACTACTTAAAGCGGTCACCCATCCAATAACTGACCTGGGCCGACGTTGCTTAACCTCAAGGCGCAAGCGCAAGCGGTACGCGAGGCCACGAGCGCGCGTTATAGCGGAACGTATGTCTTATAAAAAACCTCATATGTCATTCTCGATCATTCTTTCTAATGCTAAAAACAAGGTAATAGGAGGATGAGATGATGGATACGCAAATTTAGAAATCTGTCAACCTAAACACAGAAATGTCATAAATTGTATAAAACACGTTAGTCATGCTCATGCAAACACATCTAAAAGGAAATTGCGCATCGGACCCTCGCTTAGTGGACAGATACGTCTCTGACAAGGACTAGATATATAGTCTCATGTAGGAAAGGATTTGTCGTAACTAAACCACTGTGGAAACGTTAAAGAGATCTTACGCGTTTAAATTTTTTTGAAACTGTAATATTCAATTTCTAATATAAAATCAATTATTCAATTTCTTTTGACATTGTATTCTAATTCATTGACATTTTAATTCTGACTTCTTAGTTGATAATTATTATTCTACTTTATTTATAATCATCTTAAAATGTATTTAATTAAATCTTTGACATACCTATCAATTTAAAATGTTTGACATGTAAAATTTTATATTTTATCAATAAAATGAGTAGGAGTATGAGTATGAGTATTTGTGGACAATCTTACACAAATCAACCTAGTCCTAAGCAAAACTTGTACTATGGGTACTAGGTAACGATATAATAATAAAGAGAATAATAATATGCTTTATTGTGCACAGTACAAAATGGAAATGTTATAAACAAACTTTAACACTGATATTAATGCAAACAACAGGCGAGATATACATACTTATATAGATAAATATATACTTAAATACATAGAAAACATCCAAGACTCAGAAACAAGTATTCGTGTTTATCACACAAATAAATGCTCTGGCCGGGATTCGAATATGTACAAAAAACTAAAAAAAAACATAAACTCTAGATTTTAAACCTACTACTAATAACCCCGAAAGTTAAACATGTTTATCTTACATACTGGCATAATGAAGCCATTTGCCATTTGGTTACATAGCAATTTTGTATGTCCAAGGTCTAATCGCTAAGGTTATTAATGAGACTGCTCCAGGTTAGTTCGCCTGTCATGGCGGCTTACCAAGTTGTTAATTTTAATGGGTTCCCGATACCTGTTCTATATTTTGGTTACATTACGGAAAATGCCTAACGGCGAATGCTTTTTATGTCAGATGAATATAAGAATATGTAATTCTTTCATTAGCATTTTGCTGAAATTGTATTCTTGACATTATAATTCACTACATAAATCATCATCATCATCCTAGCGTTATCCCGGTATAGTTGACGACCGGTTTAGCCTAGTGGATAAGTAGAGTTCAATTTTAGCTAGTAATTTGTTGAATTTAAGTGCCGTCGAACTCCGTATCTTCGCCTGGGATACCTGTCTTCGCCTATTTTTATGAAAGTTGAAATTCACGCCTAGTTTTTAGGGCAGGCTCCACATAAAACTACTAAATAGAAAGTGTTTTTTATGCATGGCAATATTCTCGCATCAATTGTGGCTAACTTAACGCCGTTTGCGATCAGCGCGGTTTTTTCGTTCAAATGAAAGCACGTGTTCGGTTTTACCTCGGCGGAACTTAACGATAGTAAGTGCAAAAGAAGAGATAAAGGTGAGCTTTTTCTTGTATTATAATGTACAACAAATGCTCTTTCTTATGGTGTTATTATTGTTTACGTAAGTTATGTGTATACGTCGCAATCGATTAAAATGTAATTGAGGTGATGTTCCGGCCATCTTGTAGCTACACTTCGCCTACACCTAGGGTTGTCAATCCAAGTGTGTGATTTATTTAAAATTTCTCATTTAGTAGTAAGGATAATTCATCCCTCGACGCTTAAATGGGGTCTTATACAAGTTTGACCGCTATGTATGTTTGTCTGGGGCACCATAGCTCTGAAACGGGTGAACTGGTTTGAGTTGCTTTTATTATTATTATTATGTTATAAATCATATGTTTTATATATGTTGGAGGTTGTGGCTCTCCAATTATGGGGTGGGTGGGGTCTACCTCCTAGTGGTCCACCCCGGGCAACGTCGCCTCATTGGCGGCGGCTGAAGATCCCACAAAGCGGTGTGGTAGGCCTGAAGCAGTCGCAAACGGCCGCCTGGTTCGCGACCACCCTTCCACCGAAGTCCAGCGCCAAGCGACCCTTAGTGTTCCGCTGAGTGTGTGGGAGTACCAGTGCCTTTGGGGAAGGAAATGGAGAATGTCAGCTGCGCAGCCTGAGTCCGGTCTGGAAATTGTTGGGCTGCACTGAATCGGGTAACTCATTCTGGAGGCTAGCGGGATCCTAAGCACGGTCTCTAGCCGTAGGCCGACGGCCGGTAGTAGGGGGCCCAATTAGCACGTTAGCCGCGTGTGAAAGGCTGCCCCACACAACGTGCGAAAAATCCCAAAATGCTCCACCGTGCCAGTTGGCGACTGGAGGGGAGGACCCGGTGGCCATTTCGGGGGGGTTAGGGCGTCCCCGCAGGCTCCAGATGAGTTCCCCAAAGTTCCGTGTAGCTCCACAGTTCCTGTTGGACAACTGGGCAGCGCCTCGATTTTTTCCTTTACTTCCCCACAAAACACTCAACAACACCAATGCAGAAGAAAAGAAAGAATCTGGGTAAAAAACGGCTGCACTTCCTCCCTCTCAAAGTGCACCTCTCTAACATCAAAGGGCTGCACTCAAACATCCATCCGGTCCATCACCACCTCGAGACCGAGAAGCCGCACCTATTCTTTCTCACGGAGACGCAGATAGCGACACCGTCAGACGTGTCGTACCTCAACTACCCGGGGTACTCACTTGAACACAGATTCAGGAAACACGCTGGGGTCTGTGTGTACGTGCGTGATGACATTTGCTGTCTGCGTCTCCGTTGCTTTGAAGGTACTGGGTTTTCGACCATTTGGGTTTTGGTGGATACAGGAGTAGACAAAACTGTCTACGCATGTATCTACCGTTCGCACAATGGTAACCAAGAGACAACCAAACTCTTTGACCATCTTATTGAGACGGCAGATCTTGCCCAACAGCGGTATCCCACGGCGGAACTAGTCTTCCTGGGGGACTTTAACGCACACCATAGTGAGTGGCTGTTCCCTTACCAGGAAACCGACCACGCTGGGAGAGAGGCGCGTAAACTCGCATTGACGCTAGATCTCACCCAGCTGGTGAACGTTGCAACACGGGTGCCTGATGTTGACGGACATACACCCAATTGCCTCGACCTTCTGCTGACATCGAATCCAGACCAGTACTCCGTGTCGGTTTCCGCCCCCCTAGGGTCATCCGACCATTGTCTGGTGAAAGCCGTATCAATCCGCTCTCCTCCTGATGACAGCCCCAGAGGCACGAGGAGAGTTTGGCGATACGAGTCAGCAGATTGGGATGAGATGCGGCACTTCTTTGCGTCTTATCCTTGGCGGCAAATGTGCTTTTCTTCGGACGACCCTTCGCTCTGCGCTGACGCGATTGCTGACGTGATACGGCAGGGGATGGAATTCTACATTCCGTTCTCAGATATCCCGCTCGGTCACAAAGCCCGGCCTTGGTACAATGCGGACTGCGCGCGTGCTGAAGCCAGAAAAGAATCTGCCTACCAGGCCTGGGTTCAAGCTCGTGACCGCAAACGTCGAGCTCGAAGGGTTCGTTCTAAGAAGAGAGCATTCAACTTGGCCGCCAAGTCTTGCAAAAGGGTGATCCGTAAGGCTCGTTTCGATCACATCCGTAGAATAGGGGCCAGACTAGCAGCCTACCCCCCTGGTAGTAAGCAATTCTGGTCCTTATCTAAATCGGTCGAAACCAATTTCTGTCGTCCGATGCTTCCTCCCATGCAGAAGTCTGATGGCTCGCTAGCTTTCACGGCATTAGAGAAGGCCAATCTCTTTGCCTCTCTGTTTGCTAGTAATTCGCGTCTGGACACTGGCTCTCATCTGCCACCATCAATACCTCAATGTGGCTCTTCAATGTCGGAGGTCACGATTCATAACAAAGAGGTCCGTAGAGCACTGCAGAGTCTAGACGTGAACAAAGCTAGTGGGCCTGATGGTATACCTGCAAGGGTTCTGAAGCACTGTGGTCCGGAGTTGTCTCCTGTTCTTACACGCTTGTATCGTCTCTCTCTCTCAAGATGAATACCGTACCGGCATCCTGGAAGCTTGCCAATGTGCAACCTGTGCCCAAAAAAGGTAGTCGTGCCGATCCCTGCAATTATCGACCTATCGCCATCACCTCCATACTCTGTAAGGTTATGGAGAGAGTTCTGAATAGTAAGCTGCTGACATACCTTGAAGCTAACGACCTTCTCAGTGATCGGCAATATGGGTTTCGCCGGGGCCGTTCCACTGGGGATCTTCTTGTGTATGTCACGCACTACTGGGGCGAAGCCATCGAGAAACACGGTGAGGCTCTTGCCGTGTCTCTTGACATCTCGAAGGCCTTTGACAGGGTTTGGCATGCTAGTCTGCTTCGCAAGCTTCCTGCATACGGTATCCCTTCTGGCCTCTGTAGCTGGATATCTGATTTCCTCAGTGAGCGGTCGATCCGAGTAGTCATCGATGGCTGCTCGTCGGACCTCATGGCTATTGACGCCGGTGTTCCTCAGGGATCTGTGCTCTCCGCGACCCTTTTCCTGCTTCATATTAACGACCTTCTTCTACCAGGAGTGGTCGCATACGCAGACGACAGTACGGTCATGGAGAGATATTTATCTAGCGCAGGGACTGGTCGTGATGAAATTCGGTCTGAGAGAGAGACAATGGTAGAGCGAATTAACTCAACCTTAAGTCTTGTCTCCCAGTGGGGTGACAACAATCTGGTTAGTTTCAACGCCACCAAAACGCAAGCGTGTCTGTTTACCGCGAAAAGGAGCTCATTCAATCTGGCTCCTACTTTCCGAGGTACAACCGTACCTGTAGCCAACGATCTCGAGCTGCTTGGCATGAGGTTAAGCTCAAATCTTAACTTCGGCACTGCCATCGAGTCCAAAGCCGGAGCAGCGGCCAAAAAGTTGAGCATCCTAAATAAGGTCAAGCGATATTTCACGCCTGGGCAGCTTCTTTCTTTATACAAAGCCCAAGTCCGATCTTGCATGGAGTATTGTAGTCACCTTTGGGATGGCTCGGCTAAGTACCAACTTGCCGCACTCGACTCGGTGGACCGCAGAGCCAGGAGGCTTATTGGCGACGGTCAGGTAGTAGGAAACAAGCTACAGAGCCTAGCACATAGACGCAAAGTAGCATGTCTGTGCGTCTTCTACAAATTGTACTTCGGAGAGTGTGCTCAGGAGCTCCATGAGCTCATACCGCCCTCCCCCTTCTTCTATCGGACATCCAGACGTACGGCTGGATACCATCCTTACTTGGTCGAAATTCCTCTTATTCGAACCAAGCGCTTTGCATCATCTTTTATAATGCGCACTTCTAAGGTTTGGAATTCTCTGCCGGCGTTTGTGTTTCCGAGCTCATATAACCTAGACGTTTTTAAGGCACGAGTGAATAGGCACCTTCTGGGTGAGCTCGCTTCATCGTCGGCCTCATCTTTGCCCCCTGGCTAGATGCTGGCCAAGAGCAATCCCATTTTTAATAAAAAAAAAAAATAATGACTCATAATTTATTGACTACCCAGTTTTTATATTTGTGTAACATCTGTATATGGTGTATATTTATATACATTTATATTTGTTTGTGCTTATTAATTTTTGAGTAGTAAATTATTACAACTTGTTTGAAATAATTTCATAATTTTAAAACAAGTATTTTTTACTAGTCATAAACCATTACCCTTTCTTTTTGGTTGTCGAGTAAGATGACGTGATATTTGACAACCCTATCGAAAGTACAGTAAATGTATGAAACTAACTTCAGATCGTCACCTGACTTCGCCTACCATCGTTTTTTTTAAAATATGACTATTTGGGAATAGTTAAGGTTCAAATTCGAAATACACGTTAAAAATAAATAAGATAGCTGGAGGCAACTTCAAATTTTATCTATAATTTACGCTCCGGCAGTATGTAGGCGAAGACAGGGCATCTTACCTATACTTCGCCTACCACCTTTGGAGTCCAATTGTAGTCATTCTTTAGCGAATTTTAGACCTTAAATTACGGCAAACTAAAGTCCCTTTTAGATTAATTTGTTTTTGATCTTAACAAGCAAAAAAAGGGTGTTAATTTGTGAGAAATTTGCAAAAAAGTGCCAAAACCCAGGCGAAGTTACGGGCCTGTACGGTGATGTTTGAATTCATGATATACATATACAATCTCTGATATCATTCCTCAATAGCTAAGTAAGTTGTACCGAAGATAAAATTACAAGATGAGAGTCAAATTATATAGGAAAAAGCCTAAATAGCAGCGTTTTTACCTGATAAGGACCATTTTCAAAGTATTTATTTGTATGAAATTGGTCACAATTAAGAAAATCTTATCAATGTGACTTATTCTAGAAGGTAGAAAAAAAGGTGTGCAGAATTTTACATACAGCAAGCTTATTATATTGTTCAATTAACGCTAGTCTTATGTTATTATTATTTTATTTTATTTTATTTGAAAATAAACTTATGTGGTAGGTATACAAAAAGTTTCGCCAAACTGAGGCTGTTAATAGCCTTTAAGTTTAAACTCCATTTTTGAAATCGATTGCGCGCAAATGAATCCTCATCAAACATTCCATTTAGTACATTTAACAACGGCCAGGCGATTAACTTGAAAAATGGTGGCAAACTCGGCTAAATTATCATCCCTACTCCTTATCAAAGTTATCTAATTGAGTAATTTATTTTTCTGCAACTGTATGGCGTTCCGTGAGTCACCGATGGTACTGGCTGAAAATCAGCGCTGTAGGTGTCAATGACTCCTCAGCATAATGCTGAGCTAGTGTCCGTTTCACTGCCGCGGAGACACACATGTTGTGTGGTTTCTGTGTATTTTTTCTTGTCATTTATGTGTGTCTACTGTGTCTGTGAATAAATGTTTCTTTCTTTCTTTCTTTCTTTATTGGATACATTTCGATTATTTTATAACACTGAATTCCTCTGTCTCTTTCATCATGTGCGCGTGGCAGATACACATACGATAAGGTAGAAAGTGGGGCGCGTCAGTTTTTCAGAGAGGATTAAGTGGGTAGACACTAAAGAAGCTCCCTTATATTAATCTGTCGATTTGGACTTTAGGCACGCTTCTGGAGGTTTTTTATCTAAAAAAAGTCAAACACATATAAAGGGCTTATAAATGGAGGTCTGGAGGTGCTCAACAGAGTGCAAGCTCTTAATCTGACGCCTCTGACGCGCTCGAGTAAATCCCAAAATCTCCTTTTGGGCTCCCCTACTATTGTAACGATTTAACCGGAAATTTTTGCAAAACTAATTTATGTCACACCTGGCCATAAAGTGGCAATTACCGCACGCTCCGCGCGCGGAAAATCCCACTTCCTGGCCAGGGGGTGAGATAAAATTTTGTACTTACCTCGGGCGGTAATTAAGAAAGCCTCAGATCGCATAATTATCGCCCTTGCCTTCGGCTCGGGCGTCAAATACCTGCGATCTGAGACATTCTTTGTTTTACCGCCCTTGGTAAGTAATGTACTATTGTTCATTTTGGATCATTGGTTCCGGCTAAGTTCGGGTGCAATCGTTTGCTTCAGTAACGCCACTCGTTAAACCGTCGTCACCCGGCGAAAAAAAACTAGCATTCATTTGTTATGATCGCTGGGATCCCAGGGACCGGTAGACGGGTAACGTTCATGTTTTGAGTTAAAATTACTTAATTAGTCTATGATGAAAATACAAAGTTCCCATTTCTAATATTGGTTAATATTATTTATTTTATGTATGTATATTCTTATGTATGTATATTTATATATTATTTAAGTATGTGTATTTATATTGAACGGTTGTTTTGGAATCTTTTTTCTCATTGTAATAGTTTATGCACCACCTACTTTTCAGCTTTATATTTCATTTCTCTGTGGCGGTGCCACCTATACATATGTATATACTAATAAATACATGTTATTTACTTATATACATAAATGTAATATGCTTAATTATATATACATACAGTAATAAATAACTAACTACACAAATATTAAATGCACATAAGAATATACAAGTTTTATACTACGCTAATAATAAGTACATACATAAATACATATATACACACATACACAAGCATAAATAAATACATATTAACAAGTAAACATATAAATATATTAATAACGATAGCTGCAAAACCGACACACATTTACTTACCATCGCCCGCCGTGTCGACACCAGTGCCTGCGCGCTCCAACGGTACCTTATGACGTAATCGCCTGCTGGCCTGCGCCCGCGGCGGCTCGCAGCCGCCCCCGCCACCAGTCCGATACTTACCTCGACGCCGGACGCAGGTCGCTTTGCGCTGTGACTCTCTTGCTTTCGCTACGCTTTCCTTGTGCTTTCTTTTACTGTGTGCTTACCTAGACGCTTGTATGTGCTTATGAACACTATTATACGCTTAAGGATAACTGGAGTGTGTGTCATTTGTACCTGCGACCCTTCTCAGCCCCGCACGTAAGTAGCAGTGATTAAATACACAGATAGTGCACAACCACGCTACACTGGTGACCCCTCTGGTTGAACTCGAAACGCAACCTTACTGAAAAGTGCAAATGGGTGACGAGAAGGACGAAACAGCCAACCAAACTCCAAAAACGCCAGCGCAAGCATCGGCAGCGCGGCCCGTTGTGGAACTTTCCGCCGCGCAGTTGTCCAATGGTGCCGACACATTCCGTGTCGGAGTTCGAATGCCACCGTTCTGGCCACAAGAACCAGCCGTTTGGTTTGCACAAGTTGAGGGGCAGTTTCAGTTGTCGAACATCACAGCCGACGCGACGAAATTTTATTACGTACTGTCACAGCTGGATCATCAGTACGCAGCGGAAGTGAAAGACATTATTGTCAATCCACCTGCAAACAACAAGTACGAGAAGCTAAAGACCGAGCTCATCTCCAGGTTGTCAGCGTCCAGAGAAAAAGAACTGAAGAGGCTGTTGTTACACGAAGAGTTAGGAGATCGTAAACCATCACAGTTCCTACGTCACCTTCAACACCTAGCAGGTCCAGAGGTACATGACGATTTGTTGAGAACAATTTGGATTAATCGCTTGCCCATGAATATACAGGCAGCAATAGCTTCGCAACCCACGCCGCAGACACTCGACACTCTAGCCAGTACCGCAGACCGCGTTTGGGACCTCACTCCTTATAGCCCGCAGGTAGCTAACACGTCGACTGCCATTACCCACAATGCTACAATTGATTTTATGGCTAATCAAATAGCCGAGCTGACACGACAAATGCACGATATGCGAGCAGAATTGAACTCAAGATCTCGGCCCAGGAGTAGGCATAATGGATCCCAAAGATACAGCCGCAGCCGCAGTCGTGGAGCCAGTCAAAATCGGTCGCAGTCAAGCTATCGCAGATGGCCCGTATGCTGGTATCATTCCAAATTTCAGTCGCAAGCAACGAAATGCGTCAAGCCTTGCGATTTTAGCTCGGGAAACGGGCAGAGCAATCGATAATGGCGGCCGACGATTGCTCAAGCTCCGGTCGCCTGTTCGTAACAGACCGCCGTTCCAAAATGCAGTTCCTCGTAGACACAGGCAGCGACCTCTGCGTTTTCCCACGGACAGCCCTACGTGAACAACGACCTAAAACCACATACCAACTTTTTGCCGCCAACGGATCTGTCATAAATACTTACGGCCATGCTCAACTACACTTGGATCTTGGCCTACGTCGGGAGTTTAGTTGGCAATTCGTGGTGGCCGACGTCACAAAAGCTATTATAGGAGTCGACTTCCTATCTTTTTACAATTTAGTCGTCGACTGCCGACACAAACGCTTAATGGACAACACGACGTCCCTTTCTACGATGGCAGTATCATCAACCACAGCAGACGTCATATCATCCATTAAAACGTCATTTGGTGAATCAAAATACAACATCATAATACGAGATTTCCCGGAGATCACACGTCCACCAGGAGTGCAGCGGGAGGTCAAACATAACACGGTCCACTACATAAAAACCACAGACGGCCCTCCAATCCACTGCACGCCCAGAAGGCTAGCACCGGACAAACTCAAGATAGCCAAACAAGAGTTTGAGTCCATGCTCAAATGCGGAACAGCAAGACCGTCGCAAAGCCCTTGGTCTTCACCATTACATCTGGCACCCAAGAAAGAGAATGGTTGGAGACCATGCGGTGACTATAGGCAATTGAACGCACGAACAATACCCGACCGCTACCCAATTCGCCATATTCACGACTTCGCTCACCAGCTCGCCGGATGCAAGATCTTCTCCACAATCGACCTGGTGAAAGCTTACAACCAAATACCAGTTAACGACGAGGATATATCGAAAACAGCCATAGCGACTCCCTTTGGCCTGTACGAGTTCCCGTTTATGACATTTGGGCTTAGGAACGCAGGTCAAACGTTCCAGCGCTTTGTGGACGAAGTCACAAGAGGAATGGACTTCATTTACGCCTATCTGGACGACTTTCTCATCTTTTCACCTGACGAAGATACGCACGAAGATCACTTGCGGCAGCTGTTCACAAGGTTGAAGGAGTATGGGATCGTAATCAATCCGTCCAAGTGCGTCTTTGGTGTTCCTGAAGTCAAGTTCCTGGGGTACCATATCTCAGCAGACGGCACGAAGCCCCTGGAAACAAAAGTTGACGCTATACAATCATTCCCTACGCCGAAAACCGTCCGAGAGCTGAGGAGGTTTCTAGGGATGATAAACTTTTATCGTCGCTTTATCCCACAAGCCGCTCAACTCCAAGCCCCACTGCACGACTTACTCACCGGTTCAGTAAAGGGATCGCACCCAGTCGACTTGAAAGATGACAAATGGAAAGCTTTCCTCGACTGTAAAGCCAGCCTTTGCAACGCGGCAATGTTAGCACACCCGGACACAAACGCTCACCTTGCACTGGTCACAGATGCCTCGAACACCGCCGTAGGTGCGGTACTTCAGCAGAAGAAAGAAGATTCCTGGCAGCCACTTGCATTTTATTCTAAGAAGCTTAGTTCGTCGCAGCAGAAGTACTCGCCCTATGATCGAGAACTGCTGGCGATCTATAACTCGATCAAGTATTTTCGACACATGTTGGAAGCACGTGTATTCACGGTATTCACAGATCACAAGCCCCTGTGCTCCGCATTTACAAACAGCAAGTCAAACTGTTCACCAAGGCAGTTTCGGCATCTCGACTACATCTCCCAATTTACGACCGACATCAGACACATTTCCGGCAAAAGCAATGTCGTCGCAGACACCTTGTCTAGAATTGAGGAACTCGAGAAGCCAGTCGATTTGTCGGAACTCGCCGAAGCGCAAGATACAGATCAGGAACTCAAGCAGATCTTGAACGGAGATACGGGTTACAGCATAAGCCTGAAGAAGCTAACAATACCAGGATCGTCCACCGCACTATACTGTGATGACAGCACCTCAACCCTCAGACCATACGTGACACCCGAGTATAGACAAAAGGTGTTCAATAGCCTTCACTCACTGAGCCATCCTGGGATCAAAGCGTCCACCAGACTCGTTGCAGAACGGTTCGTGTGGCCGAGCATAAACAAGGATTGTCGTGAGTGGGCTCGAGCCTGCCTAGCCTGTCAAAGGTCAAAGATAAACAGGCATGTACAAGCACCTTTGGGTACTTACCAGTTACCTAAGACTCGGTTTACCCACGTGCATATCGACATAATAGGCCCCATGCCTTCCTCACAAGGTTTCAGATATTGTCTCACTGCTATAGACCGCTTTACGCGTTGGCCTGAAGCTATACCAATGATGGACATAACAGCGGAGACAGTGGCAAAATCTCTCCTCACTATTTGGATTTCCAGATTCGGTTGCCCCGTGGATATCGTAACAGATCGAGGGGCACAATTTGAATCCGCTCTTTTCAAATATCTGACGCAGATCATTGGGTTTAAGCATCGACGCACCACTGCGTATCATCCTGCCTGCAATGGAATCATAGAGCGATTCCACAGGCAGCTGAAAGCAGCAATAACGTGTCACGCACAACAAAACTGGACTGAAGCCTTACCTTTAGTCTTGATGGGGATAAGAAGCGCCTTCAAAGAGGAACTGCAAGCTTCGTCCGCAGAGCTGGTATATGGAGAACCGCTCAGACTGCCTGGGGAATTTTTCCAGCCTACCATCGATACTACAACCGATCTCACCGATTTTACCGCACGCCTGAAACATATAACACAAAAGCTTCAACCTGTGCCTACCTCAAGGCATGGTCAGAAGAAGACGTTTGTATTCAGAGACTTGGCATCTTCCACCCACGTTTTCCTACGAGAAGACGCTGTGCGTGGTGCACTAAAGCCAGCATACACGGGACCACATGCGGTGCTCGAAAGAGGTGATAAGTACTTCAAGTTACAGGTGAACGGAAAGACAGCCACCGTAACGATAGACCGCTTGAAGCCAGCATATCTACTCGCCGAGACGATTCCATGGTCTGGAACACAAAAACAAACAGCAAAGCAGGCAGATCCTGAAAAAGAGAAAAGAGACCCTGTAAAAGAGTTGAAAAGAGTACCTGAGAAAGAGGAAGAAAGAGAACCAAAGAAGGAACAAGAAATCAGACTTACCAGATCAGGCCGACGGGTTAGATTCCCAGAATATTATCGCCCGTGAGACGGTCTCTGGGGGGGACTGATGTGGCGGTGCCACCTATACATATGTATATACTAATAAATACATGTTATTTACTTATATACATAAATGTAATATGCTTAATTATATATACATACAGTAATAAATAACTAACTACACAAATATTAAATGCACATAAGAATATACAAGTTTTATACTACGCTAATAATAAGTACATACATAAATACATATATACACACATACACAAGCATAAATAAATACATATTAACAAGTAAACATATAAATATATTAATAACGATAGCTGCAAAACCGACACACATTTACTTACCATCGCCCGCCGTGTCGACACCAGTGCCTGCGCGCTCCAACGGTACCTTATGACGTAATCGCCTGCTGGCCTGCGCCCGCGGCGGCTCGCAGCCGCCCCCGCCACCAGTCCGATACTTACCTCGACGCCGGACGCATGTCGCTTTGCGCTGTGACTCTCTTGCTTTCGCTACGCTTTCCTTGTGCTTTCTTTTACTGTGTGCTTACCTAGACGCTTGTATGTGCTTATGAACACTATTATACGCTTAAGGATAACTGGAGTGTGTGTCATTTGTACCTGCGACCCTTCTCAGCCCCGCACGTAAGTAGCAGTGATTAAATACACAGATAGTGCACAACCACGCTACATCTCCACTACCCAAAGGTTGTCTGGAAGAGATCACTCTTTAGCGATAAGACCGCCTGTTGTTCTGCCTCTGTCTCCCTGTATTTTTGTTTTTAAGTGCTATTTTATTATGTGAGGTGTGCAATAAAGAGTATTTGTATTGGTTGTATTTAAGAAAAATACTTAAAATATCAAGCTTGAAGTAAATATTGGTACTTTTAGGGAAAGTTGGTTGAGCGAGGATGCCCCAGAGGGGTTTATAGAAGTTCACACTCAGTGAAACGCAGAAATAATGTGTACAACAGTGTATATGTTATTTATTAGTAACACTGTCCTTATATACTAGCACATACATACATAATTATCGATACATCTCGCTCGCTTCTAATCTCTCACTTACGTACTTATATAAGATTATCGTATCAGTTAAGTATTATGTGCCTGGCCGGCACACTACTTATTTTGCAGTTAATAATTGGGGCATTCTACTTTTCCATGTCCATAATTTTCAGACACTTTTTTTTAAATGCAGATTTTGGAATACTTGGCCCTCATTTCATATTTTTGTATTATTATTTAAAAAGAGGTTTAATTGCAGTATTTCTACCGATAGTTTTGGTAATTAAGGAACAACAGCTAATATCAATAAATCGAGTAACTCAGTGGTCCTGGATGTCTCACCATTTGTATGAAAATATGGTTTTTAGCAATATATTAATAAATTTTAGAATAAAGGAAAAATTTAAAAATTTAGGCACCGAGCAAGAAAAATAACACCGAAAAAATATATAAAAAATATATATTAATATTTAAGTATTTTTACCTAAAAATTCCTTTTATTAGGCTCAGATACTATTTCGAAAGCCTATTTTTGTACATACATATTTTTTTTGGAATGGAAAACTGGTCATGATAAAGTAAAATGTTGGGTCATTCTTTAAGTGCCGAATAGAGGCTCACTTTTGCAAATATTCATGTTCATTGCACAAATACTTGCCCTGACCGGGACTCGAACCCAGGAGGAAGCCACTAACCACTAGTCTACACCGGTCGTCAAATATAATGTAATACAATCAGCGCATGTAATATCGATATCGAAGCAGCTGCTCCTGATGAAATGGGATATTAGACGGTGGTTTCGAAGGCATCCGTCACTCTGTGTCTGGCCAAATGACGTAAATCGTCTTTATAATAAACGTGTTCAAGCCGCCATCTGCGGGCACATTAATGAAATATTAATTAGGTTAAGACTAGTATATATATTTTTTGGTTGTCCTGAAAATCAGCGTCACGACACATCAGTCGTGGCACATGCTGAGCCACAACCTTTTTGGTGTATACCCACTTCTGATTCGTAATATAGTTTTTATCTGTATGTACACCAAATAAACGTTTTTTCTTTCTTTCTTTCTTTCAAAATAAATGAACTTCTGGAAGTAGGCCGCGTGGGTATTTTTACAATTCAAAAACTACTAGCGTTTCTCAAGATACAACTGCCGAGAAGAAACGACGAAAGAAACTCGACAGTCAGTCGTTTACTCCCAAAATATGATAGATAGATAGATAGATAAACACTTTATTCATTCCCACAATTTACATGACATACATTAAGAAAAGAAACATGCAGCTTAAGGACTAACATGATTATTAATCAGAAAAAAATAGAAAGCAAATAAACTAAAAGTGATACAATATGAGCCATGTGTTGTGGCAGAGAATGGGCGCTGGCTCAGCATAATGATGCGGCAGGTAGCCACATCGCTGATATTCTGCCAGGACCCTACACAAAATAATTGAAACACGTCCAGTGCAACGCAACGCTGTGTGTCCGTGTGAGTATATGTGTATATGTGAGGGTCGTGTGTGTGTGTGTGTGTGTGTGTGTGCGTGTGCATTTTATATAATACTAAATTAACCTACTTAACCCGTCGTCTACCGGTCCGGCTTTTTTTCGCCGGGTGACCGCGGCTCAAGTAAATCTAAGTGGTAAATAACAAAAAAAAAAGAGGAAAAATATCGTTAGATATTTGCTATATGTATTTCCGCAAGAAAACATGTCGATACTGTATACCTCTTACCTAATACGAGATAGGAAAATAATAATAATAGAAAATACTTACCCTATTCATTAAATTAAATCGTTTGATATACTTTTCAAGAACTGTGTCAACTAGATACATTGAAAATATACATAAATCTTTACGCTATTTAGCCATTTGGTTTGAGTCATGCATTTCTGTCCGTAAGATAAAAAAAATGTCACTGTTTATTTTTTTCGCAGGGCGGCAACGGCTTAAGAGACTTTAAACATAAATTGCGGAGAAAGTGTTGATAATTTTAATAAACTGATCAAAATACGATGTTTTTATTAAAGTTGTAGATAGTTAGTTGAGGAGCCATTTTTTAGTTTTATTGTGTGTAGTGAAATTTAAACGAAAAACCCTGGTTTAGATTCAGATTTGTTGACGTTCAGTCAAATTTTAAACACTTCTTAATGGAAAAAATAGACTTTTAATTGGTCCCTATATTTAGAAAAACTAGGTCACTTACTTTACCTAACCATGTGCATAGGCAGTTCCAAATTCTATTCTTTTCTATGAAATAATCCTCAATTTGACGTTAAATTCCCCTTACTCTTCAAACGATTTAAAACAATTATGTAATAGCCCCATCTATAACCTCTAAACGATGAACTTGGGGTAGAACCGCAGCCGAACTTCCCTCATTAATTAAGCCCTCAAATTCACTAAAAACTACACAAAAGCTTGCAACATAAATAAAACTTTCTTGGGGTCCTTGTGAAACTTTCAACTATGGCGGTAATATTGGAACGAGATTAAAGAAACTGGATAATCACGTTGAGTTTTATACCTATTAGATTTTGGAAATGGGGGAGTAATTTTAATTCAAATTGCATGTGACACCTACCTACTATAGTCAGTACACAGTGAATGAGGGCTACCGCGTATGAATTCACCGCTAGAAGCACTAGTGTAGCGTGAGGTCTCCGAAATTTAAAATGTCACTCTTTGTGGTTGCGCTACGCGGGTTAATATCTAATTCAGATTCAGTTTCATTTATTCACAATATAAGATTACAATATAAATTACATGTCAATTTACAAGAATCTCTATTGTGATCGTCAACAACATTAAATAAAAGAATATAAATTAAAAATCAATGAATAAAATATAGCAGTTAATACAATGAGTATGATAAAATTCACCTGAGAGGATCGTCATGAAATACAACTCAATACAATGAAATAAAGTCAGAATTAAGATTAAAATTATATTTATGCTGTTATGTCAAAAAATTCGCTTACAGAATACAGAGGATTTTTCAGTAGAAAGTTTCTCAGCCGACATCTAAATGTTGTTTCCGAGGTCTATGTGCGTATTTCAGCGGGTAGACGTTCATAGTAAGTCGGACCAATGACACCTAATTGGAGCAATATGGTGTTTATTTTGCAATACCTGAGCTTGATTATGGCAAATATGAACTGTCAATGACTGTCAGTGTTTTGAGACAGTTTTGTTTTTCGGAAACTTATGTCCTCCTTTTTCCGAACAAAACGAGACTGCGCTACAATGCGGGATATTCGATATTTTTACGGTACGGTTTTAAGGTGTTAAATATGATTTAAATGTAAACTTCGTTCTCATGCCCATTGTAACCAATAACAATTTTTGAGAGCTGGACCTTACTCGACAGTGGCGCCAACTGGTGAGCACAAAAACGATAGCCCTCATTGTAAACTTTTGAAACGTGACTGGATTTCATCAGTGGAATCGCGTAAGAAAATAATGATTTTATACTAAACACGGTCATTTAGAGACACCGCTAGTTTTTTCGCCTAACCTACGAATTCAGAAAGAAAGAAAAGAAATAAAACATGTTTATTTAGCATATACAATCAAAAGAAAATTAAAATACAACTAATATATGCTAAAATGGTCGCCACTCAGCTTGGTGCCACGAAATAAGCTATTAGGCATTAAGTCGTGGCGCTGATCTTCAGTGGTGCCTGGTAACCGGAGTAGCTGCCACTTATTTAGTATACCACTTACTTAAGGGTCCTTATCAGTTAATAATATACATCTTTTTATGCTATTTACTGTGTGACTTAACACTTATCTAGAACTTTTCTCATTGTAATTATATTAGATATCTTATTGTACAGGGTTTTTTTCAAACAAGTACCGCTGCAAACAACACTCCAAATCGCTAATATCAGACCAAAAACTTGTACTTTACACTTAGAAACCACTACAGAGAATAAAAGCCGCTATTCTACGCCAACGTGTTTATGCACTAGAACGTTTCCAATCTCAAACAAATTACCAAATAAATAGGCCGAACAGACATACCCCGCCCGGTGAATACCCAATATAGCAATCAGAAATCCCAACAATATTACCTACTTACTCAAATTCTAGCAAACACAACGATTACCGCTAATACATGTATGAAATGAAATGAAATGAAATCATTCATTCTTCAATTTAGGTATATTACAGGCACTTATGAATGTCAAAAACTACCACCGGTTCATAAAATAAACCTCTGCCTCGAGAAGAACCGGCGTAAGAAACTCGGCGAGGTGTCATGTTTTCAAAACAATATACAATGTATATAAAATAACACTATCATAATACTACAGAATTCAAATGCTACAATATAAACATACATACAATTTTTTTAATATTAAGGACAAAATATTTCTGTGTTAGATTACTTGTGATCACTGCCAAACATCCCTGATCCCATGTGAAATAATTTCCTAATAATGTGAACCGAAATCTCTCCATGTTCTCTGCTGAAAAACAAACAAACAAACAAACAACCTCTCACCCTAACGCATATACCTTCTCCGTTCCGTCGTGGGTAATAAGTAATTCCTTAAAAGAGTGAAGTGTCGCCTATGTTTTTTTTTAACCTGACTTTGGCTTTATAGTCCGGGCTCAATAAAACGACAGGAGTGCGCGGTTAGAGAGTAGCCTGGGGAAAATCCAGGGGAAAACCTCGGACACGACCACGCGTGTGGTTTGGAACACTGGAATACTCTAAGAGTTTGCGCTCCAGTGAGATTGGTTGAGCGGTGTCAACAGAATCTGAGGAGTGAGTGGAATCGAACTACTGGGAGTTTTGTCGCTGGTTCACTAAACCTAGCCTAGCTGAGAAGAGTCCAGCAAGAAACTCAGCTAAGCCCGACCTGGGTCGGACCGATTCTACGCGGTGTGCGAAGGTACCGGGACGAATAGGGACTAGCCCCCTTATTCATAAAACTTAACAAACCTCTGCTAACTAAAATGTCTGTTGTCACTGTTTCACAAGCACATGTGTTAAAGTGACAGATCAGGACAAACGAACTTTAGCGACAAGTTAACTAATATTGTAACGATGCGTGTATCGGACCGTTACATACAAACTTTCTGGCCGTTTTTCTGACTTATCTTTTCTCTATATTTTAAAATTTGAACTACTTTTTCGAATTCTACGTGTTGTTGCGCAGCCATTATGGGCAGCGCAGTTCGATCTTGATTTCCGATCGATAATCATCTACCCAGTTATGCTGTTATTTATAAAAAATTAAATATATTAGACCTAAATACCTACTGAAAACAGTGAAGTTCTATGATATTAATCGTATTGTGATCCAGAGATTTATATTCTGTTATTTTCTACAGTACAGTGTATTATACCGTTCCAAGGCACAATATTGTAAGTTTCCATACCTATTTGTTAATTTAATCCATTTATTACGTAGCTGACCAATAAATGGTAGTCTAAACGCATCATAAGCTTGTTGCAGGTGCCTTATTGTTTTTATGAAATAAATACCTTCTTTCCTGGCTACCAATCTTTGCTTCCCCATCCAAACACACACTCCTGAGGACCTGCGGACCTCACAAATATAGCTTTGATAGACGTTTATGAATAAGGGGATATATATCTGGGCCTGACGGAATTCTGCCAGAGCCGAGTTTACACCGAAGCGGCTAGAGGAATAGGCTTGCTGACTAATATCTAATCCTATGTACACAGGAATTCAAACAGACAAAGTAATTAAACCAAATCAAACACTGAAGGGGTTGATAGAGTACACCCAGTCCACACATGTTATTTAGAATCATTAATCACTCAATCAATTGAAGCTTGACAAGAAAATATTGATGTGTGGGAGTTTAAATATTGCCCCATTATTGAATAGAATAGAATAGAATAGAATAATGCTTATTGTTGAACTGTGTACAAAGATGTTAATAAGATAATTGAGTCGATTGAGTGGATATAAGTGCGTGACATATTGATAGGAATTGTGTTTTGTTATATTCTTAATAAATATTACAGGACAATCTTACACAAATCGAACTAGCCCCACAGTAAGCTCAAGAAGGCTTGTGTTATGGGTACCAGACGACGATATATTGAATAGATATAAATACTTAAATACATAGAAAACATCCAAGACTCAGAAACAAATATTCATGCTCATCACACAAATATTTGCCCTGACCGGGATTCGAACCCAGGACCGTCAGCTTCACAGGCAGGTGCACTACCCACTAGGCTAAACCGGTCGTCGTATATTGTAAGTTTTTATCCAGAAGTTTATCTTAAAACCGAAATGGTCGCGTACGGTACGGTTTCAGAGGAATTTCCTCCCACGGTCGCTCCGGTTGTGGAGTGAGCTCCCTGCCGAGGTTTTCCCGATGGACTACAGTATGAGGTTCTTCAAGAAAGGAGTGTATAATTTTTAAAGGGTCAGCAACGTGCATGTGACACCCCAGAACTTGCAGGCGTCAAGAAAGGAGTGTATAAATTTTAAAGGGTCGGCAATGCGCATGTGACACTCCAGGAGTTGCAAGCGTCCATAGGCTACGGTGACCGCTTACCATCAGGCGGGTACGCTTGTTTACCACCGACGTGGTATAAAAAAAAAATGTGTGAATACATAAGTACTTTTCTAAGCAAAAGGTCTCGAACTAGGCAATTTAAGATATCTAATATGGATGATGAGTCATGTTACAATTTATAACATAGTGTGGCTATATGGATAGAAAACCATCAAATTATCACAATAAATTTCTATCGCTTGTATCACGGGGAGTGCTCGGAGGAATTGTTCGGAATGATCCCTGCTGCATTTTTTCGTCATCGTCCTACGCGTCAGCATTTCCATCCTCACCATTTAGATGGTTGGCAGTCCAAAACTGTGCGTTTCTCAAGAAATTTCCTGCCTCGCACAACCAAACTATGGAATGAACTGTCGGCTGCGGTATTTCCGGACCGATATGACCTTCAAACCTTCAAGAAAAGAGCATATTCCCTTCTGAAAGACCGGCAACGCACTTGCGACTCCTCTGGTGTTGCAGGTGTTTATGGGCGACGGTAATTGCTTATCATCAGGCGATCCGTCTGCTCGTTTGCCCCCTATAACAAAAAAAAAATGGTAAATTAGACGAATTTAATAAAATTATAAGAAGATATAGGATCGGTAGGGACTATAAAAATTCGCAAAAACGTTGTTTTTTTTTGGGCAAATGTAAATTGAAAGTTACCAGTAGAATTCTCATGTTTCAACAAAAAAAAATTGTATGACAACTAATGTACATAAACGATATATTTCAAGACAAAGACGTGTCAATCAGTATGGAGCTTTTTCTGATTTACACGCAGACGATTCTATGCTATACTTTGCCTCTTATTTTCGTCTTTTGTGTTGCTTTAACTACACGCGTGGTCGTGCCGGAGGTTTTCCCCTGGATTTTCCCTAAGCTACTCTCCAACCGCGCACTCCTATCGCTTTTTTGAGCCCGGCCTATAAAGCAACAGTCAGGTTCAAAAAAAAAAAGTTGCTCTAATTGTGGTTGGCCACATACAAAAATGTAATCGTCTCTGAAAAATGGTTTGAATAATAATAATAATAAATAAATAAATAAATATTAGAGGACAATCTTACACAAATCGAACTAGCCCCACAGTAAGCTCAAGAAGGCTTGTGTTATGGGTACTAGACGACGATATATTTAATAGATATAAATACTTAGATACATAGAAAACATCCAAGACTCAGAAACAAATATTCATGCTCATCACACAAATATTTGCCCTGACCGGGATTCGAACCCAGGACCGTCAGCTTCACAGGCAGGTTCACTACCCACTAGGCTAAACCGGTCGTCAAGGTAACTTATGACCCTGTTTTTCCCGGTTGTGCCCTCACGAGCCCAGGGTCCGCTTTAACCATTCTCAAGATTTCGAGTAGGAACAGTTTTAAGAAAGCGACTACCATCTGATCTGACGAACCTAAAAGGAAAAGCAGACCTTGTTGGCTTAGAATAAGACTGGTTTCCTGATGGTGTTTACGTGAGAGCGTTACGAGTTATTAATACCAAAGGTAACTATGACTTTCAATTTTCTTTGTTCATCATTTTCCCTTATTAGCAATTTATAGGAAACACCGTTTCTCAACCGGTATACAGGCGGCTGCAAATTTCAATATTGGAACTAATCAATCAAGGCGGTCTTGGAAATGAGCACGGGCGTATGCCATTTATCAAACACCCTGTAGATGAAGCATGAGACAAGTTGGTGGTAGCGGTATAAGACTGTAGCGGGTTTCATGATACAATTGATTGAAATTCTGTGGTATTATGATACTGCTATTTTATATATCATCACTACATAGTATAAAACAAAGTCGCTTTCTCTGTCCCTATATCTCTATGTATGCTTAAATCTTTAAAACTACGCAACGGATTTTGATGCGGTTTTTTTAATAGATAGAGTAATTGAAGAGGAAGGTTTTTATGTAAAATAACATCCATTAAATAGTGCACCCGTGCGAAGCCGGGGCGAGTCGCTAGTATTGTATATTGTTTTGAGAAAATGACACCTCGCCGAGTTTCTTACGCCGGTTCTCGAGGCAGAGGTATATTTTATGAACCGGTGATAGTTTTTTTGACATTCATAGGTGCATGTAATATGCCTACATTGAAAAAAATAATAATTTCATTAAAAAAAACATTTCATTTCACAATACATAATATACTGCTTTGATGACCGGTTTAGCCTAGTGGGTAGTGCACCTGCCTGTGTAGCTAACGGTCCTGGGTTCGAATCCCGGTCAGGGCAAATATTTGTGTGATGAGCATGGATATTTGTTTCTGAGTCTTGGATGTTTTCTATGTATTTAAGTATTTATATCTATCAAAAATATATCGTCGTCTAGTACCCATAACACAAGCCTTCTTGAGCTTACTGTGGGGCTAGTTCGATTTGTGAAAGATTGTCCTCTAATATTTATTTATTTATATTTATTTACTGCGCCAGGTATAGGTATCGGTTAGTAGTCTGGGTGACACGACTATGCCAACAGCCAGTTTACCAGACTATCGATCGTATGCGGACGTAAGTGTGTGTGCCGTTGACAGTGACGTAATGCGGTGTCACAATCCGGATTGTCAGAGCTTGTTTTCTTGGACCATGGCGAGTTTGCGGATTCCCGTAATAATATAATATAATAATAATAATAAGCCTTTATTTTTCTCACATTATTAAGTTAACAATGTTGGACAGTTGTTAATGCTACATTTTTTCTTTTTTTGCTTATATTTACAAGTGAGGTACCCATTTATGGGTAAAGGCCTCCTCCAGCTCCTTCCAGTGTACCCTGTCCTTGTCTTTTCAGGTCCATGATAGTCCGGCTATTAGGGCAATATCATCAGCCCACCGCCGCCGCGGGCGTCCGCGTGGGCGCTTAGCATCTCGTGGGTGCCAGTATAGGATCCTCTCGCTCCACCTATTATCAGTTGTTCTTGTTACTCAGGGTTCAGGGATTCCCGTAAACTCAGGTAAATATGAAAGGAGCCTATTGGAGCCTATGGTACAAAGTTTTAAAGTTCCTTTTAGCTGAGCGCATTAAATTGTGTACTGGTATGAGTGCTCAACATACATAAGAGAGTCTACCCACACACCATAGCGATCTACCCTCTTCCTGGTTCGCTTTTTTCGCACAGTGTCACCGTCACTACCACCGTCCGCCTTGTCACTTGAAACTCGATTACGGTCACAAGGCGGACGGTGGTAGTGACGGAGACACTGTGCGAAAAAAGCGAACCAGGAAGAGGGTAGATCGCTATGGTGTGTGGGTAGACCACAACTAAAACTCGCAGCACGTCAGTTAATCCTTGATAATGGCGCTTGCAACAGTGCCGAAATGTCGGGAACTCACAAATACAAATATACATGGTAAATATCCCGTTTCAAATCGTAATTCTAATGTAAATGACCATGTGAGCTTGAAATCTTATAAATAAGAGAGCACTGTTTTAGAAACAATTTGCAGTAAACGTTTGCCTATAACCAAACAAGGGAGGCACATAATTTTAAAATTCAATGAACTTTATACAAATCAAAAAATATTTTTTTATAAAAGATTAATATTGGTGGATTCCACGGAGGATCATAGAGCTGGCAGCTTCCTCGCTCAACGCATCCGCATAGCGATTCAGCGAGGAAATGCTGCCAGCATCTTAGGGACTATGCCTAGGGGACCAAATTTTTTAAATGTATTTTAGTTTTAGTGTGGTTTAGTTTTAATTTTTAGTCATATATTCTCAAATCAAAATAATAATAATATAATGCAGTATAAGCTTTTGTATGATATTCAAATTAAAAGTCGGCAATACGAAAATACCACGACTTGGCATAATTATAAACTTGGCATAAATTTAAAGTTCTACGTAGCGGTCAGCAAATTGCTCATTACTGCTGAATTATTAAACCCTGATTTTCTAGAGCCGTAAAACAGTCCTTAGCCCACTTGGCCTCTCGTGACTTGCGACGGAAAGTACGAAATTCCGTCTGTGTCGAACATTTTGTTGGAGCGAAATACAATCATCACATTGCTTAGAGAATTATTTGATATCGATGTTGGAATTTTGCTGTGAATTGATGACTTTTGTTCCGTCTTCACGAATGTACAAGGGCGGTAGTTCCCAAATAATGACGTCAAATTGTATAGCTGGCTACAAAATCCATGGGATGGCCATATACAATAACAATATCTGACAAAAGAACGCCAAAGAAGACGAGTTTTGATGCACTTTTGTCTTTCGATTTCGTAACTTAATGGATGGGTCATTGTCAGTTGTAAAAACAAAAGTTTTCCATTACATGGACTTATAGTTATGGATGTGTCCATGTAACCGGATTGCCGTTTATGCGGATTACTAGACCAATCCACAAAATTAAGCTTTGTGGCCCTTAACTTTTGATATGTCCACCGAAAAGACGCGAACCTAAATCTGACAATGACCCGGATTATTTGGAATTCAAGTTTAGTTTAATTGCCATTACCGTAAAAAAAAAATATCTCTTATTCTTTTAGGGTAATATTAAGTATACATATAATAATAATCATAGCAGGATATTTACCATGTAGTAATTGTTGGGTATTATTTCTAGTGTAAATAATCGTATCACTTTAAAATCGTAACTTCTTTATTATATAAAAATATTTACGAAAACGATAACCACTTTTAATAACATTTTGCTAATAATTATAATCACGTATAAGCTATTATCTCCGGAAATTCAAATTTTATTTCAAGAAATAATTAATTGATTAACATTTTGATTAATTTTGGAGTCATGTCCACATTATTAGGATTTATAAAAATTTTAGGTTTTGCACTATGGTTGTTGTGTAGATGCACTATTTACTAGTGCTAGTTACGCGTTATTCACTATCCCCGACGATATAAAATATATTAGTAAACAAAATCCACAAAGCTACAATTGCAGACATTCTTGTTTTTAATAGTAGCGAAGTCCTTACGCGGCCCGTATGTGAAGTGTGGAGACCTAGTTGATGACGTCATTAAACTGTACTCGTACAATCACTAGTCATTAAAAACGCTGAAACTGAGCCCACATTACCTGACGTATATTCAATATTCAAACCAGAAATGAATTAACTGTACTGAGAGCTACGCGCGAATTGAAATTCTAATGCGTTTGCTGTAAAGTTTGAATTGGATTAAACGTGTATGTTGATACATCATTTGGGATTTAGAGTTGTTATGTGCTAGTTTTGTTTGGCTTGTGTATCCCCGGGTTGATTCGAGTTAAGTGATATTTGATATTTTTATTTCAGCAGGCTAATCACGTAACTTTATGTACTAACGGTAGATAGATTTTACTGTCAATTTTGAAGTATAAATGTATGAGCAGCAGGCGAATCACGTAACGTTATGTACTACCGGTAGATAGATTTTACTGTCAATTTTGAAGTATAAAAGTATGAGCTGACAATCAAAATTTGACATTAAAATCTACCTAACGGTAGTACAAAAGTTACGTGATTACCCCCCTGACAGTTAAAATTTGACATTAAAATCTACCTAACGGTAGTACAAAAGTTACGTGATTACCCCGCTGGTTGCAGATACTTGTATATATATTAACTAGTAGATTTTATGACAAGGGTCTAAAATGAGCCACATTACTACATTTTATAGTTAGATTAATATATAGTTAGATAGTCATTTTCCCTCACTTTTTCGGGAAAATAGTTCAAGGGGTAATGTGACTTTTGGACCCGAGTTATATACACTCTACAACAATAAATTCCATGGCAAAGATATTATGTGTAATTTGACGGCATGTTTTTTTCTAAACTGCTTTGACACATAAAACATAGACACCGTAGTTCGCTCGCAACATTCACGCGCGATAAAAAGCTACTGACCTTCCCCATTAAGCGCTTCAAAGCGTTGCTCAAACGATTTAATCACTTTTTAAAGAATTATTGTGCAAACTTAATCTGTAGAGAAATTAATTCTTTCCTGATTAGTCGATTTTAGTAAATCTGTATTCTGGTTGGTTGATACTAAATACGAAATATTTTTTTAGAGTTAAGTGCTATGTGATTGGTGGATTTAATTAGAGAAATATTTTGATTGGCCAAATTAAAACATTTTGTACTTAAATCATATATATGTATTCATATTTTCCCTAGGGAACGTACTACTGTAGCCCTACTTGACAAGTCTAATATAACACACTCTTCGAGCATGAGAAGTGAAAATTATATTTAAGCGTATTTTCACAGCAATAGCGTTTCACCATTTTCGCCACAAGTATTGATTTTTTTAACTATCTCTGCATTGTAATTGAACCTTGAGTTTCTCAGTAGGTATTTAAGTTAATTTAACTGTATTGAGAGGTAATTATTACGTGCTTAAAATTAGCGTCGTTGCTAAAATGCGATTACCATCTGGGTACGTTCATTTAGGCTCGTTTTTATAAAGATCCGTTAAACCTTATGTCGGTTGAGTATGTCAAAAAATGTACTGAATTACTGAAATTTGATCTGACATTTGGTCTAACGGATCTTTATAAAACCCGGCCTTAATGTAGTAGGTTACCTAAAGGTAAACTGATGTGATGTTTAAGTCACGTCTAACTTATCAATTTTCTTACAAAAACGTACGTCGACATTACCAATCATGTTATTGACTATCCCTAATCGTCCGTTAATGAACACGCATACACGGACAGCAAAACTTAAAAGTTCTGACAGTACCATGCATGTATATTTACGAAGTGGCCATATTTGTTATAAACAAACTCTGCATTATTCGTAAAAGCATCAGATGTATTTAAGCGTAACACCTAACGCAGTCGATAGATAGATTTTAACTGACTGTGGCTTTATAGGCCGGGCCCAATAAAGCGATAGTAGTGCGCGGTTGGAGAGTAGCCTGGGGAAAATCCAGGGGAAAACCTCCGGCACAACCACGCGTGTGGTTTGGAACACTGGAGTACTCTAAGAGTTTGCGCTCCAGTGAGGTTGGTTGAGCGGTTTCAACCGAATCTGAGGTGTGAGTGGAATCGAGCTACTGAGAGTTTTGTCGCTGGTTCACTAAACCTAGCCTAGCTGTGAGGAGTCCAGCAAGAAACTCAGCTAGGACCGACCTGGACTGACTCTACCCGGTGTGCGGCGGTACCGGGACGAATAGGGACTATGTGTGTCACTGTTGTCGCGATCGCGCGGTGGACGTCCCCGCCGGCGGGAATGCCTAAGTGTACGCGTCGTGTCAGAGTTGGACGCCGTAAGCGCAGCGTTCCATCTTTCGATAGACAATGTGATTACGTCGTCCGGACCTAACGCAGTCATAACATTTGTTCTGTACTATCACGCACCGCACTGGTGCGAAAGAGTGTTTTCACACCTGTTATTCAGAAAAGAGTTATTGTTGCCTTCGAATGAGGGATCAAAGTTGTACTTTTCTTCCCTCATTTGAGGGCAACAATGACTCTTTTCCTCATAGAAGGTGTATGTGACACTCTGTAGTAAAATCATTTGTAAGATATTTCATGTTTTTAGCAGTGGGCCTCATAGACGGTGTGAAAAGCAGTATGTGTCACACGGTAGCAAAATTATTTCCGTCTTGGACGTAAACACTTGAATCCCTCGCTACGCTCAAGATTCTACTTTAGAATCCCTCGCTACGCTCAGGATTCTATTGGAGAATCTTTCGCTTCACTCAGAATTCAATATACCGCCCTCGCCGTAAATATATCATTTTGCTCCCTTGAAACACAATCTACTATTTCTGCATGGCAACCAAAATTTTTAATAAAATATCCTCAGCTTTATGAATATTACCACTACAGGAATTTAATAATAAATTTGTAAATTATTTATTAGCAAATTATACTACTCAATATCAGATTTTATAATAGACGATCTAACTTCCTTTACCTAATAAAATTTCACTTAAATTCTCATTTAATTTAATTGATATAAGATATACTTGTAATTTAATTTAATTTAATTTCTTAAGAAAATAGTTTTCGATCTGTTTATTATTCAATTAACATGAAACAAACATAAAAAACACAATTAAAATATAAAGTTAAATAATACACCACTAACCTAATTAAACTAACTAAACCTATACCTAAACTATAAAAAGCAGATGCCCCCCAAGTCCCCATCACTAGCTATAGTGCCAGAAGGCTGGCAGCGTTTCTTCTTTGGATTGCTAGGCTAGTCCTCTGGCCAAAATAGCTGCCAGCCCTCTGGTCACCCGACATTTCAACAAGGCGCTTCGCTATTTCCTTGAAGAGCGCCTTCGCACCTGGACCCCATGGCCCTATGGTTTCGACATTTCATTTCTTAACATATTTAACTATATAACATCACACGGTTCTTTCTCTTTTCATTCTTACAATGATACAGAAGACATAATACGCACTTACTCTTGGTCTGTGGTCAGGTAAATCTTTATCAGCTAAGCTACTCGCACTCATTCACGTCACACACGCACACACACCCCTACTCACATACACACTCACACATCTTCACACATATTACACACAAACACTTTTACTTAGTTTATTAATTTTCATGTTTTATACTCGTAACTGCTACAAATGGTGCATTCCAAGATACAGGCTCGCCTAGTTTGGTCTGCACCAGAAACCCCGTGTAACCTGTTGTATCATTTGTGTTAGAATCAATAAATTTACTCTATTTACTCTATTACAAAGTTCTGTTTTTTTACCTACAGGCAAAACATAATAATAAATAAAAGCCTTTTATTTCTGGTAAACAAATAATATACAACAGTGATACAAAGTTTACTTATGCTAGTGTGCACACCAGAACCCTCCTAAGAGGTAAAGGCCTCTTCCAGTGACTGCCAGTTTTCTCTGTCTTGGGCCTTCCACACCCAGTTGGGCCCCGCTATCACTGCAATCTCATCAGACCACCGTGCTAGTGGTCGGCCCCTCTTCCTAGCTCCCGTTGGTCCTTTCGTCTTGGAGTCTCGCCACGTGACCAACCCATTTCCATTTTAGCTTCCTGGCTTGGGTGAGTGCATCAATGACCTTTGTTTTTTCCCTTATCTTGGAGTGGTTTATCTTCTGGATTTTTCTTATTTTTGTCAAACTGCGCTCCATCTCTCTTTGGCAAGTTACTACAGGCAAAACATAGTGTTACGTAAACCATTACTTATACACCAATGTATTGCAAATATGTTTACAAATTAATTACTATGACTATGACCATGACTACATTAATAAGAAACTTGATTAATAATGAACACGATTATATCCCTGCTAAAATAAAATAAGTCAAATAAAGGTCACAACCTAAAAGCTTTTGTTAAATCACTCTTAATTTGCGTATCAAATGATATCCGCGACTCCACATTTCACTTTGACTTTTTAACAGGCAGTTTGGAGAAAAAGTAATTTTAGGTAAATGGGTTTGGGCCCAGGTTAATGGGCTCGTCCAAATCGTGTCCCGGACGATTTGACGGAATGGAAGCCAGAGCGTTCAAAGCGACTAAAGTAAAGGCAACAAGATATGCCTTCTCCATCATTGTCTGAATTGTCATTATTAATATGTTGCGTCTCTTTTCATTGTAATTATTTACTTTAGAGGAGAATGACATATTTTTTGTAATTTCTATAGGTACTAAAACCATCTTCGTTGACTGGATAATTGTCAGATTTAGGTTCGCGTCTTTTCGGTGGACATGTCAAAAGTTAAGGACCACAAAGCTTAATTTTGGATTGGTTTAGTAACCCGCATAAACGGTGTTTCCGTAACTATAAATCCATGTAATAAAAACATAACTTACATGTACATAAGCCGCTAACTAATGACCACCTGGTGGACAACTTTTTTTTTACAACTGACAATGACCCGACTGAATAATTTGTGAAAGGGATAGCGTTAATCAAATTATTAAAATTTAGTAAATCTAAGCTCAGCAAGGTTTATTTTCCATATAGGTATGTCATATGGCAGTTGTTTTAGTAAAACTAGTTCTTACGCCAAAGCTTGGGATTAAACTCGGAAAGAAGTACGCCACACATAACCGTATATCAAATGGAGAGGTTCAGCCTCTAGTTAATTAATTTTGTACTTTTCACACTTTTAGAGTATTCCAGTGTTCAAAATCACCCTCGTGGTCGTGTTTTCCCCTAGATTTTCCCCAGGCTACTCTCCAACCACGCACTCCTGGGTCATTGTCAGTTGTAAAAAAAAAAGTTGTCCACCCGGTGGTCAATAGTTAACGGCTTATGTACATATAAGTTATGTTTTTATTACATGGATTTATAGTTACGGAAACACCGTTTATGCGGGTTACTAGACCAATCCAAAATTAAGCTTTGTGGTCCTTAACTTTTGACATGTCCACCGAAAAGACGCGAACCTAAATCTGACAATGACCCTCCTACTGCTTTATTCGGCCCGGCCTTAAAGCCACACTTAAAAAAACATAATAATGTTGGTAGTGCCGAAGCAATATTATTTTTTGTCACAGGTCAATTCACTCATTGGTATGAATCGAGATTCGGATCAACGACCCCATAAAGTTAAATACATTTTCTTCGAGTACTTGTGTTACTATGTTAAATCAGCGTATATATATGTAGCTTGTATCGAAAGTATCAAAGGGTGCGATTTCATTGATAGTTCAGGCAACCCGGCCGTCCGGACCTTTTAAATTGCAGTATAAATGTAATCCATTTATCAGAATAGCTACACAACAGCAAAGAAAATAGTTTCCCTATCACGAAACAGTTTGAAACGATTGCTGTTTTAACCGGCGGCAATCTAAAGGAGAAAAAGTGAGATTGGATCTTTTCATTTTGGAAAGGCCCTAATATCGAGCCTTGGGGAACTTTCGGAGAATCGAGTTTGGACAGGTATTCAAAGTAAGGCAGTTAATGTTTTGTAGCTCGGCGTGAAGTTTGCTTGAGATAACGGACGGTTCCATGTCCATTGTTAAGGGGACTTTAATGTTCTCATTATTGTTATCGTCTGTTGATGAACTTAGTTTAGCTACAAGTAAATTACTTCAAGTTCAAGTGACGAAAAACTCTGAAGTTTAACATCCTTTAGGTTATAAGATTATTATTATTGTATTTACTAACAAAATGTATGGACCAATGTCTGAAATAAATAATTGAATTGAATTAACAGGGATAAAATATGAAATTCTTACATAACATTGTACTTTACAACTGTAACTCTATCTATTTATTCTTTTTTTAATCATCAAAACAACATTTCTATATTAAGTTTGTAATTTAACAGATATACATGTTTTTTTATTTTAAAATTCCGAGATTATGCTGAAAGTACCTTTTTTCAAATAAAGAAAGAAAAAAATTGAAATCGGTTCACGTGATAAAGAATTATCCTTAAAAACCACCATACATACTAAGTTATTCACTGGCTCAAATTTGTAACAAAATTCGCCGATAGATGGCGCTGTACACATGGCGTTCAATTCCTACACCTTGTTGTTGAGATTTTCCTGAATTAATAGGGTTGAACCGGTACACATCTGTGCGTGGAACCCTCGGTGCGCTAGTCCGACTCGCACTTAACCGGTTTTTATTTATTCGCCAATGTGCTTGTTTGTAACTGGTATAATAAGTATAGTATTTGGGAAATGCTTGTGCCGCTAATTCATTGTCCTATTGTGCGGTATTGCTACTTCATTATCGTCTGTCATAAAAATCTTATTTCATAATTAAGACTGCATGTGTGTTACCATTTTTTATCAGATTTACTACTCTAAGACATTTGGTAAGAGTTTAAATTTATTTAATAGATATGTGACGGTTTTGATGAGCAGTTTTATAGATATTTAACAAAAATATACAATCAATACAAGGATATATTACAAAGGGCCGTTTCTTAAGAATCGGGTTTTCGAGTGATTATTGTAAAATAATGACGATCCTGTAACCGCTTTGAGTGCTTGGGTGACCGCTTTGAGTGGTTATTAACTGAGCGCTCCCGTGCTTTGGAAGGCACGTTAAGCCGTTGATCCCGGCTGCTGTCTATGATGGCAGTCGTTAAGCCAAGTTAGAGGCCTTCGGGCGGCTTGAGAACTTCTAACAGTCAAGTTGCCCACTCACTTGACAAGCCTAATTCCAATAAGGTCTGGTTTCCCCTCGGGTTGGAAGGTCAGATGGCAGTCGCTTCCGTAAAAACTAGTGCCTACGCCAAGTCTTGGGATTAGGTAGCGGACCCCGGGCATCCTTCAGGATGCAACTGTACCGGGATAACGCTAGGAGGATGACGAGGATGATGAATGACGATCCTGTAAGTCCAAAGGAATTCCATTCTTAGTTTGATAACATGTAAAGCATGTTAGTGCAAATTTTATCCAAGTGTTGCTTTGAGATGCCTCAAAAATTTATTGTTTACACAGTGATAGAAAAATTAAAGCACTGTTAGTGTTACTCATTAAAATCTGATGGGTTTAGGCCGGGTTCTATAAAGATCCGTTAGACCAAATGTCAGATCAAATTTCAGTAACTCAATACATTCTTTGACATAACAAACCGACATAAGGTCTAACGGATCTTTATAAAACCGAGCTATACTATTTCAAAAGTGTATCAAAATCACGCTCTTTCAAACATTAGAAACCTTTAAAGAGGTAGACAACAGGCAGTCTTACCGCTAAAGAGCGATCCCTTTAAGACTTATTTTGTTGTCTAAATCACACGTCAATCACTTTTTTTATATTTAATTGAGTAATTTCAGTTTGTAGTGACACAAGTCACAATCTTTCTTATAAAATAGGTATGAAACATGCTGTTATTTTATGTTGTTTAAGACTAAGATTTTTAATTGATGTTTGGAAGCTACAACTCAAAAACGATTAATTTGATGTTTTTTTTTCTTTTACTTCGTGCATATTTTCCTTATAAGTGTAGATATATTTGTGAAAACTTTACTGGCTTATGATCTACCTTGATTTATTAACTTTATGTGGGATTGATGCTGTTTGTTTTCCTTAATAAAGAATAAATAAATAAATAAAGCTTTTCCAATCATTATGCAAAATTAAACACCTTCAGTACGGGTATCGACAAGTTTTTATCACTTGTACCTATTGTGCTCTTTGAAATCAAGATAAATGACTGGTACGATTAATGATGGCTGCCCGGGCCAGGTCTGACTAATGTTTAGAATTTGTCCGTTATTCACACGAGCCCTTAGATGTCCAGCAGAATTATTACCTGCGATAATGTTTCTTGGACTAATATTACTGTAATTAATCGCTCGAGGCTGAGTAACACGTATTTACAGTAATTACTAAGATGTTATATTAGTTACGCTGCTACTGACGATCGTTATTAGGGTGGATCAACTATTCTTTGTTGCTTGTTACCATCGTTACGTCTCCTGAGTCACTCTTTAAAACTGTGATTTTATAGGGTTTGAATCTAGCAAACATGAGTTTTAGCGAGAAGTATAAACCCATTTGGACATGGGTCATCTCCTGAGCATGCTTGAAGTCCATATTATAAACATTTTTCTAAGAAAGATGGTTACTGTTGTCTCCTCACTGACAGGACAGAATAACAACAGGAAAAAGTTGATTGACCCATTAAATAGAAGACAGTCGCATATTAACAAATATCTTACTGATATTATTATATTATCATCATCATCCTTATAGCGTTATCCCGGTACAGTTGCATCCTGAAGGATGCCCGGGGTCCGCTTTCTAATCCCAAGATTTGGCGTAGGCACTAGTTTTAACGGAAGCGACTGCCATCTGACCTTCCAACCTTTTCATGTACATAATTTTCACTTTTTCATGTACATAATTTTCACTTTTTCATGTACATAATTTTCGTACACTTTTTCTTTAAATGCAGATTTTGGAATACTTGGCCCTCACTTCAAATTTTTGTATTGTTATTTAGAAAGAGGTTTAATAGTAGCATCACATCCGATAGTTTTGGTAATTAACGATGCACAGCTAACATCCATAAATCGAGTAACTCAGTGGTCCTTGGATGTCTCAACATTTGTATGAAAAAGTAGAATGACCCAGATAGCACTCTAGTAAATGAGGTATAATACGGAAGTTATTTTCGATTAGTTTTAATTTCCCCCCAGTCTAGATTGCCCCGTTGCTCCTTATGCATTTCGCGATACTTAAAATAAAAGATAGAAAGAAAGAAAGAAAAAACATTTATTTCGTGGCACAGGAATTAACCAAACGGAGTAACAGTAAAAAAGTACAACGGAGTAACAGTAAAAAAGTACAACGGAGTAACAGTAAAATACCAAATCAAAGTCAATAGTCGAGTAGTACTCTAATGTTGTGTAGCCATATCTCCGTTGACAACTTGCTGAAACGTCAGTTCTGCCACGAAAATGACCTGTGCAAACCGTGTCGAAACGACGGCAGCAAGAGTAAACACTAATATCTCGTTAGAGCCATTTAAAAAATAAAATAAAGTACGTGTAATAAGCATGAGTATAAAATGTTCTATTGCATTTCGTGATCGGAAAATAATCATGATTTCCCTATCTGCTAGTTAAAATCGTCAGATAAGATTATACGTCAGTTAAAATTATCGCTGTCACTTTCTAATGGCATATGAAAGAAAAGGACAGAGCTAACACAATATATCTGACAGACAAAGTTATCAGGGGATTGCAAAATCGGCCCTAAGTAACGTGCCAAAATTACCAAGGTTTTTTAGCATTCCCCCTATCTCCCAGTGGGTGTCGTAAGAGTCTACTATGGGAACTGGGTTGTAGTGTGTTGTGGGCGATGGGCTAGCAGAGCTAGAGACTTCCTCGTACAACGTATCAGCATTGCGATACAGCGTGGAATTGCCGCCAGCATCCTCGGTACAGTGCCTCAAGGGCCTGTTTTAGATTTAAGTTAGTTGTAATATTATTTAAGTTATTGTTATTAGATTTGGATTTAGATAATTTATTTCATGATAAGGAATTACATGTCAAAATTACAAGAATTGTTATCATGATCGTCATAACAGGATAAATAAAAATAACATAATGTCAACCAGAGTAATACAAAACACGATAAAAAGTAAACAGAAAAATAAATGCATCTTCCATTCGGAATCGTCAGTTAGATAAATAATAATAATAATAATGTCCATTAAAAAATACAAATTTCAAAACACAAAAATACAAATCAGTTGAATTCAAATTGAGTTACAATTATTTACATGTCAGTAAGCTCTTTAACCGAGTATAATGAATTTTCCAATAAGAGGCGTTTCGGGCGGCGTCGAAATGCTTCGTCAGATGGTTCAAGTCTAAGATGAGCGGGCAGTCGCTCGTAGGTGGGCCCAATGACACGTGGGTTCTTACCTGCAAGTGCCATGCGACGGGGAACTGTTCTCAAACGCCCAGTATGGCGGGGTGTCTTGCCAATTGCATTTAACTGTTATTACCGCCTGTAAATCAATAAATAATTATACAAGGGACGGCATGATACAAAAATCGGATTACGAAGTTCGGAGTGTAGGCTCAGGATCCACTTTACGCACGCTCAAAACTTTACTGCGGCTATTCATATTAAATGTAGTTTAAATGATGATTCACAGTAGACCGTTCCGTGTCCGAGCCGGTCCGTTTTTTGCGGGCCCGGCACGGAAGGCTCGGGTATTTACGTCAAAAATGTACCTCCGCTAACTGTAGGCAAAATATTTTTTCTATGTCGTGCAGCACGTAAGTTGAATAGCTTGTCGAAGGATCTAGATATTGACGTTTTCAATTGTCCGACCCAGGTCGGGTCTAGCTGTGTTTCTTGCTGGACTCTTCTCAGCTAGGCTAGGTTTAATGAACCAGCGACAAAACTCCCAGTAGCTCGATTCCACGCACAGGAGGGCGGAGGAGCGCAAACTCTTAGAGTATTCCAGTGTTCCAAACCACACGCGTGGTCGTGCCGGAGGGTTTCCCCTGGATTTTCCTCAGGCTACTCTCCAACCGCGCACTCCTATCGCTTTATTGGGCCCGGCCTATAAAGCCACAGTCAGGTTAAAAAAAAAGTTTTCAATTGCTCAATCCCCATGTGTGAGACAAATTCTATCCAAACGTTGTTTATTATCCAACTAGTTGCGGGTGGCGATATGCTTCTGAGTGTGATCAACTTTGCATATTTGTTTAATGTCCGGTAAGCAATTTGAATCTCTTGTTGCGTTGTTGTTTTCATTGTAGCTTTTAATTTTTAGATACAGTAACATGGTGTGTATAGTTTCATTTATCCTGTTGCTATTTGTGAGTCTCTGTAATTGGCTCCATATTTATATTTCAGATGCTAATATACTAAGCAAATCTGTTGAAACTCCTAGAATAAATAAATAAATATACAAATAAAGAAACACTAGGGCCGTAGGGACCTGGTGCTCGCAGCGCCTATAAGGAGCTGGCGAAATGCCTTGTTGACGCGGCGGGTGACCAGAAGGCTGGCGCGTACTTTGTCAGCGCATCAGTCTTGCTGTGCAGCATTGCAATGCCGCCAACCTTCTGGGTACCCTACTGCTGAGCTCTGAATTAGAGCCCATTTTTTATTTGTGAGTAGGTTTTTATCTTTTTTTTAGTATGTTCTTATTTTTTTGTTGATGGCTTTCACTAATTGCTGAATTTGGCAAGGGGTAAGTGTCATATTATTAATATCTCAAATATGGAATTTCACCCAACCCTGCACTTGGTCGATATATTCACGTTCCGCAAATAAACTCGGAAACAGAACGATACGATTACGGGCCGGCCCGGACACGAAACGGCCTAGTTTGAATCATTCTTAAATCGGATTTTTTCTGAACCTGTTGTTACTTAAAGCGACCCTTTCTTGATCGAGATTTAATCTCACTTTATTCCACCTCAACCTACGGTAAAGCTTTGTGCTAAGAAACTGACCAGTGACTTCAAAATGGCGCGCGCAAAATAAACTGAAACTAGTGAAAGTGGAGGTTTACTGCATATTACTTCCAATCTCTTACGGATTTCCTTTGTAAACTTTTTACGGTAAAATAAAACTTGGCAGCGTTTTTTTAAACCGTTTTAATTCGGATAAGGGGATTTTTCGGTGAAGTATTCGGAAAGTTACCAACTAAACAATTTATGAAGAATGTCGGGGTATAAATTAGGGGTCGTTATTTCTTTTTATTATCGTGAAGTTTGAAAGAGGAATTTTGTATAGGTATTATGAGTTTCTGATATGAATAGGGCATACAATTACGGTGAAGTTGTTTAACTTTTATTTATAGGAAAAAAGATTCGAGTATAAATTATAATCAAAATACACCATAATTGGAAAACTACAGTCACTGACTTTCTAACTTTGATATTGTTATTATGTACTTTGATTTCTAATTTTAATATGATAATGTTTATAAATAACGTATGCATATATTTATGAGGCTAAACAGTTCCAACATTAAATTGAAACGACTGTATATAGATATAGACAATCGAACTATGGAATGAACTGTCGCCTGCGGTATTTGCGGACCGATATGACCTTCAAACTTTCAAGAAAAGAGCATATTCCCTTCTGAAAGGCCGGCAACGCACTTGCGACTCCTCTGGTGTTGCAGGTGTTTATGGGCGATGGTAATTGCTTACCATCAGGCGATCCGTCTGCTCGTTTGCTATAACATAAAAAATGGATATTCCTTAAAAATAACGACACAAAACTACAGAAAAAATATTTTAGCTACGAGTAAGGCGGTTGTCACACTGATGCAGTTTCCAGATGGTTTCCGCAGTGAAAGCGGCACACCGCTATGTACTTGTATAGCGATATCCCGCTCACACTGCGGAAACCGTTCGGAAACTGCATTAGTGTGATATCCACCTAACTTTTTTGTTCGCTACAGAGTTCAATACAGTATAGATTTTTATTCACTATGTATTTTTTTTTTTGGGTTTGAACAAGACACTGTTTGTGTATTAAACGATTTGTATTTCTTAGTCCTCGTGTCACGCAGAAAACTTATGATTTTAGGGTTCCGTAGTAAACAAGGAACCGTTAAAATTTCGGCATGTCCGTCCGTCATTATGATATGATTATCACAACACACAACCATGGCTCTTCCGCGTTTGTGACATAAAAGTATTGTAACTGTTATTACTTGAATACACATCAATTACGCCGACAAAACGGTAGATTTAGGCCGGGTTTTATAAAGATCCGTTAGACCAAATGTCAAATCAAATTTAAGTAACACGGAACATTTTTTGCCATAACAAAGCGACATAAGGTCTAACGGATCTTTGTAAAACAGAGCCAAAATTCTTTAAAAAAATGTGGGGTTTTACCATTTTTTTATCAGAAATCCGTTTGCGTGATAGATATATATATTTTTTATACAATGCCGGTGGCAAACGAGCGTACGGTCCACTTGATGGTAAGCGGACACCGCAGCCTATAGCCTATAGACTCCCGCAACTCTAATGGAGTCACGTGCGCGTTGCCGACCGGGCCGCGCGTTGGGCCGTATGCTTGTTTGCCACCGGCGTTGTATTAAAAAAAAAAACTGTTGTTTGCACTCCAGTGAGATTGGATGAGCGGTTTCAACTGAATCTGAAGTGTGAGTGGGAGTTTTGTCGCTGTTTCACTAAACCTAGCCTAGCTGTGAACAGTCCAGCAAGAAACTCAGCTAGGCCCGAACTGGGTCTGACTGACTCTATCCGGTGTGAAGTACCGGGACGATTAGGTACTATATGTGTTGCGATCGCGCGGTGGACGTCCCCGCCGGCGTGAATGCCTAGTGTAAGCGTCGTGTCTGAGTCGGACTTTTACTTCTCGTAAGTTGTCATTACTAGTTTCTTGTACATTGTTTTTTGTTGAAAATATTATATGTCCATAATAATTATTTTTGCTGTAACGTAGATATATAATCTCGTAAGTACATAGCCAAAAGAGCTTATTTATTTATTTACTAGCGATCCGCCCCGGCTTCGCACGGGTGCAATGCTGATGCATGTATTATACATATAAACCTTCCCCTTGAGTCACTCTGTCTATTAAAAAAACCGCATCAAAATCCGTTGCGTAGTTTTAAAAATTTAAGCATACATAGGGATATAGGGACATAGGGACAGAAAAAGCGACTTTGTTTTATACTATGTAGTGATTTTATGCATTTGTTTACAACACCATAATGGGCACTTTTATGGCTGGCATAGTGCTTCGATTCAAAATTCTCTCGCACGAATTTCGTGTAAAAAATGAAGGTAGGTATAACATATGAGGAAATCTGTCGCTTTAGATCTATTTACATCATGTCCAATCCCTGTCCAATCCCAGTCCAACCCTTTCCATCGTTATGTATCCCGATGCTTAACCCACCCTTTGCCACAATACATAATGGATATAAACGTCCTCCAAACGGCCGTAAAGTGTCCAAGAAAATTAGGACAGGCCATGAAGACATCTGCAAATCGGGCTCGTTACATAAAAAGACATCCCAAAAGAAGCAATAAAAGAGGGCTGAGAGATTTCTTTCGTCTTAAGTATCGTCATTACTATGATTTGGCGGAAAATTAAACGGATTTGAGGATAGTCTCTATGGGTTGTTTTACGGTTGACTGAGCAGATTGGCGAATTCTTGATTTGGCTGTGCGGTACGATATGAGAGAAACTGTCAGAGTGTCAACTCAGTCGAGCCTACATTGAATAAGTGATTTCTAACTGGCGCAAGATGCGCAGAAGCGGGGCGTATTTTGTTATTTTTAACCGACTTTACGAATATTTATATTTAAATTTAATTCAAAAATATAACTTACAGTAGGCATATGATTTTACCTCGCCAAACTGTATATGCAGTTTGTTGGCGAGTGTTGCGCTCTCTCACTTACAGGTTTGGAATTTACACCTACTTCTTTCCTATAAACTAAATCATGCAATGCTAATGACAGACTAACAAATCTAACAATAACTACCTAAGATACGTAGTGTGTGCACCAACGACGCTACGCCGTACCGGTCAGCCTCTTGTTCAATTAAAGTCCTTATCTCGTTGCAGTAAGGTTCACAAACGGCCGGTTAAACGTTTCGCCGGTGGCGCGCTCACCACGTTTTTAATGTGGGCTACCTCAGAACTCCGTCGTTTATGAACCGATTTGTTGTTTTCTTTGTTTCAAATCATATACAACGTTAGTCTCGTTGTTGCCAAAATCTAGTTTTGATGATGGGATCCATGACGAATTGAGATAACTCAAAAATTTAAGGGAGACACATAGCGATTTTATAAGCGGTAATGAATCGAGAATTTGCATTCAGAAGTAGCATTTGGTGAACGAAAATAATGAAGAGGACCACGGATAGTCATCCAAAACTCCTAGTGTTTTTGGATGGCATTGAGATATTTGCATCAAGATGCTGAAGCGACTGTGACGAAGCCAATTTAAATGTTCCTGATGTAATGTTACTATCAACCTGATCTGGCCAACCCGAAAGGCAGTCAACGGAACACCGTAATAAAACATTGCAGCTTAGCCGTGTTTGAGCTTATTGGGATCGTTATAGAAAAATTTAAAATAAAATAAAAATTGAAAAATATAGACACCGGGCAGGATTCGAACCTGCGACCTCCCGGCACTCACTGCCAGTCGCTGTAGCCAACTGAGCTATAGGTGCAATCGCCACCCAGTCCCAAATTCATCAACCGTTCCTTCGTATTAAGCAGTACCGTTGCTAACGTAAACTATATTTTATACAATATGATTTGAGACGTTAGTGCCGTTAATGAAGCATGGGTCTTCTGGTAGATGTCGCTGTATGCCTCCCTTGAGGCGTTTGTATAAAATATCGTTATAGAATGCACTCTGATAATGATTCACTAAAAAGTGTGATATAAATAAAAATAAAACCGACTCCAAAAAAACCATTGCAATTTCATCAACTTTAGACAATTTCTTTGGATGGCACCGACTTCAAAAATTACAATATGTACGTCTACATTACTTAATAAGAAGCGTTGAGTCTTATATTAGAAGTAAGGCTTTTGTACTTTTTAGTGTTTTTTTAAATATTTGTTCTTTGACCAGAGGCCTTTGATATATTTATGCTGGTACACCCTCAGAGAGGTCAGCCTTCTGGTGAAAATAGGTACTCCACCACGTCCAGGGGCCGAGGCACTAATGAAGGCGCGGCGCCTTGCTAGGTGGGGGATGATTCTCATCGTTAAAGTTAGTTGATGTCCTTACCGGTCCGAACGTTAAGTGAAAGTTAAGGAAATCAGAGTGCAATTTAAACTTATTGTTGACTCCAGTTTACTCTATACCTGGATCCCTAGCTGTTAAAATAGAAGTCAGAAATAATCAACCACGAGTCGTTAACAATCCGGGCCCGGTAAGGACAAATTAAGAAAATATTAAATTTTGGAATGAGAATCACCCTGTGGCAACCCGCAGACCAGAACCAACCGGTTCAGCTGTACACGCTGACTCTTTCACAGCTTGGTTATGTTGGTACACGTAAACAATAGTACATTCTGTGCTCAGACCAGGGACCGATACCGGTATTTTTAAAAAACCCTGAATTAGCCCAATATTTTGGATAATTTTTTGCTCTTTACGTAGGGCTGAATCATGTATTTAGGTAACAACGTCGTATTATTAGATTGTCCCATTAAAAACGGAATAATGAACCCGTCACCGTAATAATACCGATATTTTTCTATGGAGAAAATACCGGTATCCGATCCCTGGCTCAGACCAAATAAAAAATATAGACGAAGCGTCCCGAAATACAAAATGATAATCAAAGCGGTCACCAATCCAAGAACTGTCCTCGGTCGGCGTTGCTTAACCTCGCATACCGTTAAATATCGTTTAACATTGTAAAATACGTTTTTCCAAAACATATTTTTCCTTAGAAATATCTATAACGCTTTGAAAATCAACTTATCGCCATCTTTCTTAATAATTTAATTTATATGTGTAAGTAAACATTATGTTCAAATAGTAGCCCCCTCAAATTGCTGTGCCCTTGCAGGGCGTCACATGTGTCTATACATATATTGTAATTCCACCTGCTCATGTATAAATGTGATATGCAATATACGTTTGATATTTGATATTAGAAGAATAATACAGAAATTGTTTCAAAAGTATACTATAGACCCGTCCGTATATTTTAGGTTGACGGCCGATTTCGGTGGTCATTCTACTTTTTCATAACTAGTTTTCTATTACAAAAAAAAACTATGATATTTATTGAATTAGTGTACAAATACAGGATTTCGATTAGTATCTGAACCTATTAAAAGGAATTTATAGGTAAAAATACTTAAATATTAACATATTGTTGTAAAAGGTGGGTAACACAGTGGTAAAAACCATTTTTTCATACAAATGGTGAGACATCCAAGGACCACTGAGTTATTATTATTATTGTTAGTTGTGGGCCTTCTTTGCCGCCTCGACCAGTATTGATCTATTGTGGCAGCCCTTAAAGTTCTTTGCTTATACCCGTTGCCTCCAGGAATTTCCAGATTCTGAGTTACTCGATTTAGCTGTGGTTCGTTAATTACCAAAAATATTGGAAGTGATACTGCAATTAAACCTCTTTCTAACAATACAAAAATATGAAGTGCTGGCCATGTATTCCAAAATCGGCATTAAAAAAAGTGTCTGAAAATTACGTACATGAAAAAGTAGAATGGCCCAGGTATCTTGAGTCAAAGGAATTTGAACCTTCTACACAGTAGTACATTCCATATTTGATTGACAGCGCAGCAGCTCACGCCTGCTTTCTTCTACTTTATAGATGTTTCAAATTTCAAATTCCTATAAGTTTTTTTGTCTTGATCTGTCCTTAATAAACAATGATAAATATTTCTCTGTGAAAATCTGAGACTCAGTTCAGTTATACAGCCACGCCTGAAATGCACGATCCGCCTGCCACAGAAAGAAAACAATTAATAACAATCAGTCTTTCGTGTTTCAACGTCGGCTTTTTACTCGTCCTATTGCTAATGGTTTGTCGTTCATTTATCGAACGATAAATGAACAAAAGGTACAACAATTACCTATTACTTGGTATATAGTGAACTACCGCGTGCGGTATGCGAGGTTAAGCAACTTGAGTCGAGGTCAGTTCTTGGATGGGTGACCGTTTTGAGTGGTTTTTAACTGAGCGCTCCCGTGCTTCGAAAGGCACGTTAAGCCGTTGATCCCGGCTGCTGTTTATGATAGTAGTCGTTAAGCCAAGTTAGAGACCTACGGGCATCATATCATATCCATCATCTCATCCTCCTATTACCTTGTTTTTAAGCATTAGAAAGAATGACCGAGAATGACGTATGAGGTTTTTTATCAGACATACGTTCCGCTCCCGTGCTTTGGAAGGCACGCTAAGCCGTTGATCCCGGCTGTTGTTAATGATAGCAGTCGTTAAGCCAAGTTAGAGGCCTGCGGGCGGCTTGAGAACTTCTAACAGTAAAGTTGCCCATTCACTTGACAAGCCCAATTCCAATAAGTTCTGGTTTCCCCTTGGGTTGGAAGATCAGATGGGTCATACTTAGTTGAAAAAACAAAAGTCGTCCCTCCTGTGGTCAATAGTTAACGGCTCATATGCATGTTAGCTATGTTTTTATTACAGGGATTTATAGAAACGGAGACACTGTTTATGCGGGTTACTGGTCCAATCCAAAATTAAGCTTTGTAGCCAGTTAACTTTTGATATGTCCACAGAAAAGACGCGAACCTAAATCCGTGTATGACCCAGATGGTAGTCGCTTCCGTAAAAACTAGTGCCTACGCCAAATTTGGGATAAGGTAGCGGACCCCGGGCATCCTTCAGGATGCAACAGTACCGGGTTAACGCTAGAATGATGATGATGATATATTGCATGGTACGTAAAAACTTTTTCTGAACTTCCCCTTCATTTTTGCTCATTTACCATTGGGGCTAGTCGGTGGTAATAAGTGTCCGCGTCGCAGGCAAGCTTGTTTAGTGTAATTAGGACCGATTACGTACACAGACCGATTTAGTTTAAGGTTAAGTGTTTGTATTATGAAAACCGTACCGTACGGCTGGATACCATCCTTACTTGGTCGAAATTCCTTTTATTCGAACCAAGCGCTTTGCATCATCTTTTATAATGCGCACTTCTAAGGTTTGAAATTCTCTGCCGGCGTTTGTGTTTCCGAGCTCATATAACCTAGACCTTTTTAAGGCACGAGTGAATAGGCACCTTCTGGGTGAGCTCGCTTCATCGTCGGCCTCATCTTTGCCCCCTGGCTAGATGCTGGCCAAGAGCGATCCCATTTTTAATAAAAAAAAAACCGTGTATTTTTGCCCGTAACTAAATTAATTAATTTAAAATTTTTTTCTGTGACCTAAAAACTTGCACTTCGATAAAAGTCAAATCAATATTAAAAAAATGGTTTGCAACTCTATCTTACAATGATACAGAAGACATAATACGCACTTACTCTTGGTCTGTGGTCAGCTAAATCTTTATCAGCTAAGCTACTCGCACTCATTCACGTCACACACGCACACACTCACATACACACTCACACATCTTCACACATCTTCACACATATACACACAAACACTTTTACTTAGTTTATTAATTTTCATGTTTTATACTCGTAACTGCTACAAATGGTGCATTCCAAGATACAGGCTCGCCTAGTTTGGACTGCAATTATTTACTCTATTACTCTAAATAAATGGTTGTCACTCATGGATGGGCTTTCAGTACTTATTACAACAGCCCAACTGGGGAGGTATTTCCAGCTTACAGAAGACCGTGTAGCCCGGCTAACGGCTAGCGGCTATAATGTACAATATAATATAATAAAAACGGTATGTATACAAAAATGGGTTAACTTAACTAGTTCAGTCAGTACGGCGGCATAAGAAAACACAAGTCACTGGCCTGTAAGTATATTATGTTGAGGAAGTCTGCAAACTGGAAGGTGGTCTGCGAGTTTCCGCTTAGTTGTGTAGATATATGGTAATTTCAAAGGCTGTACGGCATCGGCAGCTAGCGTCGAGACAGCGCCGACGAAAGTATGTACATTGCTGGCACCCAATGTAATCGGTAGTAATGTATCCAAGTAGAAAGGGCTGTAAACATTACTCGTGCTTTAGAAAGGTTCAAAACCCATCCGAGCCTCATTTGATCTAGGCCAGTGACGGCTAAATGAGGCTTGGATTGGGTTTCACAAACAATTATATATACAAATTTGAAAATAATATATACAACAAATACCTGCGTAAGTGGCAGCCCTTGTATGATTAATATGAACTATATACAATATTTATAGGTGTATTTAGAAATAGTGCATCATACATATCACTATTATTCAAATTACAACACAAGTTTATTTAAATAAGTATTAGAACAGCTTCCAAGAAACAGCACGCTCCAAGTAAAAATTTTCATCAACAAAACAAAACACGGCCGTGAAAAATGTGTACTTTTTCTTTCTCACCGGCCAGTGCGCCAGCGAACGCACCGCGAAGGTTTTGCCGTGTTACAACCGCTACCATTAATAACACCACTACTTGTTTGCTCTTAGGTAGGAGTGCTTTTCGCCCAGCGAGGAGCGCTCGTAGTCCAGCGGCGCCCGTGTACCGCGCGCGGTATGCGAGGTGCAACGTGGGCCGAGATTAATTCTTGGATGAGTACTGCTTTGAGTGGTTATTAACTGAGCGCTACTGTGCTTTTAGCCCGCGTTAAGCCCGGCTGCCGACTATGATAGTAGTCGTTGAGTCAAGTTAAAGGGCTTAGAACTTCTAGCAGTCAAGTTGCCCACTCACTTGACAAGCCTAATTCCAATAAAGTTAAGATAATTAGATAATTATAGGGCTTCAAAGTTTGGAGAGGGGGCATACTCTGTCCCTTTTCCGCAAAAATTACCTCTGAATTCGAATTCGTCATTTACTATGGCGCTCGTGATCAATGACGTCACTGATCTGTCGCGCTTTCTCTGTCTAACCAGCAACTTTAAAACGGTTGTAGCTTCGTTATTTTTTGAGATATTTGAATAGGATCTTCACCATTTGGCATATTTTTAGGGTTCCGTAGCCAAAATGGCAAAAACGGAACCCTTATAGATTCGTCATGTCTGTCCGTCCGTCCGTATATCACAGCCGATTTACTCGGAGACTGTACGCACTACAATTATGAAATTTGGTAGAAAGGTATTCTATGAACCGCTACATAACAGTGATGTGAAATTACAAAAAAATATTAAATTAGGGGGGAACTCCATACATGTAACTAGTGGATGAAAAAAAAAAAATCAACGCGGGTATCGATGGATAGGCCTTTAAAAATGATATGGAGGTTTCTAAAAAATGTCCATTTAGGTCAACCGATGGTGAGATATTAGCTATCAAAGCCATAGAAAGTATCCCCCCGCCCTCTAATTTCCAAACTATAAAGTCAAAAATTCTGAAAAAAATTGAGGTGGTGGGCATTAGTAAATACTTTCAACAATTTTTGGTTTGAGCAATATAGGTTTTACTGTTTATGAGTTTTCGCTTAAAAACTGTCTTGCCCAAACAAAAGGTCGTAAGTGCCGTGAGTTCCCTATGAAGATACGACTTTTTTAGATTCAATGTATTGGATAGTGATTTTAAATGAGGAATAGTAAGTGTTGGTATGGAACCCTTCATTGGGTGTGGTCCGACACGCATTTGGCCGGTTTTTTTGCCTTTTTCTTTTGGACTAGTCAAATTTTGAGTTAACATCTCTATTATTTGAATGGTAACATCAACGATGCGGTGACTGCAGACCACAGGGAAAACTATCATGGAATGTGGATACCAGTAGTATATTATTGGGAAGACTACCCCACCCATTCGTGTGAGCTCGCCCGCTCGCTCAAACTCATTTCAGTGGTCTTGTCTGTCCCAATAATACACTACCTGTTGAGTTTTATAATGCTCGAATTATATTTTAAGGATTTCATCAATTGGTCCAGCATGCCCACTGGCATTTTACGAATTCCGTTCAATGCGATATACAAAATTTATTTAACGCTAATTGAACCCTGTTTCGCTAACGCGAACATAGAATAACCGAAATACATCGCTGATGGCGTGCCGTTCACGTTTAACGTCATTCCGTTCTCGCGTTATACAATAATTATTGAACCCGGTTTCGCTAACGTGAACGTTGAATAACTCCAATACATCATGTTGAAGGATAGAATGCTGTACCGTTCACGTTAGCGAAACCGGGTTCAATAATTATTGTATAACGCGAGAACGGAATGACGTTAAACGTGAACGGCACGCCATCAGCGATGTATTTCGGTTATTCTATGTTCGCGTTAGCGAAACAGGGTTCAATTAGCGTTAAATAAATTTTGTATATCGCATTGAACGGAATTCGTAAAATGCCAGTGGGCATGCTGGACCAATTGATGAAATCCTTAAAATATAATTCGAGCATTATAAAACTCAACAGGTAGTGTATTATTGGGACAGACAAGACCACTGAAATGAGTTTGAGCGAGCGGGCGAGCTCACACGAATGGGTGGGGTAGTTTTCCCAATAATATACTACTGATACCTATTGTCACTGAATGCCTTAGTTATAATTCAAAGGAATTGTAAGGACCAAGGGAACTAAGTATGTAAATGCTGTTATCGCTTTGGGTTACGTATTTGCATGCCTCTGGAGAGATGAAGTTCTTTAGCCTGTAGACGTGCTTCAAAATTATTGGACGATGGGGACATGTCTGAATATATTATCATATTATGCATATTTCACATGTGACAGGTAATAACTGAATATTTGAATGAGTAACTTCGTTTAAATATGTCCCTATTTTCAAACGCATACGGTTCATAACAACTTAGGGTCGGTTGCACCAACATACGATTACAGGCCGGTCATCGTCAAATATGGCGTCGGCAGCTGTCATCCCATAGAAATTTGTCAAACTTCTCATACAATCAGATTTTACCGAACACCGCGTACGATTACAGACGGTTTGGTGCAACCCACCCTTAGACGTGAATAAGAACCTTTACCATGAGTTTGCATGACCGGACTCGCTAGCGACTGCGTAAACGATTTAGTATACCGATTCTTAGTTATATTGCGTAACCGCCAGAGGCGCTGTACTTTTGCCCATACAAATTTTTACGCAGTCGCTTATAGCGAGCACGGTCATGTAGACTCATGGTAAAGGCACTGCAATGAACCATTGTTAAATTCAGCGATTTATTTTTGAAGTAATTTCTCCCTCCGACGCGACGTGTCAGTGAAAACTTATTGTATTTATTTTTTATAATAATTCATTGTATTTATATAACACTAGCAGCCCTGCGGTGTTACCAGCGGATAAAAGGCAGCCTATGTGTTAATCCACGGTATAAGCTACCTCCGTTCCAAATTGCAGTCAAATCCAGCCGTTTTTGAGTTTAGATGAACGTATGTCCATCCATACATTTTGACGACCGGTTTAGCCTAGTGGGTGCACCTGCCTGTGAAGCTGACGGTCCTGGGTTCGAATCCCGGTCAGGGCAAATATTTGTGTGATGAGCATGAATATTTGTTTCTGAGTCTTGGATGTTTTCTATGTATTTAAGTATTTATATCTATTAAATATATCGTCGTCTAGTACCCATAACACAAGCCTTTTTGAGCTTACTGTGGGGCTAGTTCGATTTGTGTAAGATTGTCCTCTAATATTTATTTATTATTTATTATACATAAATCGCCACATACCTTCAGTATTTCACGTTTATAATATTATAAAGATTGTCACGATGTTGCAATAACCGTAAAAGGAATGGTAATTATGATACTTTTATTTATAACTGTTGACGTCTTACACGTTTGCATAGCCATGCCTTAGATGATACGGCTCAGCTGGATTATATTATTTGATAACGTTATACCTGCTAATGCAATAGCATTAATTGAAAGCTTGGGAGGACGCATGTGTGGGACGCCACTTGCGTTGATACGCTAACGCCATCCCACCTACAAGCGACCTCCTCTAAGGCTGGAGCTGCGGCCGCTACGGCGGAGCAAAACAAGCGGCGCAAATATGCCGTCCTCAGTGAGGGCCATATATGTAAGCGCCGTTTGGCGTCGAAACCTTGGGGCCATTGGGTCCAGGTGCGAAGGCGCTCTTCAAGGAAATAGCGGATCGCCTTGTTGAAATGTCGGGCGACCAGAGGGCTGGCAGCTATTTTAACCAGAGGATTAGCCTAGCAATCCAAAGAGGAAACGCTGCCAGCCTTCTGGGCACTATAGCTAGTGATGGGGACTTGGGAGGCATCTTCTTTTTATAGTTTAGGTTATATGTTTATTATTTATTTATTTAAGTATTTAAACTTTATTGCACAAAATACACAAATTGTACAAATGGCGGGCTCAATGCCAAATGGCATTCTCTACCAGCCAACCATTGGGCTAAACAGATAATTTATAAAAGGTGCAAAGAAAAGAAAAAAAAAGAAAAAGAGTATGAAAAAGTATATCAAAATATCTAATAAAACATATAAACATAATATATATACATAATATATATGTTTAGTTAGTTTAATTAGGTTAGTGGTGTATTATTTAACTTTATATTTTAATTGTGTTCTTTTTTATGTTTGTTTCATGTTAATTGAAGAATTGATGTTCATAAATAAAGTTCACTAGTAAAAGAGTTTTAGTGTTAATCTAAGAGAGTTCTCAGACTTAGACTTCAGAATGAAGAAAGAAAGAAAGAACTATTTATTTGGTGTTAAATCATTACACAATAATAAGTACATGAAATAAGATGAAATTAACACTAAATTAAGTATGAGTTATAAACACCAAAAAGGATACCTGAGATGTATGCGGAGTAGGGTGGTAATAAGAATGAAATGCGAGTGTACCAATGCACAGCTGGTTTATTACTGGCTCATGTTGGAGGTGCGCACGCACACATGCATGCGTAATACATATCAATCATCATCATCATCATCATCATCATTTCAGCCGAAAGACGTCCACTGCTGAACATAGGCCTCCCCCAAGGCTCGCCATTTAGACCGGTCCTGTGCCGTTCGTTTCCACCGGATTCCCGCGACCTTCACCAGGTCATCACTCCACCTCGTCGGAGGCCTACCGACAGCTCGTCTTCCGGTGCGTGGACGCCACTCAAGCAGTTTCTGGCCCCATCGACCGTCAATCCTGCGAGCAATGTGCCCCGCCCACTGCCACTTAAGTCTCGCAATTTTGAAGGCTATGTCGGTGACCCCAGTTCTGCTACGGATAGCTTCATTCCTAATTCTATCACGCAGAGAAACCCCGAGCATAGCTCTTTCCATTGCTCTTTGGGTGACCTTGAGACGCCCAAAGAGCAATGGAAGGAATGGAATGGTTGAGTGGTATTGATACATATCAATACCACTCAACATATGCCAATAGCAATATATGCTAAGGCGCTGGTTTTCAGGGTGCCCTAAGAGAGATACAAAGATAATCTTAACTAATAATACATTTTAACTAGACTAGCCAGCTTATGGAGAAGGAGAAAGAGAGATCGCTAGTCAATGATGCACGCGTATAATATTCTAGTTTAATTTCTAAAATAAATACTTAACATTCTTAGATTTTAACAATCGTATATAGAAACTTCTATTTCCGACTCTTTTGAGCTTTTTAGGGTTCCGTACCCGAAGGGTCTAAACGGAACCCTATTGATGTCACTCACGTTCGTCGTCTGTAACAAAATTATGTTCCGAAGAATTTTTTAACTGAGTTATGAATTTGAAATTTGGTGACTGTTTATTAATACGTATATTTTACCAGCAGATACCAACATACTGATTAATCAGATTTTTGATTGAAAACTTCCTTCTTTTTCCTATTAATACCAACTTAACTTTGCGGTTCGTAGGGAAGCACATTTACGAAGTCCGACATGCACTTGGCCGGTCTTGCAAATAGGACAGAATAATGGACAGTTGACATCGAACAGATTTATAAGCACTAGGTGACAAAATATGCCAATATAACTTTAGTGACTACCTAAGGCGAGCTTACATATATTTTTCACCTCACCCGCTCTGAAAGGCTTATTTTATCGTTTCAAATCTGCGTGCAAAAGTCCATTTTATCCGCTAGCGGATAAAGTGATTTTGAAATTAGAACATGACGTAGTACCGCGTTACCAAATTTTTTTATGGATGCGTTCAGAATCATGGTTCGGCCATGCGGTCTTAAGGTGGTTTCTACACTGATGCGGTTTCCGCACGACGGTGCGGTGTGCGAGTGAGACAGCGCTATACATGCTTATACGACGCGATATAGAGACGGCCCGCTCGCACAAGGAATGTGTCATCCGATGAAATATTTTATTTTAGGTACTATCATTAAATTGAAAATCATTCAATTTTAGTTTTATATCATTATTTTACCTACTTTTTAATTTATGGAAATAAAAAATTAAGGAATATATTCAAACAATACTCGTATTGCAATTTTCTTTAATAATACTTGAATTGTTTTCTTGTACCTACGTTTCCTCGCTAGGGTGAGGTGAAAAGTTGTGTGTTTCGCTCGGCAGCAAAGTTATTTGGCTTCTCGTGTTTTGAAACCCTCGCTACGCTCAGGATTCTATTCTAGAACCACTCGCTACGCTCGTGATTCAATTCTAGAATCCTTCGCTAGCTCGGCTTTCAATTCGAACACTCGCGCCAAACAACAACTTTGCAGCCTTTCATAACAAATAACTATTGTCAGTTTGGGAACAAACAATACATGGGTTATTGTCACTTGTAAAAACAAAAGTTGTCCACCCGGTGGTCAATAGTTAACGGCTTGTGTACATGTAAGTTATGTTTTTATTACATGGATTTATAGTTAGGGAAACACTGTTTATGCGGGTTACTAGACCAATCGAAAATAAGCTTTGTGGCCCTTAACTTTTGATATGTCCACCGAAAAGACGCGAAGCTAAATCTGACAATGACCCACATTTATGCCTTCGACTGGTCATACCTTTGACAATAATCTACTCGTAACGACAACACGATGACAGCAACATGTTTTTGCAGCACAACGTTGGAACGCTTTTTATTGCAAGATTTTTTTCATCGGGCGAGACTAAGCTCGCTGTTCAGTCATAAAAAAAAACTAGCTGTACATAACGTACATACATCGATCCTTTAGGAAATTCTGGAATTGATAGTCCAATATTGGTAAAACGAAGTTATACAGTATTTGATGGCTTGGCCGTCTACTGCGAATGGACCATGCAGGCAATGGAGAGTACTTTGGGGCTGTCGTCCCAACCCTGAATGGATAAATTCACCTGTGTACTAGGGATGTTAATTCCCTCTTGAGAAATCGATTAATTTGCTCCAAATTACAATCGATTAAAAACAATAGATTTTTGAAGAAATAATACGATTTTTTTCAGTAATCGATTTTTTATTCATTTTTCCTATGATATCGGCTATTATTATCACGCGATACACTCATATCATGATCAGTATCACAAGAATGTTGGCGTGTATTGCAGTATCGTGATAATATCTGATCAAATCCGGATATTTTGAAATCCGCGATACCTAAGGGGCGTGGCTTCAATATTAGCTTCATTGCTAGAAATGTCCTCATAATGTCAGGGTCTATATTAGGACTTAGTAGCCGTATAATATTCTCACATGTAATATAATATTTTTTTGAATAATGTATTTATTGCAAAATTCAAATCTATTTAATTTTTTTTTAATAATAATCGTTTTTTGATCGATCTGATAATAATCGATTATTATTTGACATCCCTACTGTGTACTTGTATAATTATTTTTACTTGTTGTTATTGTACACAATAAGCAGTTTTACTTAAAAGGCAGTGCTACCTAGAGTAAAATCAAAATTTTAATAAACGCACTACTAGTGAATATTATTTCAATATGGGAGTTTCTGAGTATTGCCCCTATATGCTTACGTTAGATGTGAGCGGAAACACTCGAAAATGCGTTCAGTTTAAAATGGTTTTATCCTACAAGATCATACCTACGTGATTCCTTTGTAGTTGCGGGCGTCTATAGGCTGCGGTGGCCGCTTACCATCAGGTGGACCGTAAGCTTGTTTGCCACCGGCGTTGTATAAAAAAATACCCGGGCGTGGAAATAGTAATTTAACAGGAATATGGCACAACAAACGTAGGTAGTTGAAATTATATTTGAAAAACATGTGTTATGTAGGCATAAAGTGTAGGTACAAATATATTACATTAACTTTTGACTATTGAAAAAAAAAACCGGTCAAGTGCGAGTCCGACTCGCGCACCGAGGGTTCCGTACACAGATGTGCACCGGTTTCAACCTTATTAATTCAGAAAAATCTCAACAACATGATGTTGAAATTGAACACCATGGGTACAGCGCCATCTATGAATTTTGTTACTGAGCGACTGAATAACTTAGTATGTATGGTGGTTTTTCAACGATAATTCTTTACTTATCATGTAAACCGATTTCTATTTTTTTTTCTTTATTTGAAAGAAGGTACTTTCAGCATTATCGCGTAGGATTTTGTAAAACAAAATACATATAAAGGTGATTAAATTACGAATTTAGTAAAGAAATGTTTTTTGATGATAAGACAAGACAAAATAGATAAAGCTACAGTTAAATTTTTCCTGAAAAAATATAATAATTTCATATTTTTCCGTGGTAAACTTAGGTGATAAGGGGGGAACGGTATTTTTTTGCATTTTCCCTCATAAATCGAAAATAACAACGTAAAAAAATGAAAAAATGTTTCAGTGTGAATTTAAAATTTTTAACCACCAATTTATCTGTCAGTTTTCATAGAAAATAAAAAAGGAAATAAATAAAAAACATTTTTTATACATCTACTTACCTTTCTTTATAATTATTTCAAATTTCAAATCGATAGCATAATTAGTTATATTTAGCGATGTGGCAGACAGCCAGACAAAGTGAAACCATAGGTGTTCCTTTTTTACCATTTTGGTACGAAACTCTAATTAAAACAGTAATTTGGTAACCACAATTTAATAACCAATATTTCAATTATCATAAACAGAACCTTTGGCGACTTTACAATCGTCAGGTGCCCTTTCACAGTGCATTATTTCCAGGATTATACCCAATTACTAGGATTTATTTGGGTAAATAGATCCTTCAACATCTTGTCTGCATATACATCCTTAGTGTCATCCTTGTCAGATTTCTCATATTTTTCTTTATCGGATTTCTCATATTTTTCTTTATCAGATTTGTAATTTTTTTCTTTATCAGATTTGTAATTTTTTTCTTTATCAGATTTACCATATTTTTCTTTGTTATATTTCTCATTTTCTTTATCAGATTTGTCATATTTTTCTTTATCAGATTTGTCATATTTCTCTTTATCGGATTTCACATTTTCTTTATCGGATTTCTCATATTTTTCTTTGTCAGATTTGTCATATTTCTCTTTATCGGATTTTTCATATTTTTCTTTATCAGATTTGTCATATTTCTCTTTATCAGATTTGTCATACTTCTCTTTATCGGATTTCTCATATTTCTCTTTATCGGATTTTTCATATTTTTCTTTATCAGGTTTGTCGTATTTTTCTTTTCCAGATTTGTCGTTTTTTTCTTTTACTGATTTGTCATATTTCTCTTTATCAGATTTGTCATATCTCTCTTTATCGGATTTCTCATATTTCTCTTTATCGGATTTCTCATATTTCTCTTTATCGGATTTTTCATATTTATCTTTATTAGATTTGTCGTATTTTTCTTTTCCAGATTTGTCGTTTTTTTCTTTTACGGATTTGTCATATTTCTCTTTATCAGATTTGTCATATTTCTCTTTATCGGATTTCTCATATTTCTCTTTATCGGATTTGTCATATTTTTCGTAATTTTTTTCTTTATCAGATTTGTCATATTTCTCTTTATCGGATTTCTCATATTTCTCTTTATCAGATTTGTCATATTTCTGTTTATCAGATTTGTCATATTTCTCTTTATCAGATTTGTCATATTTCTCTTTATCAGATTTGTCATATTTCTTTTTATCATATTTGTCATATTTCCCTTTATCGGATTTTTCATATTTCTCTTTATCGGATTTTTTATATTTTTCTTCATCAGATTTGTCATATTTTTCTTCATCAGATTTCTCATATTCATATTTATCGGATTTTTCATATTTTTCTTCATCAGATTTCTCATATTTCTCTTTATCGGATTTCTCATATTTCTCTTTATCGGATTTGTAATTTTTTTCTTTTGCGTATTTATCGTAGTTTTCTTTATAAGATTTGTCATATTTCTCTTTATCGGATTTCTCATATTGCTCTTTATCAGTTTTGCCATATTTCTCTTTATCGGATTTCTCATATTTCTCTTTATCGGATTTGTAATTTTTTTCTTTTACGGATTTGTCATATTTTTCGTAATTTTTTTTTTTATCATATTTGTCATATTTATCTTTATCGGATTTATCATATTTCTCTTTATCAGTTTTGCCATATTTCTCTTTATCGGATTTCTCATATTTCTCTTTATCGGATTTGTAATTTTTTTCTTTTACGGATTTGTCATATTTTTCGTAATTTTTTTCTTTATCATATTTGTCATATTTATCTTTATCGGATTTCTCATATTTCTCTTTATCAGATTTGTCATATTTTTCTTTATCGGATTTCGCATATTTTTCTTTATCAGCCTTGTAATTTTTTTCTTCATCAGATTTGTCATATTCATATTTATCGGATTTTTCATATTTTTCTTCATCAGATTTCTCATATTTCTCTTTATCGGATTTCTCATATTTCTCTTTATCGGATTTGTAAGATTTTTCTTTATAAGATTTGTCATATTTCTCATTTTCTTTATCGGATTTGTATTTTTTTTCTTTTGCCGATTTGTCGTATTTTTCTTCATAAGATTTGTAATATTTCTCTTTATCGGATTTCTCATTTTCTTTATCGGATTTCTCATATTTCTGTTTATCAGATTTGTCATATTTCTGTTTATATTTTTCTTCATCAGATTTATATTCATATTTATCGGATTTTTCATATTTTTCTTCATCAGATTTCTCATATTTCTCTTTATCGGATTTCTCATATTTCTCTTTATCGGATTTGTAAGATTTTTCTTTATAAGATTTGTCATATTTCTCATTTTCTTTATCGGATTTGTAATATTTTTCTTTTGCCGATTTGTCGTATTTTTCTTTATAAGATTTATCATATTTCTCTTTATCGGATTTCTCATTTTCTTTATCGGATTTCTCATATTGTTCTTTATCAGATTTGTCATATTTCTGTTTATCAGATTTGTCATATTTCTCTTTATCAGATTTGTCATATTTCCCTTTATCGGATTTTTCATATTTCTCTTCATCAGATTTCTCATATTTCTCTTTATCGGATTTCTCATATTTCTCTTTATCGGATTTGTAAGATTTTTCTTTATAAGATTTGTCATATTTCTCATTTTCTTTATCGGATTTGTATTTTTTTTCTTTTGCCGATTTGTCGTATTTTTCTTCATAAGATTTGTAATATTTCTCTTTATCGGATTTCTCATTTTCTTTATCAGATTTATCATATTTCTGTTTATCAGATTTGTCATATTTCTGTTTATCTGATTTGTCATATTTCTCTTTATCAGATTTGTCATATTTCTCTTTATCGGATTTTTTATATTTTTCTTTATCATATTTGTCATATTTCTCTTTATCAGATTTGTCATATTTCTCTTTATCGGATTTCTCATATTTATCTTTGTCGGATTTTTCGTATTTGTCATATTCTTCTTCATCAGATTTGTCATATTTTTCTTCATCAGATTTGTCATATTTTTCTTCATCAGATTTGTCATATTTTTCTTCATCAGATTTGTCATATTTTTCTTCATCAGAGCTGTCATATTTTTCTTCATCAGAGCTGTCATATTTTTCTTCATCAGATTTTTCATATTTCTCTTTATCGGATTTCTCGTATTTTTCTTTATCATATTTGTAATATTTTTCTTTATCAGATTTGTAATATTTTTCTTTATCAGATTTGTCAGCACCAGTGTATTTGGATTTACCATCATAGCCGTCATTTTTCTGAGCGTTGCCAGACTTGTCATATTTTGACGACTTACATTTCGATTCTTTATTTTTTGGCGACGGATTCTTACATCCGGGTGATTTAAAGAAACGTCCTTTACACATTTCTTTCAGCATATCCATCGGGTTTTCCGTAGTCATCCTCCAACGTCCACTGACCATCATTGGCGTGCTACTTACCTTATACCTTTTGAAGGCTTTTTCGGCTTTTTTCATGTTCGACTTATTTCTTTTCATACACCTTTTGTAACGTTTATCATTTTCAATCTGTTTTTCATTGCAATCTTTTTCGCCTTCGGCTTGGCATTTTAAGTACTTAGCTTGCTCATCTGAAGTTTTCTGAGCATTCACAGCACACATGCGTTTTGCTCCTGCTTCTCCATCTTTAAAATAATATTTTACTTTTGTTTTGGGTGCATTAGACATTAACCAGGGATATTCACTACAAAAGAAGTTTTTGTCATCATCTTCAGAGAAATCGGACATAATTTTCATCCTTTTGCAGGATGTTAGTTCAGACAGCACGGTTATGATGACCAAGGCAAAAAACAATTTGGCCCTCGCCATTTTGCGGACGAATGAACTTGCAGATCTTTGAAACGATTAATTTATACATATTTTTATACTACACATTATTTACTTTTTATTACAAATTAATTCTTTAGCACCGTTTTAATAGATTTTCTATCACGCATTTGTAATAAAATTACCATGAAGATAAAATAGCAATTGCATGGTATAATGTCACATTAAGTCGTATGTGTCTAGTTCGTGACTGACGGTAAATATAACTGTTATCGGCAGATTTGCACGTTTAAACTATTTCGAGGTATTAATTTTACAGAAAGGTGTATGTATTTACCTACTTTTTTGCATAATTAGTAACGTCTTTAAACGTGACTGCAAAACTGACTGTGAACTGGCTTTTTATCAGAATAAAACATTCTTATGATTTAGTTAGGACACCCGAATTTGCATTTATTGCATATTTGAGCGACCTTGAATTAAAAAAAAATATTTTTTTTTTAAGTCCCTTACTCTCAACACAGCGCATCCTTGGGAGCTCTGGCGATCTTGTTCACCACCTCCACACCACACGTGGGTGAGGACGAAATTGGTAAAATTTCGTTACAATTAAAACCATACAATTTATATATATATCTATACCCACGTGTAATACCTAAAGAGCAAGTGGTGTTATTATGTACTCCAAATATGAGAGAGTTGATATTTTGTTGTGCCCTTCTAGCAGATATTGAATGCTGCAGATATTGTTACCAAAAGTAATATTCATTATTTTTGTGCAAATACCGTCTTTCTTGTTAGATAAAAACATATTTATAATAAAAGACATCCTGTTAATATATTTTTATGTATAGATTAGCTTCTTGGGATGTCACATTTACAAAAAAAAGGGAAAATCTTAAAAGGACGTTTACGGCCAGTACAATTAAGGAGTATCTTTTCAAAAGGGCTTATTTTCACCATAGACTATTTTTGGGAAGTCGAAAAACATAAATCCACGATTTACGTTTCTAAGTGTAGGAATAAGAAAGGAGTAGGCCCTTGTGATCCGAACTTTACATTTGATCCTTTTTTAAAGAACAAGGAGAGACTTTTTAGAAATTTTATCTCTAATTAAGAACTACATTTAAATAAATAAATAAAATAAATAAATATTAGAGGACAATCTTACACAAATCGAACTAGCCCCACAGTAAGCTCAAGAAGGCTTGTGTTATGGGTACTAGACGACGATATATTTAATAGATATAAATACTTAAATACATAGAAAACATCCAAGACTCAGAAACAAATATTCATGCTCATCACACAAATATTTGCCCTGACCGGGATTCGAACCCAGGACCGTCAGCTTCATAGGCAGTGTCACTACCAACTAGGCTAAACCGGTCGTCAAAATTGGTTTACAATTTAAAAAAAAGGTTAATGGAAATAAGCCCTTTTGAAAGACACCTTAGTTACCAGCAGGGAACAAGAGGGCAGGACTGACGTCTGACCTGAGTCCAGAGGGAAGACTAGACAGGTCCCCTCACTATGTTTTCCATCACTGATTATGAAAAGTTGTGCCACGAAACGTTGATGATTTGGTCCAACTTTACGCACTGGTATTAACACATATGCACGTGCAGTCTTTTTTTAAATCTGACTGTGGCTTTATAGGCCGGGCCCAATAAAGCGATATTAGTGCGTGGTTGAAGAGTTGTCTGGGGAAAATCTAGTGAAAACCTCCGACTCGACCACGCGGGCGGTTTAAACACTTGAATAATCTAATAGTTTGCGCTCCAGTGAGATTGGTTGAGCGGCTTCAACCAAATCTAAGGTTTGAGTAGAACCGAGTCTCGAACCGGGATTGTTGAGCCACTTGCCATTCTCCGTAATTTAGCCGTATAATGGATGAGAGATGTTAGCATATGTCGTGTTAGTCCCGATTTGCATTACACGACCAAGTTGCGAACCTACTACGAATCCAGATTTAAAAAAACAAGTGAAATAGCGTCTTTGAATTATTGGTGGCCCCGTTCCTTCATTTCAAAGAAGTTAGACGACTTCTATTCTGAATAATGGTGTCATAATGTCAAGTCATCAGTTCGCAAGGTTGAATCAAGGTAGCTTAATACATTTTATCTCGGCTTCTAGGTGTAAAAAGACGTGATGGGCTGTTAAGAGGATTTTCACTTTTTCAGTTGATTCTTTATATTATGTTCCGTTCAATAAATGTATAGCGTATTATTAAAAAGCAATAAGATTGAGAGACTGGGGTTCAATGGTCAGTCTGAACTAAAAATCTAGTTGACACAATTCTGGCAAGAAAGTATATCAAATGATTTAATAATAATAATCAGTCCTCCTGGAGGTGGCCTGTGTGGTTGTTGGGACAGCCCCCCCCCCCCGCCTCTGGCTTGCCTTAACCGGCCGTCCAGAGTGGAGTCGCAAGAGCTGATGCTCGAGAGTGGATGTGGTCACCTAAGTGGAGAGTTGGCTATATGTTTAAAGTCCAGTGCCACCTCTCCACCCCCAGCTCTCTGACCGGTATTGCCCTTAAGGCCATTTTATAATGTCGCTATTTTATGGGGGCCCATCTAGCAGAGAGCGAGTCACCGTCTGCCGGAAATAAATATCTGAGACAGTTTTATTAGGCAGGCGTCCGTTGTCTCACGCTATAGCCCAGCCATTAATTCATCATTTTTACCCAATAACCCAGTTCATTTAGGCTCCATCAATCAGAAATAGTCCCTGTACACCCTGGCGGGTGCTGTCTCTGTGTGAGTCCCATGACACGGGCAGGGACAGCATCCGCTCGGTGTATCCCTTGCATTTCATTAAAGTGTCCAAAGGGCCTCTAAGTGTTGGCTATGTGGTACTCGTTTGGTACTTCGATGCCTCGGTACTTCGGCTCCACGCACGTCTCCCAAAGGTCCGGGATACCATTGTCCCGTCAACGGGAAAGACATACAAATAATAATAATAATTAGTCCTCGGGGGCAGCTTGTGACGGTGAGTGGCGACACCGCGGACCCCTATTCCAGAGAACTCGTCTATATGGCCCTCGCCTCTGTGCTTCCCAGAGTGGATTCGCAAGAGCGGAATCTATGCTGCAGGTTGGAAGTCTAAAATTGCATAACGCCGGCGGCCTGCTGAATGGATTACCAGGATCTGGCTACCGCAGACTCACTTCTCGACAACCTTATAGCCGCTCAAAGGAATGTTGTCCCATTGTCGCACTGTACGTGCGACTGTTTTGTGGGGCCCACTTAGCGAGCAGGCAAGTCACCGCCTGCCATTTTACAATTCCGAGACTAATTGTCATGGCAGGTGTCCGCTAGTGGAGACTGGACTGGATAATGGGTTATCCAGTCCATCCAACATTCAACTAAATAGCCCAATGACCTTAGTTCCCATCGCAGCTAAAGAGCTGCACGCCAATAGACTTTGCACCTGGTGGGGACCATTCCCGGATGTATTATATTGTGCAATCGGCGGGGGCCTCAAAAAAAAGTAATTTCCGTACCTAATTTCTTTTTAAGTTTTTTATTTTTAGTTTTAAGTTATTTTTCTGCCTGTCACAATCGGTTCGTAACGTGGTTGTGGCAAACTAACTATTATCCGGCCAAGTAAGTTGTTTGTGGAAAGGTGTCTGCCATTTTAAGCAAACTACTCAATTTAGGTGCACAAAAACTTTTCTGACCATGTTGGGTGCCACAAAACGCTCCAAAAAGAGAGCTGAAAATAGACACGATCAGCAAACATAATCGTTGTTGAGAGGTTTAATCGACGGCCAAAATATGTTTACAGTTTTCGCCTTATTACAATGGAATAAGGTGCAAAAGTGTAAACATATTTTTACCGTCGACTGTACGAGTGCAAGCCCCTCGAAATATGTTTGTCGCCGATTAAAATGTAACAAACACGCCTTTTTTCTAACAAAATTGCGCCATAGGGCGGTAATTGGAGTCCGGCAGGTAAAACACAATTATGAATTCTTTGATGTCAAGCCTTTGACCGGGGACTGTTATTTAAAATAGCCCCGGGCTTATTAATCGATGTGTTGATGGAAGACAAGTACCTATAGACATAATACCTACCTATAATAAGTATGTAGGCCATTATATATCTATTATTATTTTGGAGGATACCTGCGTTGTGGATTTGACTGTAATTTTGGTTGAATAATATAAGACATTTGAATGTGACAAATTTTTCTATAGAGAAAATACATTGTTAAACCTTTTCTAAAATGTACACGAACACAGTTTGTATGCGAACTTATCTTAAGGAGAGGGGGTGGGCAAGCGCTCTCCATACAAACTTTGTGCAATTTTGAGGTTCCTCGTATATCCAATATTCAGTATATCAAGAAAAAAATATATTAATATTCAGAAGTGCCAAAAATGACGAATAAAACGTGTACGGAGTTTGTATGGAAAAGGCCTTGCCGTACCTTGCGGCTTAAAATATTACATACAAACCGTAGTACACAGTCCCTATGAATTCAATATCTTGCCCGTATTTTTAGTAGCAACTCAATAAGACGAAACACGTGAAAATTCTCAATCATGTTCATGTATCGTAATCGTACCACGACCGATTGCAACGCAACTTCACCCTGCAGTAACTTCGAACAAAGACGAAATATGTATCCATTCTACCGCAAAAGTTAAACCTTTCAATATAATATAAACACGACGGGGAGTATCCCGTGTGGTTGCCGGGTAAGAATTGCGCCACCCCATCTCTTCCCGTGGGTTTCGTAGGAGGCGAATAAGGGAAAATCGGAGGGTGGGCAGCAGCATCCTTCGATCATTACCACCATCAAACTGCGGTCGCCAACCCGCTTGCCAAGCGTGGCGACTATGGCAAATCCCCCCCAAGGGAAAAATATTGGGGGAGGCCTATGTTCAGCAGTGGACGTCTTTCGGCTGAAATGATGATGATGATGATGATGACGACGGGGAGTACCCTGGATTTTCCCAAGGCCACTCTCCAACCGCTCAACCTATCGCTTTATTGGGCCCGGCCTGTAAAGCCAAAGTCAGGCTAAAAAAAACGACGGGGAGTCCCCTGGATTTTGCCCAGGCCATTCTCCAACAGCGCAACCTATCGCTTTATTGGGCTCGGCCTGTAAAGCCACACACAGTCAGGCTAAAAAAACCACGGGGATCGTGACATCTACAGGTCTGTTTTTATTAATCGCTTCTGATTCAATCGAAGCGAAGGAGCGTATAAATTTTAAAGGGTCGGCAACACGCATGTGACACTCATTGGTAAATCAGTTATATTTGTGGATAAGTAATGTGGTGCTCCTATAAAGGATAATATACAAGGGTGAGAATATACAGGAAAGGGTATCTACAAATAATATACATGTATACAATAGATAGGAGACACAGGAAGATACGGCAATAGAGAGATCTCTCAGGGACCGAAGTCCGATGAGAGTTGGTTGGAAGTTATGCAACTGACTTAAGAAACTTCGATAGCGCGATGCAGAACATGTCATATTTGACAGTTGACAGGAGTAATGCCACATATTCAAATTTCCTTATTTTTCCTATTCATACGAACTTAATTTTGCGGCTGGTTCGGAACCCCACCCTGGCCGGTTTTTATTAAGGTTGCTATTACGCTGCGTTTGCTAAGGATACGTGTGTTATCCACCATTCAGGGGTATATTGTAATTAATTGTGATTAATATTATGAGCGGAAGTCTCTTTCTAATGAAAGGATTGAAAAGAGACCCGCTCATAATATAAGTTACAAATCATTATGCAGTAGGCACCACAGTTTATTTATCATCAAGGCTTGGTTATTACTCATGAATCTTTTTAATGTTTTAGTTAGAAAGACGTGGATAGTCTGTCTCGAAAACACCTTTGTGAAATTCAAAACCTAGAAAAATATTTTAAACATGGCAGTTAACATTTAGTTCTTACCGATGCTCACAAAATTTCAATGTTTGCCTCCTTCTGCGTACTCCTAATATATATATATTATGTGGTATGTATTACTCTACACTACACGAAAATTAGTGTAGACTGAAAAAGAAACAAACAAACAAACAAAATATTGAAAAATTCCTTGGTAACTCAAAAAATCCTAAGTACAAATACAATCTAAAGCAAAAAATGGTACGTAATTTTTTATGGAATTTTAATGCAATATGTGCCCATTTTATTTGTTCTTGAGTGTATTTACTTAGGGGTATCACAAACTAGACTAAACTGATCGTACCTGAACCTTCATAATAAAGTTTTTAAAATAGAGCTGTGTAATCTTCATCTTTGTGTTAACTGATAACGTTAAAATCCTAGAGAGTCCTTGGCGATTCGTCATCCCAATATGCAGCAAAAACACCCAAAACGTTTCTTAAGGGTGGGCCACTAAACATGCTGGATAAGAAAATAAAAATAAAACTTTCTCTGAATACTCCAATATTGTCAGCAGATATATCAATGTCGCTTGTCTCCTGCACAATTTGGTTCAGCACTCCGCGCTTTAGCAGCAGTGGGAGCGTTCGATCTGCGCCTCGCCTCGTGCGCACGTCGGGCATCGCGAACAAGCGCCGCCGACAAAAATCAAAAAAATCAAAATCAAAACACTTATTCTACAAATAGGCCTCAAGGGCACTTTTACAAGTCAAAATCTATCTAGGTACATCAAATAAAAATAATACAATAATCGAAGTATCATTAATTAAATGTAGTGTTACATGTCAAAAATAAGACTAAGAAACTAATAACAATCGAGATTTGTTAGAGATGTATAAGGTCTCTAAGCGTCAAGGTAATAAGTAGGTACACTAATCATAATAAAATATTTTGAGCTATATCTATAACACGTCAACATGAAAATAATAAAATCTAATAAATAAATATCCTTAGAGATGTATAAGGTCTCTGAGCGTCAGTCTAAAAAATAAAATCAAATGAGAACAGTGAAGTCTCTCATTATGTCAATTCCACTGAACACTAGTACGAAGTTACTAGTCCTTGCAAACATGAACAGACCGGACCCCACAAACAGCACCCGTTCACGAGTATGACGCGTATCTCAGCATGACATGAAGAGATACTACGCGAAACTACATTAACTGAGAATTAACTGCTTGTGAAAATAAGCAAGCGGGCGCATCTCATTATCACTAATAGACCTACACGTTCTTTTAGCGGAATAGCGAAACAATGTGTTCTAGATATTTGTCATGGAATTCCGCAAAGTTAGAGGCCTTGAGGCGGCTTGAGAACTTCTAACAATCAAGTTGCCCAGTCACTTGCCAAGGGCGTCGAAGGTGCACCACGTCCGTAGGGAGTACCCACCAGTGACCCACCGCTATACACGTGACCCCTGGGTGGTTCTAAAGTGCAACAAACTGGCAACCGTACTGTCTTCTCGAAGATCTCACGGTTCGAAATAATTGCCATACGATAAATGAAAATAAAATAATTCTATTAAATCTTTAGAATATCGCTGTTTTCATGGCCCCAACATGCTCCACACAAGAAAGGCGGCACTAAACGTTTCCTCAAGAGCCTCCTGGCTGCTCACGTCGATCACTTGCAGGACAACGACTCTTGTCCTATTTACAAATACAATATTTGTGTAAGGTTAGGTCATGTCATCATGACGTGTTTGTCTGTCATCTATTGAGAACTAAGGTATCAAGCACTGGCAAGTTTACCGTATTTTGTTCTCTTTAGAGAACTATTTATAGTTGTTAGACTGAATTCTGATTTTGTAAGCACCCAATTGTTTATTTATTTCATCAGAATAATCAACTAGTATTTGATAAAACAAATGCGGTTTTATTTCAACTTGTGAATCATCGAGTTGGATTATCAGTTTATACAGTAGGATGTAATTGGATACGAACGAAATTAGTTATTAATCCAATTCAGCACTGCTTGTTTGGTTTCACTGATTCAATGTTTTCAATTGATTTATGTGTCCAATTCCTTATAGCATTTCACCTTTGAGATGTCATTGACGCTTTATAAATTTACCTGGGACGTTGGTTCATCTCTGTTAGATCGCAATTGCAATTCGATTTGTATAGTACGATTGTTTTGACACGAAATATATTGATACATGATTGAAGGCGCTCCTAGCTACCAACGGACTTAGATCTGTAACTCTCCGTTTTCTCGTGTTTTTTATTGCTTATCGTATTTAAGACCAACGAGGTTAAAGCCTCCATTACACTACCTAATGCGGTCGCCGAATTCATTTTAAACTACTTAGGCTAACAAACGTCGTCTTCACTTTAGTCTGTCCGCCTACCTATAAGCGTTGGCAGCTGTCGATCGCCGAATGCGGCCGACTAACGTGTTCTTTACACTTTTGCGGTCGCCGCATGCTGCATGCCGCGACCGCAAAAGGGTAAGGACCCGGCGAGGACGTCCAACGCGCGATCACGACCACACTGACACATATAGTCCCTATTCGTCCTGGTACCGCCACACACCGGATAGAGTCAGTCCGACCAAGGTCAGGCCTAGCTGAGTTTATTGCTAGACTCTTCTCAGCTAGGCTAGGTTTAGCGACAAATTTCCCAGTAGCTCGATTCCACTCACACTTCAAATTCGGTTGAAACCATTCAGCCAATCTCACTGGAGCGCAAACTCTTAGAGTATTCCAGTGTTCCAAACCGATGTCGGAGGTTTTCCCCTGGATTTTCCCCAGGCTACTCTCCAACCGCGCACTCCTATCGCTTTATTGGGTTCAAAAAAAAACTTCACACAATTAGTAACGACTGTTGTGAACACGTCGTATCTATAATCAAAAAAAGGTCAGCAACTTGCGAGTACTCTGGAGTTGTAAGCGCATCGATGGGTTACGATTTATCTACTTTTTTCTTTTTATCAGGCAGACAAAAATAAGTGATCGTATTTATGTCTGAATACCAGAGTTATTATCCCTTCGTCTAGACAAGCTGAGTGAAACCTGATCAGTTCTAAACACTATTGATTACCTGCCTATTTTCTCAACCGGTTTCTCTTCAAAGGCTTTCGGCTCAAAGTTTCTTGACAGGGTGGATGATATCTTACGGATTCCGATGGAATTTTCCTAGCCGTGGTCTAGATGATAGGCTGGCTGACAGTGGCAATGAGATATGTCCATCGAAGGAGGAGGCGTTGGCTGTCTAACCAGACTCGATATTCCTAAGTGAGACGGAAAAGCTATGCAGCTGAATAGAGATAACTAGTTCAAAATTACTGACAACTTACCATAAATGATCTACATAACATAGGCGTGTTGGGTTTGTTTACATCGTAGCAAACAGATTGTAAAGACGAAAAAGTGAAGCTATGACACGACAAATTACTTCCCTCCCTGTCGCACACCATCTCGTAATGTGATCAAGCCTGATTAATCTTAGGCAGCCCATATCAAGAAACAAATGGACAACCAATTCTGGTCGCCAATAAAGTTCTGTGTTCAAATCTACGATTAAACGTCGAACAGGTACAATCAGGGTATAATAAGAAAGAGCAATATGCTGTAAGTGGTTTTTGGTTTATTTATTTACCTACCTTTTTATATATTTCAGTTATTTTTATTTTGTTTATTTATTTTTTACAATTGTATGACGTTCCGTGAGTCACCGACGGTACTGGCTGAAAATCAGCGCTGTAGGTGTCTGATACCTCAGCATAATGCTGAGCCAGTGTCCGTTTTACTGCCGCGGGGACACACATGCTATGTAGTTTGTGAGGGTATAATATGTTTTTCTTCATTTATCATTTTTGTCATATGTGTGTCTTCTGTGTCTGTGAATAAATGTTTCTTTCTTTCTTTCTGTATTGATATTCGAAGAAGGAAAACGTAAGGAAACCGGTCTTATAGCAACAAGAACTAGTTATCCCTCTGGGCTGGAAGGTCAGGTTGCTGTCGCTTTCTAAAGTCCACGCCAAATCTTGGGATCCAATGCTCCTTTGGCACTTCCCACCGACGGCGAGCAGCGAGTACTTTCATAGTAATTCTACTCGTTTTCTCGCTCAAGCGAGTGGAATTACGAGTACTATGAGATTACTCGCTACTCGCCGGCGGTGGGACAAGTACCTTTAGAACTCAACCAGGAAACACTAGGAAGATGATAATAATAATAATTAATAATAATTATTTTATTTTATTTTCAAAAATGGTACATGAACATGTTTGTGATGTCCCTGACTTGTGAGCTTGGCAAATGCCTGTGTTACAGAAGTCAGTGTCCTCTCCCAGAGTATATAAAAAGTTAAATTTTTGACTTATTTAGGTACTAATAAATTTTTATATTTATGTATTTATATTATGTCTATCCATATTTATAATAGATGTGTGAGTGTGTGTGTGTGTGTGTATTATACATTTTAATTTAATATGATGGATACAACCTGTGTTTTTATCGCTACAACTCTTGACTTGAGCATCCGAGTCCGTTGACACGATATCTGCCCGCGGCTCTTTTCAATGGCTTTCAAATTCCAAGAGATATTCCGAAGTCGCGTGTCATATCGAAATACCTTATTTGACAAATTGTAATGGCGTAAAAATTGTCTTCAATGCTTCAATCTGATAAAATATACTCTCTTACGTTTGACGACCTCTTTAGCCTAGTTGGTAGTGACCCTGCCTACGAAGCTGGAGGTCCCGGGTTCGATTCCTGGTCAGGACATTTATTTGTGTGACGAACACAAATATTTGTTCCTGAGTCTTGGATGTTTTCTATGTATTTAAGTATATATTTATGTCGTCGCTTAGTACCCATAGCACAAGCTTTGCTTAGTTTGGGACTAGGTCGATTTGTGTAAAATTGTCCACAAATATATATATACTCGTATATGTATTCCCCCTATTTGATACTTTTCGTAATACAACGTGATGTAGAAATTCACATTGTATTATATAACAAAAAACCGGCCAAGTGCGAGTCGGACTCGCGCATGAAAGGTTTACCAATATCTATAAAAACGGCATAAAATCACTTTTGTTGTATGGAATCAATCTCAAATATTTATTTTATTCCGCGTTTTACCATTTGTTGTTATAACAGAAATACATCATCTGTGAAAATTCCGACTGTCTCACTATCACGGTTCATGGTGACAGACGAACAGAGAGACAGACGGATAAACAGCGGAGTCTTAGTAATATACTAATTACCCTACTTAAGGTTCCGAACCTACAGAGTTTTACCCTTTACCCTTTAGGTTCGTAACCCTAAAAAGGGTAATTAGTATACGCCATACACGCATTTGCGATAAACAAAAAACAATATGTTTTCAATCTGTTCCCTATGCTTCTTAACCTTTCTTCTATATATTATGCGCACCATCGGTTCGACGCCAATGAGGCATATAAACCTTCACCGCGTCCAATGCGATATCAACCTACATGCAGTTATATATAGGGTTCAACTTCGCGTTTGATATTCCCATGTCATGTTGTGTGAGTGATAACGTTTGTATTTGACAGAGCACTGAAGGCGGAAGTATTCTTGATCCTGCTGCGTAATGAAATGTGTATGGATGAGTACGTAATAATGAAAACAATTTCAAAAAGAACGCCTCACCTAGTTAGGCATCGTTTTTATATGTAACTTTAATGTGCGTATTTTTTTTAACCTGACTGTGGTTTTATAGGCCGGGCCCAATAAAGCGACAGGAGTGCGCGGTTGGAGAGTAGCTTGGGGAAAATCCAGGGAAAAACCTCCGACACGACCTCGTGATTCCTCGTGTGATTTGGAACACTGGAATACTCTAAAAGTTTGCGCTCCAGTGAGATTGGTTGAGCGGTTTCAACCGAATCTGAGGTGTGAGTGGAATTGAGCTACTGGGAGTTTTATCGCTGGTTCACTAAACCTAGACGCCTACTTCACTTCACCTAAACGCGCCAGCTGTGTGCCAATACCTACTGTATATTACTATACCGTATGAGGTCTGGGTCATAATCGACTCTAAGAATAGATGTTATAGCAAGAAGCTCGTTGATTGTTTAACGCGTGGTTTATAAACGATTTGTGGGCATTTAAAAAAGAAAAGTAAAAGTAAAATTATAAACAAGACCAAAAGTTTAATGCTACATTTCTTTAAAACTATGCATAATAGGGCATGCGATATAACATTTTTGGATAAATTAAGGATGAGGAATCTATTTTTCGAACATTAACAATGCACCTTCTAATATAAAAAAATGAAAAAAGTAGAAAACGTAATTTGTCTTTTTTACAATATAATTACCAATAACCTTAAAAGTGTAACAGAAATCTCAAAACGAAAAATATAGACGTAAACCTAAACTTATGTAGTTCACAAACATACATAATTTACTATATAAATCTGTTTATACATGGGAGATAAATAATATTAAGCGTGGGTCAGGGTGATCTAGGCCATAAATTGGATTTAAATATCATGATTGCAAAGTTCCATGTCATTGTAAATTTTTAGTATGTTGTAAGGGTCAGTTAGGGCAATTTTCTTCCAACTTTGCAACTTCGAAAAAGTTATGCTCGCTTCGCAATACGCATAAAACTGCGGAATTTTGGGTCTCTTTTCATTTTTTGGTCCAATAATCGTAAACTATGTGCTTTCGGCAATTAACGTTCGGGTAAGTAGCTGTTAAAATACATTTGCTACAATTTGAGGCAAAGCGTAGCTCTCTACGCTCTGTAGGAACCAAGTAATGCCCCTCAAATATAAGTTGATAAGTTTATGTACCTATTTGGGTGCATAATACTAAAGAAAAAGGTATAAAATCAGGTCAAAACGATTACTGTCAGAAGCAAACAGTTCGTCACAAAACTGACAGCTAAAACTTGTTTTTTAAATACAACTTACGTTTTATACGACAGCGCAGATGATAGCACAAACTCCTAATTTCACATATCAACTGAGACTTCTTCTGTTTTCATGCGTACTCACATAAAATTCCGATTCAACCGGTCGACTAAGTTAGTTACAAGTTGACAAAGTGTACCCGAATAGAATCCAATCTGCGCCAAGTGTACTCCGTGTGTTTACTTACTCGAAACAGTTACCGGAGCCTTTTCCTCACAGTCTCACACCCACAACTCCACTGGCACAAATACACTTTCATCTTTGTATGAAACGTCGCGGAGATAAAACAGGTATTTACTTTTGCGTGTATTCCTGCTTCCTGTTAAAATAAAAGGGTTTTTCCTGTAACACACACACACAATAACACAGTATCAAATTCTAAAACTTATTTTTTGAAACAAATGAAAATAAAATACTATAACAATTACATACTATTAATAATAACACAGTGCATCCTCAAATTTTATAAAGGGTCGGCAACGCGTACGTGACTCCTTTGGAGTTGTGGGCGTCTATAGGCTGCGGTGGCCGCTTACCATCAGGTGGACTGTACGCTTGTTTGCCACCGGCCTTGTATAAAAAAAATACCGTGAGTTTACATGACCGTACTCGCTAGTGTCTACATAGTATAAAACAAAGTCGCTTTCTCTGTCCCTATATCCCTATGTATACTTAAATCTTTAAAACTACGCAACAGATTTTGATGCGGTTTTTTTTATAGATAAAGTGATCGAAGAGCAAGGTTTAAATGTATAGTAACATCCATTAAATAGTGCACCCGTGCGAAGCCGGGGCGGGTCGCTAGTATATATATATATATATATATATTTAGGTACTAATAATATAAATGCGGAAGTAACTCTGTATGTCTGTTACCTCTTTACGCTTAACAGCTGTCCGGATTTAATTCAAATTTGGGGTAGCAATAGTTTGTATCCCGAGGAAGCACATGGGCTAGTTTTTATCCTATTTATTTATATAAATTTTTATTTGGGTTAAATGGGGTCGAAAGTCTGAGGCATTCCCGCCGGCGGGGTCGTCCACCGCGCGATCGCGACAACACTGACACATATAGTCCCTTTTCGTCCCGGTACCGCCGTACACCGGGTAGAGTCAGTCCGACCCAGGTCGGGCCTACGACACGACAAATAAATATTACTTTACACATTTTGAATGAAGAAACTAGTAAACAACTTTCATGTGAATTGAATATTTGCGAAGCCGGTCGAAGTGTCCGCTAGTGCACTTATATTTGTCAAAGCCTGTGACTGTCTGAGCGTATCCTAGTTTCCCCACGTCCAATAAGTCTGTTGAACTCATGGGTATGTATTTAAAAATTGTTAAATTACAGGACAGACATTAATTTACTTGGAAACTTTTTCACGCGGGTTTGCGTAGCTACTTGTTAATCAGCTTAAAGGATATGTTTAGGCCTATGAAAGCATTTTTCATAATTTATTGAAATATAAACACTCTCGCTGTATCGATGCAAGTCGGTTTCCAAATGTATGTGGGCATCACTATTACGCCCATATTCGCGGCTATCGCATCACTAATTGCAAAAATTAGTTTTGACAATATGGCCGAACTGTGTGCATCTAACTTTTTGCTTCCGCGCCGCATTTCTTCCAAAACTTTCTATTGGTGTTAATTGTGACCGCTGTGCTGTGTATTTGTGTTATATTGCTTTGGATTATCCCGAGGAGCTGAAGTTAGGTGAGTTGCTTTGGTTTTCTTTAAGTGTGAAACGTACTTTCAAGGTCTCTTACCTATACCGCCTACCGCCGCTCAATTCCAAAGATTTTGGGAAAAGACAACGAACGTGTTTTGAAACCTATGTACAGTCCACTAACCTTCGAAGCCACATCAGGATAATTGCTATTGAGTTATTTCAGGCGTATGTTTAGTAATCGCCCTTCCACCGCCTTTTTCACCTTTCCTGCATAAAGGATGTCCTGTTTCTATTTCCGTATCTCAAACTATCTCTTAACAGACATATAGAGTTGACTTCGCCCTCATAATATTTCCTATAATATGGATTTTTCGTCATGCTTCGGAATAGTTCATTTTAATAATTTTGTAGCCGTGAATAAAACGTTTGTCACGCTCTGAGATATGTGCGAGAGTGAAAGATGTCTGACTTACATCAATAAAGTTAATTTATTTATTTAATCTCTATTGCACAAGAAAACCTTATAGTACAAAAGGCGAACTTAATGCCGTATGGCATTCTCTACCAGTCAACCTTAAGGCGAAGCAGAAAAAATTGTTGGCGGTGCAACTAACAACTAAAGAAACTCAAAATTAATTACATTTAGTTCTTTTAACATACCTACTTATTAATTGCACAAATAATTAATAATGATGTTAATATGGTGAAACAGGCCTCATTAGGCCATTACAAGAAAGCAAGCGAAAATTGAATGCACAAAACTAGTGACATTTATTGTGTATGTCCATATCTTATAAAAATCACCGTATTTTACAATACAACGGTATTATCATTCGATTCTCTTCATCATCATCATCATCATTTCAGCCGAAAGACGTCCACTGCTGAACATAGGCCTCCCCCAAGGCTCGCCATTTAGACCGGTCCTGTGCCGTTCGATTCTCTTGTTTATCCAATATTTTCAGCCCTCTCCACTACCTTTTTCTAGTAATAAATTCAATGTTCTTGCAACTAACACGATTCGATAATCGCGCCTTAGAGTGAACCCAACTGAGACTTTTTGATGAGATGGCCAAGACGCAAGCAACTGTGAGATTTAATTTGGTCCTCACTGGATCCGAAATCATTACGGTACCACATACCTAATCCGAGAGGGTATAAAGAACGAAGGTACATTGGCAACACGCTAAAACGTCCCTTAGGAACTACATTATTCATTATAAAGGACCATCGTATACAATTATCTAATTACGGCGGGGTCCGAACGTCGAAATACCGATGTTGAGGATACCACCAGTAATGGATTCCAATCTATTTGTCTGTTTAGGTATTGCCAGGTATATTGAGGAATTCGGATACACGCTTTAGTAATTATGGTTCTTAAAATAAGGAAAGTATATTTTTGTACAAAATATTACACATAATCCAACTAGTTTTAGTGCGAACCGTAGCGTAGTGCGTATTTGGGTCATTGTCAGTTGTAAAAACAAAAGTTGTCCGGTGGTCAATAGTTAACGGCTTATGTACATTTAAGTTATGTTTTGATTACATGGATTTATAGTTACGCAAACACCGTTTATGCGAGCTGGGTTTGGGGGACTAGACCAATCCAAAATTAAGCATTTTACCGCCTTACACCCTTAACTTTTGATATGTCCACCGAAAAGACGCGAACCTAAATCTGACAATGACCCACTTCCACTTTTTTTTATTACATTATTTATTTATTTGGAGAGACAAACAGAGATAGATGTACAAATTGAAGTAACTTATTTTAGGTTAATGTTATACATTCATCTAGCTCCTCAACAGCTCTCACCAAGATATATAATTTGTATTATTTATGCACTACCCTATAGAAGATATTACATCCGAAAAAGTTGCAGAGAAATGTTAGAAAACTTACAAAAGAACACGTACTCGTAACGAGCGGGAAATTGAATATTACCAAGTACTTTAGCCTAGTTACCATATAATATTACCAAAATAACAATAAAACATTATTATTATTAAAACAGGTTCAAAATGGTTTGCGAGATTTAATATACCGAATGTGAAGTTAAATTATGGCTTTAAATAACTGAAGCCAAAATATACATATATTTTATTGTGTAGGTACCGTAGGGGAGGACTGAGCTTCGTTGTAATAAAACTGTGTACACATTCAATTAATATACTATAATCCTTCGACATACAATACAACGACTTATCCGCACGGCGGCCGCATCAAGTCTTCATCATCATCATCATTACAGCCGAAAGACGTCCACTGCTGAACATAGGCCTCCCCCAATTTGGGGGGAATTTGCCATAGTCGCCACGCTTGGCAAGCGGGTTGGCGACCGCAGTTTGATGGTGGTAATGATCGAAGGATGCTGCTGCCCACCCTCCGATTTTCCCTTATTCGCCTCCTACGAAACCCACGGGAAGAGATGGGGTGGCGCAATTCTTACCCGGCAACCACACGGGGGTGTAATCAAGTCTTACCCGCCTGTAATTCCATGAAACAAACTGTTACAATAATTTCTCAAACATGCAATGCAATATTGACATTATGTTCGTAATAAAAGGCTTCAAAGTATTACGTTTCGGGTAGAACAACTCGAAAAAACTATAAAGGAATTTCATACAAAATTGATGGCCAAGGCCGGGAAGTAATTTTTATTTTATTTTAATGTAAACATGGCGTCTGTGTTCATGAACAGGACTGCGACTGCTAAAGTACTTTCGTGTTTTTTCTCTCTATCCCTCAAATGACATTTCTCATTGGAGCGATAGAGAGAGAAAATGCGATGGTGCTTTAGCGGAAGCGCCCCAGGCTAAACTTATATCTTTTTTTTCTAGTGGCTGAATGGTTAACGAACCAAACATATCCGCGTCAATGCCTATTACACACGAACTGATATTAAGAATACAGTATAATTCAATGTGTTGATGAAAAAATATTGTCTAACGCAAGTCAACGGAGACCATAAACAGTATTTGATAATATTTGAAATCGTCTGCATTTATTTTATTTATTATAAAAATTTAGATTATTATTAATAGGTTGTGTATAATGGCCCTAATAGTAACATTATGGGGGGATTGGAGAGAAAATTAAAATTTGTTTTTTGAGAGGTGTATTTGTTTATTTCATTGCATATGTTTGAGAAAAGCACTATACATGCCTTGCCGTGAAAAGGACTTGCCAGCTTCGTGTTACTATCCGGCCTCCCTATCGTCGGCCGTCTATACCTACTCACCCTGCAGGACCTTCTTTCCCGGCGTTTGCAGTAATGTACTATATTAACCACCCGCCCGTTTCGAATGGAGATCTGTAAAGGAGATTATACAACTTTTTCAGTACAATCAATTCTGTAGGTGTGCAATAACAAAATTCTGTATAACATATATGTGTGATTCTGGATAACCATCCTGTATTTTCTGTCGGTACTGAGATTCAATGAATCTCAAATTATTTGCACCGGTGGTAATTAGCCGTCATAAAACTGACAATTACTGTTACACACGTACAATCCGTCTCAAAACTGACAGTTATACACGTATTTTAAGTGCAACTTAAGAAACGCTAGACTACTTCGAAACTGGCTATAATAAAATACCTACTAAATGCTTATATTGCTACGAGAATTGGAGGCCAATATACTTGAGTTATTCATGAAAATGTTCAACTGCTGGAGTCTATTTGACAACATGATTTTAATTGGAATCGGTATGATATTTGCGACAAGCATGATAGTTATATTCTACATACTTATAAATATATGACTGTGTAAAACCAATTCACCGCTGCTTCATTGTGTATTGCACCCATATTTTATGCTTATCGGATAGAAACACATCGCAAAGACGTTGAGTTTAAGACTGGTTTTACTTTGCTACCTAATACTATTGAAAAAAAAGTTATTTATTAAGTTCGGAAAGTAAGCAAGGGGTGTTTATCATTTTATCGAAATATCTTACATCGATTTTCATTTTACCGAAAACAATTCGACGAATTTCATTAGGTTTTTTTTCTAATCACATAATCATCAATTCATTGCATTTTATATAATCGAAACACTTTTCATAGTTAATCGTTTCGAATCCGTCTCTAGTCGTAGCGTAACGGTACATCGAATGTACTTTTCGTAGAAATATTCGTTATTCACAGTATTAATTTAACGAAACATGATTCACAGATAGTACGTTCCATATAGTATTCTTTTCACGAACAATATTTCATCGCAGTAACGTTTCATCGAACGATCAAGTCAAGCCTTCTAAAATTCCTAAAATTTACTGTACTAAAAAGCAAGCATGCACGCATCCATGCATGCGAGCAAGCAAGCACGCATGCACGAATGCAAGCAAGCATGCATGCAAGCAAGCAAGCACGCATGCATGCATGCAAATAACCAAGCAAGCATGATTTTTCAGGGCGCATAATCTTTCTGGGCTTATATAAAAAAAATAACCTCGAAGATTAAGACGGGAGCAAAGCTCCCGTCTTAATCTTCTAACCTATCCGCATTACAGTCGGTTTTGCCCTAACATCTCTTTCTGGGCTTATATAAAAAAAAAATGGCCACGGAACCCTAAAAAGAGCGTCTCGATGAAATGTACTGTCGTTGAAACGTATTATCAAGAATAGTTGACCAGTGGTGAAATGATGTTCTAGGTAATAAGAATTTTGGGAACTGAAACCTTCGTTAAACCAAAATTATACTAAAGGCCATTCGATGAACGACTACGTCGATGAACAAATAAAATACTGAATTAAAATTCGATGAGATGATTCTTGTGTAAAAGATAATTCGAGCAAATGTTTGAGCGATCTAACGAAGTTCGATGAATGATTTCTAAGTGATAATAAAATTCTGCGAATAGTGTTATAGGAAACGATAATCGATGTAACGATTTTCGGTAAAATGATGGATTCCCCCCAAAAACACGAGAATAGCGAGTGTTTCTGACCGACACGAGTTAGGAATTACGTTTCCGAACATATGCCGTACATTTTATTATGAATTGTGCGAGGAAATAGAAAATTGGTTGAATAGAATTTAAGATTTATAGATTATAATTTACATTGATCGATACGCCAACGTCTTTACTAACTGCGCATGTTAGTGAATATTTACTATTTATTTATAGATAAAAATTTAATCTAAAATAATTAATAATACGTTTAACGCAGTATTCATATTTATATACCGTTTATAAGTATTTAAAACTCATAAAATCGTCAGCCCGACGCAAAGAGAATTAATTACAAATTCTCTTTGCGGCTGGCTGACGACGGAGATAAAAATTAAAATAAATTGAAGACTAGAAAGCACTAGTGCGGAATAATTGTACTTTCCTCACATTTTGGCTGTTTAGAAAACGCACTTTTGGAGCACATGCATTATAAACGTATTTATAAAACTAACGTGGTATTAAAAAGAAGAAAAGAAGAAGAAAGAAGAGTACTCTAATCTTATGTGTCATGTATATTGTTTTAACCTGTTATTGTGTACAATAAAGTGCTTACATACATACATACATAAATATAACAAATCGATTACACTTTTTTGTCAAATAACCTCCAGGCCGTATAACACTTTACGCATGGATAAGTAACTATAACAATGCAAGCGTTGAAATATTGCTGCCATATGACGTCACGTGTCAGCGGAGCCAATCAATCTCCGTCGTATTGGGGTATGCCGGGTAAGACACGGGTATTTAGGTCAGGTCTAATACAATTTGCTTGGTAAATTAGAAATAGTTTGTCTCTACCGACTATATCTGAGGTTCGGTTTTAACGACCGCTTTAGCCTAGTTGGTCCTGGGAGGTCCCGTTTTCGAATCCCGGTCAGGGCATTTATTTGTGTGATGAACGCGAATATTTGTTCCTGAGTCTTGGATGTTTTTCTATGTATTTAAGTATATATTTATCTACCTATATAATATGCAGTGACGTACTGAAGTTACCTACTTCTGAAACGGCTGAATGAATGGTCTGAAACTATATATGATTATAGTACTGGATGATATATGTTTGTCCGTCTGTGACAGCCAATTTGCTTCGGTAACTATACCAAAGCTGTAGTAGACTTAATCTCTTGCCTGTATCTGATAAGGATCAGTACAATCGAAAATTAACTCTATGACAAAAAGGAACAAGAGTTAATTTTCGATTGTACTGATCCTTATCAGACACAGACAAGAGGTTAATATGAGACCAAGGGAAACGGAAACTAGAATAAAACCAGTTATAAACTTACGTTCTTCGCCTAATAGAATTTCAATCTGTGAATCTCTGTCTATTGTGGCTAATAATGTAAATGTCCCAGTGTTCGACACTGGCCTAATAGATACATGGCAGTTTCAATGTAAGATAATAGTGAAAAAGGTGATTAATAGGGCTGATATATTGGGCATTAATGCTTGGCAAATGGCTTTCGTCTGTGAGCAGAAGACTGTTTAAGGCATTGGTGAGCAGCGAGTGCTCTCATAGTAATTCTACTCGCTCAAGCGAGTAGAATTACTATGAGAGTGCTGTACTCGCCGGCGGTGGGACCAGTGCCTAAGATTGGACTTCTACACGCAGGGAACAGGAGCTGTGTACTCACATCTCGCACACCTCAAATTTGGTTGAAGCCACTCAACCAATCTCACTGGAGCGCAAACTCTTAAGGCCTCGCCACATTCAACGCGGTAGCGGCGCGGTCGCAGTTTTCACGCGGCCCCGCGCTGATCTGAATGCACGGAACGTTATGAGCTATGTCACACCGGCCAAGCGCGGGACCGCGCGGCTACCGCGCCTCTACCGCTCCGCTACCGCGTTGAATGCGGCTAGGCCTTTAGTGTATACCAGTGTTTAAACCGCCCGCGTGTTCGTGTCGGAGGTTTCCCATGGATTTTCCCCAGGCCACTCTCCAACCACACAATCCTATCGCTTTATTGGGCCTGGCTTTTAAAGCCACAGACACGTTAAAAAAAGGAGCCTCCTACAAATCTGGTGTAGCTCGCCCTTATGCAATGATGGAATACATTACATAATAATATGACCTAGAAAGACGAACTAAACTTTAATTAAGCATCGGACAAAGAAACCGTCTTTTGTCAACATATACTTACAAGGTCTCAAAGGGCGATGTTTTTCCTCCGAGACCCTCCCTGCGGTATGAATACGTATTAACGTTATTTACGCAAACTCGTAACCAGTTTAATTATGCAGCGGCTAAATAACTTTATTGCGTGCACAATAAAGTCCAAGTTTGTGCGCACGTATTAATGTTTAATTAGTCTTATGAGGTTAGTAGAAGTCCGCACTATCCAATTTAGTAATGAAGCAAGTTGATTCACGTTCTGTTGTGCTAACCTGAAGGCCTATTTCGTATCGCGACGTCCTTTTCGCTCTCGTGTTACATACTATATGAGTGAAAGGGACGGCACGATACGAAGTTCGAATTTCGATCTTCGGAGTAGGCCCTCTGTGCGGTGGCAAGCGTAGATTATGGAATGAGAATGGTGTAGCAGATGTTTTCCATACAAAAAGCGGTAATCCTCAACCGATCTGCATGATTTTTGCAAATGTTGTAGATATTATTAAATACCAGGTTTAGACGTTTTGATTTTTTAGAGAAATTGCATACATGTGAAAATAAAGACCCTTAAAGATTAGTTTTTTGATTCTAAAACTTCCTCCTGGTTTTTTGGTATTATTGCATAAACGATAATGAAATACAAAAAAGAAACAAAACGTGTAAACCTTATTCATTTGGGAAACGTTGATGCCTGAAGCAATAATTCTGCAAGAAATTAGGTTCCAAACGACCGACGGCGACGGCTCTCTATCGCACGATGCGGGCGCAAGACCCCGACGAGTGAAACAGAAAAAATATTCCGAAATAGCCGTTCTTGCCCCGCACGATAGGTTCACAAGTCTTAATGTTACGGTTCGACCTTATTTAAGTGAATGAACAGGATGTAGTGTGTGCAACGCTACATGCACTAAAGTCACTCAGTTACTTCGAGGTCACATACATGAATTCGTTCATTTTTTATATTTATCAGCACAAGTCTATGCCTGGCCCACATATTGTTCTAAAAAAATCACTGCTCCGAGTTCAATATGTTGAACAAAATATTCACCAAGGCCACTGTTCGTCTGGCTACAGTACAGCGCAAGGCCGCACTGGCAGGATCGCCATGTAAGGATGGGAGTAATCAGACAACCGATAGTGTTGGAAGTATGATATATTCTCCCTAAACATAGTTACATATCAACTTATATACTAAGGCTACTCTACTTGTGTACATGCAGCGTTGCACACACTACAAGGAACTTAGACGAGAAATTATAATCTTCGATAGGAAATAAATCAATTGAAACTTGGCATGTTAAGGTGAGAAGAGAAGATAAGCTCTTTGCTTTAATTTCTCTCCTTCAAAGATATAGTTTTAAGAGGCCTTATAAGTTTTAAAATGTTTTGATTTCAAATTATGACAAAAGTATTGATAATACCAATAAAGTTATTAAAGGCTACGATAATTTTATAAAAGTTTTATATAGTAACATAGCCATTTTTTGATTTTATTGTGCGTAGTAGAATTTAAGCGGAATAAACAAGTTCTTAGCTTGAAAATGGTCGATCTGGGGTGATGTTTGAAACGATATTTCTTAACGAAAAGTCCAAAAAATACATTTGAAGTTTATGACATACGGTCGCAATAGTCCTGTTTTAGATAGTATCATTGAGAAAATATCAAGATACGTGTCAATTCAAACAGAAAATGGCGTAAATAGATGACCGTTTTTAACTGATAAGGACCCTTAACCAGAATTGGTGTGTAGTGTTTGGCGTTAATATAATGTAAGTTCCTTTTTATGTCAATGTACTAGAGTGGTGGGACAGACGGTCCAATTGGGTAAATGCAACTTCAAGAAAGAGATCGATCGCCGAATCCAACTCGGATGGGCTGCGTTCGGGAAGTTGAGGAGGATCTTCACGTCAGAAATTCCACAGTCCCTGAAGTCGAAAGTCTTCGACCAGTGCGTGTTGCCAGTGATGACTTATGGTACTGAAACGTGGCCGCTAAATGTGGGCCTCTTAAATAAGCTCAGAGTTGCTCAGCGTGCGATGGAGAGAGCTATGCTTGGAGTTTCTCTGCGGGACAGGACCCGAAACTCGGAGATCCGCAGAAGAACGAGGGTTACCGACATAACTCAGAGAATCTGCAAGTTGAAGTGGCAGTGGGCGGGCCACATTGCTCGTAGAACCGATAACCGTTGGGGAAGAAAGGTTCTCGAGTGGCGGCCTCGCACGGGAAGACGGAGCGTTGGACGGCCTCCCACTAGGTGGACTGATGACTTGGTCAAGGCAGCGGGGAGTCGCTGGATGCGGGTGGCTCGCGACCGTGTGCTGTGGTGCTCCTTGGGGGAGGCCTATATCCAGCAGTGGATGTCTTCCGGCTGAATGATGATGATGATGATGATGACTAGAGTGGTGTTAATTTCTATGTTACGTACTTAAAATGCTTTATAGCATTGATGATGTTGGTCTTGATTACTGCCTACAACTTCACTAAGCATTTGCAAAAAAACAGCTTGAAAAACATAAAGAAATTGTTTCAAAGCCGTACAGCCGAATCAAATTGAAAATGTCTTCCTTTTATTCATCTCATTTCCTTACCTACACCATAATATCCTTTTTTGAAATCGATTATAAACATTATAATAATAATAATAAACCTCTTTTATTCCTTAATTAAAATTTTTACATAATCCAGCGACAAGCACTTGAATTTTATACAATATATGTAAGTATATATATTTAATTAAGGCCCCTTTTGGGTAAAGGTCTCCTCCAAATTTTCCCATAAACTTCTGTCTTGAGCAGCTTCTATCCAGGTGCTACCAGCCACCTCGATTAACTCGTCTGACCATCGTTCCTTTGGCCTGCCTCTTTTCCTTTTACCTATTGGCCCTTTCCAGATAGTAACCGTCTTTGTCCATCTTTTGTCCTTGTACCGGGCGACATGTCCTGCCCATCTCCACTTTAGGCGCTTTGCATGATGAAGAGCATCCAGAACATTCGTTTTCTTCCTGATTTCTATGTTTTTGTGTTTGTCTCTAAGTTTAATTTTTAGGATGCTCCTTTCCATAGCTCGCTGGCAGGTTTGTATTTTATTTTTAGTTTCATTGTTATATTTCCATGTCTGGCATGCATAAGTCAGGCAGGGCAAAAGGCAAGAATCCATAACTTTCTTTAATATACAATAAACATTATACTTAGTTGAAAATTCCAGCGCCAGTCATTAACACTCCATCGCTTATTGCATAATACTGCATCGAACTCATGAAAAATGCATACTTTTCATACATCAGAGGCGAGTGCCTATAAAATTGCTTTGTATTTTCATGAGTTGTTTGAAAAAGTTGAAGTTTCTACTGGAATTGACTGGAAATGCATTTCCTGCAATATTTATGGATGTAGTGAAGCGCTCTAAAATCGTAATACGGGCACGTCTCTCGACAGTTTGCCAGAAAAAAATACTGCAATATTTTGGTCACTCACGTCCCAACAACCTCAAATACGTTAACGGAAAGGTTGAGGTCGCTCTTTAGTCACACGATCGCCTTTTGTTTCCAGACTCATTTTGATTATGTAATACTGTATTATTATGTTGAGGTTGTGCAATAAATAGTATTTATAATGCATGTGATCGAAAAGTGCGTTTTCTAAGCAACAACCTCAAATACGTAGCGATGACGGAAAGGTGGAGGTCGCTCTTTAGTGATAAGACCGCCTTTTGTTTCCCTCTACTCATTGTGACTATCTAGTACCTAATGTATTATTATGTTGAGGTTGTACAATAAATAGTATTTATAATGCATGTGCTCGAAAAGTGCGTTTTCTAAGCAGCTAAACTGGGCGAAAAGTACCACTTTTCCGTACTAGTGCTTTTTACTTTCCATTTTTTTTTAATTTTGAACTCTGTCATCAGCCTGATGCAAAGAGAATTTGTTATTTGAGTTTTTTTTTACAAATAAGTAAATTATACATAGATTTACATTATTTTATAAGGTATATAAATATGAATACTTCATTGAAGGTATTATTTACAGTATTGAATTTAATTTTATACCTATTATAATTATATATTGCACATGCGCAGCTAGTAGAGACGTTGACATATCGAGCAATGTAAATTATAACCTATAAATTTTAAATTAACTTTACGTTATAACTCACACTCACTCAGTTAAAATGTTGACATAATAAAGTCCTTAACTATGTACACAAAATTACGAATTAACCCTCTAACGCTTGTTATTAGTTACTTAGGCCCGGTTTTATAAAGATCCGTTAGACCTTATGTCGGTTTGTTATGTCAAAAAATGTACTGAGTTACTGTTTGATCTGACATTTGGTCTAACGGATCTTTATAAAACCCGCGGGGTAATCACGTAACTTTTTTACTACCGTTAGGTAGATTTTAATGTCAAATTTTAATTGTCAGCTCATACATTTATACTTCAAAATTGACAGTAAAATCTATCCACCGTTAGTACATAAAGTTACGTGATTCGCCTGCTGGCCTTAATGGCGTCGCTGTTACTATTTGAATCCTAGCACAGCATCTCTGACTATAGAACCAAATCACTACATAGTATAAAACAAAGTCGCTTTCTCTGTCCCTATGTCCCTATATCCCTATGTATGCTTAAATCTTTAAAACTACGCAACGGATTTTGATGCGGTTTTTTTTTAATAGATAGAGTGACTCAAGGGGAAGGTTTATATGTATAATACATGCATCAGCATTGCACCCGTGCGAAGCCGGGGCGGGTCGCTAGTTAATGTTAAGATACAGCAGAACACAAAATAAACCGTTTATCACTAATTCACCAGGTATTATATACTCAACTGTCAAACTACGGGATGTTTTCCTTTTACTGAAAATACATAAAAAAATTATATATAAATATTTTTTGGACAATCTTACACAAATCAACCTAGTCCCAAACTAAACAAAGCTTGTACTATGGGTACCAAATGACGATATACATACTTATATAGATAAATAGATAATTAAATACATAGAAAACATCCAAGACTCAGGAACAAATATTACACTTCACATTAAATTATACTTCGTATTTTTTTTTAACTACTACACTACACTAGATTGAAAGTCTTGTACCTTATCGTCTGGATGTAGTCTTATAAAATATTAATGTGTGGGTCTTTTTTAAAGACGGCAAATAAAATTCTTCTAATTGACTTATTAATTAAGCTGATATGATTATGGACGAAGTTTTTTCATTCGCCCATTAACGCTGTGGTAAGAAACCGTTGTTCTTAATGGAATTCCTTTGCAAATATCTAGAAACTTTCTTCGGTTTACTGTAAATAAAGTAAAGTACATTGCTAGTGCCTCTGTGAGATGTAGCTGTGGTAAAATAGACAAATTAATTACGAAACAGAAAATTTATATTTTTAATTTTACGTATTAGCCAGAAATCAGAAAAATTTCAAAAAAAAAACAAAGAAAATTCATGTTTCTTGCCGGGGTCCGGAAATAAGAAAATTTTCAAAAAAAAAATCAAAGAAAATCATTATTCTTTTCCGGGTCCGCTTTGACACCTAATCCCATGATTTGGCGAAGGAACTAGTTTTATGGAAAAACTAGGCCGTATTGGAATTAGACCGGTATACTCAGTGTTTTCTTTCTCCAAAAATCCACTGTTAATATTAAATGATATTTTAAACATACGTTTTTCTGTAGAACCCAGTGGTCCTAGTTGAGGTTCGAACCTGTGACCTTGTTCAGAATAAGTCGTGCCTTACCGCTCGGCTACAGCAGTATTTTTAGGGTTCCTTACCCGAATGGTCCAAGCGGAAGCCTATTGCTGTTACTCATGTGTCCGTCCGTCCGTCGTCTGTCAAACAGATTTTACAGCCAAATGATTGGAGCTACAGTCTTCAAATGTTCACAATATGAGCATCTTATTGATTCAAAGCCATGCAAATAATCAAAAATTATTTTTGTTTCTTTTTAAGGGGGGCGCGAAAAAAAATGTTTGACCAACTTATATCACTATTTAGAACTTATTGAGTAGAAATTTTTTTTTTTATGTAATAATCAAAACCAACCTTTAAAATTAAAATTTGGTGTTAATGTTTATTATTACGTATGTTTTACCAACAAATACAAATAAAGTGTTAAATAACCTATTTTGTTTGAAGTGTCCTTATTTTCCTCTTACAACCAACTTAATTTAGCGGCTGGTTCGGAACCCTAAATTTGCGGAGTCCGACACGCACTTGGCCGGTATCTTAAAAATGGTTTTAGGGTCGGTTGCACCAACATACGATCACAGGTCGGTCATCGTCAAATATGGCGCCGGCAGCTGTCATCCCATAGAAACTTGTCAAACTTTCCATACAATCAGATTGTAACGAACACCGCTTACGATTACAGACGGTTTGGCGCACCCTAAGGCCGGGTTTTATAAAGATCCGTTAGACCAAATGTCAGATCAAATTTTAGTAACTCAGTACATTTTTTGACATAACAAACCGACATAAGGTCTAACGGATCTTTATAAAACCGAGCCTAAGTCTACTAAATAAAAGGTTTACCGTAAAATACCACCCATTATTCAAAGAGACGCTATCAAGATAATGAAATCAGCGATTCATAGCCCATATTTCTGATTCATGAAAAATGCAACGCCAATTTGTGTCATGGTCCCCCGGCGAACAGTTATAGACTTTTTAAAACGTAGATATACCCCAGATGGTAGATGTTGAAATACTAAGGCTATATATATTATTACCTGACGATTGACGTCATCAGGGCTGCAGCTGGCGCGACGTGGCGTGATGTTGGTATAGAGTGGGGGTAGTGGGGATAACCAGTTTGTCACAGCCGTCGTGCGACTGCAACTAGACTCACTTTCGTTGCGACTCTCGGATCGAACGGACTTTCTCTCGATTGTTACTTTTAGTTCATTTGTAGATTTTAGTCATAATTTAATTAATTTTAGAAATAACTGTATTTCGTTTTGATTAAATTGTTTGAGACAGCCTAAAAAGCTTTCATTTAAACCGCATTAGTTAAAAATATGTAGTCCTCCTTGTCGTATCCGACGACGGCGACCCTTACAACTTTCTCTGATGAGCACGGATATGGCTCGCAAAACCGAATTTGGATGTAAATGTTCGGTCGCACTGTGTGCAGTATAACTGCCCCTGATCATTTTTTGTTTAGGAATATGAGGGCTTGGGTCGAGTCTTCCGTAGTCGCTGAATAAATCTGAAAAAAATATATCCCATAAAAAACATTCCATGTAAAAAAAATTATAGGGTCGGCAACGCGCATTGACACCCCAGGAGTTGCAAGCGTCCATAGGCTACGGTGACCGCTTACCATCAGTCGGGCCGTACGCTTGTTTGCCACCGACGTGGTATAAAAGAAAAAACTAAGCCAAGTCTCGAAGCTTTTTCACCGTAAAATTAATCTTTATTGCTTACTAAATAATTGGAGACTTGACGTTCACATGATCGTTAATTTAGTTTTGATTATATTTTTATAAAACATTAAAAAGGATTTTTTTTATATAACGCCGGTGGCAAACAAGCGTACGGTCCACCTGATGGTAAGCGTCCACCGCTGCCTATAGACGCCCGCAACTCCAAAGGAGTCACGTGCTCGTTGCCGACCCTTTATAAGATTTGAGGATGCACTATGTTGACAGCAGAAGCAACACATTTAGGACCCTCGTTCTCAACACGGTGCATCCTCGGGAGCTCTGGCAACCTTGCTCACCTCCAGGGACACAACACTAAATGCTTGTATAGGATGTCATAAAAATCTTGATTTTTGGCTAAAAACTAATACTTTTTTCTAAACACAATATTTTCGAAAATAATATATATATTTGTTTATTTCAAAATTTTTAAATTTGAAATTCCGATACAATTATTTTGGAAATATGAACTTTTATTTAAATTTCGCAAGTTTTATATCGAGTGAACAAGACAAAACTTTGGGATACCCTATATTCTATCTGTACCGATACGGGCCTTGTGCATATCAATATTATAATTCTTAGTCAATTTATTGTTATAGTAAGCACTTAGGGACATAACACGGACGGAGTTTGTTTTGGATGTCTTAAAAGTGAAATGGGTTTGTAATAAATTCCAGTTTCTGAAGCACAAAAAAAATCTAACATTTATTCTGCAAATAGGCCACAAGGGCACTTTTACGTGTTAAAATATTAATTTACAATTTAAGGAAGTCGGACTATAATAATACATTTTTTATGTCAAAATATTAATTTACAGTTCAAGAGAGAACAATAATTTCGAGTTTACAATTATAACAATAGTTATTTGTTATACAAGGGTGCAAAGTTGTATTTTAACCGCGAGTGTGGAATTAAAACATGAGCTAGCGAAGGGATTCTAGGGTTGAACTACGAGCTAGTGAATGGATTCCATGGTAGAACCGCGAGCGAAGCGAGTGGTTCGAAAATAGAATCCTGGGCGAAGCGAGTGGTTCAAAAATAGAATCCTGAGCGTAGCGAGTGTTGCAACACACGAGACGTAAAATAACTTTGCAGCCGTGTATAACACAAATCTTTTCACCTCACTAGAGCGAGGATTTTCTTTTGCTCCTCCTCGTCCTAGCGTTATTCCAGTATAGTTGCATCTTAAATAAAGTTGGATGCCCGGGGTCCACTACCTAATCCCGAGATTTGGCGTAAGTACCAGTTTTTTAACACAACAGCCCAACATAAAATTATTGGTGCTGGACTGCTGGACTGGCCATTACATGTTATTATGTTTAAAAAAGTTACAAATAGCACGATCGGATTTCAATTATTCTTTGCACTCTTGTGGATAAAATGCAGTTTAGCTATCTGTTTTTAAAGAATAAAAAAGGGCTTTCCGAGCTAGTGAGGTGAAAAATTAATGTCATACAGTGAACATTCCTGTTTGTTTATTATTATGGTATTGTTTATCAATAGGGATCATAACTCATGTCATTTTTAACATAGTGTGGTTATATGGATAGAAAACTATATAATCATCACAATTAATAGAAAACTAGACAAATTAATTAAAGTCAAAAATATGTTTTTTTTTTATTAGTCAAATGTAAATTGAAAGTTAAACGCAATATTTTGCGACAAAACGGCAAATTTCCCTTTTTTCCATACAGCGGCAGTAAGAAGCCATGCAGGAGTGACGTCATGCCTGCGTGTCAATCAGTATAGAGCGTTTTCAGTGCTCATTAGCCATCCTGTAGCCTCTCATTTTTGTCTTTTGTAATGCTCTAATTGTAGTTATAAATAAATAATAAATAAATATTTGTGGACAATCTACACAAATCAAACTAGTCCCAAACTAAGCAAAGCTTGTACTATGGGTACCAAGTGACGATATAAATACTTATATAGATAAATAGATACTTAAATACATAGAAAACATGCAAGACTCAGGAACAAATTTCATGTTCATCACACAAATAAATGCCCTGACCGGGATTCGAACCCGGGACCTCCAGCTTCGAAGGCAGAGTCACTACCAACTAGGCTAAAGCGGTCGTCAAAGGTCGTGGAGTTTGTCTCATACATAAATTTGATTGTCCAAAAACTAGTTCGAATGAGATTAAACTTTTTTTATTATCTAGGCTATTGACAGGAAATTTTGTATTATAGTAACACAGTTACTTGCTTTTTAAAGTTTGGTGTGTTGTATGTAGTGTTGTGTTCCTGGAGGTGAGCAAGGTGGCCAGAGCTCCCGAGGATGCACTGTGTTGAGAGCGAGGCACCTAAATGTGTTCCTTCTGCTGTCGGCACAGTGCATCCTCAAATCTTATAAAGGGTCGGCAACGCGCACGTGACTCCTTTGGAGTTGCGGACGTCTATAGGCTGCGGTGGCCGCTTACCATCAGATGGACCGTACGCTTGTTTGCCACCGGCGTTGTATAAAAAAAAGGAAATTTTGTATTATAGTAACACAGTGACACCTCATAATTTTTATTGAAAAAAAATGAAAATAAAATACTATAACAATTACATACTATTAAGATAAGGCGTAAGTCTATAAAAATAAAAAATAAATTAAAAACTAAATCTAAAATGGCCCTTGCGGCATTGTGCCGAAGACGCTGGCAGTATTTCCTCGCTGAATAGTAAGACTAATTTTCTGTGCGAGGTAGCTGCCAGCTCTTCGGTCACCGGTAGTATCATTAACACAGTTACTTGCTTTTTAAAGTATGTTGTGTTGTATTCTTGGTGGTGGAGGTCGTCAGAGCTACTGAGAATGCACTATGTTGAGAGTGAGCCTGCATTTATCTCTTTCTGTTGAGACAGGGAAACCTCAAATAAACAAAGGATAGAAAACGTGTTCATAATTCCTTTGGATTCTACGTGTCGCGTTTCTCGTTCTTTTTTAGCTAAAAACATTTACGCAACATTATCTCCTTAACAATAAAGCCGTGTTCACACATTTTTGATTGCTTTGTCGGCGAACATAACTGGCTGAGTATTGCCGTGCAGCGAGGAAACACAGCCAGCCTTCTGGGCACTTTACCAATTGACAGCGATTGGGATTTAAATTAGTTTTTTTTAATGTTATATCGCTTTGTGTTTATATTATAACCTGATTTCATTATAATCCAAAGAGGAAACGCTGCCAGCCTTCTGGGCACTATAGCTAGTGATGGGGACTTGGGGGGCATCTTCTTTTTATAGTTTAGTTATAGGTTTAGTTAGTTTAATTAGGTTAGTGATGTATTATTTAACTTTATATTTTAATTGTGTTTTTTATGTTTGTTTCAAGTTTTAGTATAAAATGTAATTTCAATAAAAATTATAATAAATACCAACGACTGACTGAACATTGATATGCATTTGGAAACCAAAAACCATGAACGTTTAAATTTAAAAGCTCAGTAAATTCTCATGAATCCGCCGAACGTGGTGCATGCGGATATTGTGGGTCCGTTGATTTAAGAGCCTTTGTTTTAGTGAAGACGATAAATCGCTGACGATGAGTCCATGCAGGAACCCAGTAAATATGTCAATATAATCTATTTCAAATATAAAACTCCCGAGAGTTTCAGACATATTGAAATCAGGGATCGGATACTGGTATTTTCTCCATAGAAAAATACCAGTATTATTACGGTCACCGGTTCATTATTTCGTTTTTAATGGGATAATCTAATAATACGACGTTGTTACCTAAATACATGATTCAGCCCTACGTAAAGAGCAAAAAATAATCCAATATATTGGGCTAATTCAGGGTTTTTTAAACATACCGGTATCGGTCCCTGATTTAAATATAAAAAATGGGTCACACGTTCCCTCTGTCGTAACTCGGCGATCACGTATGGGCCGCACGGTATAGCGTCCTAGGCACACACTCACGGGCCCGGATGACGTAATCACAGCGTCCATCGAAAGATGGAAAGCTCCGCTTACGGCGTCCAACTCAGACACGACTCGTAACACTTAGGCATTCCCGCCGGACGTCCACCGCGCGATCGCTACAACACTGACAAATATAGTCCCTTTTCGTCCCGGTACCGCCGCACACCGGATAGTCAGTCCGACTCAGGTCGGGCCTAGCTGAGTTTCTTGCTGGACTCTTCTAAGCTAGGCTAGGTTTACCTCAGATTCGGTTGAAACCACTCAACCAATCTCACTGGAGCGCTCTTAGAGTATTCCAGTGTTCGAAACCACACGCGTGGTCGTGTTGGAGGTTTTCCCCTGGATTGCTCCCAGGTTCAAAACTCTCCAACCGCGCACTCCTATCGCTTTATTGGGCCCGGCCTATAAGGCCAGAGTCAGGGAAAAAATGAGGATTCTTTTCTCTATCTTAAGAACTTTATCTTGTTTAGAAGATCATCGTCAAAAGTAAGTACTTCCATATATCACGTAACACCTCAAGGGCTCCAACCGAACTCATGGAAGTCATGAAATATTTAACACAGTAGGTACATAACATTTAACAAGATTGTATTACCAAACGTGAAACCTGAACATTAATTAAGCAAAAAGGGACGAAAGATATTCGCCACCTAAGGCTTAATTAACCTATTCGACCTTATTTTAATTAAAGTACTGGCCGATTAATTTTACGGACTGACTTTCCTACTGGTCGATGTTAGCAGTTGTCGATCTAGATTTCAATGACGTCACAAGTTGGGTTAGGTCAGCTATGCTCGTTATTGAACAATATAGTCTGTTAGCGCGTGGATATGGCTGTGGTTCGACGTGTAGCTTGATGGAGTGGGGATTCAGCAGCAGTGAAGTAGCAGACAGCGTTTTTACATAAGTTTAATGATTGTACATACAAAGTTATTAATAATTTAAGAAATATTATGAGGCGCATCTGCATACATAGAGGATGCGAATAGCGAATGCCTGGAGCCCTTGCTCGCTCCGTGGCAAAATCATCGACCAATCACGAAGCCCGTACATGTCGTGATATCGGCGCTGATTGGTCCCCGATGACGTGATAGGTGTACGGTGGGCTGCATATGTGTTGCTAGGTACAGTCTCCCACGTAAGTTGCGTCGACAAGTCACTATTGTAATTTGTGGAGTCGGTGCCATTTCGTCAACTTTAGACAATTTATTTGGATTTTACCGACTACAAAAATTACGCAACTCACAACATTATTCAATAAGAAGCGTAGTCAATTATTTTTTTAATATTTAGTGTTTTTTTTTGACTCGGTTTAATATCTTTTGTTTATAAAATTATATAATTTTATTGCTAATACAAAATTGTTTGTTACAGGTATTGATCCGGGAAGTTATACTGACAATTTCCGGAGTAAAAACAAAATTTAGTAAGTTACTCAAATTCGCTTGTCGTAATGCGATGCGGTGGAACAACTTGTAGATTTATTTCTAAGATTTATGAGAGGTAATAATTTTCACTGATTTATCTACGCAGAAGTAATCTTGTAATTAGGAATGAATGAAAGAAAAAAAACGTTTAAGTTACACAAACTACATTTAGTATATATAAAATAATACATATATAATGTACATATGAAATAATCTTGTAATTAGAAGTAATCTTGTAATTAGGAATGAATGAAAGAAAAAAAACGTATACATATGAAAATAACACTAAAATCTACTCAGCATAATGCCACGGCAAACAGCCAAGCTGGTTTTCAGTGGGGTCCTACCTTAAATCTGTCAAAAAAACATTACTTAAGACATTAAAATCATAATCAATAACTTGTCACTAGCTGAACTAACTTAACTTATAACTTTGCATTTCTTCTTCAAATGAGGAATTTATTCGTCAAAAATTTCAGTCGACTTATCGTCGAGGTTTCATTGATAGTAGGTATCGTTTTCGTATGGAAATGCTACCACATCGACGTAATTCGGGTACGACTTTTTATGTCAAGTCCTTTACACACAAAAACCTTTCACTGACAACGATAGCGCGTTGGTCACGTGACGTTTCCGGTAATACTCGGTCCTTTTATTACACCCTTATCGGACCGGTACAAATCCGATAATTTTTATTGTCGAAGTTGTACAGTGTATACCTACAACCCTTTTGTGTTTAGGGTACCGTACCTCAAAGGAAAAAGAACGGAACCCTTATAGGAACACTTGTTTGTGTTTCCGAGCTCATATAACCTAGACCTTTTTAAGGCACGAGTGCATGAATAGGCACCTTCTAGGTGAGCTTGCTTCATCGTCGGCCTCATCTTTGCCCCCTGGCTAGATGCTGGCCAAGAGCGATCCCATTTTTAATAAAAAAAAAAGAAAAAACACTTTGTTGTCCGTCTATCCGTCTGTTTGTGTCTGTCTGTCAAGACCCTTTATCTCGGAAACTCGTGGAGGTATCGAGTTTAAATTAAAACCATATACTCGGGTCTATTGTCCTTTAAAGCTGTGAAAAAATCTAACTTCTTACTTAAGATTTCAAGCTTACATGGTCATTTACATTAGAATTACCATTTAAAACGGGATATTTACCATGTATATTTGTATTTTTGAGTTCCCGATATTTCGGCACTGTTGCAAGCGCCATTATCAAGGATTAACTGACGTGCTGCGAGTTTTAGTTGTGGTCTACCCACACACCATAGCGACCCTCTTCCTGGTTCGCTTTTTTCGCACAGTGTCACCGTCACTACCACCGTCCGCCTTTTCGAGTTTAGTGACAAGGTGGTGTGTGGGTAGACCACAACTAAAACTCGCAGCACGTCAGTTAATCCTTGATAATGGCACTTGCAACAATGCCGAAATATCGGGAACTCAAAAATACAAATATACATGGTAAATATCCCGTTTCAAATCGTAATTCTAAACTTCTTAGTTGACGTAAAAAAAGATACAGACGTATATGCCGCAAAAATCGTATATTTCGACATTCAAGGGAATAAAAATGTATCAGGTATTTTCAGTTGACCTAGAACTATGAAATTTGGCAAGTAATATCGTCGTGTAGTTACTACAAGTGCAGTTAAAAATCTGAAACTATTCATTTGTAATTAAATCATAAAACTTAGTCTTTTTTTAAAGTACGTAATTTGTACTGAATCCTCTGTGGGCGAGTCCGACTCGCACTTGTCCTGTTTTTTTGTAGAATTAATATGATGGCAATAATAAGTGTTAGTTGTAAATGCTTTCGTAATATTATTTTGGTGAACAAGTTACGACGGTGGCAAACAAGCCTAGTATCTGCCTAATGGCAAGTATACGGCGTAGCCTATAGACGCTAAACAATTACAAGCGAGCTGGCCAACCTTTTACAAAATGGAAATGTAAAATTGTTTTTTTAAAGATTATGTACTTGGCCAACTCACTGGGTGACCGCTTGTAGTGTCTGTCTAGATATAAGTCATGTATCATGCTATAATGAGTTAGTCTGTAAGAAGAGTTTGACGAGTAAACATGTAATCATCAATCGTATTTTATTATAAATACATCGATCCCTACATGGCGACCCTGTCAGGAGGTAGCTTAGCAGTCGCTAAGCCAAGTTAGAGGCCTTCGGGCGGCTTGAGAACTTCTAACAGTGAAGTTGCCCACTCACGTGGCAAGTCTAATTCCAATAAGATCTGGTTTCCCCTCGGGTTGGAAGGTCAGATGGCAGCCGCTTCCGTAAAAAATAGTGCCTACGCCAAATCTTGAGATTAGCGGACCCCGGGCATCCTTCAGGATGCAACTGTACCGGGATAACGCTAGGAGGATGATGATACTTGGCCAGCTCAAATTTTGCTTAGTAGAAACGCGCAATAAATAAAATAATAAATAATAAATAAATATTAGAGGACAATCTTACACAAATCGAACTAGCCCCACAGTAAGCTCAAGAAGGCTTGTGTTATGGGTACTAGACGACGATATATTTAATAGATATAAATACTTAAATACATAGAAAACATCCAAGACTCAGAAACAAAATATTCATGCTCATCACACAAATATTTGCCCTGACCGGGATTCGAACCCAGGACCGTCAGCTTCACAGGCAGGTACCTACTAGGCTAAACCGGTCGTCTGAATAGCAATATTGATATCATAATCATTATGCAAAATATGGAGTCAGACTGACCTTCTAGTAATTAACTAGAGAATCAGCATAACACATCGTTATAACGTGCCGTTACCAACTAACTTCCTTTATCTTGGATCCTTCTCAGCCCTTAAGGGGCTCCACGCGCTGTTTATTGATTTTGACGAGTTTTGAGTTACTGCTCCGTCAAAACTATAGATATATTTATGGCACAAACGGTTATTGGTTCTTCAATTCTTTATATACTCGTTGTTTTTCTTGTAAGAGCCAATTTAGAAAATAATAATAAAGGATTCTTTATTCAGATAACTCAGATCCATTGGTTAGTAATTACATGTGAATAAAGCAAACACATTACATGTGAATAAGGTAAAACTTACTAGTTATTTTTTATAATTTATTGAAACGTAGTCCAAAAAAGCGCTATTTTCGATAGTGCGTTGTTTATGAACTTATATATACAGGGTGTCCCACGGCTATGCCACATGGAGGGAAAGTACCTTGAATATTGTAGATGGAACATTTTACTGAAAGAAGACATTATTTTAATTTTAAAAACAATTTAAACTGCATTCACAGATATTTAAATAATAATTAAACCATGAACCGGGAATCGAACCCGTTACACAAGAAAAATAATTACCCTGTAGCTTTATCATACCAATCGAAAGGCTTCATCATATGGATTATTGCTAAATAACATAGTATCAGAAATAAAAGGAAGACCACGAATTTTAACATTTTTAATACAAAATTAATCAATTGATCACGTGTAAAGGGTTCGATTTCCGGTTCAACCACAAAATTATTTAAATATCTGTGAATTCAGTTTAATTTTTTTTAACATTCAAATAATGTCTTCTTTCAGTAAAATGTTCCATTTACAATATTTAAGGTATTTTCCCTCGATGTGGCATAGCCGTGGGACGCCCTGTATATGAAATGTACATTGAACTGTTCCTTATTGACGTCTCTAGTACTTTAGTAACGTAAGATAGATTTTTATTTTAAACTCACTTCACAAAAGTTACGTCAAAAAAACTAATTTTTGGTCTAAAATTGCCAAAGTTTGATGCCATATATCTCGAATACAGTGAGTTTTGAAGTAAATACGGTATACTATTTCGGGTTTGTTCTTAATCTCTTTTTCTTTCTAATTTCATAATCTAAATAACGCATTGATTGTAATTTTGCTGATATCGGAAACTTAAATTGTACTCTTGATTATTGCTATACTGACCTGGTATCTTAACTTAATGATGTTGCACGCCCGTTATTGAGATACAGGCAGGACTTGCGTTATCTAACTTTATGTTCTTATTAATGTATTAGCTTAGTATCTTGTTGGTGTGTCAAATAAAATAAATAAATAAAATAAATACGATAAACCATAAAAACATGAGAAAATGGAGTTACAGATCGAAGGTCATTGGGATCTAGGAGGCCCTTAATTCGGGACACTAATACTAATGGCTATTATCAGTTTACACAACTCGCCCGGGAGTTTGAGAACCGCTGATTAGTGCTATCGTATCTCTAGTCTCCCAAAGTTTGCGGATCTCAACTATGCCGATGGAACCTGAAAAACGATAGGATGTCAAGGGAAGTCGTTTAACTGCTATCATAGACAGCAGCCAGGATAAACGGGTAACGTGCCATCTAAACCACGGGGCGCTCAGTTAATAACCACTCAATGCGGTCACCCATCCAGGAACTGACCTTTTTTTTTGCGTTGGGGGAATGCTTTGCGCACCGTCTGCCCGGACGAGGGGGGACCGGACGGGTGTGTGGGACTCCTGGGCAGAAGGCCCAGACTACCCACTAAACCTCCAACGATTGTCCGACGACATCGTTTCCAGGGAGGGCCAGAGGTTCGCTTGACGCATTTCACTTTGACCCTCGCGACACGCCCGATATGCGGGTCTGGCCAGGGCGAGCGTCCCGGGACAATTTCGGGGCGCTTCAATCCCAAGGACTTAAAGGATGGTTAGGGTCCCCCGACCCTACCACCCGGTCCACTATGGCGGGGGGAGCAAATGCGGCCATTGTTTCCCATGACCTCTCGCTATCGAGCATTTTCGATACAATGGTCGGCAGCGAGAGGTCCCCGCCCGATGTAGCGGTCAAATCATGCCGCTGTGGCCCCCACGCCGTGCACACCTCCAGTGTGTGGCGCACATCGTCTACTGCTGCGCCACACCCATGGCAGCGGGGGCTTTCCTCGCGACCAGCAACTCGGTACAGGTACTCCCCAAAGCACCCGTGTCGTGTAAGGACCTGAACCAGATGAAAGTCAAGTTGCCCGTGTCTACGGTCGACCCACCTTTGGAAGTTAGGCAGAATTGCCTCTACAGTTAGTCTGCCAGACGTAGACAACTGTAGATCTACCCTCCATCTCAGGAGAAAGGCGGCCATGGCAGCGTCCCGAAACCCTTCTACCTCCAGTTGGTTAGGGAATTCTCCCCTGGCCCTCAATTCCGCACGGTATCGATATACCTCGGCTAATACCTCCGCCTGCAGTTCCCAGGGCGGGTCACCGGCCATTAGAGTGGCTGCCGCCCAAGATACCGTGCAGTACTCTCTACACGCCCTCACGCTGATTACCCTTTGCGGTCGCCTTAATAGAGTCTTGTTTTTCGGCGTGAGGGCATCCATCCACACAGGATCCAGGAACTGACCTCGGCCGATGTTGCTTAACTTAAGGTTCGATGTTAAATATTGTCATAGGTTTCGTCCGATTTTACTGAGTAGGATAATTAGCTCTTCATTTGGCCCAAATCCGACGGATAGGACCTTCACGTAAGCGGCTTACTAAGCTTGTATTTATTTTTGAACGTTTGGTGTCTAAGGATCCCTTGAAAAAACGTCGAGATAAGATAGATAGATAGATAGATAGAAATCGTTTGTTCATGTAAAAACAATTACATAATACAGTTCACAAAATGCGCCAAACTGTAGCGAACAGTTTGTTGGCGCGTCGCGCTCAGTTTACTTTTTAACATAAGGTAATTGTTGTTTACAAATGTGAGTTATCTTATTCTATTTTATTAGGTACTAATGAATTTACGAGGGCATGCAAGTTACAAGACGTTGGGAACTTTAAATATTAAATAAATAAATACATTACACATTTCACATTATGTAGTGTAATTTACTACTTATTAATTTCTGTTTCCCAGAAACCATATTTCCAATAACTAGTTTCAAATTTCATAAACAGAACTCACTTAGTTACTGTTTAGATCTAAGTCTCGAACTTGGCCTTATCCGACGTAGCAATACAATTATAAGTTACCAAGTTGCGTCTTGGCCGGCATGGCGCAAGTTGCCGCCAACTTTCAGGTTGCCGATTGGTGCTATCCAAAAGAGCGTCCCTTGGTAAACAGAATCGTCTTATTGAAAGAAAGAAAGAAAGAAAAACATTTATTCGTGACGATACAAACATAAAATATAGATCATCATCATTTCAGCCGAAAGATGTCCACTGCTGAACATAGGCCTCCCTCAAGGTTCGCCATTTAGACCGGTCCTGTGCCGTTCGTTTCCACCGGATCCCCGCGACCTTCACCAGGCCATCACTACACCTTGTCGGAGGCCTACCGACAGCTCGTCTTCCAAAAATATAGATAAATAAATGTAATTAAAAGAACATGGAATCGCCACAAAAAGGTTTCGCCTCAGCGTAATGCCGACTCAGGGAGCTGGCGCTGATCTCCCGGCGAAACCTAGGTTGTTAATGACGGTGTGTGTAGCACGCTTCGCCTAAAAATTTAACGCGACCTATTACAACTTGACACCGCCGTCTTGTCACGTCGGGCCGTCACATGAATGTCCAACTGTCAAAAGGTACGTCCAAAAATGGCGGAGCCTGCTACACACATTCACGACTATATTGTGACATTCGTAGTAACTTAGGTCTTTGTGTCAGTAGAGAATCGATATGCCTGTTATCAATTGCAATATCGTCTGAGTATTGCGGTAGAAGTAGGTAATGTTTTCTACTTATTGTCTCAGCTTAATAAATGTATTTTCTTTCCGGAAATTTTACTGGTGTTCTGGAGCGCTTGTGGCCCAGCGGCGTCCACGCACTGCGTGTATGCGAAGTTAAGCAAGGCAAGTTGCTCCCCGCTGTTGATCCCCGCTGCTGATTATAATAGCCTCCTGAGACCCACCATACAAATAAAAATACAATCGAATTTGAACCTAACAGTTCCGATTACAAATTTGAATTTTATTTTATGTCAAATCAATCAAACCAAAACAGATGCAACTCTATCACTTCAAAATTTAACTTATTTTCCGTAGACCATATTTTGTCCTTTATATAGGACGCGGGGTCTTAGGAGGATAGCAGTCGTTAAGCCAAGTTAGAGGCCTTCGGGCGGCTTGAGGCCTTCTAAGAGTCAAATTGCCAGCTTACTTGACAAGCCTAAGTCCAAAAAGGTCTGGTTTCCTCTAGGGTGAAAAGGTCAAATGACAGTCGTCTCCATAAATACTAGTGCCTATGCCAAATCTTCGGACCCCGGGCATCCTTCAGGATGTAACTGTGCTGGGATAACGGTAGGAGGATGATGAGATTTTACTGGTGTCCTCACTTGTATTCGGTAATATCTGATTGTATGGCAAATATCACAAGTTTTTATGAAACAACAGATCCCGCCTTAACATGCGTGAGTTTGCAATTAACCATCCCGCTCTCTACGAATGCTTTATAATTTTCTAAATATATACTACATTAAAAAAAATCCCGTCGAGCTTTATTTTCCTTTTTTTACTCAGCCTACTAAAAGAATTAAGCCATAATTAAGTTCAAATGATGGTATTTTAGCTTATCTAAACTTTGTCAAGAGGAAATTTAATAAAACTACACACAGTCAGATATTTATCTCGATTTGTCTAAAATAGTAGATTGTTTCTCAAGGGAGCAAAATTATATATTTACGGCGAGGGCGGTATATTGAATTCTGAGTGAAGCGAAAGATTCTAAAATATAATCCTGAGCGTAGCGAGGAATTCTAAAGTAGAATCTTGAGCGTAGCGAGGGTTTCAAGTGTTTTCGCCCAAGACGGAAATAATTTTGCTACCGTGTGACACGTACTGATTTTCACACCGTCTATAAGGCCCGCTGCTAAAAACATGCAATATCTTACAAATAATTTTACTACAGAGTGTCACATACTGCTTTTCACACCCTCTATGAGGAAAAGAGTCATTGTTGCCCTCAAATGAGGGACGAAAAGTACATCTTTGATCCCTCATTCGAAGGCATCAATAACACTTTTCTGAATAGCAGGTGTGAAAAAGCCATTCCCGAAGTGGTGTATCCAGTTTATCGTGCGCGAAAGACGTAAGCGTGTCTTTTTCGCGGAAGTCGTGGCTGACCGAATCGAGGCATCCCCTTAATAAGTAATAAATAATAAATAAATAAATAAATATTAGAGGACAATCTTGCACAAATCGAACTAGCCCCACAGTAATCTCAAGAAGGCTTGTGTTATGGGTACTAGACGACGATATATTTAATAGATATAAATACTTAAATACATAGAAAACATCCAAGACTCAGAAACAAATATTCATGCTCATCACACAAATATTTGCCCTGACCGGGATTCGAACCCAGGGCCGTCAGCTTCACAGGCAGGTGCACTACCCACTAGGCTAAACCGGTCGTCAATATCGTAATCTTACCTGTATAGCGTTGATTCCAAGCAAAATATTGTAGAAAAGCTGAATGGAGTTATTATGTAAATCAAGAGTAAGGTACTATTAAGTTATTTGCGGGTATAACGCTCTTATACTGAAATTACAGTAATTTAACCCTTATAAACGGTGGGAGTTTATGATTTAAAAGGCGTAATGTATGGCATGGTTGACAGGGCGTGTTTAAAGCTCTGTATAATGCGATCGTGTCCAAGAGGTTGATTAAACAATTAGCGTGAAAACCAATTTTAAAAATATCGGCCCAAATCCAAATCGACCAACTGGGGCACCACGGACTATCTTGTCAGCGCAAATATTTTTTTTAAGATAGGTAGGGCACAGCAAAATGTCATCTCACTCGAATTTGGAGCAGCCCAACTGGGGAAGTACCTCCGCCTTGCAGAAGACCACAGCCATAATAACATTATCTACTATACAAATATGTAGTGTTGTGTTCCTGGAGGCGAGCAAGGTTGTCAGAGCTCCCGAGGATGCACTGTGTTGAGAGCGAGGGACCTAAATGTATTCCTTCTGCTGTCAACACAGTGCATCCTCAAATCTTATAAAGGGTCGGCAACGCGTGACTGCTTTGGAGTTGCGGGCTTCTATTAGCTGTGTAATTTTGCGATTCAGCGAGGAAATGCTGCCAGCATCCTTGGTACCATGCCACAGGGGCCTATTTTAAAATTCGACTTAGTTTTTGTTGTATATAGTTATTGATTAAGTTAGTATTAAGTTGTTATTTATTTTATTCTGTAATAATTTTTATTTTTATAACTTTCTAATAATAAATTCTAGTTTAAAACACATATTTTTCATAATAATATATGTATGTATTGTACTTTTTAAATTTATTGGTTCGTATTAACAAATAAATTATATACCCCGCCCAAATTGGTACATCATCTTTTATTTTTATTTCACCAATTATCCTACTTATTGTTAATGCATGCCTCTTTTGTCTGCTTAGCCATTAATGAGCGGAACATTTCAATCCAACTAAAAGCACTTAACTTAAATGTTATTATTAAATGTCCAGGTCGGTTCAGATCATAAATTAGTTAAGTCCGTTTTAGTTTCAGACCGTATATAGTCGCCGTCATAAATATGTATATATTTTAGGACTTTATTGCCCAGAGATACGGTCTAAAAGTGTACACGTAAATTATTATCAGCGGAATTTTCGCGGTAAAACAAAATACTGTCACAATTTAGCTAGTGTAAGAAACTTTTAGAATGAAGGAAAAATTGAAAAATTTTGGCACCGAGCAGAATTCGAACCTGCGACCTCCCGGCACTCGCGGCCAGTCGCTCTAGCCAACTGAGCTATAGGTGCAATCGCTACCCAGTTCCAAATTCATCAACCCTTCATATTAAGCAGTACCGCTGCTAACGTAAACTATTTTTTATACAAATGCCTTAAGGGAGGCGTACAGCGACATCTACCAGAAGACTTATGCTTCATTAACGGCACTACCGTTTCAAATCATATTGAGAATCGTCAGTGACGATGCGCCATCCCATACCCAAATTTAGAATGAAGGAAAAATTGAAAAATTTAGGCACCGAGTAGGATTCGAACCTGCGACCTCCAGGCACTCGCGGCCAGTCGCTCTAGCCAACTGAGCTACAGGTGCAATCGCTGCCCAGTTCCAAATTCATCAACCGTTCCAAAAAAAAAGTAAGAAACGTTTATTTATCGATATCTAGCATTATTATATTTGTAACATAATGACGATGTATTTACATTATTTTAAAATCATTCGCGACAGTTAATTTAAAATATGCAAAATGACTGATAAGTTATGGGACTGTTTTATATGAGTTATTCCAGTTATGTTATATATTTTAAAGCTCCCTTGACGTCGAGTGAAGTTGAACGTTCCTTTAGTATACATAATAATGATAATACAACAACAAGATCCATGTTTTTTAGTTAAATGTTAGCATAACTAACACTAGCTACATTGAACACTAGCTAGCTACAGTATTTTGTTTTGCCTCGAAAATTCCGGGCTCTGATTATGATGCTGACGGTACATCATAGTCCTCGTCAGAAAAGCGTCATTTCCTTGTTGACGCCTTTAGAAATCGGTGTTATTGACAATGACGAACATTTTGGTAAATAATGGCACATCATCATTCTCCTAGCGATTGCCCGGTTGTGCGCTAAGGAGTGCGGGATCGGCTTTGACACCTAATCGCAAGATTTGGCTGAATCACCAGTTTTAAGGAAGGGACTGCCACTGTAATATCACTACATAGTATAAAACAAAGTCGCTTTCTCTGTCCCTATGTCCCTATATCCCTATATCCCTATGTATGCTTAAATCTTTAAAACTACGCAACGGATTTTGATGCGTTTTTTTTAATAGATAGAGTGACTCAAGGGGAAGGTTTATATGTATAATACATGCATCAGCATTGCACCCGTGCGAAGCCAGGGCGGGTCGCTAGTATCAAATAAGTTACGTACATAAGTTCCAAGTAAATAAAACGCAGTGGTAGGGTTAGGTTCACTAATATATTGATTTAATCTTTATTGCACAAAAGAAACCTTATCGTATAAAAGGCGGACTTAACGCCATATAGCATTCTCTACCAGTTAACCTTACGGCGAAGTGGAAAAAATTGTTGGCGGTGCAACTAACAACTAACGAAGCTCAAAATGATTTCAAAGGAATAGAGTGAAAATCATAAAACAAACAAATGAAGAGGTTTTAAGCATCGTGAAAGAGATGAGAACTATCCTAAAATCAATACAGAAGGAGAGGAAGGATGATTGGACACCTGATGCGGCATGACAGCGTTTTTGTTAACGCTTTGGAGCTCAGAATTGAAGCAATAAGGGGTTGAAGTAGACCCAGATTGACGTACTTCAACCAAGGGAAGGAAAAAATTGGTGCCGCGTTGTCCAAATGGGTCATTGTCAGTTGTAAACAAAAAAGTTGTCCACCCGGTGGTCAATAGTTAACGGCTTATGTACATATAACTTATGTTTTTATTACATGGATTTATAGTTACGGAAACACCGTTTGTGCGGGTTACTAGACCAATCCAAAATTAAGCTTTGTGGTCCTTAACATTTGGCATGTCCACCGAAAAGACGCGAACCTAAATCTGACAATTACCCAAATGTGGAACAAGCGCCATCTAAGTCACGGCAATTGAACCCGGGACCTCGGGCTTGGCTATTATCGATTTAGATCATAAGGCTATCTAACTTACCGCATAGTTCACAGCTCCACCGATAGTGGGCGCTGTTATTAATGTACAATTTAAGTATTTAAACGAATATCGCTCTAAACACCTTCTTTTCCAAATAGACACGATAGAATCAACACGCATCTTATTATTACCTAAAACCCATTTCGACACCCCAGTCTGGTCCACGAAGGAACACACGTCGTATTAGGAGGTCAAAAGATTGCCAGAGAATCGGGAAGACTGGCGATTACTCCACCGACAAGAGCGTAGCTCTTAAGTTTAATGATGGTGAGAGTGTAAAAATGTACATATATTAGTGAACTCGACTGTACGATTCCATGATCATCATCATCATCATCATCATATCAGCCGAAAGACGTCCACTGTTGGACATGGGCCTCCCCCAAAGAGTGCCATAATGACTGGTCCTGCGCCACCCGCATCCAGCGGAAAATCAGCATGTTAGCCGATGTTCGAACTCCAGTCATCATCATCATCATTTCAGCCGAAAGACGTCCACTGCTGAACATAGGCCTCCCCCAAGGCTCGCCATTCAGACCGGTCCTGTGCCGTTCGTTTCCACCGAACTTCAGTAATGACGCATATATTTACAAATTTACATAATTAATAAAATAAAATAGCCTTTGAAACACGAACTAGTTACCTGAACGCTTTTAACCTTCTGCAAAAACGCTTTGTTAAATTTGTATGCGAATGATGAATAAAGCAATTTCAGTAAAATGTTACAACCTGAAACCGCAGTCACGATTCCATTTGCAAAGCAACAAAACCGTTCAAAAACTATGCAAGCGATATCGAATTAGAACGCATTCGAGCGATTGGCACCTCGCGATAATTGTATTCCGATCAGTTTCATAAACACAATGTCCATTGTCATCCTCGTATAGAAAAGCTGGTAGCTCGGCTGTGAACAAGAGACGATGTATTGTGCGACGTTAGCGGGAACGCGACTGAGTCCTTCCATTGTTAGCGCCGCGTCAACACTTTCCGTTTGGAATGAATGCTAAACTGGGCCGAGCGTTACTTCGCTTTTACGAAATTCATATGAAAATGTGACAATAACCAGCTATTTAAGTAACTCGGTAATGACATTTACTAGTGTTTCAGCGCATTTCTGGAGTATGAATGCTTGCATGTGTTAAATTTAATTTTAAGCTGGCTTTGCGTGTTAAAATTGTGGCGGAAATTCGTCTTCTATCTGATCTTATATGTATTTATGTCACACCTGGCCATAAAGTAGCAAATTACCGCATGCTCCGCGCGCGGAAAATCCCACTTCCTGGCCAGGGGGTGACATAAAATTTTGTACTTACCTCGGGTGGTAATTAAGAAAGCCTCAGATCGCATAATTATCAAATACTGCGATCTGAGACATTCTTTGTTTTACCGCCCTTAGTAAATAATGTACTATTGTCAGTCTAGTTGAAAAATGGTGATATAGTGGAATCCGCATAAAGCGACAGTCAAGGGACCGGTGATATTATGTCGCACTAACAGATCGTCGCACTAAACTGACTGATTTACTTTGAAATTTTTGGTATGAAATCTAATGTGCGGTGATTTCGAAGTCGTTAAAAGCGGTAAAATGTTATATACGAGTAGAATCCGCTTACAACGCGGATTCTACTCGTACTGTAGTTACATATTATGAAATGAAATCTTTTATTTCAGGTCTTTATCGACCCATATTAATTAATTTATGTTAGTAACATTAATACTTATACTTAGGTTAGTAGACAGGGGTATTATTTAATATACTTAGCTACAGATTTTACTTGCCCAACCCAGTACTGAAGCAATGCGCAGTCAAATCTGTTAGCTACCATGTTCAGGATGCTGTTGTGACTTTTCCTAATCCGTCCCATTAATGACACAATTTTGTAGCGCATTATAGCGTAAAAGTCATTATAAAGTCACATATTATGCAGTGGAGAGAGTGACCTTGCCTTGGTTTTCAGATACGAAAGAATTAGTGAAAAAAAAAGTCTTGTATACTGATCGCAGTCTCAGTGCCTTTACCATGAGTTTGCATGACCTTACTCGCTAGCGACTGCGTAAACGATTTCGTATGCTGATTCTTAGTTCTATTGCGTAACCGCCATAGGCGCTGTACCTTTGCCCATACATTTTTTACGCAGTCGCTAGCGAGTACGGTCATGTAAATTCATGGTAAAAGCAGGAGCGCTCGTGGCCCAATGGCGCCCGCGTACCGCGTGCGATATGCGAGGTTAAGCAATGTCGGGCCAGGTCAGTTCTTGGATGGGTGACCGCTTTGAGTGGTTATTATCTGAGCGCTCTCTATGAGTCTGTCTATGATAGCAGTCGTTAAGCCGAGTTAGAGGCCTCCGGGCGGCTTGAGAACTTCTAACAGTCAAGTTGCCCACTCACTTGACAAGGGGGGTCGAAGTTGCACCACGTCCGTAGGGAGTACCGACCGCTACCCTACACGTGGCCCCTGGGTGGTGCTAAAAGTGCAACAAAAACTGGCAACCGTACTGTCTTCTCGAAGATCTCACGGTTCAAAATAATTGCCATACGATAAATAAATATAAATATGGTAAAAGCACAGGTGATCTCAGGTAGGGCTCTTTACTTGGCCCAGAGGCTGATCTTGGTTATACAATTAGGAAATGCGGCGAGCATTCTGTTAATGACACCCTGGGCAAGTTTAAGTTGTGTTCAGGCCATTTTGCTTATGAAACTTATTGATTAATGAATCAAAACTTAAACTTGCTAACTGCTTATCGACTTAACCTCGTGAGGCCCCGTGTCATATAGGTACTACATAAAATACGATACGATTACGTTACGATTAGATACGATTTTGAACTATCCCTAAATTTATTAAAGTCCAGATTATTTTGTAAATTTTTGAAGGTCAGGCCTCAGGAGGTTAAACGTGACTTAATCGAAGTACGAGTATTAGAAAATTATAACGTGCTGTTTTCAATTTAGGTTTACTCTACATTATAGTACTTATAAATAAATATTTGTGGACAATCTTACACAAATCGAGCTAGTCCCAAACTAAGCAAAGCTTGTACTATGAGTACTAAGCGACGATATACATACTTATATAGATAAATATATAATTAAATACATAGAAAACATCCAAGACTCAGGAACAAATATTTTTGTTCATCATAAATGCCCTGGCCAGGATTCAAACCCGGGACCTCCAGCTTCGTAGGCAGGGTCACTACCAACAACGCTAAAGAGGTCGTCAAATGTATGGTGATGATTAATACATTATAGTTCTTCATTAAGTACTATAATGTACATTATGTTCTACTTCATTATCTACTTTGTAACACGGCAAAACCTTCGCGGTGCGTTCGCTGGCGCACTGGCCGGTGAGAAAGAAAAAAGTACACATTTTTCACGGCCGTGTTTTGTTTTGGTTGATGAAAATTTTGACTTGGAGCGTGCTATTTCTTGAAAACTGTTCTAATACTTATATAAATAAACTTGAGTTGTAACTTGAAGAATAGTGATATATACGACGCACTTTTTCTAAATTCACCTATAAATATTGTATATAGTTCATATTAATCATACAAGGGCTGCCACTTACGCAGCCCTTTCTACTTGGATACAATTACTAGCGATTACATCGGGTGCCAGCAATGTACATACTTTCGTCGGTGCTGTCTCGACGCTAGCTGCCGATGCTGTACAGCCTTAGAAGTTACCATATATCTACACAACTAAGCGGAAACTCACAGACCACCTTCCAGTTTGCAGACTTCCTCAACATAACACTTACAGGCCAGTGACTTGTGTTTTCTTATGCCGCCGTACTGACTGAACTAGTTAAGTTAACCCATTTTTGTATACATACCTTTTTTTTTTTATTATATTATATTGTACATTATAGTTCTGAGTAGTTTTATTTATAACCCGCCGGCTAGCCGGGCTACAGTGGCGCCCATAGGGTTGTTCAGTCAGTACGTGGGTCTTTAAGGACTTGGATTGGGTTATGTACATACTTGTAAATACATTACGCGTTTGTGCATAACTTAGTTTATTAACTGTTTTGTCTTATTTTTCTTTTCTTTTCTTGTGTATAGGTTAAGTCTAATAGGTATTTTTTTTATATCCGTGCTTCACTTGCAGCTTGCATTTTAACGTTTTTTATATATATGTGTGTAATATAACTGTATGTCTGTCTGTAGGTACGTTTGTAAATAATTTATTCTGTTTTATTTTTACTACGGTTTTTAGTACTTACTTACAAGTATGGATTTCTCGAACGTAAATGTAAATATGTTGAATAAGTCGGAACTTACTTATGAAGTAAGTATTCGACATGAAAAGCCGCTCGACACGGTTGTAGAGTTGCGACAACAGTTGGTTGGCTTGTTGGGGAAATATGTGCCTGAGGATTTGTCCACTACTTATTCAGTTGCTGATGACTTGGTAGGCACTGAAAAATCGCTGACGTACATTGAGGACAAAGTGATTCTATACGAAAGTACTTGTGATCCGAAACTTGTAAATAGAATAAACTCATTTTTTGTACATATTTACTTGCGCCTTCAGCGTATCGACATCTCGGATGAAGCGGAGCGTAACAGTCGTACATATAAAAGTCTGGTGTCTAAATTTAGTAATTTGAAGACGCGTTTTGATTTTATATATAGTAAGAACAGTGATTCGCAGTCTTCTTATGTCACTGCAAGTTCTGACAAGTGCTCAGAGAGTAAAATAATCGTGCATTGTGACCGCGGTGTAACGAGTGAGTTACGTAAATTCACATACGCGGGCAAGGGTTGTCCACGCAGTTTCGTACAGAAGGTTGAGGAATTCGCGATATCTAGGAACTTGTCTACTAGTTCATTACTGTCGCATTCTTATGATTTATTCACTGACGCAGCACTTCACTGGTTTCGTGCTTACAAGGACAGTTTTACCTCTTGGGAAAGCTTAAAAGTGAAATTGTTTGATGATTTTGGTATAGTTGACTATGACTATAAGCTACTACGTGAAATTCAAGATAGAACCCAAGGCAAGGATGAGTCCGTTGTGGGGTACTTCGCCATTATGAGTGGTTTATTTACAAAGCTTAGCTACACTATGCCTGAGGCTGACCAATTAAAGATTTTGCTCAGGAATATTCGCCCGGAATACGATTGTATGGTAGCTCAAGCGGATATTAAAACGATTGAGAACTTAAAAGCTGTATGTAAAAAATACGAGGCTTATCTTGAACGCTCAAGGAACTTCAGGGAGCCTCCTACCATTAGCTCGTCTTCTTTGACTGACGATTTTGTATATAAGCCTGTAAATAGTAATACTGTAAATATAATTAACTCGAGTAAGCAATTTTGTGTGCGCTGTAGAGTGAATAGTCACTCCTTACGCATGTGCAAAGAACCACGCAAACTTGTGTGTTTTAAGTGTGGTCTAGCGAATTACCGTAGCACTAACTGCCCTAATTGTAACAAGCTTGTTACACAAACTAAGACCTTGCCAAAAAACGAGTAAATGAGGATCAAAGAAATGTACATAATGATTGTAAATATTCGCGTGATGAATGGGAAGACTGGCTATCATTTGTGCGTCTTTTTATGTTATCAAGCAAAACTTCTTTGATCCTCTTTGACGATCAAAACGACAATGAACGCCCTTATGTAAATATAAATGTAAATAATTTAACACTCTGTGGGCTACTAGATAGTGGCAGTAGTATTACTATTCTGGGCAATAACTCTCATGACACTTTACTTGAAAGAGGTTTCGTATTGAACTCATCGTGCAAAATCTCAGTGCGAGCCGCTAATGGTCAATCTGTGCAATCTATTGGTTGCATAGACCTTCCTGTACATTTTAATGACCATTTCCTTCACATTACCGCACACGTTATCCCAGACATTTCTTCACATTTGATACTGGGGATAGACTTTTGGAAAGGTTTTAATCTTTTGCCTAGTTCACTCAAAAATACTGTACTAAAACGACCTTCAAATTGTACATCATTAACTACTGACAGCCCTAAGCAAGTACTTCCGTTTGAGGACTTGTCTGAGGAGCAGCAGGCTCAAGCGAATATTATCATCTCACGCTTTTGCGAGGCGTCTACACAGTCCAGTCCACTTGGTCGAACGCATTTGATCGAGCATCGTATCGACACTGGTGACCATGAACCTATTAGACAGCGATGCTACAGACTCTCGCCTGAAAAACAAAAGGTATTAGTAGAAGAGGTCGACAATATGCTAAATTTGGATATTATAGAGCCCTGCGAAAGCCCGTGGTTGAGTCCTGTCCTTGTTACCCCTAAAAAAGACGGTAGTTGGAGATTTTGTTTGGATAGCAGAAAACTAAATGCTATTACTAAAAAGGACGCATATAAATTACCGTTTATCAATGAGATTCTTGACAATCTACGCGATGCTAAGTACTTGTCAAGTATCGATATTGCTAAGGCGTTTTGGGAGATACCTCTACGTGAAGAAGACAGAAATAAAACGGCATTTTATGTACAATCTCGGGGTATGTTCCGCTTTAAGGTTACTCCATTTGGTTTAACGAATGCACCAGCAACGCAGCAGCGTTTAATGGATCTTTTATTCACACCTGAATTTGAAAACCGCGTTTTCTGGTATCTAGATGATATAATCGTGATATCAAACACGTTCGAAGAACACATTTCTCTATTAAATCGTGTTTTAGAAAAACTAAAGTTTGCTCAACTTACGATTAACTTTGAAAAGTCTGCTTTCTTTCGGCGTGAGCTAAAATACCTCGGATATATTGTAGACCACAAGGGCTTACGCACGGACCCGGATAAAGTCAAAGCAATACTAGACATTCCCGTCCCTACTAGTAGACGCGAACTAAAAAGGTTTCTCGGTACTGCTAGCTGGTATAGGCGCTTTGTACCAAATTTTAGCACACTAGCTGCACCACTTAACTTACTCACATCTACTGGAAAAAAGGCTCCTCCATTTCGTTGGAATGATGAAGCCAACGATGCCTTTAATAAAATAAAACAAGCACTTGTGTTAAGCCCTATATTGACGTGCCCTGATTTTTCTAAAACGTTTTCAGTTCATTGCGATGCTTCAAATTTTGGTCTTGGAGCTATGTTAACGCAAGAGGAGAACGGAGTTGAAAAGCCTATTGCATATTTTAGCCGTTCCTTATCAAAGCAACAGCAAAATTATTCTATTACGGAACGCGAGTTACTAAGTGTCATTGTTGCGCTGGAACATTGGCAATGCTACTTAGATAATGGTCAAAAATTCATTGTATATACTGACCACGCAGCTTTGAAGTGGTTTTTAAATTTGGATAACCCTTCTGGACGACTAGCTCGTTGGAGCGTTCGTTTGTCAGCTTATAACTTTGAGATTAAACATAAAAGGGGGAAGGACCATGTAGTTCCTGATATTTTATCACGATCAGTACCTGTTGATTTGGTGTATGTTGAGTCTCACGATGACTGGTTTAACAACATCTTACAGGGTTGTCAGGAAAATCCTTCCTCTTTTCCTGATTATAAATATGTAAATAATAATTTGTACAGACTTAAACGCACTAGTTCTTTACTAACTTCTGAATATGACTGGAAACTTGTGATTCCGAAGGAAATGAGGGAAGATATTATCCGCGACAATCATTCCCAGCCCACCGCTGGCCATTTTGGTATTTTTAAAACACACAAGAGGTTATCTCTACGCTACTTTTGGCCTGGGATGTATAGAGATGTATGTAAATATATTTCCAGTTGTGAAATATGTTTAGCGTATAAGTACCAAAATCATCAAACTTTGGGAATAATGGGCAAACCAAAGCAATGTTGCAGACCATTTCAGTGCCTGTCGATTGATCTCGTTGGCACATTACCAATGACTCGTAAACAGAATCGATACATATTGGTTGTCAATTGCTGTTTTTCTAAATACTGCTTAATTTTCCCAATTAAAAAGGCGACTTCGAATATCATATGTAAAATTCTTGAAGACTTTGTATTCTTAGTACATGGTTTTCCTCGAACTATTATTATGGATAATGGTACTCAGTTTATCAGTAACGAATTACAGGAACTTTTTGCTAAATACCAAATTCCTGAGGTACATTTTACCCCTAAATATTGCCCTCAAATTAATAATGTTGAGCGCTATAATCGCACAATTATGTCTGCTATTAGTTCGTTTGTCGAAGATGACCATAGAAATTGGGATCTTAATATTCCTAAAATTCAATTTGCCATGAACACCAGTGTCAATGAAGTGACAGGATTCAGTCCTGCTTTCCTGGTGTATGGCCGAGAGCTCGTTCCCTGCGGCTCATTCTATGGCGTCTCCGGTTCTACTGACGTCGATTACGACGACCTTGTTTTTGCACCGCGTGATAAATACGCCGAAAATTTAGGCCACTTGTCGCCTATTCTAGATAAAGTGCAGGCTGCAATTTGGGATGCACATGAGAAAAATTGTAAATACTATAATTTAAGGCGAAAACATGCAGAGTTTAAGGAGGGTGATATTGTGTGGCGTCGTAATTACCAATTAAGTGATGCTGGCAAATACTTTAGTGCTAAGTTAGCTCCCAAATTTGTAAAGTGTACAGTATTGAGAAAGTTGTCACCTCTTGTATATGAATTGGCAGATCTGAATGGACGTGCAATAGGTAGGTGGCATATTAAGGATTTAAAATTGTAAATATTAGGTCTAAATATTTTTCTGAATTTTCCGTCACTTCCTGTTTTGGAAAATTCTAAATGTCTAGATTTTGTACTGATTCTCATTCCACTTTTATCAAGATCTTTTACTTCAACAACTCCATGAAATATAATTAATAATAGTTTAAAATTTCAGTTTAAACGACACCTTTTGCAAATTCAACAGACACTTGCCCCCGGCAGTCGAGCTGTGCCGTCATATATGTGACGAATGCGTTAATATTATTAGTGGCACTAGCTTTAATAAGGCTGAATACATATTTTAATACATACACATGCCTGTATTATTAATACATTTTTGACATAGTTACCTATTATTTTACATGCGTAAGATTTTTCCTATAAGTTGCACTGCCCACAATCTTTATGCTTTGCCTTAAGGTTGAGTGGTAGATAATGCTTTTGGCATTAAGTATGCCTTTTGTACTATAAGTTTTTCTTTTGTGCAATAAAGATTAAATAAATAAATATATATAAAACAATACTTCATAATCTGTATTCCAAATTAAACACACACACAAATACACAGACATACACACACGCGCACGTATTCTGCCTGAAAACCAGCGTTGTAGTGAACTAGCTGCAACGTTATGCTTTTTAGCATCACATAATTATGTCTGTATGATTATTTTAAGTTAACATGTTAAGTTTAATTTAATTGCTACTGTAAAGTCATGCCTTGTGATGTTAAATAAAATATTTATATGTTTATGTCTATATCTTCTAAATATTTAGTAGTTATGGACCAGCACAGCTCCACTGTGCACGACCAAATTGAATTTGTCATCTCCACTATTAAAATACTCTCATACAGTTCCGGTGCAGATATTACCGGTATGATTACGCCGCTTTGTGCCCGCTGCGGATGTCATACTCAGTCCCTTGAGGTTGCTCTCCAGCTATATTCACAATTCACCTCACCTAAACTCAACCACGAAAAAAGCTCAAGTTTTTCTGTTGCTTGACGTGCGACAGGGAGGGAAAGGCTTTGTTTTTGGTTTGGGGTAAGATCTGCATGAAGCTCGTTTTTTTTGAACCTGACTGTGGCTTTATAGGCCGGGCCCAATAAAACGATAGGAGTGCGCGGTCGGAGAGTAGCCTGAGGAAATTCGGGGAAAACCTCCGACACGACCACGCGTGTGGTTTGGAAGACTGGAATACTCTAAGAGTTTGCGCTCCAGTCAGAATCTCGTGGACGAAAAACGTGTTCAACGTTCGTTTACAGAGTCCACGCAAGTAGAAAAATATCATCATTATATCAGCCGAAAGACGTCCACTGCTGGACATAGGCTTCCTCCAACGAGTACCACAATGGCCGGTCTTGCGTCTGCGCATCCCGCGACCTTTCCCAGATCATCAGTCCACCTTGTGGGGGATCTACCCACGTTGCGCCATCCGGTACATGGTCGCCACTCGAGAACCATACCATCTCAACGGTTCTAAGTGTAATATATTCCACCCACTAGCTGTTCGACAATCATATGGGTACATACTTATCAAAATATGGCGCTAGAGCAGCAGTGCGTTAGAGGATCACAAATATTACCGCGAAGCTGCGCCTCGTCTTAGGCTCGTGCAGTATCTGTTACGTAGTAACTTGTAGTTCGTCTGTGCTTCAACTCTAGTACTATCGGTATCGTAGTTAACTGACCATTCTTAGACCTTATCTCCTTGCAACATGGTTCACAAATGGTCTACATTTTGACGCCGTTATTTTTAGAATAGCACTAGACCGTATGTGATTTTAAGCGGTGTTCGTTAAAATCTGATTGTATGGAAAGATTGACAAGTTGCTATATATAGGCTGACAGCTACCGGCGCCATTAACGTTGATCGGTCAGTACTTAACTGTAGGTTGATGCAGCCCGCCCTTAAGGCAATGCAAATGACTCCCTCTAACAGGCGTGAGTTTGCAATTAACCATCGCAGAGCTTCCGCAGGCCGCTACGGAAGCTCTGTGCGTGATTACGTAAATATTTAGTACATTTTAATTGATTTTTGGAACACTGGATCACTTACGAAAAATCTATCCGGTTATTTTGTTAGACAATAAAAATTTATCCCTATTTAAAAAAAAAAAACTTATCACTGTCATTAATAATTACGAAGTCTGCAGCATGAATGTTAATTTTTTACGATGATATTTAAGATTTTTTGACAGAGTTACCATGGCATTTTCCAATATTTGTTCGGTTATTTTGTTTCTTTGTTTCGGTTTCAGTCCATAGCTGTTTTTGTGTAGTGTAATTCTTCATTAATTCTTTACCCTTGAAGCTAACACTTCAGTATTTTCGTCAGATCTCTGAATGGGCCTTAATGACCTCTAGTAATTGGAGGTCTGAGGTACACTGGTTCGTTTGAGGTGAAGTGTGAAGTGAACCATTGAGGGTAACACATGTATATATACAATTCCAGACCTGTCTATCACGACACTATCCTCCCAATATAGTTCGAGCTGAGTTTTATAACAATCATGCGTAACAGGAGGTCAGGTTTAACTGGTTATTAAGCGAGTTGTCGGTCAACGTGAATATCAGATGGCTGATAATAGTAATGCAATTATTTGGCTGTCAAAGGCATACCTAGGTTAGCTGCACTTGAGGATCTTAATACGAATGCCAGTTGGTGCAGGGTACAGGGAAACCATTTCTTCAAGCCAGGGGTATTTCGACCTTATGCAATAGTCATAAAAAATTACACAAGTTTTTCTATAAAAAGCTAAGAAAGATGCATTTTTATAATATTTTATCTACACCCATATAGTAATAAAAATTAAAATAATGCTTAATTTATGTTATTTTTTCTGCTACCCAAAGGTTGTCTGAAAGAGATCGCTCTTTAGCGATAAGACCGCCTGTTGTCTACCTCTACCTGTAAACTGCTGTTGTTTTGATTCTGTGTGTAGTTGATTCATTTGTTTGAGGTGTGCAATAAAGAGTATTTGTATTTGTAAATCGTCTTTAATGTGATCAAAAACCAGCTTTATAATATACCTTGCCCTGCATCCCCGCCCCCCGCGACCGCTGTAAACTCATTACATTATGACACACATACAATCACAGACTAGTATAATAATATTATAACTTTAGAGCAGAGGCCCGCGTCCGTGCTGGGCCTCGGAGTATCTCAGTAACATAGATTACACATGAAAGAGACTTTAATATATGTAGACAAACTAGTGTATGAAACTGTACATAATCATGCCTTAAAACACTCGTGTGATTTATTATGAAACTCGCCTCCGGCTCTACAACCACACGTGTTTTAATGCTCATTATGTACCAGTCGCATAATCTACTATTAAGGGCTGGTTAACGCTAAACCACACGTGTTTTATTACCTCTCATTATGTAGCAGTTACATAACTATTAAGGGCTGGTTAACCCTCAATTTGCCGGGCGACGATTCCATCCATCTGTCTTATCAGACAGGATGATGTCTTTAGGATATAGTTTCTATTTCATGCCTTCGTCATTCTAGCTTTGAAAGAAAGTAGTGGGTGCACGTAGTAACGCACATATAGCTACGAAAACAGTGACAATAAATGTGGTAAGGGTTTTAATTTAATTTATATTGCACTCTTTCATATTACAATCCCATTACAATAATATTTGGCGCGCTCTGATATAGGCGGACCATACATATTTGAATTTAATTTGAATAGGAAGCGACAAATGGAAATATACTACAAGTTAATGGAGTAGACCTTTATTTTCGTTCTTTTCTAGCTTGGGTAAGAAAGACAATAAGATCGCGTTTCAAAAAGCATTTTACCTCTTTTCCTCTGGGAAATTGAGTGTTGCCAGGTCAACAAAATATTAACAACACAAATGCAGACAGCACACAAAGTCGGCAAACAAAGTTAGTATCATGTCGGCCGAAATGAGAAAGTTTCTAACTTTTGTTTTCTTTCAGGGTAAATGCTAAAATGTTTGCGATTTTGAGCCATATCTCGAAGGGATAAGGTTTAAAAATGTATACTTATTTGTGTCTGTAGGTTGGACATCGTTTTGTTTCATAATAAATTTAATTTGAAAGTAATCTACATTAGCAAAATTTAATAATTTTATGATGTATATTAGGGTATACAGTAAGCCAAAAAGTGGTTTATCCTTTTCGACTCTATTATTTGTAGATTGAGGTCCAAAAGTGGTAGACGATTTTCTTGGATGCCTATATAATTGAGGTAAGTCGACAACATGGCCGCTGTTCGAAGCGTTCTGTTTCAATTATATTTCACGTTTTCTTATGCTTTGTTTCATCGGCCGTTCCGCTACTAATCGCGAGCCCCCCCCGCACTACTACTTCTCAACCTTATTCCGTATAAACTCAGCACAACGCTTGCTAGCATTGTTCTCCGTTAGCGAAACGCATAATTCTACGAGTATTTACTCCACACTAATACGGCTTGCACAAACTCAACCGGTAAAGTTACTGGTACCGATGCAGTTAAGTTTGTTACTTTACGGGGCCCACTCGAGTGAGAACTAGAGATAGTACCCGCTGGTGTTAAGCGTTTTGCTAGTGGTTACATAGTAATTTTTCTATCATATACATGGTGTAACGAAACTAGTGAGGATCCGTTTAAGGGTATATTCGTTATCGTATTCTGATTAGGAAAATTAGAATTATTTTTTTTTGAGGCGACTTTTTTTTTATCCATGGGGCAGGTCGTCCAAGTCAGCCAACTGTCCATACAAAGTAATGCGTCAAAAAATTTTTCTATTTCAATAAAGTACATCTTTTACCACATACCTAGGGCAGGTGCTCCAACTAGATAGGAACAACTTCGACAAGGAAGTTAGGAGACGGGTACAGCTGAGGCCGGGCAGCGTTTGAGAAATTTCGTCGCATCTTCTCATCGCCGATACCACAAAGTCTGTAGTCGCACTGATTAAAAACAAAAGTTTTTAATCAGTGCGTCCTGTCTGCATACGGAGCCGAAAAGTGGCCAATTACTGTGCGTTTTGTCCACCAATTTAAGGTCGCTCAGCGAGCTATGGAGAGAGCTATGCTCGGGGTTTCTCTTAGGGATCATCCGGAACGAAGTTATTCGTCAGAGAACCAAGGTTACCGATATAGCTCAGCAAATTGGTAAGCTGAAGTGGCAGTGGGTAGATCACATATGCTGCAGAACCGATGGCCGTTGGGGCAGACTGGTTTTTGAGTGGAGACGTGTCGAAAAACGTAGTGTAGGGCGCCCTGTAACTAGGTGGAGCGATGATATTCGTAAGGTAGTGGGCAGGGATTGGAGGAGACGAGCTTGACCGAGCTCAGTGGCGTGCCATGGGTGAGGCCTATGTCCAGCAGTGGACTAACAGGCTGTTGATGGATAGATGATGATGATGACATCTTTTATGCTTGATGATCATAATTAATATCGTGATTGCTGAAGGTTGTCTGTCTTCAACCTTTTTGGCGACTTTTGTCACCAGTCGCTTCCAACTGCCATATAGCAAAAAAATCTAGACCTTATGCAGTTGACTTAACAATATGAGAATACCGACACAACTTAGGTATCTTACACTGCTAAAAACACGCCATAACACATAATGTAGAGGTAAACATTAATAAAACAAAGATATCTACTCGAGCCAAACACAAAATTTGCATTACAAACACTAAACTATTTCCAACGCATGTCAATCCCTTGAGCGGGAAAAGGATGCAGCTATTAATTAAATCTCGAAACGTATTAGTTTGTACATCAAGTTCCAATACAGAGTTGGCATTAAAAACTACCAACAACTCGTTTTAAGCGAACCAACTTAAGTCTGAACTCCGACCACGCATGGTTGTTAGGAATAAGTTCAAGTGTTACTAAGCAAGAGTGGTGAGGCAGTTTGAGAATGGTTATGAATGCTGGGTTCGCAGATTGTTCTGCAGCTTGACTTGATATTGAACGGCGAACAAGTTGTGTAGAATGCTTTGTCGTGTGCGTTTGTCAGTGTGTCAAACAGGATTTAGTTAGTTACAGGGCAATCCAAATCACCCCACTTCTTAATGAGTCTCGTCAATGATCTTATCATAGTACTACTCGTTAACAATACATTATGTTTTGTCAAGAGGGTAGATAAGAATGCACTGCGACAAAAATGCTTTCGTAAGTCCGAATTCCTTGAACCGATTCTCTTGAATTCTGTTAGCAGGTTTGTTAATTATATAAATTTTTTTTGTCGAGTCAGTTTTTTGACATTTTCAACAACAACTTTTTTTAAAGATTTTGTAAGTTTCTGCGGGCGAATGTGTTGTTGTCCTCTACAGGTCGCATTTCTCAAACGATTCTCCTGTTTGTGAGAAGGTTCGATAATTATGTAATTTTTTTGTGGGGTAAGTTTTCGGAAAGATTAAAAAAAGAAACTCGTGGGGTCTATAGCTCACAGATTCACTAGTTCTATGTATTCAAGTAGATATTTATATCCGTATCAATGGCCTTATTGAACTTTGTATTAGATATACATAGTTCGATTTTTGTAAGATTTTCCTCTAATTATTTTGTTTTTAATGCGGTGGGATGTTGACTCAAAATTTGATTACTCTATAAGACTACTGCAAAAGAAACAAGGCAAAAAAATATGCCAAATTTTGAAAATCCTGTTCAAATATCTCAAAATATAACGAAGCTACTTCGGTTTTGATGTTGCTGGTTAGAGAGAGAAAGCGCGACAGATCAGTGATTTCATTGACCACGAGCGCCATAGTAAATGACGGTTTCCGGAAAATCCTATTATGCCCCCTCTTAAAACTTTGAACACTTATAATTATGGAATTATTCATTCTTCCGAGTTACTTTTCTCGCCGTTTGATTACAAATTTGGTCACATTTTGAGAAAATTCGAACTTATTGTTTTTCTTATTGGGTATGGTAAAAAAAGAGATTGTGTAAAAATAACTGCTTTAAAACCAGTCACTGTAATTTAATTTGATCTACGAATTATTAATCTGGTTTAATTTAATTTATTGAAACGTTGTATGAGCAACTACAAAATCGTCCAGGCGCTCGCGTCGCTTTTTCAAGAAAAAATACCAGAAAGCAATTTAATTTTTGAAAATAATGAAAAATAAGTTTGACTAGCTTATTTTTGGTTGAAATCGGTTACATGATAGCTTTGTGCCTTATGAGTGGTAGCGACAATACGCGCGAGCGATTTATTTTTAGGGTCCAAGCGGAATTAATTTATTTTTGTATTCAAAATGTGATACGTACCAGGGTTGTCACAGGGAAATCCCAAATTTATTGTTTCTTTTGTGTCGGAAATTCCATTAAATTTCTTTTCGATAACAGCGGACATGACTATTCTTATGTCGTCTGTTTTTCGACATGCTTTGATTCAAAAGTTACTTATCCCTCGATAAATGAGAAATTTTAGGTACTATTTACTCGTACACTTCACCGAAAATAATGCATACATGAGGGGTGAATCAACTTTTTAGTGCCACTTGTTGCCGTGGTTACCTCTGTTCAGGGGACAAAATTCGAATACAATCATGATTTTATGCTATTTAAGTTTATCCAACATACGTATTTGTAGTACTTATAATGTAATACATGTAGTTCTATAATGGTCCATCTACTAAGCATGTTAGTATAACTTAATGCAACATTATTTTAAACAAACTGTGGCACTAGTGTCCCTTGGAAAACGAGTCAAAATAATAACACAAAAAACCACCAATCCACCCTGAGACGTTTTAGACCCTACACTTCAACGAAAATAATGCAACGTGTACGAAGTCCGCCCATTACTTAGGGCACAGGCCTGTAACTTAATGCAACATTATTTTGCTCAAACTGCGCCACTAGTGTCCCTTGGACAACGGGTCAAGATAACAGCACAAAAAACCACCAATCCAACCTGAGACATTTTAGACTCTACACTTCAACGAAAATAATGCAACGTGTACGAAGTCCGCCCATTACTTAGGGCACAGTAGTCGTGCCGTGACGGACTGGCCTTTTTGCGGGTTGCATGCAAAATTCCGCGCAACGTCACGCCAAGCGGCACGCCAGATAAAGCCTGAATGTAATGGCCACGATTCACTAAAGTTTTTTTCAACTTTGGGATATGTCACTGACCTAAGGACCGCATAAGGCACATTTTTGTAATGGAAGTTGTTATTATTTTTATTTTTCAAAACAGCCTGCACTTATTTAACCTTTTCGAGGCTCATCAACGATACGCTAATCCACGAGCATGTGAGTGGTTTAAACACTGGAAAACGCTAAGAGTTTGCGCTCCAGTGAGATTGGTATAGCAGCTTCAACTGAATCTGAGGAGTGAATCGAGCTACTGGGAATTTTGTCGCTAGTTCACTAAACCTAGCCTAGCTGAGAAGAGTCTAGCAAAAAACTCAGCTAGGACTTATCTGGGTTGGACTGAGTCTACCCAATATGCGGTGGTAACGCGAATAGGGACTATATGTATCTGTGTTGCCGCGATCGCGCGGTGGATGTCCCCGCCGGCGGAAATGTCTAAGTGTACGGCAGTGTTTTAGTTGGACACCATAAGTATAGCGTTCCATCTTTCAATGGACGCTGTGATTTGATTATGTTGTCCGAATCCGTCAGTGTGTGACTAGGATGCCGGACCGAACGCGCTACGTGCTTAAGAGGCCTTATAAGTTTCAAAATGTTTTGAATTCAAATTTTGACAAAGGTATTGATAATACCAATAAAGTAATTAAGAGCTACGATGATTTTAATAAAGTTTTAGATAGTAACATGGCCACTTTTTGATTTTATTGCGTGTAATAGAATTTAAGCAGAAAAAAACTAGTTTTCAGTTTGAAAATGGTCGATTTGGAGTGAACTTCGAAACGATATTTCTTAATGAAAAATCCAAAAAAATACATTAAAAGTTTATGTCATAAGATCATAATAGTCCTGTTCTAGATAGTAACATCACATCACAAGACAGTAACAGAGAAAATGTCAAGATATGTGTCAATTCAAACAGAAAATGGCCTAAATAAATGAGCGTTTTTTAACTGATAAGGACTCGCGTTTAAGCAGTCACTCAGATGGAATTACTTTTGTTTATATAACATTTTCTATGCATCTTCGACAAAGACGTCTCATCTGTTCCTGATGTTGATACCTCTTAGTAAATTTACTATAATTATGAAGAGCACAGAGTGTATTTTAATTAACTCTTGATACACAACTTTCAAGGATTCCCGTGAACAGTAAAAGGGCCATTCTACTTTTTCATGTACATATTTTTCAGACACTTTTTTTTTTAATGCATGTTTTGGAATACTTGGCCCCTCACTTCATATTTATGTATTGTTATTTAGAAAGAGGTTTAATTGCAGTATCACTTCTGATAGTTTTGGTAATTAGCGAACACAGCTAATATCCATAAATCGAGTAACTCAGTGGTCCTTGGATATCTCACCATTTGTATGAAAAAATAGTTTTTACCACTGTGTTACCCACCTTTTACAGCAATATGTTAATATTGAAGTATTTTTACCTATAAATTCCTTTTATTAGGTTCAGGTAGTATTTCGAAATCCTATTTTTGTACACTAATTCTATAAATATCATAGATTTTTTTTGTAATAGAAAACTGGTCATGAAAAAGTAGAATGACCCAAAATAGACAATTGAATTAAATTATGTAAAAACGTCTCATAAATATCGTCGCACAGTTTTAAATTTTATTTCACTGGTAGTTAATTTCCTGTAAAGTGAATTCCTTTGTCGTAAGCTTCCTTACCTGTTTATCGGGACGGAAATCGTGTTCAAACGTAGGAAATAACAAAGCCTTGTTTATTTTGTGATAATTGTGTGTCGAAGTCTAACCGAAATTCTAAAACATCTTTTTCAACGAGATTCCTTTTATATTAAGAGGTTTGTGCTACTTACTTTCTAAATAATTGGAAGAAATCGGTTCGAAATAATTGCCATAAAATAAAAGTGAAAAAGCCTTTTATTTATTGCATTAAATTAGGTATGTTAAGAGGCCTTATAAGTTTTATTTTTTTTATTTCAAATTACGACAAAAGCATTGATAATGCCAATAAAGTGATTAAAGGATACGATAATTTTATTAAACTTGTAGATAGTAATATTACTTGTTACTAATAGCAGTAGTAAATTAATTGCCATACGATGATTATTATTTTTAAAAAAAGTAGATTGGGTTGAATATACAGCGAGGGATGTAAAGTGAATACTGAGTGATTCGAAAAATTCTGCAATTGAATTGTAACAAGGGATTCAACTGTTTACAACCAAGATGAAAATAGAAATTTGGCTACCGAGTGCACATACTGCTTTTCACACCTGCTATTTCAGGGGAAAAATATTCCTCATTTGAAGGCAACAAAACTCTTTTCTAAATGCCAGGTATGTAAACGTAAATCACGCATTTCAAACGCAGAGCGCATTAAAAGTAAAATAATACGTTGTTATCAAACTACTACAGAAAAAGTAATTTGATGGTCAGTTAGTAAGAGGGCAGTCCATACGCTGGGATGTACATGGTGAAAATAAAAAGTTAAATTTTTAATTGAGCACAGCTATTAAAAGACACCTAATTATGATATTAAATAGTGTTTTATATTATTTTGAAACCGGGCCGGACATGTCTGCCGTATGCATCCGGAAAGATGGGCGAAAATAAGTATGCAGTGGACCCCACAAGATGGCTACCGGAACAGAGGCAGACCAAAAAGGAGATGGCGGGACGACCTGGACGCATTTTCCTTAACTTGGCGGAAACAAACTAAAAATAGGGCCGAATGGAGGAAAAGAGGGGAGGCCTTTGCCCAGCAGTGGGTCGCTCAAATAGGCTAGAAAAAAAAAAACAAAATTAAAGCTCATCTTCTGCCTCCAGAATCTTCTCGAAGTGATTTCCATGTTTTAATTTTTTTTATATTGCTAAAATATACTACCAGTGTATTTTTGGGATGCGAATAGTATTTGATATTGGGCTGAATGACCCTGACCTGCGATCGACAGCCCGCCTGCTTCCGGCCTGGCGTCCCTACACTACATCTACATCATGAGCAAAAAAAGCTAAATTGACCTTTATATTGGATGTAAACACATAAACATACATAAACTCACACCTGTATTCCCAAAAGGGGTAGGCAGCGCACATGAAGTTCAACGCAATGGATATTGGCCGAGACTAACGCTCTCCGGATGATATCATTTAAATCACAACACATAACACATTAAACATATTATATTGAGCCCAATTAACACTACATTTTATATGAAATTTAGACAATAAAATACACAGTAATATACAGTATCTTCGCCCGTGTGTTGTTGTTCATTAACAATTTTTATATACATACATAAACTCACACGTGTATTCCCAAAAGGGGTAGACAGAGCACATGAAATTTATCCAGTGACACACTTAGCAACTGTAGGTCTAAATATGGAGAAAATGTGATATTGCAGTGATAGGTTGCTAGCCCATCGCCCACTACACACTATAACCCGGTTCTCATAGTCGACTCTTACGACACCCACGGGAAGAGAGGGGAAAGTGCTATTTTAACCCAGTACCACACAGGGGGATTGGATGAAAAGCTTAAGTATATTGCAAAAATTCAATCCAATCCCAAAATCGAAGTTTAATATTAATTAAACTATAAATATTTCCTTAAACCGACCATCACACCTGTTTAAAATTGTTCTTAAAATCTAATCTCAGTACAATGGCGTTAACCGATCTAGTCTCAGAGTATCTAACGAGCATTTAACCGTCCCCTGGTAGACTGCAAATTGAATCCCCCCTCCACCGTCCCCCATAATCTCTTAAATAATAGCGTTTGAGACAATAAAGTCAGATTTGGGGTGTCATTTCAGAGATACTCGAGCTGTAATATTATAGGGGAATGGCAATCTTCAGAGCGAAGATGTTCCGTTTTGCCTGAATGTCGCAATTTCTACTTAGCTTTTTTTACAGCCCTGTCATCGCCATTCGGATAAATTACAACATGACCATTAAATTTTATCAAGAAATAATTCGAAAATAATATAGTCGCCATCATATGTATCTGTGCGAATATACTGTATTGAGTCAATATTAAACATTTGAATGTTTTTAATATATTATCGCAAAATACAGCGAAATTGATAATATTGACGCAATCTACGACGACCGCTTTAGCCTAGTTGGTAGTGACCCTGCCTTCGAAGCTGGAGGTCCCGGGTTCGAATCCCGGTCAGGGCATTTATTTGTGTGATGAACACGAATATTTGTTCCTGAGTCTTGGATGTTTTCTATGTATTTAAGTTTATATTTGTATATACATACTTATGTATATCGTCACCTAGTACCCGTAGTACAAGCTTTGCTTAGTTTGGGACCAGATTGATTTGTGTAAGATTGTCCACAAATATTTATTTTATTTATTTATTTATTTAATCTTGTGTGAAAAACGTTCGTATGAAAAACAACATAACAACGTTTTTACCATCCACCTGAACATTATCATTTTTCTTACACAGAACTAAACAAATTATGGGTCATACTTAGTTGAAAAAACAATAGTCGTCCCTCCTGTGGTCAATAGTTAACGGCTTATGTGCATGTTAGCTATATTTTTATTACAGGGATTTACAGAAACGGAGACACTGTTTATGCGGGATACTGGTCCAATCCAAAATTAAGCTTTGTAGCCCTTAACTTTTGATATATCCACAGAAAAGATACGAACCTAAATCCGTGTATGACCCTTATAAGTTATTTTTTTATGAAACAGTTACGCTGCTAACGTAAATTACAAATTAGAGGATTTTTTTTTCAATTAGGCTCGGAGAAGGCTTTGAACCTGTGACATTCTGGCATTTGGGGCCAATCGCTACCGGAGCATTCATGCTCGGCCCCCAAATCAATTTTTCCTTTAATTTGAAATTTATAGACACATTATAGTGTCTATATCAGAAGTTGTAATTGAATCAAGTCGAAACATCTCCCCTAGTTAGGCAGTGGCTTAAGAGTTCGTATAACTTTTTTCGCTAACTTGTTAAACTTACTAACGTTGTTTCTCGCAGCAAAACTGCATTTATACCAGTTTCAATGTATTGTAATGATAGATCGTTTCAAGTTTTAGGGAATGAGTGTGTTTTTATTTTATTTTTTTAATTATCTACAATTCAACGACTGTTTTCCCAATTTGTAATTAAAAGGCTTAAAAAGGCATATAAAAATATATAAATTGACTTAAAATCGGTATAAAAATAAATGGTATGTATTGTATTGATAGTCTTTTAGGGAATGTTTGAAGCACTTTTTTCAAATTTCGAATATTCTACTAATTAAACATAAATAACTTTGACAAATATCAGAAAAATAGAAGAAACCTAACTAATGTTATTAACTAAGTTAAACGTCAGTTTATAAAAACAAATATACAGAAATATACCTCAGAATTTGTTCTACTCATTCAATTTCAAAAATGTTACCGTATTTTTTTTCACAAAATCATCACTAAAAGTTACCCTAAAACTTGTAATCAATTTTGCGATGCAAATTAAACCGCGTGTAAATATCAAATTATAATGTACTATTTCCAACGAATCTTGCAATATTATAGCTTTACTCAAACACGGGGCTCGTAAGCTCTACAACCAATATTTCGAAAATTGGATTCAAATTTTTATGCGGCCTCTTAAATAAGCCTATTAAATATGCGATGAAATGAAATGAAATGAAATCATTTATTCTTCAATTTAGGCATGTTACATGCACTTATGAATGTCAAAAAAACTACTACGATGATGTTAGTCACCCAGATAAGAGGTCAATTCGACTCGACATCTCGCATACAACAGTCCGCTCAGAGAATAATAATCTGCGCAAATTGTCGAACTAAATTGATCTCCAGCTATGTGGGTCGGATGTTTTCAGTTATGGGGGTGTGTTTGACCGCGATTAGATGCGAGCGACCCCTTTCTCACTTTGACAGTTCCTTTATTGTTCTAACTGAGCCTCCCGCGTCCTAAACACATTTTAGCATTGTTCGTTCTATCTCGTTCTAACATGTTACCTCGATGCGCGTGGAAGGGAGCGCGAGAGTTTGAAATGTAGTTGGTATTGGAAGTGATAGATAAAAACACCCCAGGATCCTTGCTACTTGTAAGATATCGTTAGGTAATTATAGGTTTAAGGATTAAGGTTTGGGTTTAATGATTGATTAATCAGATTTCCTGTCTTTAGGTAAAATCCACGAACGCTGCTATTCGATATGCGTAACATTGAGAACCTACGGTAGCTAAATGTGAATGTCATTATTGTAAGGAAAATTACGCTTCATTTGTTTTTATGGTCATTTGGAAAGGTACCTGATTACTCATATGGTTTTTTTATGTTATAGGGGGCAAACGAGCAGACGGTAAGCAATTACCGTCGCCCATAAACACCTGCAACACCAGAGGAGTCGCAAGTGCGTTACCGGCCTTCCAGAAGGAAATACGCTTTTTATCCTTTTTTTCTTCTTTTTTTATGGTACGAATAAAACGAGCAAAATAGAGGTTAATTAAAAAAAAATAGAAAATCGGTATTTAGGATCGTAATACACAAACCTAGGCTTAGCAAAATTTTAAATGGTTTGAACTCAAATTATGCCGAAAATATTATAAACTGATTAAAGACCAATAAACTGATTAAAGGATGGACGTTCTGTCAATATGGATGTTGACACCAAATAAGATTATCAATATTCAAATTTTCTCGAAAAAGAATTAAATTCTTAATCAAATGGCGATAAAATTTACTCAAAAAATAAGTAATTAGATAATTATAAGGCATCAAAGTTGAAAGATCCTAAAAATATCGCATTTCTGCAAAATGTCGAAAGATTATAAATAGAAACTGTTGAGTTTAAATTAGTTCAAAATATATGTTGTATGGTGGTCTCTTTTTAATACTTTCGTCTATTAAAATTTAGAAATAAGTCTTGTACACTTCACAAAATAATCCCCATTAGTAGTAACTATATTTTTTTGGTACTGCTTTTCAACATAATAACTGTATACAACCTGCATTTTAGCACCACTTTTATCGTAACTTCATCTGTATTTTTTTTTAAATTTCTTAATAAATAAATAAATAAATATTAAAGGACAATCTTACACAAATCGAACTAGCCCCACAGTAAGCTCAAGAAGGCTTGTGTTATGGGTACTAGACGACGATATATTTAATAGATATAAATACTTAAATACATAGAAAACATCCAAAACTCAGAAACAAATATTCATGCTCATCACACAAATATTAGCCCTGACCGGGAATCGAACCCAGGACCGTCAGCTTCACAGGCAGGTGCACTACCCACTAGGCTAAACCGGCTTAATACTTTTAGTAACGAGTAAAGTACAATAGTTATTTACGATACAAGTTTGGAAAGTAAGCAATTCCAAACAAGTGGCGGTGAACAAAAACACGAGCGAGCAGCGAGTGTTTTTGACCGACACGAGTTGGGAATTGCGTTTCCTAACATGTATCGTACAACGTTTTATAATGCATTGTGCGAGGAAATAAAAAATTGAATCGAAAAGTTAATTTATAATTTGTAGGTTATAATTTACATTGCTCGATACGTCAACGTAGAGACTAACTGCGCATGTGCAAAATGCTAAAGCGGCAAGGCACAGGCTGAATCAACATCAGCCAAGCATGTTAGTGAATATTTACAATTTATTTATAGATGAAATTTGAATCTAAAATTATTAATGTAATAATATGTTTGTCCTGGGTTTGAATCCCGGTCAGGGCAAATATTTGTGTGATGAGCATGAATATTTGTTTCTGAGTCTTGGATGTTTTCTATGTATTTAAGTATTTATATCTATTAAATATATCGTCGTCTAGTACCCATAACACAAGCCTTCTTGAGCTTACTGTGGGGCTAGTTCGATTTGTGTAAGATTGTCCTCTAATATTTATTTATTTTATTTATTTATTTATTTAATGAAGTATTCATATATTTATATACCTTGTCTTAGAATTTAAATCTATAATTGACTAATTTCTAAAACTTTTCTTAAATAACAAATTCTGTTTGCGTCGAGCTGACGTCGGAGATAAAAATTAAAAAAAAATGGAAAGGAAAAAATACTAATGCGGAATGGTACTCTCCACACAGTTGGGCTGCTTAGAAGGCGCACTTTTCGAGCACATGCATTATAAAAAAACTGTTGTTTTGTTGTGGAAATTACAAAGTAATGATGGCGTATATTTTGGTTTCAGTGACTGTTAAAGGGAGATGGTGTATTGTAACTAACTTAGCTTAAGCAAATAATTATCGGATCGCGCATTTGAATATATGTACTATGTGTTCTTAGAGAGATATATCCAAGGAGACATCTGTATCTATTGTCTATTCTCTATTTGCTTACACACATTGTATGATTGTTTCTGTGTTGTCTCCATCATCATCATCAATATTAAGAGAGCCTGGTCCTCTGTCGTTGCAGCATTCTCCATTCCACTCTATCTTGGGCCTTCGTCTTCACTTCCTGGTATGTGTGGCTACAGCACCATTCCTTCATCTGTGCCATGTATGGTATTCTGGGTCTTCCTCTCCCTCTTGTTCCCTCTATTTTGCCTTCTAAGATGGTAACGTTTAACCCTTCATGTCTCAGTATGTGGCCAATGCATTTAGCTCTGCGTTTTTCTATGGCGGATATTATCTGTCTTTTTTCCTTAGCCTTTTCCAGCACTTCTTCATTGGTACGCCGTTCTGTCTAGCTGATCCTAAGTGTTGTCTCCGTAAATAAATAAATAAACGACGGCCGTTGTTAATACGATGAGACAAAAACACCACGGAAAATGAAGAGTTACAGTTTAAAGGTCATTGAGAAGGGTAGCCCCTTAAGGGGGCGACATAAAGCTATCACCGCCTATACGTTATCGCTTGAAGCGGCCCTCGGCGGAAATAATTTTTCGGTGCCATAAAAATGTCCGCAACAACCGTTCGAACCCCAACCTTTTCTGATATTATTATGTACAAAACGTTAATATCCTAAGCAAAATAAAATAACTTATGGCTTTTTGATTGAAACTATTTTAGTTCGCATTATAGTCTTGTTTTACTAACTAGAGTCATCATCATCATCATCATTTCAGCCGAAAGACGTCCACTGCTGAACATAGGCCTCCCCCAAGGCTCGCCATTTAGACCGGTCCTGTGCCCTTCGTTTCCACTGGATTCCCGCGACCTTCACCAGGTCATCACTCCACCTTGTCGGAGGCCTACCGACAGCTCGTCTTCCGGTGCGTGGACGCCACTCAAGCAGTTTCTGGCCCCATCGACCGTCAGTCCTGCGAGCAATGTGCCCTGCCCACTGCGACTTAAGTCTCGCAATTTTGAAGGCTATGTCGGTGACCCCAGTTCTGCTACGGATAGCTTCATTCCTAATAACTAGAGTAGAATCCGTTTATTATGACTCCGCCTCTATTTACCAACCGCCTATTTTGACGTAATTACACAACGAAGTCTGGTTTTCACATAAAAATCTTTATAACAAAGTCGGGTATAATGACTTCGCTTACAGTGACATGTACTTATTATGACCCATTTTTAATAAATTTTGTCCGTTTATAGTGACCAACATGATTCTTTACAGCTACCTTCGGTCATGTTCGTTGATTCCCGACAACGTTCGGCACGTGGCTGGTTTTTGTTCTGAACCTCAGTGAGTAATTGACAGTTGAACGTCACGGATTTGTTTTTAGCGATATTACGTGCAGTTTTTATTTTGATTTAATATGCTATGTTTCTCTATTAAAATAAGTATTTACCTAAATAATAGAAGATTGTTTTTTTTTAATGCTTTGTATAACGTCCGCTTCGTATGACGTGTTTGTCAATTCCCTTCGATGTCATTATAAACGGATTCCACTGTAGTTTTAAACCGTGTTCGGTAGCATTTTTCCGATTTTTATGGGGATGTGTTTAGTTTAAAATTCGTTTTGCTATAGCCGCTGCAATATTCCCGACTTGAAGTAAAAACTAGCTTTTTTAAGATGTCGCGTGTCACTGATTAGGGGCCGCACGGTCCGGCGTCCTAGGCACACACTCACGGACCCGGACGACGTAATCACAGCGTCCATCGAAAGATGGAACGCTGCGCTTACGGCGTCCAACTCAGACACGACGCGTACACTTAGGCATGGACGGCGGGGACGTCCGCCGCGCGATCGCGACAACACTGACACATATAGTTCCTATTCAACCTTGTACCGCCATACACCGGGTAGAGTCAGTCCGACCAAGGTCAGGCCTAGCTAAGTTTCTTGCTGGACTCTTCTCAGCTAGACTAGGTTTAGTGAACCAGCGACAAATTTCGCAAGCCTGATTCCACTCACACCTCAGATTCTGTTGAAACCGCTCAACCAATCTCACAGGAGCGAAAACTCTTAGAGTATTCCAGTGTTCCAAACCACAGGCGTGGTCGTGTCGGGTTTGCCCCTGGATTTTCCCCAGTCTACTCTCCAACAGCGCACTCCTATCGCTTTATTGGGCCCAGCCTATAAAGCCTTATAAGTTTAGTTAGTAGGATTATCTTGAAGGTTGTTAGCAACATTTTACTGTTCAGGTGTATTCTATTATTATAAGAAGGTGTATGCTGTTACGAGTAAGATTTTTTCGTAGATCACCAATGGAGATGAATCAGGTATAAGCTGAATATAATGAGACCTCAAATTGCCTGTGTAAGTCGAAAAAATAATCATTCTTAAATACAAATTCTCGCCTTCAGTCAGCGGTTTTTTGTTTCACAAGCAGCGCTAACGAACACGTGGTAAAGTCAGCAACAAAATTTACTGCGCATATGAAGAGTTGAAAAGTATTGTAATGCAATAAAAGCTTTTGATATCTTCATTTACGTAATTACTTATGTTGCTCACTAGACCTATATCTTTCTCACACGTATATAGCCTCAGCAATTGTGATAGATAAAGCCATTGGTCGTGGTACTAATACCAACATAAAATGTACGAATTAAATTTCGAAATAACCGTCCATTTCTATCGGAAACTATTGCCCCTCTTATTACATTTAAAATTGTTTTTATAAACTTACGTCTATTAGACCGGTCCTGTGCCGTTCGTTTCCACCGGATTCCCGCGACCTTCACCAGTTCATCACTCCACCTTGTCGGAGGCCTACCGACAGCTCGTCTTCCGGTGCGTGGACGCAACTCAAGCAGTTTCTGGCCCCATCGACCGTCAGTCCTGCGAGCAATGTGCCCTGCCCACTGCCACTTAAGTCTCGCAATTTTGAAGGCTATGTCGGTGTCGGTGGAAACGAACGGCACAGGACCGGTCTAAATGGCGAGCCTTGGGGAGGCCTATGTTCAGCAGTGGACGTCTTTCGTCTGAAATGATGATGATGATGATGATGACGTCTATTAACGTTATCAATACAATTAAATGTGCAATTTATTTGAAGACTACAAGTAATTTTATAATAAAACAACTAAATTAGATCCCCCAGACCGGAACCCTGGGGAAAGGTACCTGTAAGGCTGTCTGCGTTCCCCCGTTGGATGGCCATACCAATTCGCTGGGCAAGTCATGTCAAAAAATATGCTGACTTATCATTTTATCTGACATTTTGGTTTAATAGGTTTTTATAAACCCGGGCTTCAAACTCCAAAATATCAAGTTGGTTCAAAATTTATTGGTTTTCGTCTATTTATATATTTGAAATGTAAATAATTCGATTTTTTTTTACATATTTATAAAAATTATAAATGTATGAAAAATTAATAAAAATAATATTTCCCCGTGGATATACAGTGGAAACCGGATAAAGCGACAGTCAAGGGACCGATGATATTACGTCGCACTAACAGAACATCGCACAAAACGGACTGATTTATTGTGTTTTATGTGGTATGAAATCTAATGTGTGGTGATTTCGAAGTCGTTAAAAACGGTCAAATGGTATAAGCGAAGTCGCCATAAGTGTATTACTTGCCCATTTAATATTCGATAAATTATATTAAGTTACATTATAAATATTTTTCTATAAAATAAGGACAAAGAAAATTCAATTTGCAAGGAAATTATATCAAACATCCTAATCTCGGAAACCTGATTGACATCACTATGGCTGAAAAAACCAGCGGCACTTATCTAATTTCCGTTTGCTAAGTTAAACGCAACAGAATGTCGCAAAATTTATGTATCGCGTATGAGGGCGGGATAAAGTCAGTCGACAAACGAATCAACCGCCGTGAGAGAAGTGAGACATTTCGTCATTTCACACTGTGGAAATAAAATAATGAATAAATTTTGTAACATGTGCGGATTGTGAGGGCTAACGCTATCCGGAAATTTATGCTGAAATTAAGCTATAAAGGCGTTTTTACGAGAGAAACATTTTGTGACCTATTTGAGTGACGCCGTTGACATTATTGACGGCTTATTGACCGAGTGAAACGAAGGTCTCTGCTTCAGCTTCGACAAAAATGCTTTCGTATGTCCGGATTTCCGTTTGTTCTCGTCTACAGGTCGCAATTCTCAACCGATTCTCGTGATATTAAGTGAGCAGGTTCGATAGTTATATAGAATTTTTTTTTTAATAAAATTTCCAAAAACAATTTTAAATAAAATTCACTCAAACGCACTTTAGCAAGTGAAAAATGTTTACTATAGCGCCCCCTGGCGAGTTATCATCATAAAACCTAGTTAAAATTCGTCCCGACTAAACTACAAACCTATTGCAGAAAACCGTATTTGAATCGGTCAAGCCGTTTTAAAGATATTGATGTGCACACACAAAACAAACAATCAAACAAACAACCTCTCACCCTAAACGCATATACCTTCTCCGTTCCGTCGTGGGTAAAAAGGCTTAATCCTACAAATCGCAAATGAATATCGATCGTAATAACTTAAGTATAAGGTTAAAAATAAACATGGGAGCGTGTTAAAATATCTGATTAAGCATGCATTAAACACACTCAAAACACAAGATAAGCAAAATTTTGTTTCCTTATCTATCGCTTTATAATAAAAACAAACAAACAACCTCTCACCCTAAACGCATATACCTTCTCCGTTTCGTCGTGATTAAAAAGGCTTAATCCTACAAATCGCAAATTAAAATCGATCGTAATAACTTAAATATAAGGTTAAAAATAAACATGGGAGCGTGTTAAAATATCTGATTAAGCATGCATTTAACACACGGCTAAAAGTAAAAATGTGAAGTTGCCGTGTAATGCATGTGTTTGTGCTCACGATAATAATATTAAAGCACGCCTTACAATACAACCTGCCATAACTATTCACAAATTGTTTCACGACGACCAAACGTATAATCTTTGTTTCCTGGAGAAAAGACAACTGGGTTATGTGGTATTTCTAACTACTAAAAATCCGGGTAAGTGCATGTCGGACTTCGCAGATAAAATAAAATAAATAAATAAAATAAATAAATATTTGGGGACAATCTTACACAAGTCGACCTAGTCCCAAACTAAGCAAAGCTTGTACTATGGGTACTAGGCGACGATATACATACTTATATAGAGAAATATATACTTAAATACATAGAAAACATCCAAGACTCGGGAACAAATATTCGCGCTCATCACACAAATATTTGCCCTGAGCGGGATTCGAACCCGGGACCTGCAGCTTCGTAGGCAGGGTTACTACCAACCAGGCTAAAGCGGTCGTCAGATTTAGGATTCAAAACAATAACAAAATCCGGGTCATTCCTGATACAAATACCGCTTTAGTCTATTGCAGGCTAACACAGTAATGTGGCCAGCGTGATGGGCACCTTTACACCCGGAATGACACGGGGCGGTCTATTTAAGTAAATTATGAGGTGTAAACTTATTATGAAAATGTTGACCTATTATTGAAATTATGTATATTAATAATTAGGAAAATAAAACCAGGTTATTATAATTCATGCATCAATTCCAAAAATATAACTTTCTATAACAAAATTAATTCGGTTTTAATAAGGAAATTTCAAATAATGAAATCAAATTTTCAATCATTTGATACAGAGAATAAATACAAAAAAATGGACAGTGATCTCACACGTCGTCGTGATTCGTGAAAACGGTTAGTGTAAAATCAAATTTATCAGTATATTAGTATTTATTGGTGGTTTACGGTGGCTGTTCCGAAAACTCGCACGAACCGTTTTTGCTTCCACCTTTATTGTGAGAACCGTTGCTGTGGAACTCCTTGCCGGAATCCTTGTTCCCCGTGAACTACAACCTTTTGGTCTTCAAGGCGAGAGTGAATCGGTTTTTACTAGGTAAGCGCGTTCCATCCTAGACCACAATATTGCTGACAATCAGGTGATTTGTCGTCAAGCGCAGACCTATTTTGAATTTAAAAAAACATACTTAATAATAAACATTATCCCAATATTTCAAGTTCAGAGGTCAATGGGAAGTTAAACAATTCTCCGGAAAAAAATTGTGACAGATGAGGGACGGACGCGTGTCACAGCAATAGGGTTCCGTTTGGACCCTTCAGAGTCAACTATTTGAGTCATACTTAGTTGAAAAAACAAAAGTCGTCCCTCCTGTGGTCAATAGTTAACGGCTTACGTGCATGTTAGCTATGTTTTTATTACAGGGATTTATAGAAACGGAGACACTGTTTATGCGGGTTACTGATCCAATCCAAAATTAAGCTTTGTAGCCCTTAACTTTTGGTATGTCCACAGAAAAGACGCGAACCTAAATCCGCGTATGACCCATTTGCGCTTCCATGTGACGAATTCCTGGTTCTTCCGCTGAACGCCTTTATCGCGCCTAGCTGTGTAGCTCCAGATTCGTTTTCAATAAGGTTTAGTTTCCCTAATTTTTTTCCCTGGGTGGAGGAAATCTTCATTGGATACCCGGTCCCGACTGCATACCTGACTCGACTAGGAATTGAATAATATAACCCAGCCGCTTGGCGGACGTGGCGCAAACAAAATCTGCCATCATATCCTGATAATGCCCCGGAGAGAGGTGAGACACGTGTCGAGGTTTTTGTTATGTTAACCGTAGGTAAATATTGTTAATTAACCGTATGTAAAAATACACTAATAGACTTGACACTTTCTTTCAGCGGATTAGCGAAGGAATATTGTTGTAAAAATTTATCATGGAATTCCGCAAAGAAACGCCTGATTCCATAAGTGACTAGGACAACCCAGAAATGCCCCTTATGTTGTTTGATAATACGAGCGAATAGGAGCGCTCGTGGCCCAGCGGCGCTCGCATACCGCGTGCGGTATGCGAGGTTAAGCAACGTCGGCCCAGGTCAGTTATTGGATGGGTGATCGCTTTGAGTGGTTATTAACTGAGCGCTCCCGTGCTTTGGGAGGCACGTTAAACCGTTGATCCCGGCTGCTGTCTATGATAACAGTCGTTAAGCCAAGTTGGAGGCCTTCGGGCGGCTCGAGAACTTCTAACAGTCAAGTTGCCCACTCACTTGACAAGCCTAATTCCAATAAGGTCTGGTTTCCCCTCGGGTTGGAAGGTCAGATGGCAGTCGCTTCCGTACAAAATAGTGCCTATGCCAACTCTTGGGATTAAGTAGCGGACCCCGGGGATCCTTTAGAATGCAACTGTACTGGGAGAACGCTAGGACCTCAAATTATTCCTGCTAAATAAAGCATACTACTCGATTGACGAGTTTATGTGTGCTCAGAAAGATCATTGACCTAGATATGTTTATACCTAATGTAATTAAATTTACCATAATTCAATAAAATGTCATCACCCATCACCCCAGCCGAAAGACGTCCACCGCTGAACACAGGCCTCCCCCAATTTATTTTTCCCTTGGGGGGGATTTGCCATAGTCGCCACGCTTGGCAAGCGGGTTGGCGACCGCAGTTTGATGGTGGTAATGATCGAAGGATGCTGCTGCCCACCCTCCGATTTTCCCTTATTCGCCTCCTACGAAACCCACGGGAAGAGATGGGGTGGCGCAATTCTTACCCGGCAACCACACGGGCTAACAATAAAATGTAATAAATAATAATATGACCTGTAAAATTTATTTTTACCAATAAAGACTGTATTCTGTATTCTGTATTCTTATGATGATGATTATGTTGTTTTATAATACGAGAAAAGTCGTATTCCGTATACGTATATGAATCTCAGAGTCAAGATATACCGGGGACGGGTGGAAACTGGTGATGGCGGACTTATGAATCGCACGGCTGACCCCGTAATCACGTAGATGTAGATTATGTAAAACGGTGCGGAAATGTTAACTTTTTGTAATTCTGTAAAGAAAGGGGTGATGTTAAATAATGACTGCGACTGCGCGTGACGCATTTCAACGTGTCAACGATTTTTCTAATGTGATACATATCGTCGGGGATAGTGCAAAACCACGTAACTAGCACTGGTAAATAGTGCGTATCTACACAACACCCATAGTGCATAGCCATGTAACTAGCACTGGTAAATACTGCGAATCTACACAAGACCCATAGGGAAAATCCGCGTAACTGGCATTGGTTAATACCGCGTATCAAAAAAATGTAGCCAAATTAAAATTTCCTGCCAACGAACGTAAAATCCTTTAAAAACCGTATTAAGCTTCTGTAAAGTTGGATGTTGTGTAGATACTCACTATTTGCCAGTGCTAGTTACGTGGTTATACACTATGGGTGTTGTGTAAATACGCACTATTTACCAGTGCTAGTTACGTGGTTATGTACTATGGGTGTTGTGTAGATACGCACTATTTACCAGTGCTATTTACATGGTTATGCACTATGGGTGTTGTGTAGATACACACTACTTACCAGTGCTAGTTACATGGTTATGCACTATGGGTGTTGTGTAGATTCGCAGTATTTACCAGTGCTAGTTACGTGGTTATGCACTATGGGTGTTGTGTAGATACGCACTATTTACCAGTTCTAGTTACGTGGTTATGCACTATGGGTGTTGTGTAGATACGCACTATTTACCAGTGCTAGTTACGCGGTTTTGCACTATGGGTGTTGTGTAGATACGCACTATTTACCAGTACTAGTTACGCGGTTATGCACTATGGGTGTTGTGTAGATACGCATTATTTACCAGTTCTAGTTAGGTGGTTATGTACTATGGGTGTTGTGTAGATACGCACTATTTACCAGTGCTAGTTACGCGGTATTGCACTATACCCGACGATATATCATAATATTGGCTATTTATTTATAATGAATATTTTACCATCAAAGTAATATCAAAAATAAGTTTTATTTTTATTTACTTTAGCTTACGTTTGGGTCATTGTTAGTTGCAAAAACAAAAGTTATCCCTATGGTGGTCAATAGTTAACGGTTTATGTGCATGTAAGCTATGTTTTTAGTGCATGGATTTATAGTAACGGATACACTGTTTATGCGGGCTACTAGACCAATCCAAAATTAAGATTTGTAGCCCTTAACTTTTGATATGCCCACCGAAAAGACGCTAACCTAAATCTGACAATAATAATAATAATAAATAATAAAATAATAAATATTAGAGGACAATCTTAACCAAATCGAACTAGCCCCACAGTAAGCTCAAGAAGGCTTGTGTTATGGGTACTAGACGACGATATATTTAATAGATATAAATACTTAAATACATAGAAAACATCCAAGACTCAGAAACAAATATTCATGCTCATCACACAAATATTTGCCCTGACCGGGATTCGAACCCAGGACCGTCAGCTTCACAGGCAGGTGCACTACCCACTAGGCTAAACCGGTCGACAATAACCCGTTTAATTAAATTCGGGAAATTAAATCATTATTTTTTCCAAGATACAGGCTCAGCCTAGTTTGGGACTCATCGGATATACTCGTTCTATTATGTAACAGTGTCTTTGTGCATAAATAAATTATTCTATTCTTTTATTCTAAATGACTTCTCAAAGGAGACAATGAGTTGTATGATACGTAAATACCCAGCTCTCATATAGCAACTTGTTTCAAACAATGGTACGCCATATTGCAAGAGTTGCGAGTTAACTCGGCCGCGCGCCAACGCGTCGGTCAATTTGTACAAACTCGGAACGGGGACGCGATAAAAGTTGCCGCCTAGTTGATAACGAGTTGCCCACCTGTTTGAAACGAATATGAGCTAACACTAGACTGTTTTATGAATAAATTAATTATGGAAACAGAGAATTATGTTATATACGAAATCAGTATTAAGCCGTTGTTTTGTAATGACGACCGCCCTAGCCTAGTAGGTAGTGACCCTGCCTACGAAGCTGGAGGTCCCGGGTTCGAATCCCGGTCAGGGCATTAATTTGTGTGATCAGCACGAATATTTTTTCCTGAGTCTTGGATGTTTTCTATGCATTTAAGTATATATTTCTCTATATAAGTATGTATATCGTCGCCTAGTACCCATAATACAAGCATTGCTTAGTTTGGGACTTGGTATAAGTAATAAGTTGTATACTATATATGCACCTAAATTTTTGCATCTGACTGTACGTCGTTACTATTTTCTTAACTTGGTATAGTCGAGGAATTTGAATGTCGGCACTTCTGGACTCCATTAGAATAGAAATAGAGTTCAAAATTGCCAGACATTGACAGTTAGTTATTTCATCATCATCATCATCATTTCAGCCGAAAGACGTCCTGCTGAACATAGGCCTCCCCCAATTATTTTTCCCTTGGGGGGGATTTGCCATAGTCGCCACGCTTGGCAAGCGGGTTGGCGACCGCAGTTTGATGGTGGTAATGATCGAAGGATGCTGCTGCCCACCCTCCGATTTTCCCTTATTCGCCTCCTACGAAACCCACGGGAAGAGATTGGGTGGCGCAATTCTTACCCGGCAACCACACGGGGTTAGTTATTTACTCTAACATTAAAACATGTGAAAACTTGTTTTCCTCTGAAAAGATTTCAATTACAGACACGCTTTGTCCCGTGTACAAGGGACAAGCCATTACCCAACTTCGATAAGTTCGCTAACGTGTTTGCAAATTGATTTATTTACTGAATAGGATATGTTTGGACAAAATTAGGACGAAGTTTCATGTTCTACTCCACCCGCTCGCATGCTTTGAATTTTAAGTTCAACTCTATTCCCTTGTAATAAAGGTGACGACTGGCAACCAGAGATGCTAAAAACAAGTGAGTGGCTACAAGAATGGACAAAGAACGACTTATTTTTAAAACACAATGAGGCCTGTGCTCGACTCTGATCCCATACATGGTACTTTCAATTTTATGTCATGGTGACAGAGGTGATTAATAGGTGTCATCTATTAGGCAGTAAGGTGTCGACCACTGGGCGTTAACTTTCGATATTATAGCAAACTAGCAGCGCCCTGCGGTGTTACCCGCGGATAAAAGGTAGCCTATGTCCTATGCTGATGTCTAAGCTACAATACTAGAAAGTTTCATAGAGATCCGTTCAGTAGTTTTTGAGATTAAGCGGAACGTACATCCATCCGCACAAACTTTCACGTTTATAATATTATTAGGATTAGGATGTGTTTGTAGTAGGATAAAACTGAATATATAAAGACACCGGTATATAGGAACGACAATAGAAAGATCTCTCTGTGGTCAAAGTCTTTGGAAGTTGTATTTGGCTGGTATTTAAAGGCACATGTAAAACAGCTACAATACTATAGTGTCCGCAGAACAAACTGACGACCGAGTTGATAGCGCTATCTCTTACATACTTGCACGGTGTTACGAAGTGTGTCTCGTATCTTTTATGGCACCAGTCGTCAGTTTGATTTGCGGGCACTATATTAATATGATTAATGCCTACTTAAAAAATTTGTTTAAACGGGACAATCACGATATTTATGTTACCTTTGTTACCGACGTTTCGACACGGGTTGCATCGGTAATGTTCGTAGAACTGTCGTCTCAGAAAGTTGTCAACGGAGATATGGGCACACAACATTTGACTACATAACAGATTGATACAAATGTAAAGGGTAGATCCGAAAAAAGTTTCTACTAGTATTAGCCCAGGCAACGATATAAAGGGCGTCCCACGGCTATGCCACATGGAAGGAAAGTACCTTGAATTGTAGATGGAACATTTTACTGAATGAAGACATTATTTGAATTTAAAAAACATTGTAAATTGCATTCACAGATATTTAAATATTTTTATGGTTGAACCGGGAATCGAACCCGTTACACGTGATAAAATGATTAATTTTGTATTAAAAATGTTTAAATTCATGGTCTTTCTTTTATTTCTGACACTATGTTATTTAGAAAAAAAAATCCTTATGATGACGATTTCGATTATGATAAAGCTACAAGGGTAATTATTTTTCTCGTGTAACGGGTTCGATTCCCGATTTAACCATAAAATTATTATAATATCTGTGAATGCAGTTTAAATTGTTTTTTAAATTCAAATAATAAGAGTTTATTTGAATTTCAGGAAAATGTTCCATCTACAATATTCAAGGTACTTTCCCTCCATGTGGCATAGCCGTGGGACACCCTGTATTATAGAGAAAGAATATAACCGGGTATAGAAACAATTTTTGGCTTCATAACTTTGTTTGGACTAGTTAGGAGGTGAACATATCAAAAATTCCCGCCCATACCCCTTGAACCGGGGGTTTAGAAGGTACCATTTTTCGGTTTTTCGTAAAAAACTCGTAAACAGTGGTCCATAGCAAAATATGTTCTAAGACATCATCATCATTCAGCCGGAAGACATCGACTGCTGGATATAGGCCTCCCCCAGGGAGCACCACAGCACACGGTTGCGAGCCACCCGCATCCAGCGACTCCCCGCTGCCTTGACCAAGTCATCAGTCCACCTAGTGGGAGGCCGTCCAACGCTCCGTCTTCCCGTGCGAGGCCGCCACTCGAGAACCTTTCTTCCCCAACGGTTATCGGTTCTACGAGCAATGTGGCTCGCCCACTGCCACTTCAACATGCAGATTCTCTGAGCTATGTCGGTAACCCTCGTTCTTCTGCGGATCTCCGAGTTTCGGATCATGTCCCGCAGAGAAGCTCCAAGCATAGCTCTCTCCATCGCACGCTGAGCAACTCTGAGCAACTCTGAGCTTATTTAAGAGGCCCACATTCAGCGGCATTCTAAGACATAAGTAATTAAAATAAAATTCTCTACAAAAAAGGTTCTACAGACTTTTACGCTAGGATAAATTTTTAATGAGATTTTAAAGGGGGAAAGTTAATTCTAATAGATTATAAATGACATCTCAATCCTTTGTTTTTCAATATTTTTAAAAACAAAAATACATTTTTATGCACTCAGCGAGTTCTAATCAACGGTACCCTACTCGATGGGGTAGGATTTTTTTATTGCCAAAATTATTTGAGGAGTTCCATCGATTCATCAAGGAATTGCTTCTTTATCAGTTTCTTTCCAAATTCTCGTTGCTTCCGAGCACAAGTACCGAAAATTTTCCCTCGATTTTGCATTCCACCATCAGATTCCCATCGATTTTATATGGGAACACCCTTCGTGGTACATATCTGCTTTTGAACGGAAGATCGAACAATACAGTAGGGCCTTGATAATCCGTACACAGGCTAATCCGAACGTCGCAGTAATCCGAACTGCCGAGTGACCCGTTTCTCCTCCGCCGTAACACCTGACTTTGTTTAAACCATCCGGTTTGTAGTTCTTTCAAGGATACGAAATTATGCTGTACTGCACACCACGTGTTTTATGATAAAGTTCCTACATTTGAAATATGATATGGTTCCTACACCAAAACGTAAACACAAAATTTTGACCATTGCTGAGAAGTGTGCCATATTAAACAACTTGAAAGATGGCGTGTCTGCTACTTCGCTTTCTCAAAAGCATGATATTGGAAAAGCTACAATTTCTGATCTGATGAAAAAGGAACAGAACATTAGGTAATTTCATTCCAACATACTATAATTCGAACGCTCCGTGAGTCCGAACAGTAGTTGTTTCTTTGAAGTTCGGATTATCGAGGCCCTGCTGTATTGCAAATAATTATCGTTAACATGAACTTAGAACCTCCTTCATTCTTTTTCAGGCGGTATAAAATTCCCAAGGAAAATAGTCCCTATAAAATTGTGAAAAGCATTCGTCAACTGTACGAGGAGGATGCAAGACGAGCACAATAGGCGGCAATTTGTTGCTCAATCTCGTTGCATTATTTGTGTTTGTGCCGCTTCCTACATGACATATTCTCTGAAATGGCATTTTAGAGGTCCACCCCGGAAAGTCTTTTGGCTCTTTTTACAAGTCTTGAAAATTTACTTTACTTGTTAAAATATTTTTTATACAACGCCGGTGGCAAACAAGCGTACGCTCCACCTGGGAAACGGCCACCGCAGCCTATAGACGCCCGCAACTCCAAAGGAGTCAAGTGCGCGTTGCCGACCCTTTATAAGATTTGAGGATGCACTGTGTTGACAACAGAAGGAACACATTTAGGTCCCCCGCTCTCAACACGCATCCTCGGGAGCTCTGGCAACCTTGCTCACCTCGAGGAACACAACACTAAATACTTACTTGTTAAAACATGTATCAATGTTTAGAAAAATATGTATAGAAGTTTTGCTTCTTACCACCTGTTCCCATTAATCATATAGTTTTATTTTCCCATTTACTTGGGGTCGGCGCAGCATAATATTTTTCCACCAGTTTTTGTCACGCGTCATATTGTCAGTCAGACCCTTCTATTCTTATCATTTTATCCTTTCCCTCGATCGTATCACCCAACATTTATTAAAGCTGAAATATCTGCTTTAGAACACACAAGAATTAAAGAAATCGGAAAAAAGACACATGAATTCAAACAGAGAATCCCCTTTAAATAAATAAATAAATATTAGAGGACAATCTTACACAAATCGAACTAGCCCCACAGTAAGCTCAAGAAGGCTTGTGTTATGGGTACTAGACGACGATATATTTAATAGATATAAATACTTAAATACATAGAAAACATCCAAGACTCAGAAACAAATATTCATGCTCATCACACAAATATTTGCCCTGACCGGGATTCGAACCCAGAACCGTCAGCTTCATAGGCAGGTGCACTACCCATTAAGTTAAACCGGTTGGTTCTTCTATAAAAGTCGGTTAAAATGTTGTAGTTTATTAACCCGATTCCCTGATAAATTTAAAGTGAAATACTTAAATCTTTCATTACTTAAATACCCAGGGCGGTGAAACAAAGAATAAATGTATGCAGGTATTTGAGGCTCGAGCTGAAGGAAAGAGCGATAAGTGTGCGATCTAAGACTAAGTACATAATTTCACGTCTCCTTTCCCAGAAGTCTGATTTTCCTACAGCTAAGAAAGAAAGAAAGAAAGAAAGAAAGAAAGAAAGAAAAAACATTTATTCGTGGCACAGGAGTGATACACATACCAAGGATTAAATTTGAAAAACGAGTAGAAACAGTAAAAAAAGGGTGTAAAACAAAAAGAAAACAATCAATAATGCCACGAAATGGTCCCGACTCAGCATGGTGCCAACCTAACTGGTCGACGCTGGTCTTCCGTCGGAGCCAATCGGTGAAATTGAAGAGGGTCAATCAACATTTATTTGTTGTTATTCTGCCCCGTTAGCGAGGACACCACAGTAACCGATTTTCTTAGAAAAATGTTTATAATACGGACTTCAAACATACTCAAGAGATGACCCATGTCCAAAGTGATTTATACTCATCGCTAAAACACATGTTTGGTAGATTCAAACCCAATAAAATTACAGTCTTAAAGTGACTCAGGAGACGTATTCTTAGTAACGAGCAACGAAGAATAGTTGATCCACCCAATTTCCACTTTATATGGGTCATTGCCAGATTTAGGTTCGCGTCTTTCGGTGGACATATCAAAAGGTAAGGGCCACAAAGCTTAATTTTGGATTGGTCTAGTAACCCGCGTAAACGGTCATCATGATCATATATTTAAGAGCCTAGCTTAGCTCTTGTCGGTGGAGTAATCGCCATTCTGTTCGGTTCTCCGCCAAGGCTTTGAGCTCCTGATACGATATTACATTGACCTTCTCTTTTGCTTGATCTATAAACGCACGTCTCGGTCTTCCCCTGCCTCTCTTCCCTCTATCTTTCCTTCAATTATGGTTTTTATGTAATTGTCATGTCGTATCAGGTGCCCCAGCATGTTTCCTCTTCTGTTCTCGATCGTCATCAAAAGTAGTCTCTTCTCTCCTATCAAATCCAGAACCTCTGTGTTTGTTTTTCTTTCTATTCAGCTTATAGCTTCCATTCGCCTCCAACACATCTCGAAGGCACTTAGTCTCTCTCTATCTCGCTGAGTTAATGTCCAAGTCTCGCTTCCATACAACGCTACGCCAGTGATGTTTAAACTTTTAATTTGAAGGAGTCTGTTTTTAAAACTGACAATGACCCATATAATACCATAAATATATACATAGACATCCTGTATCACCGTTCCTTCCGTGTACCTGTTCCTCCCATCACTCAGGCGACGTCTCACGTGCGTGAATTTGCATGTCTAATTAGTTGCCGACGGTGTTTATATTGACTTGATTGGGGCTCTAATCATGAGGCTCAGGTTACTCATAGGATAGATCAAGGTGTAAACTTGAAACTATTTCGGGACTTCAATAAGTTTTCTTAAAGGAAAAATTGAAAAATTTAGGCACCGAGCAGGATTCGAGCCTGCGACTTCCCGGCAATGGCGGCCAGTCGCTCTAGCCAACTGAGCTATAGGTGCAATCGCCACCCAATCCCAAATTCATCAACCGTTCCTTCGTATCCAATAAGTTGGTAAAAGTAGGACCGGGAATCTCAATTTCTCAGTCTGCTACTTTACAAGGTTAGGTTAGGTTAGGTAAATAGTAAAGTGTTTTGACGGTTGTACCTCAAGTTCCTGGCGTCCGCTTTGACACCTTTTCCCAGGATTTCTAAGAAAAATAAAAAAGCGATAATATATGTACTTACGAGCAAATATTCTCATTGTGCTTACGTTATTGGCTATTTATTCGGTTAATTCTAAACTGAGAGACTAAAATGAGTTTGGGTTCTAGTTTTCATGATCAATATTGTCTATAAAGATAAAAAAATACGTAATAATTGCTACGCTTGCGATTTTATTCAGCATTATGAAACTTTAATTTGATATTTATTTATCATATGGCATTTATTTAGACCCGTGAGATCATCGAGAAGACAGTAGGGGAGGGCGGGGCTCAACGTCACGATTTTACTAAAACTTGGCGATTTTACTAAAACGTGACGATTTAACTAAAACGGTTGTACCCCAAGGTTCCTGGCGTCCGCTTTGACGCCTTTTCCCAGGATTTCTAAGAAAAATAAAAAAGTGATTATATATGTATGAGCTAATAATCGTATTTTGCTTACGTTATTGGCTATTTGCTCGGTTAATTCTAAACTGAGAGACTATAATGAGTCTGGGTTCTAGTTTTCGTGACCAATGTTGTCTATAAAGATAAAAAATGCATAATAATTGTTACGCTTGGGATTTTATTCAGCAATGTGAAACTTTAATTTGTTATATATTTATCATGGCAATTATTTACACCCGTGAGATCTTCGAGAAGACAATAGGGGAGGGCGGGGCTCAACGTGTTGATTTTACTAAAACGTGACGATTTTACTAAAACGGTTGTACCCCAAGGTTCCTGGCGCCCGCTCTGACACCTTTTCCCAAGATTTGGAGTAGAAACTTGTTTTACGATATTGAAATAACGAAAAACACATCTAAACCGATAGATAAACAAAGGAACACGGTTCCGTTACCTGATCATTTACATCAAAACGTTTATAAAAAAATGCATTTATTTCGGACAACATCAGGTAAATGATCCATAGAATTAAAAGAAAAAAAAGATAAAGATTTATATTACATTTCAAGTGTTTTCATTATTGTTACACACGGTAAAAGTATACACTTTTCGATCTAAACTCTGTGGAATAGAGTCATATTATGTATATTGATACTGACTGAACAATATGAAAAGGAAAGAGCGATAAATAATAAGGTAAGGTTGAAGATACATGATCGTAAATATGTGTATACACAACGGGTTATGTTTGGTCAATCAGATAAGCAAATGTTCGCTCTTTAGATAAATCAGTCAAGCTTAAGTATTACATCAAAGAGTTCTACGAAAAATAAAAAAGCAATATATACCAGCCAATATTCTCATTTCGCTTACGTTATTGGCTATTTGCTCGGATAATTCTAAATTGGGAGACTAAAATGAGTCTGCGTTTTAATCTCATGATCAATGTGTAATAATGAAACTCCTTTTATACAATACAATACAATACAAATACTCTTTATTGCACACCTCAATCAAAGGATACAGTACAGTACAAAAACACAATGAGAAGAGGCAAACAATAGGCGGTCTTATCGCTAAAGAGCGATTTCTTCCAGACAACCGTAGGGTAGCGGAAATGAAATCTAATCAGTACGATTCACAGCAGGTGGTGCAGAGTTAATACATATGAAGCCTACTAATAATTACAACAATAACATTACCACACATCATTTACTACATATAAATATATATGTTATTTATTCATTACATTTTTATTTTTTTGTTATACAATACCTATATTCTTGTCTAATAAAAATTACATTTGTTCGCCTTTGTACATCTCAACATCTCATCGTATCCAACAGTATTTTATGTTCTAACTGAAAAACAAACATATCCACCAAAACCGAGCACCATCAGTGCGAGTTATATATATATCCTCCTTTTTATTGATTTACTGGCTGCCCGTAATATAACCAAAGGAAAAGGCGGCATTAGGCTGCCAACCATCCGTGTCATTGGCGAGCAACTGATATATATATATATTTTTTTTGAACCTGACTGTGACTTTATAGGCCGGGCCCAATAAAGCGATAGGAGTGCGCGGTTGGAGAGTAGCCTGGGGAAATCCAGGGGAAAGCTTCCGGCACGACCACGCGTGTGATTTGGAACACTGGAATACTCTAAGAGTTTGCGCTCCAGTGAGATTGGTTGAGCGGTTTCAACCGAATCTGAGGTGTGAGTGGAATCGAGCTACTGGGAGTTTTGTCGCTGGTTCACTAAACCTAGCCTAGCTGAGAAGAGTCCAGCAAGAAACTCAGCTAGGCCCGACCTGGGTCGGACTGACTCTACCCGGTGTGCGGCGATACCGGGACGAATAGGGACTATATGTGTCACTGGGTATACTGCCTTTTCGGCGAAAAACGTTTCGCCAAATTTCACTTCGCAACCAACTTTTCGCAGAAGTTTCATTTGGCAAACCAACCGTTGGCGTAACTTTACTTCGCACTTTTCTTATTTGGCAACATTTTTATAATGCCAAATTTTACTTCAACAAACTTTTATGTGGCAAAAAATTATGAAGCAAATGATTTGCTTGGTATAATGACTTTTCGGCGAAATAGGTTTCGCCAAATTTCACTTCTCACCCAACTTTTTTGCAGAAGTTTCATTTGGCAAATCAACTGTTGGCATTACTTTACTTCGCACTATTCTTATTAGGCAACATTTTTATAATACAATCAAATAAGCGTGTTTTATAAGAATAACTTTTCTTTAAAATCAAAAATACCTCAGGACATCGGATTACCTACCTATTGTGCTTTGAACAGGGACTTAGTGGCAAAACCGACTCGGATCGCGGATAGGTTAGAAGAAATGATATCAGTGCTAAAAGTATGTATGTTGCTAAAAGTATGGTATGCCAATCAATACATTTGACGAATACATAAATGACATCTTAAACAAATCCCAGGTAATATTTTGCCTAACAATAATTTATCAAATCATTAGTTGGGAAATGATATCGTTGCTAAACGTTGAGTTGGGAAATAAAACTTCGCCCAAATCAAAATATGGGATAAAAAGTTTGCGAGTTCAAAATTTGCTAAATAATTTTCGCCGAAACATTAGTGAACCGTGTTCACTCCGTCACTGTTGTCGCGATCGCGCGGTGGACGTCCCCGCCGGCGGGAGCCTCACTTATAGTATTATCACTAAACAGAAAGATACCTCTTTCCACTGACACGGTTGGTCAACAAATCTTAGTATCAGTAACTCCCAGAACGGTGGCTATTATAGATACCATAAAATACATGAGTCTAATAAATGTTGTCTATAAACATAAAATATACATAATAAGCGCTACGCTTTGGATTCTATTTAGCAGGGAAACTTTCATTTGTTACTTATATACTTATCGTATATAACATTTTAAACTATCGCGCTTTGTAAACATACTTAAGGATTTGTCGACACCCAAAAAATTTCAATAGGGAAGACGATTTCAATCTATCGGCAACTTGGGGAAAACCTAAAATCTCGGGATAAATCTTCGGATTTGTGTGCGGATACAGTGTTGTGTGCCGTGCTCTAGACAATTAAAAACATAGTGGACGGGTAGAACTTTTTACGGGTCTACCCTTCATATTTTTATAGACTTTTGTAGGGTATTCAAATGTTGTGTACCCATATCTCCGTTGACAACTTGCTGAGACGACAGTTTAACCGCGACCAAGACCGGTGCAACCCGTGTCGAAACGTCGGTAACAAAGGTAACATAAATATCGCGTTAGACCCGTTTAAACAAATCTTTAAGTACTTATCGTATGGCAATTATTTCGAACCGTGAGATCTTCGAAAAGACAGTAGGGGAGGGCGGGGCTTCATGTGACGATTTTACTAAAACGCAAGATATTACCTACACTGTGAGTTATACTAATGTTTTAGGCGTTATCTATAACGTAAAACTTAACGATTTTTTTATAATCATACGCTATACCACGGTGTATCCAATATTAATTAATTTATTGGCTATATTATAGAAAAAGTCAGAGGGGCACAATTTACCCCATCAAGGGGCGAGATGTGCCGTTGGTGGGGTAAGTTGGGCTGCTTATATTTAAAACATAAAACCAAGTCAGATAAGGTTTGAAACAACAAAAAATACTTTTAATTTCTAAATAAAGTGTGTTCATCAAAAATTTAATAATTTATAACTAACATTTTATAATTTTTGTTTTTGAAGGTAACGAACCAACTTACGTCACGCCTGATGGTAAACAGATACCTTATCCCATGAATATTTTCGCCTCCAAATTAACCACAAGCTCGTTGCCGACCCTTTAGTGACATGATGATCCATTGTGTTGACAGCTAGAGGCTCGTCTAACGGCAGCAGCGATGGTACGGGGGGTGAGAGTCCACCCTCATCTTCGTCACTATTACAATTCAATGTCGGGTCACATACAACACTCACAACGTCACATGCTAAAGGCTCGTCCACACTCGTAACACGTAGTATTCAAGACAGTTCTCCAGTTGGGCGGTACCCACCCTCATCCACCATCATCGTTGTTTGAACTACTACAATAAGTATTGGGCTAAGAAAAACGGGTTCTACTCACATCCATAGGTTTTAGGTCCATAAACATTCTCCAGATAACTTGCATCACTATTCACGAGATTTACACATGTATTAACAGTTTTGAAGATTTTATATGAGTTCCGTGCCGGCCGACAATTGCGAATGTGTCAAATATATGTTCCTCGATGACAGGAACATAAGAGTTTATGAACTATGAAGTTCGGTAGCGAGGTGGTGAAGGTTGTTGCGCGCCTATTATGAGACGCACATTTGGAGAGGAATATGTTCCAAGCCCAATATCGTACAATCGTCGAAATTCCAAATCAAAAAAATAAATGTAAGGTTGTAAAAAAGTGTACCTACGCTATTTTCTCAAGCTACCTGTTGGGTAGACTACCAAACACTTAAAATTTCATCGTTACTTGTTGCACCTATATTCAGAGGCGGCGTTAGGTGTTGGCGACGTGGGCCACCTACGGTCTCGCGGTCCGAGGGGCGCCGCGCCTCATTTTTCAACTTTTTTTATTTATAACATTCCTCTTGCGCCATCAGATTCAGATTCATTTATTTCAAGATAAAAATTACAATATAAATTTGAGTGTATGTCAAAATTAGAAGAATTAGATTTAGATTTCATTTATTACACAATACAAGACTTCATTATAAATTACATTTAAGTCAATTTAAAAAAATCCCTATTGTGGTCGTCAATACATTGAATAGAATAATAACACACAATAAAACAATTAAAACAAAAGAAAAACAAACATAAATTAAATAAAAATAACATTTCAAGTTTCACCCACGAGGATCGTCATACTATTACTAATGTAGGCATTGATAACAATATAATAATGGTTAAAATACGAAATTACCTACCTATTTACCTTTATATACTAACAATGTCAAACATTACGAAATTAATTTACAAAATTCATTTACAGAATATAATGGATTATCCAATAGAAAGTTTCTCAGCTGACGTTTCAATTTCTATCATGATCGTCAATATTAAATAATATGTAAGTATAAATTAACAAGCAATGTTTCAAAATGAGATGAGATTTCAGACGGTCACGTTAAATGTACCTTGTCCATATCTATATAGTCTTGCCCCGCTGCCTCTATTGTATAAGATTTTAGACTAGCAAAAACATGTTAGTGAACCATGAGTGAAAGCAAGAAAATTTAAACGGAAGACCAGTGTTGCCAGGGCCCTTTGGACGAAAATTACGTTTCGTTTCTTGAAAAGTTACATTTTCGATGCAACAGTTACATTTTTTATATTTTTCGTAATTACTTATCAAAATGTTTGATTTTAAGAAATGAGTAGCCATATACAGCTACAATTCGGCGAGTTGGGCTGCAGAATTACGCCAGGCTGATGGGCGGTATCTCAAATGTCATAGATAGTTGCAACAGACGGGCAGACAGAGTCCTACCATGTAGGTTTCTTTGTCACCTTTTCTGTATGGAAGCCTATAAATTGTCTCGCTTGGCCCCGGTTAGATACAATTGACCTTTCTTTTTAAATAGTTTAATTATTCCCAAAAGTTACGAAAATTTTCTTTACAACAGAAGTTACTTACATGTTACGCAAGCCGCAGGCGAATCACGTAACTTTATGTACTAACGGTAGATAGATTTTACTGTCAATTTTGAAGTATAAATGTATGAGTTGACAATTAAAATTTGACATTAAAATCTACCTAACGGTAGTACAAAGGCTGCGTGATTACCCCGCCGGTCAAAAGTTACGAAAAATGTAAGAAATGTAACCATCTGGCAACACTGCGGAAGACGCCCGCCGCTCTAAATTGTTACGCTCGAGTCCGTCGGTCTTTTATCTTCGTTCGAATGCACAAAGCCAAATTGCATTCTATACGAAGTTTAATAGTGAAGATAATACTAGAATTTACATTTAAATAGCTAGCTGAAAATGATATAATAGGTGAATAACATGCATTTTACATTAGTGTAGTGAACGCTTTTGAATATTTAAAATCATTTTTATAGTCAAAATCCCGCATGAGAAAAAAATACACGGGTGCTTTAAGATATTGAAAGGTCCTTTTAGATCCAAATTTTGAAGTTCAGAGACCGGCGCTGCCACTGATAAAACAGCTCTTACTAATTGTATATTACTAGATAACGCTTTTTTATTCAGAAGGAAACGCGGAAAAGACAGCTCGAAAATTTATCAATTTAGAGTGATTTTTGAAACGTTATTAAAGAAAAATCCAGGCTAATTCAGCCCGACACACTCCACATATCCGTAACTCTAGTATAAGTTTTATTTGAAACAAAACACAAACGAATGCGTTTGCGTTTGAACTCAATTTATATGGCAACGGGACCAGCGCCTCTGGTGGCCTTAGATGGTAACTATTTTTTCTCATACGATTTGAGACTAAACGCAAACGCATTCGTTTGTGTTTTGTTTCAAAAAAACTTATACGAGAGGAGGTATTCCTTAATAAACGAGTGATACTCAATTGTCTGTCACTTGTGTTGTCATTGCGAATTAAAACATCTGTTTATGCGGTGGGAGGCAGTGGGCCATTTAACGCGAGTAGGTATAAGATGTTAGTTTTTAATATAATAGCCTAGTTTAAACGGTCAAATTTAAAAAAGAGTGCTGGCTTCGCCAACAAATTGTTTTGCAGTTTGGCGAAAATATTTGAAGTGTTTTGTTATTGTATCTTGTGGCTTAAATAAAAAAAAACTGACTAGGAATTTGACTCTAAAGTCGCTGAAGTTAGGGCACATCAAGACAGCAAGCGTAATGCAATACAAAAACGAAGCCGGCCCGGACTGTGTGCTGGCGCAAATTACCACTTTACGAAGGTACCGTAAAGTAAAGAGGGAAATGTGTGTTATAAATTATTATTTTAATTTATTTTGTAGTGCATTAATTACATATTTTTTACAAATGAAAACGAGTGTTTGTTTCACGGTGGTTAATCACTTTTTATTTTGAAGCTGACTTTCACTTTATAGGCCGGGCCCAATAAACCGATAGGAGTGCGCGGTTGGAGGGTAGCCCGGGGAAAATCCAGGGGAAAACCTCCGGCACGACCACACGTGTGGTTTGGAACACTGGAATACTCTAAGAGTTTGCGCTCCAGTGAGATTGGTTGAGCGGTTTCAACCGAATCTGAGGTGTGAGTGGAATTGAGCTACTGGGAGTTTTGTCGCTGGTTCACTAAACCTAGCCTAGCTGAGAAGAGTCCAGGAAGAAACTCAGCTAGGCCCGACCTGGGTCGGACTGACGGTTGATCACCCTAAACATCCCTTTCAGGCTGAACATACATAGAACACATAAAGACTAAAGATTATTGCATGTAAGTCGATTGCTCAGCTAAGATAATATAATATAATTAGTAACGTGTTAAGGTTAGCGATTTCATTCCATAAAGGCTGTAAGGTTACTTTCCCTTCGTGAAATGAATACGCTGCACCCTTGCCTAGTATGTAAGAAAATTGCAATGCCCTAACGGGGTATCATGTACCGACTAACCAATAATACTAACAGATCAATGTAATGAACATGATGGCAATATATGAATATGAATATGAACATGAAAATAAAATGTTGTTTTCCATGTTATTAGCTGTAAGTAATAAAATACTGCAAGAATTACGTCTACATTATATTTTAAAAAAAACACACACACAAAGAGTTTATCATATTTGTAAATACTCAACGTCAGCCCAGCAATAATATCCAGGGCACTTACCAACATTTTGAGCTGTCAAAATATTCACGTTGATCGACATCTGACACTAACAATATTGGAAAAACATACACAGTAACGATTTTACCGACCCCATTTGATTACAGGTACGTGTGGGGCTAGCCATCGTACAAATACCTAGTTGCTAAACAATTGTGGACTTTATTGCATTATACTATGGGTTAAAATATAATTTATGATAAAAATGTCTACTTTCTACTTACCTTGTACTAAGTGTTTTTTTTTAAATAATTGATGAATGATGAGGTTTTTACGCCAAATATAGCTTAAAAGTGTCTATTAGAATTCTCATGTTTCAATAAAAATAAATTGCATGGCAACTATGTACATAAACGTAATATTTCACGACAAAAACGGCAAATTTTGCTTATTCCTTGCAACGGTAGTACGAGACCACGCAGGCGTGACGTCACGCCTTCAGAAGCATCTATCACACATATGGTCCCTATTCGTCCCGGTACCGCCGCACACCGGGTAGAGTCAGTCCGACCCAGGTCGGGCCTAGCTGAGTTTCTTGCTGGACTCTTCTCAGCAGCTAGGTTTAGTGAACCAGCAATAAAACTACCAGTAGCTCGATTCCACTCACACCTCAGATTCGGTTGAAACCGCTCAACCAATCTCACTAGTATTCCAGTGTTCCAAACCGCTCGCGTGTTCGTGTCGGAGGTTTTCCCCTGGATTTTCCCCAGGCTACTCTCCAACCGCGCACTCCTATCGCTTTAATGGGCCCGGCCTATAAAGACGTATAAGTTTAGTTGGATTATCTTGAAGGTTGTTAGCAACATTTTACTGTTCAGGTGTATTCTATTATTATAACAAGGTGTATGCTGTTACGAGTAAGATTTTTTCATAGATCACCTATGGAGATAAATCAGGTATAATCTGAATATAATGAGACCTCAAATTGCCTGTATAAGTCGAAAAAATAAACATTCTTAAATAAAAATGCCGCCCGGCCTATAAAGCCACAGTCAGGTTCAAAAAAAGTCTTTGAATATTTCATGAAACATATTTTCACATGACAAAAAGCATATTGAAAACAGTCCTTATTAAACACTACAATGTCATTTAAAAACTCGAAACCAGAACGTTTAACTGCGTATCCGTTCTAGTTACGTTGTCGGTTGTCGTGAGCGCCGGCCGGCCAAGTTTAACACACCCAAATCAAGAACGTCACAACTCTACGGACTCCCGTACCAACATTCACCTTTCCAATTTACCAGCTTACTCGACTTTCCAGAACACATAAAATGCACCGTTTTATAGGTCATTCGTCGAGTTTCCATTGTCAAAAGTAATATTTTACATTTGCCACTTTATTCCCCACTCGTAAAAGCTACATTAAAATGAATTTTACTCACGAGATTTGAGTCGCTGATTTGTACTTTTGAACAACAATAGGGGCTTAATTATTTAAGCTGTCGTCTCCCGGCGAAAAAAATAAACAATAGCATTCTATTGTTATGATCCCTGGGATCCCAGGGACCGGTAGACGATGTATTTTGAACTCATCATCATTATATATTTAAGAGCGTATATAGCCTAGCTCTTGTCGGTGGAGTAATCGCCATTCCGTTCGGTTCTCAACGCTTTGAGCTCCTGATACATTACATTGACCTTCTCTTTTGCTCTATAAACACACGTCTCGGTCTCCCCCTGCCTCTCCTCCATCTAATAACAAACTTCGCTTAGTTTATAGTAGATTGTTAATCAAGGGTTGAAAGCCACAGCCAGTACAGCCACACTTCTTTCGAGCGCCAAAATGTCTCGTCAAAATGGGTGGTTTCACCCGAGTTAAACACTGCTTGTCATTACGAATACGTGAAAAAATGTCCACAAACATGTAGGAATGAAATAAATTATCCTTGAAAATAATCCTCTTTTATTTACGACTTACAATAATTCCACAATTTTTTTTTTGAACCTGACTGTGGCTTTATAGGCCGGGCCCAATAAAGCGATAGGAGTGCGCGGTTGGAGAGTAGCCTGGGGAAAATCCAGGGGAAAACCTCCGGCACGACCACGCGTGTGGTTTGGAACACTGGAATACTCTAAGAGTTTGCGCTCCAGTGAGATTGGTTGAGCGGTTTGAACCGAATCAGAGGTGTGAGTGGAATGGGTTATTTCGTTCGGGTCTTCTTTCATACTCGCTCATACGTCAACTTCTTTTTTCATTCCAAAACAATTCAAACTAAATCAAACAGCCAGCATCTTACACAGCCATCAAAAATGAGAACCAATCCCACAAACGTTTTCTGAATCAGCGAAAGAACTATTTTGGCGGGAACTGTTAGGCCGGGTTTTATAAAGATCCGTTAGACCAAATGTCAGATCAAATTTCAGTAACTCAGTACATTTTTTGACAAAACAAACCGACATAAGGTCTAACGGATCTTTATAAAACCAAGCCTTAGTGTTAGTGACAGTAACAGTGTATGTGTATGGGCATTTTAATATTATAATTTTTTTACTAAGAATTAATCGTACTTATGTTTGTATGGGTTACTGCTTTTGCCCAATCTCACTACGATTCACCGTACTATTTTCTTTTTAATACTTTTCTGATCTAGAACAGTGTACTACTTTCAGCACGCCACTTACTTGAATATTAACTCACTTTCAGAGTATGAGAAATGATAATCTTCCCTAACAGATGGTCGAGGGAGGCGATGGCTGAGATACGCGTCATACTCGTGATCGGGTGCTGTTTGTGGAGTCCGGTCTGTTCATGCTTGCTAGGACATAGTGACTACGTTAATACTAGTGTCTTTTTATAGAGGATTGACGAGAGGCATCATCCTGTTGTGGATTCGTTTTTATTATCAGTGACTTAGAAGTCATATACATCTCTAACAATATTAAATTAATTTTAATTTTGACGCTCAGAGACCATGTACATCTCTGGGATATTATATTAATTTCATTATACTCCTTGTTTAATCTTGAGATCTTATACATCTCTAACTTTACTGATGTTGTAATATTTGTAATAGATAACTTTTGCAAGTTTATCTTCACTGTATGACGTTAATTTTGTTATAATTGTAAACTCGAAATTATTATTCCTTCTTAAACTGTAAATTATTATTTTGACATGAAAAATGTATTACTTATTATAGTCAGACTTTCTTAAATTGTAAATTAATATTTTGACATGTAAAAGTGCCCTTGTGACCTATTTGCAGAATAAATGTTTGTATTTGTATTTGATAAAGATTTATTTACAAACAACCAAAGTGTAAATCTTTGAAAATTGCTTAAAATTTCGAGCTTATCTTTCTATAAACGGGAAATCATAAAATGCGAAGGAAACATTGGCCGTTTGGAAGGCCGTTAAGCCTCCCCAAAAGATTAAACATACATGCAAGATGAAAAAGTAGAATGGCCCAAAGATTTATTTACAAACAACGAAAGTGTAAATCTTTGAAATTTGCTTAAAATTTCGAGCTTATCTATATTCTATAGACGAAAAATCATAAAATGCGAAGGAAACATTGGCCGTTTGGAAGGCCGTTAAGTCTTAAACATACATGCAAGGTCACGAACTCAATTCGGCCCGCGGGAACCCGTAGTCAACTGATCAAGATAGGACATAACCCGTGGTACGTGTAACATTTCAATATGCGATTTTTCCGTCAGAAATTACTGCAGCTCCGTGATAGGATCTAAATTGAAAAATCGGATGTTTTCGCAGGCGTTGTTTTACGGAATTCGTTTGCAAAGAATTTCAGTTTCTAGTTGGATTCATTTTCTGCACGGATTTCGATTGGCTGTCTGTGCACGCAGAAATATCAAGCGGGTTTCAAAGTTTATTTTGGAAACTGGTTAAAAATTGGCCAAACTTTTGGAGGAAACCAATCTAATACCTATAAGGTGTAGTTTCCCCTCTGAGTAAGAAGGTCAAATGGAAATTACGTTCGTAAAACTAGTACCGACAACCCAGATCCCTTTAGGATACAAATGGAAATTGCTAGGAGGCGCATATTACAGAGACTAAAAAACCAAACGACATGTTATTTTAAAGAAAAAAACCTCGAATACAAAAACAAACAACAACGAACAAATACAAATTAAATCAGCAATATGTCTCGTCATTACTTCAATTTTTAATTATGTCATAGTAAAACCAAAATTGGTTGTCTAAAACGTGCACATATTAATGACTCTGATAATACGTTGTACACAGTGAGTATATCACAAGTAAACATGAATGATGTCAGGAATTTGTCGACCTTGATCATTACGTGCATGAGAATTCAAAATGCTATCATTACTTATACTTTTGCTATAAAACAAGGAAAAGCTGACTTCAAATAACGTTAATAAAGGGTATTACAAAGGTAAGAAAAAGCAATTTGTCGAAAATAACCTATTTTCCGCATAAAGAGTATCTATATTTGTTTTTCTCATAAGCTCTCTCCGCTGCTGGGAAAATTTCACCGGTAGACGGGTTAAGTCGCTCTTTTGTACAGATTACTAGGACAGCTGGGCCATTTCAAATAATCTTAAGTATTTTTCGTAATAATAATAGTGAACTTAGCGGCACTTAGGCACTTATATTTGAAAAGTACTGATATTGTAGGACCGTTTTATGCATAGCTAGAAGCAGATATGGTTCTCTTTCAAAATTATTATTTTTTGTGTTTTTGAACCTGACTGGCTTTATAGGGCGGGCCCAATAAAGCGATAGGAGTATACGGTTGGTGAGAAGCGTGGTGAAAATCCAAGGGAAACCTCCGACACGAGCACGCGGGTGGTTTTGTACACTGGAATACTCTAAGTTTGCGCTCCAGTGAGATTGGTTGAGCGGTTTCAACCGAATCTGAATCTACTCAGCCACATCAGCACCTTAAAAGCATTGTTGTATTGGACTCGGATAGCCCTATACGATTTCTGCGTGTATCTCAATTAGATTTTCTTAAGTGGCCAGTTATTGTACAATTTACCCTACTTCATCATCATCCTAGCGTTATCCCGGTACAGTTGCATCCTGAAGGATGCTCAGGGTCCGCTTCCTAATTCCAAGATTTGGCGTAGATACTAGTTTTTACGGAAGCGACTGCCATCTGACCTTCCAACCCGAGGGAAACCAGACCTTATTGGAATTAGGCAACAACCCTACCCACAACACAATTACAATTTACCCTACTTCATCACTACATAGTATAAAACAAAGTCGCTTTCTCTGTCCCTATGTCCCTATATCCCTATGTATGCTTAAATCTTTAAAACTACGCAACGGATTTTGATGCGGTTTTTTTAATAGATAGAGTGACTCAAGGGGAAGGTTTATATGTATAATACATATCAGCATTGCACCCGTGCGAAGCCGGGGCGGGTCGCTAGTTACACTATAAAATCATAATTGCCTACTTGTTTCGTTAACATTATTATTCCCTAGTAGATCGTGTAATTTTTGTGAACACGCTAAATATCGTTCCATCATTTTTATATTGGCGAAAAACTTATTGAAGTAGTAGATAATAAAACATGTTGGCAATTTTTTCGCAGCAATTATAATAAATTGTTGTGTTTAATACAACGAGCCAGTCATTTTTGAATAAGGTGCCTTCAAAAAATAAGAGGGGTACGTCTCGTTACGTATTTCTGCTTACCATATACCTAGAAATTTATTAAAGTTCGTTTTTACATATCAAATCAAATTCAGAAAACTGTAATGTAAAAAAAGTCAATGGTTTTAAGGGTCCTTATCACTAAAAAAACTATTACATATCTTGACATTTTCTCAATGTTACTATCTAGAACAGGACTACTGCTGTGCAACCTAATGTCACACATTTTAAATGTATTTTTTGGATTTTTCATTAAGAAATATCGTTTCAAACACCACTCCAAATCGATCATTTTCAAGCTAAAACTGTTTATTTTCCGCTTAACTTCTGCTACAGACAATAAAATAAAAAAATGGCTGTGTTACTATCTAAAACTTTAATAAAACCATTGTTTCCTTTGATGACTTTATTGGTATTATTTATACTTTTGTCATAATTTGAAATCAAAACATTTTAAAACTTGTAAGGCCTCTTAAACAGACACGCTTAGGTACTGTAGAGGCTGGCCGTGTAGGTCCAGAAACATAACGTATACAAATTGAATTTAAACTATGATTCGAGGATGCGTCAAACTGGCATTCTTCTGGAAACAATTGGTTTTCCAGGGACTTGTCTTCACGACACCATCGGAATCGCATGTTCTGTAAACCATTTAAGAGATTATTGTAAGCATATTTCAGTAACAGTAAGAAATATACTAGTTCCATATGTGCATCCAGTGTTATATTTTAGATATGATCTCCTCCCAGTACCTCTAAACCCGTACCTCTCGTGCAGCATACCCCAGTATTAATATATATACCACAAAACCTATTTCCCTGTAGGTATTGTCACATCTCAAAGGCCATATAGGCGGCCGGCCAGGTGGCGAGACGACATATGTAGGAGAGGAGGCGACTGGATATGTAAGGCAGAGAACCAGGAATTGTGGCGCGCTTGGGGATGTCACTTTCGTCTTGAAAAATCGATTATTAAATAATCGATTATTTTTCTCCAAGTTAAAATCGATTAAAAAACAATCGATTTCTGAAGATATAGTAAAGTTAATCCTACTAAGTGAGAGAGAGGAACTTTATTACGTTAAATAATACAATATATATAAAATAATATATCATAAAAAGAAAAGGAATCTAGTGTTCTATGATGGGTATTCCACAGCCGTATTCGCATACAAATCTTTCTATTCTTCTTCTCGTTCCTCTAATTCTCAAAGAGACCGCTCTGATGATTGATATTTGTATTTTGACTTTGATCCAGCTTATTATTTGTGAGTATGGTTTGGACCACTTTTCACATAGCTTTAGGGATGTTTTCTTTGTAAAGGATTCATATTCCATTCAATATATAGTATAATTTTATCAATAATCGGGTAGGTTCCACGGTGATTATTATCATACGACACACTCATATTCAGTATCACAAGAATATTGACGTGTATTGCAGTATCGTGATAATATCTGAACAAATCCGGATATTTTGAAATCCGCGATACTTAAGGGGCGTGGCTTAAATATTGGCTTCAATGCTAGAAATGTCCTCATAATGTCAGGGTCTTTACTAGGAGTTTGTAGAAGTCTAATATTCTCATGTCCAAGATGGTAGCTTACAATATTTTTTCATAAATTATGTTAATTGCAGAATCAGAAAAATGTTTATGTCTACAATAAACATTTTTCTGATTCTGATTCTGATTCTGATAATATTAATCGGCTGTGAAAATCATAATCGTTTTTTAATTAATCGGTTATTGTAAAATCTAAATCGAGTTAAAAATTGTTATTTTTTAAATAATAAGCGTGATTATTTTACAACCCTATGCGCGCTGGGGGAGGCCTATATTCAGCACTAGACTGCAGTGGGCTAATGATTATGATAATGATGAATTAATAGTAATTTCTAAATACGTAACACACAACTGTATAATTTGCAGCGTATTTAATTTAAGAATTACAAATCCAATCTAACCTCAATTCGTTTGCTGGCTGCGTTTTGGAATAGTGTCCCGAGTAATAACATGCAATCACGCAGTAACAGGATATTAATTAACGAATTGTTGCAATTAATCAACCGCTGGACCTATACCAATCTAGATTCAGCTCAATATACAGTACCTAACATGTCGGGTTCAGTCTTAATGTGTTTAGTGTGCTTGCTTGCATACTCGACGTGAAAGATAGAGTCTGGCTAGTGAAAGATGAGACTGAGATTTATTTAAAACTTTTTAAATGGCAACTATAATATCTACGTCAAATGTGTCAAACGTCACTCAATTGCCGTGTCAATGTAGACAAATATGACTTGATTCTTTACGGATTAGAAACAGGATACGGATCATAGTACATTATTCCTCATGAATTGCTACTTCCATAACAGACTCAGAATATTTAAATATTAGAATACTTTTTGGTAATGTTATGTAGTATGTAGGTAATGAACTATGTAGTGCGAACGTTTTATTTTGTTGCCCAAGTATCATTATTGTTTTGTCACATTATACAAAGTGTTGCACCACGTGGATTTTTTAAATTTGCCGCTCTTTTCCAGTCTCATCTTTCATTAGCCAGACTATATAGTCTTTGTTTTTCAATTTTGGCCGATCCACTTAAAGAAACAATGCTATTGTTGGGGTAATCGCAAAAAACACTAATGACCACGTCGCAAAGGTCGTAACAACCGCCTTGAACGTTCAAATGATTATCGACTATCTGCGTAGGCAAAAAATTACGAGTGCACCAATAGAAAAATGGTGGTCCAGATGCCTTCTATTCGTACCATTCTCAGATTCAGGTAAACGCCGCCGGATGTATTGGGCCATGTGTGTAACGTCACATTTCTATTAAATCAATTTAAACCTTTGGAAAAGGTCATAGAGTTGATAATCCGGTACAGCGTTAATGCACATGCAATCTTTATTATTTTAAGAAGTATGCTTATCTTTTATGACGGATAATAATGCGGTAGCGAGCCGCACAATAGGACAATGAATTTGATACGAGAAAAACACAAATACTATAACAGAAATCATTATCGTTACCATTTTTCGGATGTACCTAATATCTTCTATAGGGTAGTGCATAAATAATATTTTTATGTCTTGGTGAGAGCCGTTGAGGAGGTAGATGCATATATAACAATAACCTAAAATAAGTTACTTCAATTTCTCAATCTATCTCGGTTTGTTTCTCCAAATAAATAAATAAAAAATCAGTCCAACGACGTCCACTGCTAGTGCTGCATATAGGCCTCTCCCAGAAAATGCCACTACAATCGGTTATAGTAACAAAAATACATTTAAATAACTAAATAAATATTAGGGGGACTGTTTTTCACAAATAGAACTACTGCCATAGTAAGCTCAATGAGGCATGTGTTATGGATACTAGACAACGATTATATTTAATCGATTATAAAATCATTTATTACTTTATCGTACCTGGGCCATTCTACTTTTTCATGTACATAATTTTCGGACCCTTTTTTTAAATGCAGATTTTGGAATATCAAGCCCACATTTCATATTTTTGTATTGTTATTTAGAAAGAGGTTTAATTGCAGTATCACTTCCGATAGTTTTGGTAATTAACGAACCACAGCTAATATCCGTAAATCGAGTAACTCAGTGGTCGTTAGATGTCTCACCATTTGTATGAAAAAATGGTTTTTATCACTGTGTTACCCACCTTTTACAGCAATATGTTAATATTGAAGTATGTTTACGTATAATATCCTCTTCCTAAGTTCAGATACTATTTCTAAATCCTGTTTTTGTACACTAATTCAATACATATCATAGTTTTTTTTTTGAAAGCTGGTCATGAAAATGTAGAATGACCCCCCTATGGAAATTTTGTTGCCAGTTTTTGTTGCAACGTTTTGCATCACCTAGTGTTCACGTGTAGGTAGGGTAGCGATGGGTACTCCCTACGGACGCGGTGCAAATTCGACTTCCCTTTGTCAAGTAAATGGGAACTTGACTGTTAAGTTCTCAAGCCACCCGAAGGCCTCCAACTTGGCTTGACGACTGCTGCCATAGACAGCAAACAGAGCGCTCACTTAGTAACCACTCGAAGCGGTCAACTATCCAAGAACTGACTCGGACCCATGTTGCTTAACCTCTCATATCGGACACGGATGCCGCTGGGCCACGAGCGCTCCAAATATATAACATGGAAAACACGCAACCAAATCTTCATGTTCCTAACACAATATTTAGCCCCTAATAGTGAATTTTCATAATTTGACGACCGCTTTAGCCTACTTGGTAGTGACGCTGCCTGCGAAGCTGGAGGTCCCGGGTTCGAATCCCGGTCAGGGCATGTATTTGTGTGATGAACACGACTATTTGTTCCTGAGTCTTGGATGTTTCTATGTATTTAAGTATGTATTTATCTACATAAGTATGTATATCGTCGCCTAGTACCCACAGTACAAGCTTTGCTTAGTTTGGGACTAGGTTGATTTGTGTAAGATTGTCCACAAATATATATTTTTTTTTTATTTAAAAAATCAATGTCGAACGCTATTACAGTTTGATGCTGCCATGTAAAAGTCATATTTCCCCACACTTTTCATATTAACCGACCGTTTCAAAAAAATATCATCATCAGTAAAATATCATAACTCGTCGTGTACAGGTCCCTGGGATCCCAGGGATCATAACAAAATAATGCTTTTCTTTTTTTTCTTTTTTTTTCGCCGGGAGACGACGGCTTAAGTAATCTTATTTTTCTTTTTTTTATCGTATGGCTTTATTTTCCAAATTATAGTTACAAGTTACAATACAAGAAAATACATAAAATTAAAATTAAAAAATTAAAGTTGGTACACCTATAATAAAATATCTAGATTTGATTCTAATCTTAAATAATCTTATTGAATTCAGGTTTCAAATTTAGAATGTCCAAAGTCTCACTTGAATGAGCCAATCAGCGTATCGTCCGATGTTTTCAAAGCTTGTTTAGAGTTGTTATTGGCTGGAATTTTAATTAGAATCTTTGAAGACTGATCACGTAGAAAAGACGGGGGAAATCCGACTAATGAAACAATTTTAGCTAAAAGATGTGATTTGAGCTACGTAATAAACAACACGGTTTGACAGAGTAATTAGCAGGACAGGGGAAATATTAAAAGGATCGCTCATTTCAAAGCTACATATATATTAGGGTGGGTCGAAATACACGAATTTTGGAGTATCGTAATGTAATAGGGCTCAAATTTGCTGTGTATTCTGTAGATTACAGGAAAAATAATTAAAAAAATCTACTTTTAGACTTTTAACCCCCGCACAGCCGCCAAAGATCGATGTTAAAGCCTAGATTATATAAGTACTTAAATAAAGTACGTGACAATTATGATAATAATTTATCACTTAATAAAGTAAATTAAACTATAATAAAGCTAAATTATACTGAGACGTTTTTGTTATTTTCAAAATAGTCGACATTATAGCTTTATGAAGTTTAATAACTTAAAATATTATGGAATAAATAAAGCAAAATGCTATATTTATATAAATTTTTGCTACTATTTTTTTAAATACAAGCTTGAATGTAAGAGCTAATCTAAATATTATAGGAAAGATTTGTTTTCTTCAAAAACATACGGTATTTATATTTCCTGTAATTTACAGAATACACAGCGACTTTTGAGCCCTATTACATTACGGTACTCCGAAATTCGTGATTTTCGACCCACCCTAATATATATATAGACGCTGAGGCGGTGTTTTCGCAGTGACATCTTGTATCACAAATTTATTTATCATTTTTTGTGATTTAGACTTATCTAATTAAATTGCTTGCATTCTTAATTTTAGGTATTTCGAATGTGTCTATACAATATTTATACATTATATACATATTAATTTATACATATACTTTACGTTTTCCGTACACGATATAATGAAATAATGAAATAAAACACTCTTCGGAGGAATGGTTTTTTAAACAATTAAAGATTAATAATTAAGAGTAGTGAGGACTTCTATGAATTTTTAAATAGGTAAACTACTACTTACTTAGTTTTAAAAAAAATCGGTATTTATAGTATAAAAATTAAGAAATATTCAAGAAAAGAGCGTATTCCCTTCTGAAAGGCCGGCAACGCACTTGTGACTCCTCTGGCGTTGCAGGTGTTTATGGGCGATGGTAATTGCTTACCATCAGGCAATCCGTCTGCTCGTTTGCCCCCTATAACATAAAAAAAACAATAAAAAAAAACTTAAAACTTAGAAATCTATTCCAAAAGTGTCTCATGTGTCTCCCAAGTCACCGCTACAGGTAATGGTTCCCAGAAGACTGGCTGCGTTACCTCTTTTTTTTTTTAACCTGACTGTGGCTTTATAGGCCGGGCCCAATAAAGCGATAGAGGAGTTTGCGGTTGGAGAGTAGCCCTGGAAAAATCCAGGGGAAAACCTCAGACACGACCACGCGGGCGGTTTGGAACACTGGAATACTCTTAAGAGTTTGCGCTCCAGTGAGATTGGTTGAGTGGTTTCAACCGAATCTGACGTGCGAGTGGAATCGATCTACTGGGAGTTTTGTCGCTGGTTCACTAAACCTAGCCTGGCTGAGAAGAGTTAATTTACAATTTAAGAAAGTCTGACTATAATAAGTAATACATTTTTCATGTCAAAATATTAATTTACAGTTCAAGAAGGAATAATAATTTCGAGTTTACAATTATAACAAAATTAATGTCATAAAGTGAAGATAAACTTGCAAAGTTATCTATTACAAATATTACAACATCAGTAAAGTTAGACATGTATAAGGTCTCAAGATTAAACAAGGAGTATAATGAAATTAATATAATGTCCCAGAGATGTACAATGTACATGGTCTCTGAGCGTCAAATATAAAATTAATTTAATATTGTTAGAGATGTATATGGTCATTAAGTCACTGATAATAAAAACGAATCCACAACAGGATGATGCCTCTCGTCAATCCCCTATAAAAAGACACTAGTATTAACGTAGTCACTATGTCCTAGCAAGCATGAATAGACCGGACTCCACAACAGCACCCGATCACGAGTATGACGCGTATCTCAGGCTATTGCGGCGATTAGCGGTCTCAGCTGAGGTGGGACGGCGCCAGAATATCTTAGTACATGGCGTCCCAGACTAAAGATTGACCAACCTGCCAGGGCGCTAAAATCTTAAGCACTTAGTTTGAATATTTATAGAATTCCAATTTCCAGAGACAAGTAAATTATATAGACGTAGACCTCCAATATCTATACGTTGTGTTGTTCCTTTAAAATAACGAGCCTGCTGTTGCTAGTTTCACTATAGCGGCGAGGTCCCTGTACCATTAATTTCGTTTGACACAGACCTCTACGTAACACAATAGCGCTATCTATGAATACAACAAGAAATCTGCTAATATATGCCGCCAATGTGTTAGTAGAGGTCTATGTATCATACGAAATTATTGATACAGCGACCTCTTTGTAGTGACTCCACAAAGTCACTATAAAAATGTCGCTATGTAGCAGCTACAGCATTCTCATTGTAAAGGCAGTCTATACACCATGGGCGTTAATAACCCGAAAGATTTAAACCACGTATTTTTGAGGACAGTACGAGTAAATATTGCTATATCAACATGGGTCCAATTATGTGTCTTAATTAAATTACTATTTCAGTACAAATTAAATCATATTAATTGATCGCTTCTTTGTGAACCTTTACTTCAGAGAGTGAGCGAGTTTAATTAATATCAAGTTGAGAAACTGAGAGCGAGCATTGCTATTTTAGTGAGATCAATTTGAAACTATCAGCCAGTTATCAGTAAAGGTGAATAGTTTGCACTCTGGCGATTGAGAGCACAACAAAACTTTCGGTAGTGAAACCTTTTTGTAGGATAGATACCAAACTCAATTAAGTGAATCTGGCTAACAACCGTTTCCAGTTAGTGCATCTGCGTGTAAATGTGGTAGGTGGCTAAGTCACGCCATGCCTTAGGGTGTGTTAGAATTTGTTTTAAATAATGAATATCTCTTAAATTCATAAATTTACACTAAAGTGAGACATATTTACACTTAAGAGAACAACGGTTGGAACTCACTTGGAAAGTCACTATTTGCGACAAGTTTCGGACTACAATTGGAGTCCTTCATCAGGTTGAGTGTTATCAAGGCAACCGACCGCGCAACACTGCCCTCCGACGCAGTCCTGTGTTAGAGTTGATTGCTCCAACAAATTGTCCAAGTCGATCGACGGCAAGCACACTGAACTATGTCCACACGTTCATCGTTACACAATTGTAGTCCAGGAATAACAGGCTTCCACGCTGGCGGAAAAACCCAGCCCTTGCCTCTATTAAAATTAGGGCGTCGTCCAATTTCAATAGCCTCGCGGATCTTGCGTGGCACAAAACTCTTAAATTATGCGTTTTAGACTATATGTTATATAACTTTATATACTCTAATTAAATAAGAAATATAAGAAATAAGAAATATTTATTCGAGACAAAGACAACAATTAATACAGCAAAAAATAGAATATAAAAATAAACAAAAAAGTTGTGTTATCTCGAAACGGTACCATCTCAGCATAATGCGGGCAATCGCCAGCGCTGGTCTTCCGATGGGACCGTCGAGTGATATCACGGTGTGTAACTGTACGAACATAAAATAATAATAATAATAAATAAAGAACGATTAACATGAAGAAGAAGAAGACGGCTTTTAAAAACAAAGTTTGACATTTTTTTTTTTTTTAAACCGTGATATATGAACGCAGCAGCCTGTGCTATCTGTTCCAGCTAAACTAGCGCCAATGACAGTTGGAATGGCAGGCAGTAACTAAAGGAACTAAATGAATATTTGGAACATGGCGTCATATACTGATTATATCTAATAATTAACAAACAAGTGAAACATTTATAATGCATTTGAAATAAAAATATCATAATTATAATGCTCACATACATCCAGAAGAAATTACGTACCGGATAACTTTGTAAATGGTGCTTCTATGCACAAATGACACAAATCGAGGTTACTATTTTACCCAACATAAAAACGATAAGGAAACCAACATAAAATAACTACTATACTTAGACAGAAGACAAAAACAGAACAATAACTTCATACCAAAGCCTATACGTATGAGACATACCCCAGTGGTGAGTACATATACACGAATAAAACTTTTTCCTACCTAAATACAACTTGTGTCCAATCGGCAAGTTTCCTGGCTTTGCTGATGCTCAAACAAGTACTTTTTAAGTTTGATTTTAAAGCTGTTTATACATTTCAGGTCACTTATAGGCGGCGGGATCATGTTCCAACATTTAGGATCTAAAGTCGTTTAAATCTTTCTGGTTACTAACGCTCACGGCGTATAATTTACTTGTCTCTGCTACTAACTTCCATATTCATGAAATGAGAGTTCTAATACGATATTTTAGGACGAGTTTATCTTAAAGTCTGGTGTACTAGCTGTATATAAATTCATAAATGCAACACGCCAGACAGACGATACTCACCAAAACTTTCCTAATTACATTATAGCTCTTATTAAAGAAGTTTCTTAAATTAAAACTAGTATGCTAAGAAGTTTCCTTTACAGACTTAAATGAAATACAACAAGGGCCGGTGGCACGCTACGAAACCTTCTTAAAAGTTAAATAGCTCTTTTAACTTTAGATTAAACTAAACGGGGCGGGTGATTGTGGTTAGTCATTAATTAGAGTGGATCATCGAAGTTATAATGGCCTCTCTTGAACAGCTTATCTCCGGAATTCAATGGCCATTTTTAGGGTTCCCTCGAACTACTTAGATAACTTACGATATTTTTTTATAAATAAATAAATATTAGAGGACAATCTTACACAAATCGAACTAGCCCCACAACAGTAAGCTCAAGAAGGCTTGTGGGTACTAGACGATGATACATTTAATAGATATAAATACTTAAATACATAGAAAACATCCAAGACTCAGAAACAAATATTCATGCTCATCACACAAATATTTGCCCTGACCAGGATTCGAACCCAGGACCGTCAGCTTCACAGGCAGGTGCACTACCCACTAGGCTAAACCGGTCGTCCATACTACGGCAGACGCATATGTCCGCTTAATGGCAGGTATCGCAGCCTCGAGATTTAAATATCCAAGAACTGACCTGGGCCGACGTTGCTTAACCTCGCATACCGCACGCGTTACGCGGAGTTCGGCACCTGCGCTGATATTAAAACCATACTTTATTGTTTTATTTTTACTGTATTTATAATTTTATTCTTTATATTTGTCACTTACACACTGACTGACCGATCATCATAATTCCATCATTCCATCATTAAAAATGATTTATTTTCAGATTTCCGAGATCCATAGAGATTGTTTACTTATAAAACATATAAAACTAATGCGTTAGTAAACTAAACTAAACTGACTACTGTCATAGGATAAACGGCATATCGTACCTTCCAAAGCACGGGAGCGCTCGTTAGTAACCATTCAAAGCGGTCACCCATCCAAGAACTGACCCCGGCCCACGTTGCTTAACGTCGCATACCGCACGGAGTACGCGGGCGCCGCTGGGACACAAGCGCTCCTAAGGATAATGTCTAAGCCCACCCTTAGCTAGCAGGACGAGAGAGGGGTCAGCGCGGGCGCGGGAAGAGGACAGACATACATATCAACCAGACACCATCGCATACGGCAATGATCAAGCGCCGTCTTAATTATTTTAAAGATTTAAATATAAATTATACTATATATACCTATGTGGAAGCTGATTAAACATTATATATATTACAACACTGTCTACTTACTGAAGAGCACCGAATTATCGACAGATAAGGATATGTAATTGTAAAACATATTCATTAAAATTGGCCACAAAAAATTTTTCACGAAAAGCGATATTCGTGGTTTACCGACTTCAAATGATAAGGTTTAATGAAGCGGACTTCGAAGGCTTTTCACGGTCTATCAAAGTGAGATAGTCCAATTTTAACGTCTCCTTGAATATTTTTTATCTTAACCCAGTTTGATCGAAATTTGAAATGGCGTTAATAACTTGTCTTTCATTTAGAAAATGACGCCTAAGGGTCGGTTGCACCAACATACGATCACAGGCCGGTCATTGTCAAATATGGCGCCGGCAGCTGTCATCCCATAGAAACTTGTCAAACTTTCCATACAATCCGATTACAGACGGTTTGGTGCAACCCACCCTTAATCAGATACAATGTTGTTTGTTATACAATGTTTGATGGATTTGATGTTGACGGACGTAAAAAGAGTTTAAAATTTGGATTACTAAAAGCGGTATTGAAATTTAATTTCATTTTGCTCTGCCATTCTCACTTAGTTTGAGAATACAGGCGAAAGTCATGTCTGTGTACAGTCGCCATCAGATACATCGGAGCGAACAAGGTGCTCACAAATATCTGAACACGACTCTATTGTCAAGGCGTTAAGAGCGCTTTAATAAAATGTAGTGGGTCCACTAGCGCCACTCGTAAATAATTGTAATTATTTAAATTTAACGATATATAACTAAAAACGGGGGCCGCTACGTACTATAGTTTGTATTTAAGTACTTTTTGAATCCATCAAACCAATTTTTACGTTGCTGGATTCGTCAATCTATGAGCTCAAAATTAAAACGGCCGTTTTAACTTTGGACGCATAGATTGACGAATCCAGCAACGTAAAAACTAGTTTGATGGTTTCAAAAAGTACTTAAATACAAACTACAGTACGTAGCGGCCCCCTTTTTTAGTTATATATCGTTAAATTTAAATAATTACAATTATTTACGAGTGGCGCTAGTGGACCCACTACATTTTATTAAAGCGCTCTTAAAATGCATGTTCAGATTTTTTGAGCACCCTGAAGGGTACAGATATATTTGATACCGACTGTATGTGTAAAAAGAGTTGTAACTTTATAGTAACGTAATTAATAGGCAATAATATTATAATAATTCTATAGCATTCATCTGACAAAATGAAAACTCGTGACATGACGACGAAAAAGCCAAGTGATATTATGTTTTTTTTTTTGTTAGTAATTATATCAATTCATAGAATATTGAAATATAATAAACGGGTCACTCAGGTCTTTAAGGTCAAATATCGTTCGACATGTATAGGAGAACCAGCCGCGTCGGCCGCGCATCTAGCACGATAGCGGCGGAGTGATATTCGCCCTTATAGACGTGAGTGACCCGTTTAATATATTTTAATACGTCTGAAAATCAAGGGAGTTTTATATTTAAAGTCATACAATGTCCCATCGTCTACCGGTCCCTGGGATACCCGGGAGCATAACAAAATAATGCTATTGTTTATTTTTTCGCCGGGAGATGATGGCTTAAATCGACATGTACTGTTTACTAACCGGTAAACGTTAAATATAGCACCAGCAGCTGTCATCTCACGTAGAACTGTCATGTTTTCCATTTTTAAAAAATCGTTGACGTGACTTCTGCTTACGAAAATTGAAACAACCGAGCTTGACTTACCTCAAAATTCTGTGATCAACCGTCACCGCTTACCTTATCCCCAATTCTGAGTCTTAAATCACTTATTTTTTATACAAACACGTACAGCTCACCTACCTACCTATAGCTCAGTTGGCTAGAGCAACTGGCCGCGAGTGCCGAGGTCGCAGATTCGAATCCTGCTCGGTGCCAAAATGTTTAAATTTTTCCTTCATTCTAAATTTAAATCGCTTAAGTTGTATTCTTCTTTGCAGAACGTCTCAACGTGCTTTACGAGAGGAACTGGACTCGCCTGGTGCATGAGCAGTTACGCAAGTTCGAGTCATCCATCGTGGCGGCGGCGCGGCAAGCGCCAGAAGTCCAACCACAAGAGTTGGCACTGGACTCGAAGTGGACGTTTTCTGGAGCGCTGATATACTGCATCACTTTGATTACTACTATAGGTCAGTTTAATTTCAAGCTCGAGTCATCCATCGTGGCGGCGGCGCGGCAAGCGCCCGAAGTCCAACCACAAGAGTTGGCACTGGACTCAAAGTGGACGTTTTCTGGAGCGCTGATATACTGCATCACTTTGATTACTACTATAGGTCAGTTTAATTTCAAGTTCGAGTCATCCATCGTGGCGGTGGCGCGGCAAGCGTGAGAGATCCAGCCACATGAGTCGTCACTGGACTCCAAGTGGACGTTTTCTGGAGCGCGAATATACTGCATCACTTTGATTACTACTTTAGGTCAGTTTAATTTAAAGCTCGAGTCATCCATCGTGGCGGCGGCGCGGCAAGTGCCAGAGGTCCAGAGTTGGCACTGGACTCTAAGTGGACATTTTCTGGAGCGCTGATATACTGCATGACTTGATTACTACTATAGGTCAGTTTAATTTCAAGTTCGAGTCATCCATCGTGGCGGCGGTGCGGCAAGCGCGAGAGATCCAGCCACATGAGTCGTCACTGGACTCCAAGTGGACGTTTTCTGGAGCGCTGATTACTGTATCACGTTGATTACTACTATAGGTCAGTTTAATTTCAAGCTCGAGTCATACATCGTGGCGGTGGCGCAGCAAGCGCCCGAAGTCCAACCACAAGAGTTGGCAATGGACTCCAAGTGAACGTTTTCTGGAGCGCTGATATACTGCATCACTTTGATTACTACTATAGGTCAGTTTAATTTCAAGTTCGAGTCATCCATTGTGGGAGCGGTGCGGCAAGCGTTTGAAGTCCATGAGTATTGGTACTGGACTCCAAGTGGACGTTTTCTGGAGCGCTGATATACTGCATCACTTTGATTACAGTTAAAGGTCAGTTTAATCAGATCAATGAAATGAGTAGTATAGGAATATCTGAGCTAAATCCGACTGAATATAAGCAGCTACGCAAGTTCGAGTCATCCATCGGCTTGAGGAGCGCACAAGGTCCAACCACAGAAGTTAGCGCTGGACTCCATGTGTACGTTTGAGCACTTATATACTACCATTTCTTTAGAGTGTTTTGCGATATTTTTATTAATACTAACGAAATATTACATTAATTTCGGAAAATCGTCATATTTTCACTGGAATTCGCAGCAAACCTTTGAACTTAAGATATTAATTATTAGTAATAAAGCTAGTCAACACTAAACATCAATCAAAATAAATTGACTCAGCAATAACCTAAGCTTAATAAGCCAACCTAAATTATTGTGTCAAGTAAACGAATAAACTTGCCCAATAAATCACTGTCACATCAATTATGGAAACGGCTGACGTGTTTCAGTTTCTTAATTTAAGTTCTTAAGACGTTGAAACATGTTCAAAAATGTTTGGAATTCCAATAGTAGTAACAGAAAGATTCTACAATAGAATCCTGAGCGTAGCAAGGGATTTTATTATATAATCTTGAGCGTCCACGCCCGAGACGGAAATAATTTTGTTACCGTGTTATCACCGAACACTCCCTCTAGAAACTTAATGTTGCTCATTTTGTTCGCGATGCGAGTCACCAATGAGGAAGTGGTGAGGGGAAGGGTGAATTTGACTTACCTGCGGAATGTAATTCCATCTTTTTTGTAATTACAAATAATTGAAAACATCCCAAACACCACCTCACACTACCAAATCCTTACACACGAAAATCCAATTTCCTATATTATTTTAAAAGAGACACACACTCCACACAGGTCGTTGACTCGGATGCAACTGAACGCGGTGAGACGCATCACGAACAAAGTGAACAACATTAGGCTTCTAGAGGGAGTGTTCTGTGCATGTTACACATACTGCTTTTCACACCGCCTATGAGGCTCGCTGCTAGAAACATGAAATCTCTTACAAATAATTTTGAATGGCATATACTACTTTTCACAATTTATATGAGAAAAAGAATCATTGTTGCCCTTAAATGATGGAAGAAAGCGACTTTGATCCCTCATTCGAGGGCAACAATCACTCTTTTCTGAACAGCAGGACTTGTGAAATTTATTCTTGCACATCTAAAATATTCAGCTAAAGTAGATACTTTAGCTGAAGATTTTAGATGTTCAGATGAGCAGCAGTTTTAGGTAGTTAGGTTATATTTGGGTCAATCAACATTTCTTATTATTATTCTGTCCCGTCAGCGAGGAGACAACAGTAACCATGTTTCTTAGAAAAATGCTTATGATATGGACTTCAAGCATGCTCAGGAGATGATCCATGTCCAAATGGATTTATACTTATCGCTAAAACTCATGTTTGGTAGATTTAAACCTTATAAAATCACAGTTTTAAAGAGTGACTCAGGAGACGTAATCATGGTAACAAGCAACAAAGAATAGTTGATCCACCCTTTTGATGTGGCTTTAAATACGAGTACTAGCCATATTAAAGTAGTGATTCTTAATCAGGTTATGGCAACGTGTCCCCCCGCACGGCAGCCGGCCGGGCAGCCACAGTGGCGTACGCGGCCGCTGGCGTACCGTTGACTCTGGCGTGCCTGGCTGGCTTGGGCGCGTCGCTGGCACGATTGGCGCGCGCTGGCTGGCTGAGCGCAACTAAGAAGAAAGTGCCGAATACGTGGAGGAAAGAAGGGGAGGTTAGTACCTAACTAACGAATAACATTGAATTTTTTTTTTGTACAACACACAATATATTTTGTAATTTTACTAAAAGGGACGGGTTCAAATGAGCACCACATCTATATGTTAATTGTGATTCTGTGCACCTTACACGGGGTGCCGTCACATAATTATGTAGAGAATTAACCATGAAGAAGAAGGAGCCAAATAGTAACGGTTTGTGTCCCAACAGTGGTTGCTGTTACACTGAAAAGTACTTTGAGCAAGAGCATTTTCGCTAAAATTAGGATTAAATTTATGTTGAGTCTAAAGCCGAATAGGCATCTTATGTATAATATGACTCTTTTTTTTAATACAACGCCGGTGGCAAACAAGCGTACAGTCCACCTGATGGTAAGCGGCCACTGCAGCCTATAGACGCCCGCAACTCCAAAGGAGGCACGTGCGCGTTGCCGACCCTTTATGAGATTTGAGGATGCACTGTGTTTACAGCAGACGAAACACATTTTGGTCCCTCGCTCTCAACACAGTGCATCCTCGGGAGCTCTGGCAACTTTGCTCACCTCCAGGAACACGACACTACATACTTGTATAGTAAATAATAATAATTGTATGTTATTATGGCTGTGGTCTTCTGCAAGGCGGAGGTACTTCCCCAGTTGGGCTGCTCCAAATTATAGGTTATAATTTACATATAGGTAGGTTATAATTTACATTGCTCGATAAGTCAACTTTTCTACTAACTGCGCATGTGCAAAATGCTAAAGCGGGAAGGCACAGGCTGAATCTGCATTCAGCCAAGCATGCTAGAGAATATTTACAATAATATTGATTTAAATTTATAGTTATAAATTTAAATCTAAAGTGATTAATAATACGTTTAATGAAGTGTTCATATTTATAAACCGTTTATAAGAATTTGAATCTATAATTGATTAATTTCTAAAACATTTCTCAAATAAGAAATTCTCTTTGCGTCGAGCTGACGAAATTTTTAAATAAAATGAAAAAGCACTAATGCGTAAAAGTTGTACTTTCTGCACTTTGGCTGGCTAATCGGCCAATATGTTTGTAGTTATCAAACGCGTCGTAGAATTTTCATTGATCATACCTGTTCAACACTTATTATTAATTCCCAGATGGAGAACCACTTCCAACTCCACGAGCAACAACGTCTTTTGCCGCAACCAGCCGAGAACAACCAATACACGTCGTTCCCACCTCGACGGCCTGGGACGGTCCGCGCGCGCGCCGGCGACCGCGGCCAATACTCCCAGGTGTTCGAGCGAGCCCCGCCAAGCCCGAAGTCGGCCACCCTGGGCCGGGTGAAGCGCAGTGCCTTGGTTGATGGTGAGTACCAGAACTATCAGTACGCCCCAACAACCGATATACGTCTTTCCCGGTGGCCGCCCGGGACGATCTGTGCGTGCTGGTGACCGCGGCCAATACCCCCAGGTGTTCGAGCGAGCCCCGCCAAGCCCGAAGTCGGCCACGCTGGGCCGGGTGAAGCGCAGTGCCTTGGTTGATGGTGAGTACCAGAACTATCAGTACGCCCCAACAACCGATATACGTCTTTCCCGGTGGCCGCCCGGGACGATCTGTGCGTGCTGGTGACCGCGGCCAATACCCCCAGGTGTTCGAGCGAGCCCCGCCAAGCCCGAAGTCGGCCACGCTGGGCCGGGTGAAGCGCAGTGCCTTGGTTGATGGTGAGTACCAGAACTATCAGTACGCCCCAACAGATATAAGTCTTTCCCGGTGGCCGCCCGGGACGATCTGTGCGTGCTGGTGACCGCGGCCAATACTACCAAAATTCAGCGAGCTCCGCCCAGCCCAAAGTTGGCCACGCTGGGCCGGGTGAAGCGCAGTGCCTTGGTTGATGGTGAGTACCAGAACTATCAGTACGTCCCGACAACCGGTATACGTCTTTCCCGGTGGCCGCCCGGGACGATCTGTGCGTGCTGGTGACCGCGGCCAATACTCCCAGGTGTTCGAGCGAGCCCCGCCAAGCCCGAAGTCGGCCACGCTGGGCCGGGTGAAGCGCAGTGCCTTGGTTGATGGTGAGTACCAGAACTATCAGTACGTCCCGACAACCGGTATACGTCTTTCCCGGTGGCCGCCCGGGACGATCTGTGCGTGCTGGTGACCGCGGCCAATACTCCCAGGTGTTCGAGCGAGCCCCGCCAAGCCCGAAGTCGGCCACGCTGGGCCGGGTGAAGCGCAGTGCCTTGGTTGATGGTGAGTAACAGAACTATCAGTACGCCCCAACAACCGATATACGTCTTTCCCTGTGGCCGCCCGGGACGATCTGTGCGTGCTGGTGACCGCGGCCAATACTCCCAGGTGTTCGAGCGGGCCCCGCCAAGCCCGAAGTCGGCCACGCTGGGCCGGGTGAAGCGCAGTTCCTTGGTTGATGGTGAGTAGCAGAACTATCATTACGCCCCAACAACCGATATACGTCTTTCCCGGTGGCCGCCCGGGACGATCTGTGCGTGCTGGTGACCGCGGCCAATACTACCAAAATTCAGCGAGTTCCGCCCAGCCCGAAGTTGGCCACGCCGGGCCGGGTTAAGCGCAGTCATTCCCAGTGGTGACTGCGTCCAGCTTCCAAGAGTGCGAGTGAGCCCCGGCCAGCCCGTAGCCCGTCAAACTGGCCCGGGAAAAGCGATTTACGGTGAGTTGCAGAACTTAGCTCATGTCCTCTCTAACAATAGCACCTAAACAGTATACAATTCCTTATAAGTTAGTTAAAATAGACACTAGATAATAAGGCTCCATCGAGAATACTTTTTTGTCTCGGCTGAGACTGGAACCGAAACAATGAGATTCTGCCTACGAAACAATGATCGAACTATATAGTAATGAATCTAAATACAATCATCTCTTTGATCACAGAGCCTCACACATCATCAGCGCTACAAACTCAGACCCTTGACCGCAAACGTACCATGGGCAGCACCAAGTGCCTAGCCACAGTGCATGGCCACAGTCCAGGGCGAGGCCGAGGCCGCGGCAACATCCAGAGACCGCGAGGAGCCGTCATTGAACAGCTTATTGCTGAGGAGTGTGGAGAACTGCCTTTGAACAGGAGCCAGGAGGATCTGGAGGATTCTGAAGATCCTGATGAATCGTGAGTATGCAAAGCTAGGATTAATTATAATATTTACATTTGGTCTTCTGTAGCTCTGGAATTTTTCTGATTCACTTCATCTTCCGTCCAAAGGGAAACCATATCCTGTAAAGTGTAGGTTTGGTACCTAGCATTTTCACCCAAATGTGTAGCTTGTACTTTTTATCTCAATGCTTGGAATTTTTGTTTTTATCTAAGTATGTACTCAAACCCACGCATACAATTAATTCTGATATTGAAAATAAAAACAATTTCCTTGTAGAGCGTATTATAAACTACTGACAGGTGATAATTTGCTCGTATTTTTCGAACATCGTAAAGTTATTCATTCCTTTCAGAATATGCCCCCACGATACGCCATCACGAGTGCCTTTGATCTGGAAGGAAGACAAATCAAAGAGCTGCCCAGTACCAAGCAGCAGTGTTTCAACCAGCGTTCAGCACCACATCAACCACGGGATCGAGCACTGCCACGTGCCCGTCAGCATCGTGCTCTTCCTCCTTCTAGCATACATCTGCGTTGGAGCAGCCATCTTCTCCGCTTGGGAAAACTGGAGCTTCCTCGACGCAGCTTACTTCTGCTTCATAGCTCTAGCCACCATCGGCTTCGGAGACTTCGTACCAACCAGTTTCTTAACATCAAAGCACACAACAGAAAACTCTAAAAGTGAATACATACAGATGATAGCCTGCTGTGCATACCTAGTTTTTGGACTCATACTTATAGCTATGTCTTTTAGTCTTCTACAGGATGAAGTGGTAGCTCGGTGTTCACAGATAGCGAACAGTCTCGGCCTGTCGAGGCAATGACAGTACGAGAAGAGCGAATGTAGCTCCACAGACAACCATCTTAGAATGTTATGATCGTTGATATAAGAAGCTGTTTCTTTAGGGTCCAAATTATATTTACTTTCTCCATTGGATCCGTTCTATACTTCATTGGAACATTGTATTCATATTTAAAACAGTATAATTGAAATTCATGTATTTTTCTCATATCGGTGAACACGTAACGCTGAAATTATTTAACGAGAAATTCAAAACTTTTTACGGAATTTGTACTCTAAAATGAAAAAGTGTGGGTGGTGTAAATAATATAAACTATTTATAAAAGCAAGGCTGAAATTGTAATGAAACAATAAAATTGTGTTGAGCAGTGTTGGTTTTTAATAACATGAAATCCTATTATAGGGACATGACAAGCGCACTAGGCATGTTCTGAGAATTGTTTGCTGTATTTTGGAAATGAGAGGCTCAATCCGAATAGCTAATTTATCCTTCAGGCCTGCATACAATGTTTAATAGTCGTGGTGATAGGGGTTTTAGCCTCTGCTTGAGAAAAGGTCATGCCAGTCATAGCGATAGTCAGAAATGAGCACAATTTCCACGGGGAACGTCAGAGATATTTTTAAGGTCATTTGTCGAAACGTGAAATTAGCTAAATGTTAGTGTTTGCTGTATTCCTTATTTTGAAATAGTAGATTGTGTCTCAAGGGAGCAAAATTATATATTTACGGCGAGGGCGGTGTATTGAATTCTGAGTGAAGCGAAAGATTCTACAATGGAATCCTGAGCGTAGCGAGAGATTCTAAAGTACAATCTTGAGCGTAGCGAGGGATTCAAGTGTTTACGCCCAAGACGGAAACAATTTTGCTACCGTGTGACACATACTGTTTTTCACACCGTCTATGAGGCCCGCTGCTAAAAACATGAAATATCCTAAAAATGATTTTACTACAGAGTGTAACATACTGCTTTTCACACCTTCTATGAGGAAAAGAGTCATTGTTGCCCTCAAATGAGGGAAGAAAAGTACATCTTTGATCCCTATTGTTGCCTTCGAATGATCGAAGGCAACAATAACTCTTTTCTGAATAACAGGTGTGAAAAAAAAATTCTAACCTGATACGATGAATAATCCGACTGTGTGTGCATAATTAATTCCCTGATGACCCCCTGAAATTTGCGCCAAAGGATTAGATGAGAAAGGACCACTCGCAGTAAATACTCTAAAACAGTAACGAGATTATATTCACATTTGGAGTCATTGGTCGCTTTTATACTTTACCGTGGACGTCTACGTCACAATTTACCGTCACGACAAATCAGGGAACCTAAAATGTATGAAATTGTATGCAGACGCTTTTATTCTACCGTGCGCTTAATGACCACGGGTTAGGATGTTTTTACGACCTCTGGAGTTGAAAGCGTCCATAAGCTGACGTGAGCGCTTATCAGGCGGGCCGCACGCTTGTTTGCCACCGACGTGGCATAAAAAATACCAAATAGGCCGGAGTGGGCAACATCGCGGCAGAGCGTGGAGCATAGTATGGCCGTAGTATTAAGGCAAGGCCATTCCATTGCAAATTACCCCCCTCTAACACACGTGAGTTTGCAATTAACCATCCCGCACTCTACGGAAGCTCTGCGAGTAATTTCGTGAATATTTAGTACATTTTAATTGATTTTTGGAACACTGGATCACTTACGAAAAATCTATCCGGTTATTTTGTTAGAAGAATAAAAAAGCTATCCTTTTTGTGAAAAAATAATATCACTGTCGTTGATAATTACGAAATCTGCTGCATTAAAGTTTATTTTTACGATGATATTTAGGATTTTTCGACAGAGTTACCAAGATTTATTAATATTTTGTTCAGTTATTTTGTTTCTTTGTTCCTTTTTCAAATCCACGGTTTTTCGCATTGGCTCCGGGTGTAGCGCTACAAAATCATTGGCAGTGAAAGTGTAAGGTAAGTATTTATACGGCATTAAGGAGATGCCTCGATTCGGTCAGCCACGTCCCACGTGGAAGAAACACGCTTATATTTCTCATTGAACCGCCTTAAATTCTCGTGCGTACTGTCCCAAAGCACACTACTATCGCACCATATCCGATTCGGGGGCAGTGAATAACGTGTACAGGTCACTCGCAACATGGGCCCATCACAAGCGGTGTTTTACCGATCTAGGGCGGGAATGTAAATAGATGCCTGAGGGGAATACCTTAGATACCTACGATGTGAAATGCCGGTTGTTTAATCACTCCCAAGGGTCTACCGAACCGGAAACGAAGCCTCTCTGTCACTAGAATACGCAGGTGCGCGAGAGAGGCTGACAGACATTTCCTGTTTGTTTCTATGTATCTTTTTCTACGATGATTTAGATTTTTAGATTTAGATTTATTTATTTCATAATATAACAATACAATATAAATTGTCCGAAGTCAATTTATACGACTTTATATTATGATCGTCAAAAAAAAATTATGAAATGTCAAAAATGATAACAATAATAATAACATTAAATTATACAAAAATTATCAAAATTATTTAAATAATGATCATACTACTAAAATCACATCATTTATAACAATAAAAATCCGCGTCAATAATATAATGTCGAAAACTTAAATAATCATCAGTCACAATACATTAAAATTAAAATCAAACAAAACTATAATTTAAAAATTCAATGTCAAACAAATTTCATTTCCATGAAGTCATTTACAGAATAAAAAGAATTTTCCAATAAAAAGATTCTAAGTTGGCGTTTAAATGCTTCGTCAGATGTTTCATTTTTTAATTTGGTGGGTAGATGTTCGTAATACGTTGGTCCTATAACGCGTGGGTTTTTTTCCGATATGAAATGAAATGAAATTATTAATTGTTCAGTTTAGGCATATTACATGCACTGATGATTGTCAAAAAAACTACCATCGGTTCATAAATAAATAAATAAATAAAATAAACCTCTGCTTCGAGAAGAACCGGCGTAAGAAACTCGGCGAGGTGTCAATATTTCAAAACAATATACAATGTATATAAAATAATAGTATCATATACTACAGATATACAATGCTACAATAGGAACTTTTTTTTTTCAATATTTACTAGATTCAGATTCAGATTCATTTATTTCATAGATATAAATTACAATATAAATTTGCATTCATGTCAAAAGTATACCAATTCACATCATGATCGTCAATTAAAATATAAATAATAATAATGGAATAGGATTTAAACATATTCACCGAATAAGGATCGTTATACTACAATATATTTCTGTGTTAGATTACTTGTGCGGGACGCTATCACTGCCAAACATTCCTATCCATGATGTAATCGTTTATCTTATAATATGCTTCAAAAATAAATGTAATGTTTATATCACGACAGATCTAAATTTAGAATCCGTAAGTTCAGTAACGTGTCTTCGAATTTTATTGTAGAATTTTATACAATTTCCCAAAAACGACTTTTTCTCCTTTACTCGTCTGTAAAATTTATTTGTGACTAAGTTGATTTGTGACGACTATTTACTTGTGTTTGTTATTATTATTCGTTTATTAAACACTTATACATTCATGATAAGAATATTCAAAAATAAATAAAAATAAATAAATATTAGAGGACAATCTTACACAAATCGAACTAGCCCCACAGTAAGCTCAAGAAGGCTTGTGTTATGGGTACTAGACGACGATATATATAATAGACATAAATACATAGAAAACATCCAAGACTCAGAAACAAATATTCATGCTCATCATACAAATATTTGCCCTGACCGGGATTCGAACCCAGGACCGTCAGCTTCACAGGCAGGTGGACTACCCACTAGGCTAAACCGGTCGTCAAATATTTAATCAACTATATTATAATTACTAGCTTTTGCCCGCGACTTCGTTCGCGTGAACGTTTACTGACTATTCCTTCCCCTTGGTAGATATATTCTGCAGGTTAGGTTATAAACTACTTAACTTTGACTGACTCACTCAAAATGTACTGAAACGTTTTTACGTCTCAAAGTTACAACCTTACAAAGTTTCTTATTCATATAAATATATTAGCAAGTGAAATGGGCCCCCTTGTTCATGGAAGGAGGCATGTGTCTTGAAGTATGATGTAATAGGCGGATAATGAAACAAAATGGGTAATATGATTTTTCAATAGGTACTGGTCAACGGTACTGGCCAGGAAATTCAGACGTTAAATACACATTTCATTCCAGCCCCGAGAACGCCATCGACTCGATCCCATATAGTATATATACGTACAAATATTTTTTATGATTTCTTATACTACGTAACGAAACACAATGTGTGCTCAGAAACTACCTCATCAAATCCATGTAGCATAGTGGTGTCATGGTTCGATGTTGCGTACATATGCACATTCGGTCGCTTGTTCTATGAAGTTTCCCAATTCCCTACTCTTCGAGCCTTAGTACTGACATGCTCGATGTAGCGACTACAGGGGAAAACATATTATGATTGAATGGAACAAAAACTTCTGTTTCTCGAATTGCAACGTGTTAGGAGTCCTACATTATAACCCAAGATCTGTAATGACCTACAACAATATGACACGCTCTACTTGCAGTTAACACCGGTCACCTTGGGCACATGTCTCTACGCATTATCCCTCTGTGTGAAACTTTATTTAATACTTCTAGTTTACTAAGATTTTTTTTTCTGTAGTTGACTAAGACAAACACGTTTACAAAAGTGTTAAATTTTCTCCATTAATTATAGGTATTTTTCTAGTGAAGAAATACTTTCCAAAACGTACAATCGAACCGGTGACATCCTGATGACATACGCAGCCAATCACTTTAATTGAGCTGTCTGAAAAATCAGTAATCACACTCGGTTACCAAATCCTTCAACCAGTTCTTTCCTCTCTTCTTCAAAGCCTTGGGGATCCGTACTCAGAGTGACATCTACCAAAAAGACTCGCGCTTCCTTAACTTCAACATGTAATTTAAAACAGTAGTAATATTTTTAACTACTACGCGCATATTATCGTTTTTCAATTATGTATAAACTAATCAGTCAAGTAATCCATGTTTTAATATTACCTACATTGAATAAGTATTTTGGATAAGCTGACCTATAGTAACCAAAAAGATTTGTAACGGTTTCTATGGGTCCATAGAATAGACACAAAATTACCCTGCCGGTGGGAATTTCCACCGCACGATCGCGATATCGCAGACACATATAGTCCCTATTCATCCCGATACCGCTGCATACCGGGTAGAGTCAGTCCGACCCAGGTCGGGCCTGGCTGAGTTCCTAGCTGGTCTCTTCTCAGCTAGGATTGGTTTAGTGAAACAGCGAAAAAACTCCCAGTAGTTTGATTTCACCCACACCTCAGATTTGGTTGAGGCCGCTCAACCAATCTCACTGGACCGCATACTCTTAGAGTATTCCAGTTGCAGTGTTTAAACCCCCCGTGTGGTCGCGTTGGAGGTTTCTCCTGGATTTCCCCAATCCACTTTCCAAACAAACGCGCACTCACTATCGCTTTATTGAGCCCGGCCTGTAATGCCACCAGGTTTAAGAAAAAAAAACTGTTTTCATTTCTCAACCATCCATTTTTTTTTCAATAAAAAGAATAGAGTGGAGTGGAATTTCTATAATTTTTATGCAGACATATATCAAAGCGCTGGTCAGTCAATGCTGACAACAATCGTCTACGTCCAATCTATTTAATCTCCAATTTTATAAACAGTAAAGTTATTTAGGCTCAATGGATCAGCAAGTTTTGATTTAAAACGCAAGCGCTTTAAAGGCTGTAAGTCAGTACCTAATAATAGATTTGCGTTATTTAGGTACTGCTTACAATTATGCATGTAAATAATTAATAGAACTTCAGGTAAGTACTGAAATGCGGTAAAAATTGACATTCACATGAGTCGCTTTGGTTTTGAGATAATTAAGCTCTAAGAGTCACAAAGATCCGAAATCTTTCATAATAATAGCTCATCATAATCAATTGGTAGCGACATTTCTCAGTTTATAACTACGATGGTAAAACTAAAAACTTCACATGAAAATACGTACTTTATCTTAGCAACTATAAGACTCAAATTATTGAATTCTGCAAGTAGTAAATAATCTACATTAACTTCGATTCGACTTGAACGAATGACATCTGTGTAATGGCACGTCTTTGACACGCCAAACGTCAATTATCGTGAATTTACAACATTCTACACTCGCCTCACGATACGTCCTTACTGTATCTTGACCCTACGATTCGTGACAACTATGTGCATATTTGGAGCTCAGACTTACACTGGTTCATCTGAGTCGAATTTTCGTAAGTCAGCGGGTATTGTAAATATTCTACATGATTCTGGATCTATGAAATTCAACTTCCACCCCCGAATTTATCTATTTGAGGGATGATGAAGGGATAAAAAGTATCCTATATGTTAATCCAGGCTATAAACTCGTTGTGTGCTAAGTTTCATCATAATCAGGTCAGCCGTTTTTGCGTGATTGAGTAACAAATATCCAAACATCTAAACATCCGAACTTTCACATTTATAATATTAATGGGAATAGTAGGAATTTTGTAGGCCCTCAGATGACACCATTATCACACTCGACCACTCAAACAACGAAGATATATCAATTATAGGTAGACGAAGTTCAAGGCACTGGTTTGACGTTGATAACAACTGACTAACATAATTAAATCTCTAATTTCAAACAGTCACTATGGGTTGAGAGATTTTTGGTTATTTGTCGGTAGTCCCCTTTTTTACCCTCCATTTTTTCACATATTATCTGTTTATTGTACAATTTTTGAATAAGATTCTTTTTATTTTGCTTCCAATTATATGCTTACCAATTTTCAAGCCTTTAAGTCACGAATTGAAGGACTTCCCATACAAAGTTCAACCCCTCTTTTCACTCCCTTTCATCCCCAATCTGTATGATTTTTATAGCCTATAACCCGTCCGAAGAGCAATTAAAAGTATTAGTGAAGGTTGTATTGAAATCTATTGGCTAGTTTTCGCGTGATGGTGAGACAAATAAACAGACAGACAAACAGACACAAATTCTAAAAACTGTTGAAATGTGTTCTGTTATCGATTCTAAGACCCCTCCATCGATTTTTTTGCTAATATCTTCTATGTACAGACTTTCGAACCTCTACAGCTTTATTATATGTATAGATTAGAATCTGTAGACGAGTAGTTGTGGTCCTAATAAAATAATGTACAGGGTTGGATATATAAAGGAACCGAAGTATCTACAAATTGTATACATATACATATATACAATAAATAAGAGACACAGGAAGAAACGACAATAGAGAAATCTCTCAGGGATGAAGTCCGATGAGAGTTGGTTGGAAGTTATATTTAAGCAACTGACTTAAGAGCGCTTTCATAAAATGTAACAGGTCCACTAGCGCCACTCGTAAATAATTGTAATTATTTAAATTTAACGATAAATATCTAAAAAAGGGGGCCGCTACGTACTGTAGTTTGTAATTAAGTACTTTTTGAATCCATCAAAATAGTTTTTACGTTGCTAGATTAGTCGAGAGATATAAGCTCATAGATGATTTTGAGCTCATAGAGATATGAGCTCAAAATTAAAACGGCCGTTTTAACTTTAGACGCATAGATTGACGAATCCAGCAACGTAATAACTATTTTGATGGATTCAAAAAATACTTAAATACAAACTACAGTACGTAGCGGCCCCCTATTTTAGACATCTATCGTTAAATTTAAATAATTACAATTATTTACGAGTGGCGCTAGTGGACCCACTACATTTTATTAAAGCGCTCTTAAGAAACTTCGATAGCGCGATGCAGAACGTATCAGATTTGACAGTTGACAGGAGTGACGCCACGAATCTAATAGAAACTGTGCAGTAAATCCACTTGATCGCAAACTTAAAACTAGTTAGCACGTAGACGCGAGAGTTTGTCGCCACAGGTTGCATTCTGCAGTTTTAATTAAGTTATAAAGCTTCAAAGGCAGGTGACAATATTTCGGGGAACTAGTCAGTTAACTAGTTTGAACAAGTTAGGAGTCAAGCTGTTTATAAATTGTGGAAACATTAACGAAAATGAGCTTTTAAGCCTAAAATAAATTTTGTACTTAAATTGTATCTTCTCGTGTGGTCTCCGCACCAGCTCGGAAAACCTTATTTTATTCTTTAAAAACAGATACCAAAACTGCATTTTATCCACAAGAGTGCAAAGAATATTTGAAATCCGAATGTGTGACCGATATGTTTCTGTTGCGTTATGACTCATCATGTCAGACATAGGTATATGATTCCGTCAGAAACCGACATGTAAGACGACACGGTTGACCACAGTAGCTAGGAAACAAAGGTTAAAGCTAACTACGCGTGTGCAGTCAACATATGCGACAAAATATGCGAACATGAATTTTATGAGAAGGTGTAAGAGTTTTTTAAAGCCTTTTTTATTCTTTAAAAACAGATAGGAAAACTGCATTTTATCACAAGAGTGCAAAGAATATTTGAAATCCGAACGTGCTGTCGGACTACCACTTTTGAACTTTAATGTACAAATAATAGGGTCGAAAAGTGTTAGACCAATTTCTTATCTTAATGTAACTTTCGTTTCACTCAATGTCATGGAGACTGACCAGGAAAACTTTTCTCACTTTATATTCATTTGTTTTTCGTGTAGCAAATAATTAAAGTGGGTAATTTAAGTCGACTTAAAATGCAGTTAACTGCAATTTAAATATGTAAACTTGTGAATTAGTATAGCTATAATTACAGAAGAGCGTGAGCGAAATTGAAACTAACTGTTTGAGTAAAGCTGCAGTCATAATTTGCTATTTCACTTTTGATATTCGCTTTTGACTCTTATGGTGCCATTCGAACCAGTTTTTTGGGACGACCAAAGGTTTGTTATGTATGGGACCAACTACAATATGAAACTTGTATTAATTCATTGATTTAGGGTGGGTTGCACCAAACCGTCTGTAATCGTAAGCGGTGTTCGTTAATCTGATGGTATAGAAAGTTTGACAAGTTTCTATGGAATGACAGCTGCCGGCGCCATATTTGACGATGACCGGCCTGTGATCGTATGTTGGTCCGAGCCTTAGTCTATCTTGAAATTTTAAGGATTACGTAAAGATGACCAATCACAAAAAAAGAGTTAAAATATGCACAAATAATTTATTTAATTCAAATCAAAAATCGACATTTCAAAATTTACGCGTAAACGCTCACTGGCTTGACGTGACGCTACTGATGCAGACGTCAAACATATCATGGCGCATTAATATTGTTTTCATCAAACCATTTTCCATTTTACAGCTATTTTTCAATATTTTCAACTGAAATTAATGGAGTGGCAGGTGCAATGGCATCACGACGCATTTTAAATTACGTAACTTTTAGTTAAAATATATCACAAAAACTAATAATTTCAGAATAAATCTTCCGGTAATACACTTGTAATGACTATCATTTTTGAATTACTAATATATATATATTATTTTTTTATACAACGTCGGTGGCAAACAAGCGTACGGCCCGCCTGATGGTAAGCGGTCACCGTAGCCTATGGACACTTGCAACCCCTGGGGTGTCACATGCTCATTGCCGACCCTTTAAAAATGTATACACTTCTTTCTTGAAAAACCCCATACTGTAGTCCCTCGGGAAAACCTCGGCAGGGAGCTCATTCCACAAACGGAGCGTCCGTGGGAGGAAATTCCTCTGAAACCGTACCGTACGCGACCATTTCGGTTCTCATTTCTCGATATAATTCATGCAAGGGACTTTTGCAGTTAGAGCTTTTTTAAGTTTTATTGATAGAACTATGTTTTTAAAGCATCAGGAACTATAGCGGGTCCTGTAGATAGGCATAATATCAATTTTTAGTCCATTTGGGGAATATTGATATGCTACGTGTGTGAAGTTAGCATATCATTTGGTAGAAATCCATATGTTTTATTTTTTCAGCAAAAACGGCATAACTATTGCTGAAACGTATCAGGAACTATAGAACTATGCTGCATGCGAATAGAACTCCAATTATTTTGTGATCTGCTGGAACTTGATATGCTAACTTCATGGACATATGCAAGTCCCCATTTACAATTAGAGCAACACAAAAGACAAAAATGAGAGGCAACGTTTTTGAGCACTGAAAGCGCCCCATAAGTAATGATTGATAGCGAAATGTGACGTCACAGCTGTAAAGCCTCGTGCTACCATTGTATTGGAAAACGAGTAATTTGCCATTTTGGTCGTGAAATATTGCGTTAATGGACTGGTTTCTATACAGTTTCGTTTTTGTTGAAATATGAGAATTTTATTGGTGATTTCCAATTTACATTTTGGATTATAAAGTAAAATAACATTTTTGGGAAACTTTATCTTTTAATAATTTTGTCTAATTTACGGTTAAAGATTTATTTATTCTCAAAGAATACATTTTCACTTACTGAGAATACAATTATTATCATGCCTTAATTATTACGCCCGTGAGAGCTTACATGTGCAACAAACAATACAAGTATAAAATATTTTAGGTACCTGTAACAAATACAAAAGTAGGTAATTTCCTGTTTATTGTGATATAATTTGAAGATTTTCTATCCAATTTGCCACTTTTTTGAATTTTAACATGTGTCAAATCAAATACCCAATTAGATAGAAGCACAACAGAAACGACCAGTAATAAAACAGAAGATTAATAATCAAATAATTAATGATTTTCATAATTAATTATTTAAAAATATGTACGAAATTCGGTAAATTAATTTATTAATTTATTTTACCAACTAATGTACTATTAATCCATAAATAGAATCCGCAACATGTTTCCTCAAAATAACTTAACATGAAGGACCGCCCCGGATCGTAGATGGCTCGAAAGTTCCCATAACCCCGGCGGCGTTGCCACGCTGAATGGCCAAAGAGATCTGTTGAGCTAAGAACGATCCGGACCGAAGATCGCAACCCCTCTCCCTCAGCCGTCGACCCAAATCCCTGATAAAGTCCCTGGCCTACGCGCCCCACGACCCCGCCGTCTCCACCGCCACTGGCACGAAGTCGTACATTGGTCGTAGATTTAGATTAGATTTAGATTTATCGGTATCATGTATCACAAAAAACAAAAAACGCGAAATAAGAGTTAAACCCACATTTAAAAAAAGAATGTGACAGCATCAACTAGTCATACCTACTAATTATAAGTAGCACTATATTACTACGCGTATTCTGTTCTTCAAATAAACTGCGTAAGAATTCGGATACACATTCACATTCCATCACATATATGAACACATGCCTGAATTACTCCCACACACTCATAAATAAATACATTAAAACCGAACCTATTGAATATTTAAGGACCATTTCCTTAATAATACAATTACAAAAGTCATTTCTCAAAACAAATCGCCCCACAACGCGTATAAAACAAAAATTACCAGCAGTTATGGTGCGACCCGGTTGTTTCTCGTAAAAAGGGTGTCTACAAATAATTAAACAAGCTTAATGGTATCCCAAATGCGTTTTCCCGTAATTTCAACTGAACATCGTTCAGTTCGTTTGACCGCGTAATAGAATAGGCGTTATCTGTTTATCTTTCAGAATAATACTATTGATAGCGGTGAAATCTCTAAATTATGAAATTAATCTGAAACCTTTTGTCTTGTAATAAAATAGTAATAATAAATCATTTATTTCAGCCAACAAGGGCCCAGAAATTGGCTTAAGGTGTCTATGGGTAATTTCGGATGTCGGGTGATTCCAAACAACAAATAATTTTTTTTTCTTTTTTTTTGAACCTGCTGTGGCTTTATAGGCCGGGCCCAATAAAGCGATAGGAGTGCGCGGTTGGAGAGTAGCCTGGGGAAAATCCAGGGGAAAACCTCCGGCACGACCACGCGTGTGGTTTGGAACACTGGAATACTCTAAGAGTTTGCGCTCCAGTGAGATTGGTTGAGCGGTTTCAACCAAATCTGAGGTGTGAGTGGAATCGAGCTACTGGGAGTTTTGTCGCTGGTTCACTAAACCTAGCCTAGCTGAGAAGAGTCCAGCAAGAAACTCAGGAACAAATTCTTGTCTTTTTGTATCTCTAAATCATCATTATCAAAAATAAATGTTAATTTTTTTGTTGATGTTTGGTAGTGCAACAAAATCGCTTAGTTAGACTGGAATTTGTTATTTTCGGATTTAACCGACATTCGGAATTACCCAAAGACACTTTATAACAAACATACATGCAATGAAAACGACGACCGCTTTAGCCTGGTTCGTAGTGACCCTACCTACGAAGCTGGAGGTCCCGGGTTCGAATCCCGGTCAGGGCATTTGTTTGTGTGATGAGCACGAATATTTGTTCCTAAGTTTTGAATGTTTTCAATGTATTTAATAATAATAATAATAATAATCATTTTATTTCAGACAAGACATCCATAGCATTGTTAGTAACATTTGTTCACTTATATATCTAGATTAGTTATAATTATTTAAATATTTAAATATTTAAGTATCTATTTATCTATATAAGTATGTATATCGTCGCCTAGTACCCATAGTACCAGCTTTGCTTAGTTTGGGACTAGGTCGATTTGTGTAACTGTCCATAAATATTAAAAAATATATATTAAAAGTTATTTACTTAAAATTAAAACAGACGACAAAACGGCGTGCCTCCATTTTCCTCCAATTTCATTATACTCCTTGTTTAATCTTGAGACCTTATACATCTCTAACTTTACTAATGTTGTAATATTTGTAATAGATAACTTTGCAAGTTTATCTTCACTGTATGACATTAATTTTGTTATAATTGTAAACTCGAAATTATTATTCTTCTTGAACTGTAAATTAATATTTTGACATGAAAAATATATTACTTATTAGTCAGACTTTCTTAAATTGTAAATTAATATTTTGACATGTAAAAGTGCCCTTGTGGCCTATTTGCAGAATAAATGTTTGATTTTGATTTTGCCTCCGTTTTGTCGTCAATTCTGGTATAGGAGTCGGTAGATTGCCCCGAAGCCGTCGAAACGACATCCTTGGGTCAGAAGTTATGACTGAATTAGTGCATTATAACTGGAAACCGTACTGTATTCTCGAAGATCTCATTGTTTGAAATAATTGCCTTACGATAAATAAAATATATATATATTTTTTAATTTATTTCTTACAAAAAAAGTTTACATTCGTTTACACTATAACTTCGCCAAACTGCATCACAGTTTGTTGGCGAAAGAAACACTCTTTATTTTTTACTCAGCCATCTAAATATGTTAGTAACATTATTTTACCTACTTATTTCATCTTAATTAAAAATACATACATATTTTTTCTTTTTTTATCATGCGGGTATTCTTATATATAGTAATGAATGAATCACAACATAACAGTTGAGGGTTGATCTACGCTAATTAATAATCTCGGCCTGCGCGAGCGCTGACACATAAACATGAAAGATACATATAGCTACAATAACTAACCTAAAGTTAAGTTAGTAATTAGTTCGTCTGACGAAGGCGACAAATATGGCTCTTATTATTATGTCACTAATGACCATTTCAAACATGTCCTTCGTAGGATGATATTAATGATAAACGATTATTACTCTTTATTTGCATAGCTTTCCGACAGCATTTGCAAAACAGGGAACAAAAGGAATATATATAGAGACTATAGACAGACGAGGCAAAATACGCCGCTGCATAGAGTAGCGAAAAATAAACAGAGCTTATGCTATTTTTAAGTACGAATCATACTTACCACCAACCACAAATGGAATAGAGTTGGACGCCTATATTTCTTTAACTTTATTGCACAAATACAAAAGGATATTAAGGAATTTATGCATTCAGACACTTTCTGCTAGACCTATACCATAGTAATATATGTATCATAATGTTGCTACAGTCGCCTTCAAATATATCTGTACTCTTCAGGGTGCTCAAAAATATCTGAACATGCACTTTGATGCCTTCACAATAGAGTCGTGTTCAGATATTTGTGAGCACCTTGTTCGCTCCGATATATCTGATGGCGACTGTACCAGGCGTGTCACATGTGCGTTAGGTATTCTCTAGAACTCTTACGGATTCATTTTCCTCCAAGTAAAATGGCCATTTCCGGTTTTTTCTACTCGTTAAACAAAACCGTAGGACAAACCAAATTTGAAAATCCAGTTTGTTCAATGCTTAGAATAAAACGGATTTTCATGTTCGGTTTGTACTACGATGTGAACAAAACGGAATTTTTTGTCCGGTTTGTCCTACAATGAGAACAAAATCGCATGACTTCAATAAGAAAATCAGTAAGTTTGAATTTTCCCGAAAAGGATCAATTTTTTTTTTCTTTTATTCTTTTTTTTTCTTTAATGCTATCTATGGACTTGTTCTGGAATAAATTATTTTCATTTCATTTTATTATGTGGCGAAAATATTAGCTCAAAATCACTACATAGTATAAAACAAAGTCGCTTTCTCTGTCCCTATATCCCTATATTCCTATGTATGCTTAAATCTTTAAAACTACGCAACGGATTTTGTGGCGGTTTTTTTAATAGGTAGTGATTGAAGAGGAAGGTTTATATGTATAATAACATCCATTAAATAGTGCACCTGTGCGAAGCCGGGGCGGGTCGCTAGTAATAAATTATTACATAATTATAAGAGAGACGGACAGACAGCGAAATCTTAGTAATAGGGTCGCGTTTTACCCTTTGGGTACGGAACCCTAAAACATGAAAGGATTTTTTTTATACAACGCCGGTGGCAAACAAGCGTACGGTCCACCTGACGGTAAGCGGCCACTGCAGCCTATAGACGCCCGCAACTCCAAAGGAGTCTCGTGCTCGTTGCCGACCCTTTATAAGATTTGAGGATGCACTGTGTTGACAGCAGAAGGAACACATTTAGGTCCCTCGCTCTCAACACAGTGCATCCTCAGGAGCTCTGGCAACCTTGCTCACCTCCAGGAACACAACACTACATACTTGTATAGTAAATAATGTTATTATGGCTGTGGTCTTCTGCAAGGCGGATACTTCCCCAGTTGGGCTGCTCCAAATTCGAGCAAGATAACATTTGGCTGTGCCCTACCTCTCTTAAATTCCATCAAAAAAAGGAAGCACTGTGTTGACAGCAGAAGGAAAACATTTAGGTCCCTCGCTCTCAACACAGTGCATCCTCGGGAGCTCTGGCAACCTTGCTCACCTCCAGGAACACAACACTACATACTTGTATAGTAAATAATGTTATTATGGCTGTGGTCTTCTGCAAGGTGGATACTTCCCCAGTTGGGCTGCTCCAAATTCGAGCAAGATAACATTTGGCTGTGCCCTACCTCTCTTAAATTCCATCAAAAAAAGGAAGCACTGTGTTGACAGCAGAAGGAACACATTTAGGTCCCTCGCTCTCAACACAGTGCATCCTCGGGAGCTCTGGCAACCTTGCTCACCTCCAGGAACACAACACTACATACTTGTATAGTAAATAATGTTATTATGGATGTGGTCTTCTGGAAGGCGGATACTTCCCCAGTTGGGCTGCTCCAAATTCGAGCAAGATAACATTTGGCTGTGCCCTACCTCTCTTACATTCCATCATAAAAAGGAATTCCATAATATTCCCATAACTCTACAAGTTTTCCATCACCTTTGCTCGCTAAAACCTATTTTACGTCCAAATTCCGTACCTCTCGACTTTATCCCCACATTCAGCAATAAAAATACAATTTAATATATTCGGGCCATCTAATATATCATCCGCGCACCGTCCCGGCCAACGATTACCATTTGAATGACTCAACGACAAAGCCCTATAGGAACTCTTAAATCCACTAATACCTATTTATAAATGATTGCTTACGGGCGAAACTGGCTTTGTGTGATATGAAAGGAGTTTGGGGTGAATGCGTTCGAAGACCTTTGAGTCTTTTATGCTGGTTTTTGTCGTGTTAGGTGTCTAGTGCCCGGTCAAGCTGTGCCTTTACCATGAGTTTACATGACCGTACTCGCTAGCGACTTGTAATAAACGCCCCTTAAAATAAAGATAAAAAAAGAAGAGAGATTTGATTTAAATAAATTAAACCTAGTTGAGTACTTATTTGGCCAATGTGAATCGTCAGTGGTAGGACCCTGTATTGTTGTGTACCGTAGAAACCCATGCTCTTTAATGTGAATGCTTGTCAGACCTTGGACTCCCCAACTACCTAGAAACCTTGCTATGCCTAATTTTGTTCTACTAAATCTACTACTTTTTTTTCTACCAAGTGCAACTTTTCTACCATTTCTACTAAAATTCTCCAACCTTCACAACAGCTACCCTAATGCATTTTACCTACATTTTTGCTCCTTAATCTTATAATAATATTAATGATGATGGTACTAAATCTCCTCACGACAAACTTTAAAATTGAAATACTTTAGTTCTAGGATTTTATTGAGATAAATTAATGGGATTTAAATTGGGTTTAAATAAGTTGTAATGATATTTGGCCTAAGTAGGTATGTCAAGTCGAACGTACGTATGTTTCGAACCTAGTATACAGAGATGTGCTAACCCTATCATATTAGGATCATTTTGCAGGTTTGTAGGGATTATGAATAATTTTGTTATTGGTGTAAGGTCGGGCCCCTCCATCCGCCCGAGAGATTGCTATCTCTCTCTGTTATTAAACAGAAACCAGTGGCTCTCGACCCTGACTGGACAAGCCCCCTCCAATATTTTTAACACTATTCGGAGTGTAAGACAAATGTCAAAATGACAAATTAATAATATTATGGAGAACTATGCCGAGTTTATTCATCCGCATTGTCCCAGGACGCAACGAGCAAACAACCCTTTGTAGCTCTCGGGCTTATAATTTGTTTTAGAAAAAGATTACCATATAATTATAGCAATTGAGTCTACTAGTACTTCAGAATTCGCGCTGAAAGATAAGGTGAAATACTGCAAGGCCTTATCTTTGGACATAAGAGTAGTGGACCGCTCAGCCTGCCACCAAACCAGAACAATCCCATATTTCTGGGAAGTCCTGCTATCCTTTTGATTACAAATAATATTATACCTTGCTAAAACTTCTACCCATCATCTAGACTATACCTAGTAAGTTGTATGACCCAACCGCTTGATAAACCTCCTATCCACGTGAATTAACCTGATAATCGAAACCCAGATTCCTAGATTGTACCTAGTAACCACTACATAACCCAAGGTGCTCGATAACTATTTAACCACGTGAACCTTTCTAAAAGTTAAACCCTAGACTTCTAGAACGCCCTTAATATCCGAACTTTCAATTACCTGGATAAAATCAACCCTTAAATTCCAAACCTGTTACCCCTAATTCAGTGTATGAAGTTAAATCTAGCATTAACCCCAGGAGATCTAAACTAGAAACTAAAATCCCTTACCAGATTTAGTTTCTGAGAATGCGTATTCCCTAACTAAGCTCTAAAGAGTTCAGTCGGCTAAACTGAGGATTGCAATACTATCAGCCTGTGTAAGTTGTCTCCCCCCACTGGTCCGCAGACAGGGTACAGTGAGTAAGACGCCCTATTGTGTATATAAAGATAATATATAAATATATTTAATAAGACCGTTCTCCAAATACTGCACAATTTCAACGAGCGAGGAGCACCCTCTATGCTGACCCAAACTATGGCAGCCTCGTTTACGTTGCCAGCTGGGCATTGTGAGAACGTGAAGGATAGATCGTCTCCTGTGTTGGTAAAAAGGAGACGTCAGGCCACCTTCAGACCTGATAACTACTAAGACTCTGAATCATGCCCATTGACACCGTTAGGCGGGAATGACCCCTCAGGTATACTGTAAACCTGGACAAAGTTCTGGCTTTTAAACTTATTGAAAATATACAAAAAACCCACTAATTTTACTAGTTATAATGCCAAAAAGTGATCCCCCATGATGGGGAGAAAATCCCTCATAATGACGAACCACTCTTATGCCAATAAAATCACCCACCAAGAGTTTTTACTGAGCAAGCCAGAGACCTTGACAGTCTGAGTGACGAATTCTAAGTCAAAAAACCTACCGCCCCGCATGTCCTTTTATACCCTCATATCTGCGACAAATGCGATAAGTGTGACAAATGCGACAAGTGCGACAAGTGCGACAAGTGTGACAAGTGCGACAAGTGCGACAAATGCGACAAACGCGACAAATGCGACAGTGTACCTACCTACTGACCGCCCGAATCCCGGCCGGCCCTTTACATAACAGAAGGTCGCAACGACCCTATCTTGAACCTACTTTATGCTTTCATTCATAAGGTTGAATTTTGAATGTTGAGTGTTTTATATTAGTTGGACGTGCGGTAAACGTAAAATAACAGAAGGTCGCATCGACCCTATCTTGAACCTACTTTATGCTTTCATTCATAAGGTTGAATTTTGAATGTTGAGTGTTTTATATTAGTTGGACGTGAGGTAAACGTAAAAACAAAAGCGCAGCGCGCATCAAAAGCAACGCGGCAAAAGAAAATGGGTTGTAGTTATTATTGTTAGATTTATTGATATTTTAGGATTCCTTTTTCTTAAATAATTTAATATATTAAGCTGGCATTATTACAGCCACTCAGGAATATTTATTTTATTCCTTTACTCTAAACATTCTACTTGATATAATCTCTAATTAGCCAAGACAAAGAATCATCTAAAATTTACGTAAGGTGCACGGTAGTGTCTCCGCCAAGACCTCTAAATACTTATAATTACTTAATAAATGACTCAAAGTTATAAAGGTGAATTCTACCCACCATCTCTTGGAAAATTATTTTAATAAGAAAGTGACAGAAACAGCTAGCTGCATTCTGTTACAGACTGCGTAAAAATTAGTATGGGCAAAAGTACAGCGCCTCTGGCGGTTACGCAACAGAACTAAGAATCGGCATACTAAATCGTTTACGCAGTCGCTAACGAGTACGGTCATGCCAACTCATGGTAAAGGCACTGGTTGTGTTCTGTTAAATCTACTAATGGGTCATACTTAGGCTCGGTTTTATAAAGATCCGTTAGACCTTATGTCGGTTTGTTATATCAAAAAATGTACTGAGTTACTGAAATTTGATCTGACATTTGGTCTAACGGATCTTTATAAAACCCGGCCTTAGTTGGAAAAGCAAAAGTCGTCCCTCCTGTGGTCAATAGTTAACGGCTTATGTGCATGTTAGCTGTTTTTATTACAGGGATTTATAGAAACGTAGACACGTTTATGCGGGTTACTGGTCCAATCGAAAATTGAGCTTTGTAGCCCTTAACCTTTGATATGTCCACAGAAAATACACACCTCAGATTCGGTTGAAACCGCTCAACCAATCTCACTGGAGCGCAAACTCTTAGAGTATTCCAGTTTTCCCCTGGATTTTCCCCAGGCTGCTCTCCAACCGCGCACTCCTATCGCTTTATTGGGCCCGGCCTATAAAGCCACAGTCAGGTAAAAAACCTTTCGTGTATATATCTAACCTTGTACATTATCCAATATAGAAACACATTACTCTGCTATAATGTCGTCAATACATGTATTAATAGGATTAGTATTTGTCATTAAAAAATGTTTCAAATATGACTCCAAAACTACAAATTTCTATACGAAATAAAGGCAAAACAGATGCGTTACCATCTAGAACTTCAATAAACGCATCTTATCCATTAATGGGTCATTGTCAGTTCAAAAAACAAAAGTTGTCCCTTTAGTAGTCATTAGTTATCGGCTTATGTTCATGTAAGTTATGTTTTTAGTACATAGATTCATAGCAACGGATACACTGTTTATGGGAGCAATCAGGCCAATCCACAATTAAGCTTTATAGCACTTAACTTGACATATCTACCGAAAAGACACGAACCTAAATCTGACAATGAACCTAATATAATTTTTTTTAGAATTAACAACACTTGTCATAATATAAAATTTATTAGAATTAACAACACTTGTCATAATTTGAGTTACAATATTTTTAAGTGTCAATACTTTTTAAGTGTCAATAGGCCTTACAGACTTATTTCTGCATTTCCCCACAGCATTTATAACGAAAACTCAATATCCATGCTATAAAATACGGCGTCTGAAAGTCGGTCTAAGAAAGAGTCCGGCGAAGGGAGCGGCCATTAGTATTAATAACGCTACGGTTTGGTCTCATTAAACTCAGCGGGCAGTCGCGATCCACTTGCCACCGGCTTTTCAAAATATGCATTTATAAACTTTATTACTGACTGGTTCTTGAGTGGAGACCGCGTGTCGGCAAACGTAGTGTAGGACGCCCTGTAACTAGGTGGGGCGATGATATTCGCCCTGCTGGCGGTCGTCGCAGAATGCCTTGACTGCCCATTTATGAGGCACTGGATGTCATTGCATGCTCCAGTGTCGAATATATGGGCTAAATAATTTCTAACACTAGCAATAAGATAAATAGTTAAGTGATTACTAACAGCTATTGTACCTATGAGTCTTTGTGATACTCGAAATAAAAGATTATTATTATTATTATTATTTGTATCTCTCCTTTGGGATATGACGGCACAATGTCCGGTCCTTTTGGTAGGCGTTCATGGGGATACAGATCCAACACGAAGAGGCCCCTTTGAGATACGATAATGTATTGGGATGTGTACACCTAGCGGATACTATCTCTGCCATGCACTATTGAGGAGATACAGCCAGAGACAGCACCCGCTACGTGCAAGGGCTATTGCGAAAAGAAGGGAAACTACACCGGTTTTATGGGAAGGAACTTGAGGGACTGGTTGCTGGGATATTGATGAGACAACGGGACGCCTGCCATATAAAATGTCTCATCACTGTATTTGAGGCAGACGGTGACTCACTAGATGGGCCGCCCTATTAGAAGCTACCAGATGGCAGCGAGGGTAGCAACATTGGTGTAAGCAGCTCAGGGTGTAGAGAGGTGCGGCTCCGATTTCACCATCGCGGGGTTTACCCCCGTGAGCGGGTTTCCTCGCTATTACGCCATTACGTGCAATACACTTCCACCCTGCGAGCATATAGCTCTGGCACCCCACTCTGACCGGCCGGTTAAGGCAAGCCAGAGGTGAGAGCCCTGCGGCCCCTGATGGGGTCCACTCCGCCGGCCAATAAAGGCAAGCGGAGAGAGGGGCCTGACCGACTCTCGGAGGCAAGGGACCCAAGGGACGCCACTTCCCATTCAGCTCGCCACAAGCTGCCCTGGGGGTTTATTATTATTATTATTATATTCGTAAGGCAGTGGGCAGGGACTGGAGGAGAAGAGCTGAAAACCGAGCTCAGTGGCGTGCCATGGGAGAGGCCTATGTCCAGCAGTGGACTCACATAGGCTGATGATGATGATGATGATGATGAAAGTTTATTACGCAAAACATATGAGTACAAATATAATGGCTGATTTAAGGGTCCTTATCAGTTAAAAATCGCTCATCTATTTAGGCCATTTTCTGTTTGAATTGACATCGTATCTTGACATTTTCTCAATGTTACTATCTATAACAGGACTATTGCGACATCATGAACTTTAAATGTATTTTTTGGATTTTTCATTAAGAAATATCGTTTCAAACATCACTCCAAATCCACGTAGGCCCAAACTCCTCGGCGAGAACACTTCGGGCTTGATCGTCACTCGCCAGTGGTAGAAGATTAACCCGTCGTTTACCGGACCCTGGGATCCCAGGGATCATAACAAAAGAATGCTATTGTTTATTTTTTTCGCCGGAAGACGACGGCATAAGGTCTCTTCAGTATCAAAATCAAAACATTTATTCTGCAAATAGGCCTCAAGGGCACTTTTACAAGTCATAATATAGTCATAATCAAATAAAAATAATACAATAATCAAAGTATCATTAATTAAATGTAGTATTACATGTCAAAAATAAGACTAAGAAACTAATAACAATCGAGATTTGTCAGAGATGTATAAGGTCTCTAAATGTCAAGATAAACAGTAGCAAGTGGAACAGCTAGTCTGCGGCGCCCTCACACCACTCGAGAGCCATTCGGAACTACCTCGCACTGATATTACTTTGAGACCGTGATCACTTCGCGGCTTTAAAATGGGATGGAGAAATTATAGACTGCATTTCCTCTCAATCCAATGTGACGTGGAACTATAAAACTGGCAAAAGTTCTTTTTAGAAAATGTGTCAAAACGCAGAGCTAAATGCATCGGCCACATACTGAGACATGAAGGGTTAAACGTTACCATCCTAGAAGGCAAAATAGAGGGAACAAGAGGGAGAGGAAGACCCAGAATACCATACATGGCACAGATGAAGGAATGGTGCTGTAGCCACACATACCAGGAAGTGAAGACGAAGGCCCAAGATAGAGTGGAATGGAGAATGCTGCAACGACAGAGGACCAGGCCCTCTTAATATTGATGATGTCAAGGTTTTACCTAACCTGATTTAGAGTCGGTTGCAGCAACATACGATCACAGGCCGGTCATCGTCAAATATGGCATAGGCAGCTGTCATCCCATAGAAACTAGTCAAACTTTCCATACAATCAGATTTTAAAACACCGCTTACGATTACAGACGCTTTGGTGCAACCCACCCTTAGTGTACGATTTCTAGCTTAAAGTCATTTGTTTTTTTTCTGATTCCAGAAGCTAATGTAGTATGTATAAATCAAAAATTGTCTTCATCATTCTCCTAGCATTTTTCAGGTTAGAGTTAGCGATTTGGCTGAGTTTCCCCACGAGTAGTACTGATTCAGAAGAGAGAGAACATTCAAAATATGAAGCGTTTAACTAATTTTTTTTTAATTTATTCATATTAAAAGAGAAAAAAATTACACAACTTATTTAGTAGTCGCGCACAGAAACCTGTTTAAGGTGTATGCGTGACGCGAATGTATCGCACCGCTCACAACAATAACATTAATAAATAATACTAAGTAGGCAATTAAAGTATGTAGGTTTTACGCTCCAGCAATCACACCTCGCTGTTGGTTCCCGTTAGATAATATCTTTTTAATGCGATTTTGCACGCAAATGAAAATGCAAATGTCCCAATGCTTTGCACATTAACTCCCAATAGATGACTATTGTCCATCTCTATTGGAAGTCTCAAGTATTAGTACAATGTCAAGCACACGTACCCTCATCCATTTTCATCAACGAAATCAACTGCGACACCGCATTTCACAGCTCTTCGCTCAGCTATTTATAAACACAAAATGTATTACATCGCGAATTGTCTGCAGCTCTCACGTAAAAAAGTATTTACTTGGATAACCTCGAAAACCCCGCATTTTTAAGGGCGTGCAACGAGAAATGGGTCATTCAACTTTTTTTTGTTGTTATTCTGTCCCGTCAGCGAGGAGACAACACTAACCATGTTTCTTAGAAAAATGTTTATAATATGGAATTCAATCATGCTCAGGGGATGACCCATGTCACCTAAATGAATTTATACTTATCGCTAAAATTCATGTTTGGTGGATTTAAACCCTATAAAATCACAGTTTTAAAGAGTAATTCAGGAGACGTAACCATGGTAACAAGCAACAAAGAATAGTTGATCCACCCAAATATAGCTTTCTTTGAAACGCTGTTCTGCCCCGACGAAGAAACAATAAGGATTGATTTTTACATATGATTCTTGACTATATGACTATGTTTCTGACAATAGCCGAAACATAATTGCTTAAAATTTTCTTGTTAGAAAAAAAATCCAAAGATGAGTCTTTATTTTCATTTTTTTTTACTTACCCGACTAAAACAACGCATTATTAAACGACACAATTAAGTTAAAATGATGGTATTTTACCTCATCTAAACTCTGTCAAGAGAAAATTTAATAAAACTGCACACAGTCAGATATTTATCGAGATTTGTTTAAGAAAGCCATTTCCGAAGACAGTTACATCCCGTTTTGTGGAGCGCGAAAGACATAAGCGTGTCTCTTTCACAGGGGCGTAGCTGACCGAATCGAAGCATCCCCTTAAGCGCAAACATTTGCGAGTTGTTACATAAAGGCGACCTTTTTTCAAGTCGACGGAGAATCACAAAACGGCCGCATTTTTCGTACATTGTCCACAAGCGTACACGCTACATTTATGTAGGCTATGTTAATATGTAGGCTTGGGAAAAACTAACTTGGTTATACATCCATACTAATATTATAAACTAGCGACCCGCCCCGGCTTCGCACGGGTGCACTATTTAATGGATGTTGTTATACATATAAACCTTCCTCTTCAATCACTCTATCTATTAAAATCCGTTGCGTAGTTTTAAAGATTTAAGCATACATAGGGATATAGGGACAGTGAAAGCGACTTTGTTTCATACTATGTTGTAGTGAAGAGAAAGTGTGTCTGTGTATCTGTTTGTTACCTCTTCACGCTTAAACCGGTGAACCGATTGAGATTAAATTTAGTATGGAGTTAGTTTGAGTACCGAGGAAGGACATAGGATACTTTTGATCCCGGAAATCATAACTTAAGCGGGTGGAAGTTTGTATGAAAGATCGATAACTAGGTAAGCGCCTGATAAATCAAAATGTAAATCAAACATTTATTTTGCAAATAGGCCACAAGGGCACGTTTACATGTCAAAATATAAATTTACAATTTAAGAAAGTCTGACTATAATAATACATTTTTCATGTCAAATAATAAAGAATAATAATTTCGAGTTTACAATTATAACAAAATTAATGTCATACAGTGAAGATAAACTTGCAAAGTTATCTATTACAAATATTACAACATCAGTAATGTTAGAGATGTATAAGGTCTCAAGATTAAACAAGGTGTATAATGAAATCAATATAATATCCCAGAGATGTACATGGTCTCTGAGCGTCAACATTAAAATTAATTTAATATTGTTAGAGATGTATATGGTCTCTAAGTCACTGATAATAAAAACGAATCCACAACAGGATGATGTCTGTCGTCAATCCCGTATAAAAAGACACTAGTATTAACATAGTTACTTTGTCCTAGCAAGCATGAACAGACCGGACTCCACAAACAGCACCCGATCACTAGTATGACGCGTATCTCAGCCGGATATAAAAGAATATCAATACAATTCTAACACGATGAACGAATTCTACTCGGGCGGAGTCGCGGGCAAAAGCTAGTAATGACACTAAATGAAAATAATTTATTCGTGACATAGAACCAGACAAGATATTAAACTACACGTTACCGTACTACGTTTTTTTATATTGAACTACTAACTAATAAAATTGCCACGAAATGCCTCATCCCGATCAGCATAATGCTGACTAACAAGCCAGCGTTGGTCTTCCAGCGAGTAGTTGGTAATAATGTTTCACGTTGGCGATAAAAGTATTAATTGATACAACTTTTTCCATTGTCATACTGGTTATTCCCTAAGAAGCCCTGGGTTCTCAAAATAATTAAAAAATATATATTAAAAAATTACGAGTAACAAATTGGATAAAGGTTTCCGGTGAACAGGGCTGGCCAGTATTTCGCCCCGGGATTAGCACAGCTATCCAGCGTGGCAATGCGGCCAGCCTTCTGGGCACCCTACCGAACATTGAGGACTTAGGGCAATTTTTGTATTTTTTTTTAATAAATAAATAAATAAATATTAGAGGACAATCTTACACAAATCGAACTAATATATTTAATAGATATAAATACTTAAATACATAGAAAACATCCAAGACTCAGAAACAAATATTCATGCTCATCACACAAATATTTGCCATGACCGGGATTCGAACCCAGGACCGCCAGCTTCACAGGCAGGTGCACTACCCACTAGGATAAACCGGTCGTCAATTAAAAAAATTACGAGTTACTAATTGGATAAAGGTTTCCGGTGACCAGGGCTGGCTAGTATTTCGCCCAGCGGATTAGCATAGCTATCCAGCGTGGCAATGCGGCCACCCTTCTGGGCACCCTACCGAATATCGAGGACTTAGGACAATTTTTGTATTTGGGCCATTCTACTTTTTCGTGTACATAATTTTCAGACACTTTTTTTTTAATGCCGATTTTGGAATACTTGGGCCTCACTTCGTATTTTTGTATTGTTACTTAGAAAGAGGTTTAATTGAAGTATCACTTCCGATGTTTTTTGGTAATTAACGAATAACAGCTAATATCAATAAATGGAGCAACTCAGTGGTCCTTAGATGTCTCACCATTTGTATGAAAAAATGTTTTTTTCCACTGTGTTACCCACCTTTTACAGCAATATGTTAATGTTTAAGTATTTTTACCGATACATTCATTTTATTAGGTTCAGGTACTTACTATTTCTAAATCCTATTTTTATACACTAATTTGATACATATCATAGATTTTTTTTTTGTAATAAAAACTGGTCATGAAAAAGTAGAATGACTGATTTACATTTAGAACAATTTTTACAATACAAATGTGGGACCGCGGGAGATAAATAAGCGGACCGTATTTCAGGAAAACTATTATATTTCTAATATTTAACATGGGAGTAAAACATCCGAAAAACAACGATATCCGCCATTACGAAAAAGTGTAGCAAGCCTACTTCACGCTATACCTTTCTCGCTCATACCTATCACATCGTCCCTTTCTCTACGTTCCTTTCTAAACATGTATCACTCTCTCATACCACACAAATATTCTTTATTGTGCACTAGAAAATACATTGAAAACAAGATTAAAAATTAAACATGTTGATGGTATACAACAGGCGGTCTTATCGCTAAAAAGCGATCTCCTCCAGACAACCTTTGGGTGGTGGAGACATAAGAGAAAAATTTGATATGAGTAGGTGAAACTGAAATATTCAGAAGTGTTTATATTATTATGTTTGTTCGTTGCGTTTTTAGTTGTGTTTTAAATAAATTACGACATTTTTTAAATATAAAACTCGGATGAATTCCAGACACACTGAAATATAATAAACGGGTCGATCACGTCTTTAAGGTTGAATATCGCTCGACATGTTTCGGATCAATATGTAGCCTTATTCATGAGAACCAGCTGAGAGAACCGCACTCGAGCCCACAGTGCTAGACGCGCGGCCATCACGATATTCGACTTTAAAAACGTGAGTGACCAGTTTATTATATTTTAACATGAATATAAAATTAGAAATTTAATAGTTATCTGTTATACAAGGGTGCAAAGTTGTATTTTAACCGCGAGTGTGGAATTGAAACACGAGCTAGCGAATGGATTCTAGGATTGAACCACGAGCTAGCGAACGGACTCTATGGTTGAACCGCGAGTTGAAGCGAGTGGTTCGAAAATAGAATCCTGAGCGAAGCGAGTGGTTCAAAAATAAAATCCTGAGCGAAGCGAGTGTTGCAACACACGAGACATAAAATAACTTTGCAACCGTGTATAACACAAATCTTTTCACCTCACTAGAGCGAGAATTTTTTTTCCTCCTCCTCGTCCTAACGTTGACAGTTGCGTCCTAAATATAGTTGTCCACTACCAAATCCTGAGATTTGACGTAGGTACTAGTTTTTTAACACAACAGCACAATATAAAATGATTGTTGCTGGACTATCTGGACTGGCCTTTACATGTTATTATGTTTAAAAAAGTTAAAAATAGCGCGTTCGAATTTCAAATATTCTTTGCACTCTTGTGGATAAAATGCAGTTTTGCTATCTGTTTTTAAAGAATAAAAAAGGGCTTTCCGAGCTAGTGAGGTGAAAAATATTATCTAAAGCGATTATGCCAGACTGTGCGTATTTTAAACTATTGATTTTCGATCTTCCTTTGATATTGAACTCTTGAGAGAGTTCAATATCAAAGGAGAACGAAAAAGACCGTTCAAAATGTGACAAATAATACAAAGAAAATCGAGATAAATCATGTCATTACTTCGTATGCCCGTAAAGGAATTTTGTATGACTCGCTATCGTTAAAATCCGTACTTAAGTATATATTTTCACAACATTTACAATACAATACAAATACCCTTTATTGCTCACCTCAAAAAGAACACAGTACAGAATCAAAAATCAAAAAAATAAAAAAAAATATTCTGCAAATAGGCCTCAAGGGCACGTTTACAAGTCAAAATCTATCTAAGTTTATTATATTAGGCTTAAAGTAGTGGTAAACAACAGGCGTTCTTATCGCTAAAGAGCGATCTCTTCCAGACCACCCTTGGATAGGGGATAGCAGACATAATGCAACATTAAATAATAATTGAGTACGTACGTGGTACACCGAATTATGGATTTTAGGTAAATAATATACTTAAAAGGAGCGCTCGTGGCCGAGAGGCGCCCGCGTACCGCGTGCGGAATGCGAAGTTAAGCAACGTCGGCCCAGGTCAGTTATTGGATGGGTGACCGCTTTGAGTGATTATTAACTGAGCGCTCCCGTGCTTTGGAAGGCACGTTAATCCGTTGATCCCGGCTGCTGTCTATGATAACAGTCGTTAAGCCAAGTTAGAGGCCTTCGGGCGGTTTGAGAACTTCTAACAGTCAAGTTGCCCACTCACGACTAGGCTAATTCCAATAGTTTGGTTTTCCCTCGGGTTGGAAGGTCAGATGGCAGTTGCTTCCGTAAAAACTAGTCTTACGCCAACTCCTGGGATTAGGTAGCGGACCCCGGGCATCCTTCAGGATACAACTGCACCGGGATAACGCTAGGATCATGATGATGAACATGTGGGTACTTAATCAAAAATAAATAATAATATACATAGATGTATATATATATATATATATATATATATAACAATTCAACAGGCACTTTATACCAAGAACTCTTAGGTTGTGGAATAAGCTTCCTGCCGAGGTATTCCCAATGGGCTACAGAATGGGACTCTTCATAAAACGCGTGAAAAGGTTTACAGGTCGGCAACGCGCGAGTAACGCCTCTGGTGTTGTAAGCGTCTATAGGCGACGGTAACCACTTACCATCAGGTGGACTGTCAGCTTCTTTGCCACCGACGTGGTATATTATATATATATAAATAAATAAATAAATATTAGAGGACAATCTTACACAAATCGAACTAGCCCCACAGTAAGCTCAAGAAGGCTTGTGTTATGGGTACTAGACGACGATATATTTAATAGATATAAATACTTAAATACATAGAAAACATCCAAGACTCAGAAACAAATATTCATGCTCATCACACAAATATTTGCCCTGAACGGGATTCGAACCCAGGACCGTCAGCCTCACAGGCAGGTGCACTACCCACTAGACTAAACCGGTCGTCAAAACCGGTCGTAAATATATACCTTCGTATAGTTTAAAAATTCCACACAAAAGCTTGAACATAAAGGCGGTTGCTATTCGGCAAGTTTCCAATAAAGAACCCTTTCAAAACTTGGTCCCGAGTTCAGTGTAGTTGACAGAGCCGCGTGAATAAACAATGATTGAACACTGAAGCCGTTGGGTATTGCCATTTTAGGTGTGGGTCGATCAGTGTTGCCAGTGCGGACTTTTTGCTCCGATTTCGGATAATTCACTCAAGCGAATGTTTCCCATAACTAGCTATTACACATATATGGGTGGATCAACTATTCTTTGTTGCTTGTTATCATGGTTACGTCTCCTGAGTCACTCTTTAAAACCGTGATTTTATAGGGTTTAAATCTACCAAACATAGCTAATTGGACACGGGTCATCTCCTGAGCATGCTTGAAGTCCATATTATAACATTTTTCTAAGAAGCATGGTTACTGTTTTCTCCTCGCTGACGGGACAGAATAACAACAAGAAAAAGTTGATTGACCCATTCTTGAGCTGTGAAGTAGGTGCGGGCTGAAAAACAGCGCTGTCCAGCCGTCCAGGCTCGCAGCATATGCTGAGCCCGAGCCTATTGTCGCTATTACTTTTAATTTATTTTAATGTACCTACCTCTATTATTAATTTCTGTTTCTGTTATTTGTTGCTTTTATTTTGTGTAACTTCCTTCTGGCGACAATAAATCTCTTTTAATTTTAATTTTTTTTTTTTAATTCAGGCCTCTGGAGGATCCTGTGGGGGTAAAATCGGACCGCGTACCAATGTATGAGAAAATAATGGAATTTTACGTGGCGGATCCTCGCGACTGTTTTCGGATCTTTTCAAGGCTGAAATCGGATAGAATCAAATTCCAGTCCTGGTATCACTGGGGTCGATATGTTCATCTCTGTTATTCCTGATTTCTTGACAATTTTATTTTAACTTAAAAAAGTGCGAGTCAGACCATGCGCAATGGAGGGGAGGCATATAATAGTCCTCAGTTTGGTTTGAGGACATAGTATTATCAGTCTACATTTAGAAACCGAAGTTAATACGACTTATAGGAAACTCACGGCACTTGGTCATTCTAATTTTTCATGATCAGTTTTCTATTACAAAAAAATCTATGATATGTATTGAATTAGTGCATCCTCAAATTTTATAACGGGTCGACAACGCGTACGTGACTCCTTTGGAGTTGCGGGCGTCTATAGGCTGATGTGGCCGCTTAACATCAGGTGGACCGTAAGCTTGTTTACCACCAGCGTTGTTAAAAAAGAGTCATATTATACATAAGATGCCTATTCGGCTTTAGATTCAACATAAATTTAATCCTAATTTTAGCGAAAATGCTCTTGCTCAAAGTACTTTTCAGTGTAACAGCAATCACTGTTGGGACACGAACCGCTACTATTTGGCTCCCTCTTCTTCATGGTTAATTCTCTACATATGTGACGGCACCCCGTGTAAGGTGCACAGAATCACAATTAACATATAGATGTGGTGCTCATTTGGACCCGTCCCTTTTAGTAAAATTACAAAAGACACGTTTAACAAGATCCATGACCCTAAGTCTATGCCACAGAATAAAATAATAAACCCCGAGCGCGCTTTGAATGATACAGTATGTTAGTTTCTTTTACGTAAGTATTTTAGGCTGTGGCAAACTGTTGCTCGAGGGTTGTCAATGTGAATAGAAAGTGAAGCGGTGTTTGTACTCTGACAATGGAATTCATTAGCACACGCTCCCAAAAGCGTACAACAAAGAGTTTTACTTTTTATTTGTGCCCGAAGGAACCCTGTGTTAGTTAAGGTTGTAGAGTTTATTCAATGACCTTGTTTCATTTTATTGGGTCCTCTGTTTTCTTTTTTGCGACACTAAGTTAGTTTGACTTTGTAAATATTTCAGTTTTGTATTGATATAATGGAATGTTGTGTTTTCCTAGATATTCCATTTATACAAGGTTTCTAAAGGGAACTGGGTCATTCTACTTTTTCATGTACATTATTTTCAGGCATTTTTTAAATGCAGATTTTGGAATACATGGCGTTCACTTCATATTTTATATTGTTATTTAGAAAGAGGTTTAATTGCAGTATCACTTCCGATAGTTTTGGTAATTAACGAACCACAGCTAATTAATCCATAAATCGAATAACTCAGTTGTTCTTCGATTTCCCACCATTTGTATGAAAAAATTATTTTACCACTGTGCTGCCGTCTCAAGGAGAAAAACCATAAGTGACAAAAAGTAAGTTTCGAGATAAAGCCAAAAAACTTTAGATTTCTTGTAAATTATTTTATAGGCAGAGTACAAAGTTGTAACTTTTGTTTATTAATAAACAAATATTGTAGAATTTTTAGCAATTGCGCTTTTTTCAATTATTTATTCATTTAAATAAGATATTTAGAAAAAACCGTTTCTGCCTCCTAAAATAAATATAAAAAAAATATGGATACTAAGAATAAAACACACAAGTGAGCATTTGTGTTTTTTGTGCTAGTTTTTCACTTTAGTATCTAAGTAAAAACAACACAAGTACGCACTTATGCTCGCTTTTCCGAGTCGGATAAGAATCTGAAAAACAACAAGTGGGTACTTGTGTTTTATTTATATAGTCCATTATTGCACTTATGGCTTATTTTATAATAGGGTTTCATGAAAACACGATAAATATCAAACGAATTTATTAAAAGTAAACAAATGAGATGCTTTAAGTAGAGATCTTTAGGTATTTATGACACATTAGTGAATGCGATACTTAATATTGAACTTAATTCTTAATTAATTATTATGCTCATCTATGAGATTAAGAGCTTTCTCATCACTTGCAAGATCTTAAAATTTTAGCCTATTTGGAGGCATAAGCTTTTCAAGACGCTGTATGATGTCTGTTCTTCTTTTTTTGAGATGTTTCTGGGTGCATCATTCAATTTAGGTGTCGGAAAGCTATTTGTTATAATATTTGGTTTAATAAAGTCCAGCCTAGTAGGGTCACCTTCAAATGACGTTTGTATATGGTGACATATCTGGTAAGCATAGGAATATGTACAACTGCTTCCGTTCCAAGAGACGCCTTTGATGTTCCTCTGACCATACGAAGCAATCGTTAACATCTTTCGTAGACCAAAACGAAACAAAAAATGTTCACATAGCCACAAAGCAAGCATACGCAGCCTTTCTTGCAGAGCATAGGCAAAAACCATTACAATATTATTGCAGACGCATCAGAAAAAAAAATAGGTCATATGTTAGTTACCATAATATATTTTTTTTACAATCACCATGCAAAGTAAGAAACGAACTATACAACAAAGATAATATAAGAACCAAATAAAAGCTTCATTTATGACTATGCATGACATTATATCACCTTGTACTACTAGAATTGTTAAACTATTATCTGTTAGCAGACACTATCATTCTGCATAAAGCTGTTATACGTTATAAGCTCACAAGTTCGTGTCGTAGTATTCAACATAGACCAATAAGTAACTTAACACGAATATTAAAAAATGAAGCCTTATCTAGAACCGTATAATACAGTAGAATATACGCGCCAAGCTTAATATATCTACTTAAAACGAGCGAGCGAGATGAACAACAAACAAAATTTGCAGTTTAGGTCCTTTTTAGGCTAGGCGCCAAGATTGTAGCGTGAGTGAAATGAATACTTACAATTATTTATTGTCTCTAATTGTAGTCACTTATTTACAACTGAATGCTCATATTTTGAGTAAAAGTAAGTGAAGTAGGTATTTGAATGCGTGCGCGCAATCTCCTCCCTACGAAAGTAATCGGCGCGACTGACCAACATGCCACGCCGCAATCCGTGCTTGCCAAAATCTGTCCTTGAGTGGTCGGAGTGGGGGACTTGTACTAGCCTAATAAAACACAAGTAACAACAATATTCTAAGAAATATACCACAAGTTCATATTTTTTGTAGCGTATACTAGTTTAAAAAGTCATAACTTGCCACATATGGTTTTTCTGTATCCTGTATACCTTACTTGTATAAATCTTAATCTGACTAGAAACAACATTTTTGCCAACTTATGTGTTTTTTACATCAAACATTAAAATAAAAACTAATTATGTTTTTTCTTCTTATGATATAAAAGTTGAGTTCAAGCCCAATACAGAAATTTAAAAAACCATAAGTGGTCACTTAACCATTTTTCTGTATCTTATTACAGAGTTATGTTTTTTCTTCCTCGAAAAAGGGCCAATTTTCCCAAAATGGCATGCACTTGTGGTTGTCTAAATCGTGATCTACAAAAGATACAGTAATATCTCCTAGAGAGAAAGATCACATTTTTTTTCCTGATTACAAGGCTGGTAATAAGTCCATTTTGCAAAAAATGTCACTTATGGTTTTTCTTCTTGAGACGGCAGTGTGTTACCCACCTTTTAGTGAATATGTTAATATTTAAGTATTTTTACCCATAAATAACTTTTATTAAATTCAGGTAATATTTCGAATTCTATTTTTGTACACTAATTCAATACATATCATAGATGTTTTTTATAATAGAAAACTGGTCGTGAAAAAGTAGAATGACCCAACTATATATTCTACTACATAACAATTGGAAATAACTAGGTACAAAAACAGGGGTTTGATTATAAATGAGCAGTTGAACATAGCGTCATCATAGTTACTGTGTGTTCATCTATCTCTTTCACTCATGCATGTTAATATGGGGGAGAATATAAATATGGCAGACGGTTCTAGATGGCCCATTTGTTCAGTGGTGGGTATAGAGTAAAAGTTTCTATAGTGCTTTATTAACGTTGATCGGTCCGTAATCATAAGTTATTGCCATCCACACTTACTGTAAATATTACATGACAAAATTAGAAGCAACAGTACATACAGGGTGTAGCGGACACAAGCAGGCACAGGACAGGTAAGTACTTTGGTAAATAAAACTCCGATATTTAGCGGGTGCTGATACGAGCGTTGACATGCGTGTATCGTTTGGCGGTCATAGGCCAACTGACTCGTAGGAGTCATAGGGTCACGCACACATGTGAGCGCGTCGTGCATACGTAAGTTTCTTTATTCTAGGTACACACACAGGCATACAATCAGCGGCGCAACGAGCACGGTAAGTACATATGCATTTACTATTAATATTTATTTATATAACTAACTAATGTTTCTATTTTATGTTTCAGGTGCAGAGCCGGGCGTGTAGTCTACACAGGGTGAAATACCATTGACCGTTCAAATTTTTCCCGGGTATCAGGTATAAAAGACCCAATAAAAGATGCCAGTTCTGAAAAAAACATAGGTATAATTTTCACAATAAATGTGCTATCCGAATAAATAATTAGTAACGAATGGCTTATCGGGAGCTGAGTGATGCTCAGGGTTAGTGGTGCGGGGGAGGGGTGCAATCACTTATCTTATGTCGTTCGACCAAAGCAAATTGTAATTAATAGCACGCGCATCTCCGCATGAACTGTCGTGCACTTCTGTATATTAGTGTTGCATCTCTAGTAAAGACGCGCGATCGCGTGACACATTCACGAACCGACAATAATATAAAATGGTATGGGTATTCGTTAGAGAAAGTACGATGATGGAAAATTTGCAAGTTATGCTTTTTTACTAGCTTTCGTTAAAAATCGATTTTTCGACGCGTAACAGTCTCACGGATCCATTTTTTAGTATATCTTTCAGCTGCTGTCTTTCAATATTTTAGTACTGCAAAAAAAACATATATTTATTTACCGTCAAGGGAATTGTGAAAATTTGAACGGTCAATATTATTTCAGACTGTATATTAAGGGTCCTTATCAGTTAGAAAACGCTCATCAATTTAGACCATTTTTTGTATGAATTAAGACATATCTTGACATTTTCTCAATGTTACTATCTAGAACGGGAGTATTGCGACCTAATGTCATAAATTTGAAATTTATATTTTTGATTTTTCATTAAGAAATATTCCAAACATCACTCCAAATCGACCATTTTTAAGCAAAAAACTGTTTCTTTCCGTTTAAATTCTACCAAACACAATAAAATCAGAAAATGACTATGTTACTATCTAAAACTTTAATAAAATCATCGTATCCTTTAATCACTTTATTGGTATTATAAATACTTTGGTCATAATTTGAAATCAAAACATTTTAAAACTAATAAGGCCCCTTAATTTAAAATTGTACGACTCACAAGTTATTAATAAATAAACGTACATTCAATATCTGTTATTTATAAAAGATAAGTAGACTAAATCAATTTGCAGTACCCTTGCATGATTTTGAAGCATGTGTTCATGTAGCGTATAAAACCGTAGTGTCAAGAAGTTTGAACAGCAGGTGTGGGCGCTTGCATTATACTTGCTAAGGTCTGACCGGTAGAATTTCAATTTGTAGGGGAGATTTTCTCGACCCAATGTTACACTTATTTGGAATTGATACAACATGTTTTATTACGTAACTGTATGTACAGTCGCCATCAGATATATCGGAGCGAACAAGGTGCTCATAAATATCTGAACACGACTTTATTGTCAAGGCGTTAAAGTGCATGTTCAGATATTTTTGAGCACCCTAAAGAGTACAGATATATTTGATGGCGACTGTACTAACGGTAGATAGATTTTCAAACTCAACTCAAAATATTCTTTATTCAAATAGGCCTAGCAACAAGCACTTTTGAATCGTCAGTTATATATTACATAAATTATATCTAATTATTCAGAGCAATTTATTGATGCATATGAAATTTAAAAAAGACATGAATTACTGTAATGTATGTCAAAAGAGAGTATATAAATTCACAAAAAGATCGTCAATATGTAAAATAAAAACAACAAATAGTATAATCTAGACAGTTTCTAGAATTAAATCTGAATATCAAGAGGAAAATTTAACGTCAACATCTAATGTCATAGTTATGAAAATAGTCATTAAGATGTAATTTTAGTGTCCATTTTGAAGTACATATAAATGTATGAGCCGCGGGGTAATCACGTAACTTTTGTACTACCGTTAGGTACATTTTGACATTAAAATTCTAATTGTCAGCAGGCGAATCACGTAACTTTATGTACTACCGTTAGATAGATTTTAATTTCAATTTTGAAGTATAAATGTATGAGCTGACAATTAGAATTTGACATTAAAATCTACCTAACGGTAATACAAAAGTTACTTGATTGCCTCGCGGCTCATACATTTAAAATACTTCAAAATTGACAGTAAAATCTATGTACCGTTAGTACATAAAGATACGTGATTCGCTTGCTGACAATTAAAATTTGACATTAAAATCTACCTAACGGTAGTACAAAAGTTGCCTAATTACCCCGCTACAACATCATACAATAAATATTTACGGCTATGACTAAGGCCGGGTTTTATAAAGATCGGTTAGACCAAATGTCGGACCAAATTTCAGTAACTCAGTACATTTTTTGACATAACAAACCGACATAAGGTCTAACGGATCTTTATAAAACCGAGCCTTAGTACACATCTAAAATGTCAAGTGACGTTAAAGATGAAAATACAATTATTACGATACAGCACCATTTAAAAACAAAGCATCAGTGATTTTCAAGGTAAGCCTTTCTTTATACACATGCGGGACACACATGTTGTGTGGTTTCTGTGTATTTTTTCTTGTCATTTATGTGTGTCTACTGTGTCTGTGAATAAATGTTTCTTTCTTTCTTTATATGTTACCGTGTGCCGGATCCAAAATGACGTTGTTATTTAGGTGGGCCTACGAAGGATTAGGAAATAACATCGGATCAATCAGTAGGGCCGTAGTAGCGGATTGGGTCTATTGTGATCCCTCCAACAAATGTACGCTTGGATACTCGTTTTGACCCAAATTGGAGATTACTATTAGTAATACCTACCCTTTTGCTTCTATCGGTGTAATAGACTTTTCTGTTGCCGATGTTTGGGTGAGCGGATGGAATCGCTTTCATCTATTTTGCTATTATCAATACAGTAACCACTTTGGCATCGTGTTTTTGAGATATATTGTGAGAAAATTAGGCAAATATCCATTTTAAATTTATGATCCAATAATCACATTCTCTGTCTCTTTTTAATTTGAGGAAACCGGTTTCGTCTCCATACAATTAACCGGTTAAAATTTCGGTTAATTGCGTTTTACGATATTTATTCGTACTTAAAATCATTTATTTCATAGATGAAGGCTAACTAAAACAAATTTTAAAATAAAAATGGTAATATGAGATGCACTTTACGAGATATTTCAAAAATAGTAAAAACCGGTTCCGAGCCCTGCTTGTCCCACCGTGGGCGAGTAGCGAGTAAACTCATAGTAATTCCACTCGCTTGAGCGAGAAAACGAATAGAATTACTATGAGAGTACTCGCCGCTCGCCGGCGGTGGGACAAGTGCCTTAATCCCGGTTGCATACTCAGATGATACTTTGAATTCCAGGAACCAATTTTCGGTATTTTTAAAAATAAAAATATAAATATTTGTGGACAATCTTACACAAATCGACCTAGTCCCAAACTAAGCAAAGCTTGTACTATGGGTACTAGGCGACGATATACATACTTATATAGATAAATATATATTTAAATACATAGAAAACATCCAAGACTCAGGAACACTCGTGTTCATCACACAAATAAATGCCCTGACCGGGATTCGAACCCGGGACCTCCAGCTTCGTAGGCAGGGTCACTACCAACTAGGCTAAAGCGGTCGTCAAAGTCTTTACACGATCTTTAGAATCCTTGCCAACCTGTGAGTACGCGTGCCATCCCTACTCAAGCTTAATTACCCAGAATTTCTACCGAGACTTGCCAGACAGCCAGATATTTATTTCCTTAAATATGTCGGATTAGGAATGGGAATCCAAAATGCAAAACAAGCACTGTAGCTCGTAGCGGGGCAACCCACATCACTTTCAATCTGGTGACGGAAATCCCAATAATAAAATAAATAAATAAATAAATAAATATTAGAGGATAATCTTACACAAATCGAACTAGCTCCACAGTAAGCTCAAGAAGGCTTGTGTTATGGGTACTAGACGACGATATATATTTAATAGATATAAATACTTAAATACATAGAAAACATCCAAGACTCAGAAACAAATATTCATGCTCATCACACAAATATTTGCCCTGACCGGGATTCGAACCCAGGACCGTCAGCTTCACAGGCAGGTGCACTACCCACTAGGCTAAACCGGTCGTCAGCATATCTACCGAGACTTGCCAGACAGCCAGATATTTATTTCCTTAAATATGTCCGATTAGGAATGGGAAACCAAAATGCAAAACAAGCACTGTAGCTCGTAATCCACGTACCGCGGTAATCCACGCCACTCTCAATCTGGTGACGGAAATCCCAATAAGATCTACATTTCCATCTAGGTTGGAAGGTCAGGGGACAGTCGCTTTTTAAAAAACTAGTTCCTAATCCAAATCTTTGGCTATGGTCTCAAAGCGGACCACGGGGTAGTTAGAATATTATGAACGCTAGGAGGATGATGAGGAATAGGAATCCAAAGATCATCATCATCATCCTAGCGTTATCCCGGTGCAGTTGCATCCTAAAGGATGCCCGGGGTCCGCTACCTAATCCCAAGAGTTGGCGTAGGCACTAGTTTTTACGGAAACGACTACCATTTGACCTTCCAACCCGAACGAAAACCAGACCTTATTGGAATTAGGCTTGTCAAGTGAGTGGGCAACTTGACTGTTAGAAGTTCTCCAGCCGCCCGAAGGCCTCTAACTGGGCTGAATGACTGCTATCATAGACAGCAGCCGGGATCAACGGCTTAACGTGCCTTCCAAAGCACGGGAGCGCTCAGTTAATAACTACTCAAAGCGGTCACCCATCCAATAACTGACCTGGGCCGACGTTGCTTAACCTGGCATACCGCACGCGGTACGCGGGCGCCGCTGGGCCACGAGCGCTCCAATAGCAACCCAAAGATACTTATTGTTTATTATAAAACATCATTTCTGTACGGGTCGTACACCTGAGATGATTTTATTGTTGATGGTTGATTGTAGACTTGATAGAAACACTGATGTCGTGGTATGATTTTATTGATAACCAAGGCAAGGGTATAAGTATTAGCTAGGAGCACGTATAAACGTAAACTAATTCATAAGTGGCGTAGTTGCCGATACATCGTTTTATTATAACGTGATTCATTATTATTTAATACTGACGCTGACGTGTGAAATAAATAAATAAATAAATAAATAAATATTAGAGGACAATCTTACACAAATCGAACTAGCCCCACAGCAAGCTCAAGAAGGCTTGTGTTATGGGTACTAGGCGACGATATATTTAATAGATATAAATACTTCATCATCATCATTTCAGCCGAAAGACGTCCACTGCTGAACATAGGCCTCCCCCAATTGGGGGGGATTTGCCATAGTCGCCACGCTTGGCAAGCGGGTTGGCGACCGCAGTTTGATGGTGGTAATGATCGAAGGATGCTGCTGCCCACCCTCCGATTTTCCCTTATTCGCCTCCTACGAAACCCACGGGAAGAGATGGGGTGGCGCAATTCTTACCCGGCAACCACACGGGCGAAAAAATACTTAAATACATAGTAAACATCCAAGACTCAGAAACAAATATTCATGCTCATCACACAAATATTTGCCCTGACCGGGATTCGAACCCAGGACCGTCAGTTTCACAGGCAGGTGCACTACCCACTAGGCTAAACCGGTCGTCAAATGTGCGATGCTTGGATCGTACAATTTCCAAAAAAACATTTTTTTGGTCCCTGCAATATTTCTTACAGCTACCAACAGATAATATTCATCAGAACACATCTGTTACTGTATACCGAAAGAAACAAGTTGCAAACAGGTGTTTATAAACAGTTCACATCGATCACCGTTTTTGCGGCCTTAGGAGATAAATGGAAGCTTTGTTCGCCCATCTATCTCTTTGACGTGTATGTTTCAATACTTGCCGGATTCAAGGCGTTAACTTCAGAGTAAATGTTTCTTAGTATAAATTGGTATTTACGAAACTTACTTACGACACAAAATAAAAAATATACAGAAGGGCCGATCCCGCTGTTCTTGAAAATACATACCTAAACTTGCCCGACTCACTAGGGTTGCTTCTGTATTTTTTCTGAATTTAAGGTAAGGTAATATAAGTTTACAGGACTACATACATCGATCGTTTATACATACATATTTTCATGTTTACATTCCTTAGAGACTGCTTAGATGTTAAAGAGTATCAAATATCCAAAGGTCCCGACACCACACATGACGAAGACTGGAGCGTAACAACTTGTTACAACTAACTACTAACTAGCTAACAAGATATAACTATGATAGTGATCCCACTAAAACCACAAACGTGAAAAAAGTTTGGCAAAAACGTAAATGTAAAAAGGGTGCCAAGTTCAGCGAAAAATAGTTGAAATATAGAAGGGTTACATGTTCCATAATTATTTTAAATAACAATTTCGTCTATGGACTTTAAATACGTAATTATTTTATTCTTAAATGATGATTTTTTATCTTGTCATCTTCAAAAATTCAAAAACTATAATTTCACACATTCTTGAAGTTATCTCTAGACGTATGTATAATACATTTTAAGGGCCCTTATCAGTTAAAAAACGCTCATCTGTACGCCATTTTCTGTTTAAATTGACACGTATCTTGATATTTTCTCAATGTTACTAGAACAGGACTATTGCGACCTAATGACATAAACTTTAAATGTATGTTTTGGATCTTTCATAAAGAAATATCGTTTCAAACATCCCTCCAAATCGACCATTTTCAAGCTAAAAACTTGTTTTTTCGGCTTATATTCTACTACACACAACAAAATCAAAAAATCGCTATGTTACTATCTAAAACTTTAATAAAATTACCATATCCTTTAATCACTTTATTGGTATTACCAATAATTTTGTCATAATTTGAAATCAAAACATTTTAAAACTTATAAGGCCTCATAACTTTTTTCGTAAGCACACCAACTTTCACACACATTTTTTGTGCCGTAAATTACAACACGGCAACCAGCAAAGTTACGAACTAAATTCATAACGCGCCGTCATTGCCGGACAAGTTCGGTAATGAAGCTGTAGTGACAACTTTGTGGGCCATGTGTGCACGAAGTTTTTTTTTACCGTTGCGTAATTTCCTGAGTTACCTCAGCATTAGAGCCATTGTGTAACTGGTAATAAAGTTGTAAATGTGTTGCGGCTTATGTCACCATGACGTACGCAGTTTGAACAGTTTTATTTTACGCTTTTTTTCAGTCCCATGTATTATTTGGTTTAGCAATCTGGGGTGGTTGTGTGGACATACAGCGATTATTTTTATTACAAAAAAAGTGCGTGCGTATTTTAATGTGAATAAAATCTAGTCGTGAGTCGTGCATGCAATCTTTCAAGCAACTAGGTTTGCTTACTTTGACAACGCTCTATATTATGGAGCTTTGCAAACTCATTCGGCGACTACCAGACTAGTTCCCGCCGCAGAACTTTAAAAGCGACAGACTCAATCATATATTTGTGAATCACATCATGGTCCCAGCTGGTAATTCAACAATGTTCCGTAGATGCCATTTGTATGTTGCGGCAAAGGTGTACAATGCCTTACCAAGCGAAATTAAACACTATCGTCTGCAAAGTTTTTAAACGTTTTAAAAAAATACCTCATTGAACTATGTCCTTATAGTTTAAATGAGTATTATAACCAATTATAAATAAAGCCTTTAAAATTGTGTTTATCTCTAAAAATTCATTTTGTAATTGAGTGCAATTATTTCGCACAAAACTGTAAAAATACATATGATATAATATTTAGATTCGTTTGTAGTTCGTAAATATGTTGCTGGGTGGATCAACTTTTTTTGTGTTGTTATCTTGACCCGTTGTCCAAGGGACACTAGTGGCGCAATTTGTTAAAAAAAAAAGAGTATTATGTTCTACTAACATGCTTAGTAGAAGGACCATTATGGAAATAGCTTATAAGTACCACAAATACGTATGTTTGATAAACTGAAATAGCTTAGAACCACGATTTTATTCGAATTTTGTCCCCTGGACAACTAGGCGTAACCACGGCAACATTAAGTGGCACTAAAAAGTTGATTCACCCTGCTACACCCTACTAGGGTCCATGTCTGTCTGTACTGCCTAGCTTATAAGAACACCTTGTAAATACCATAGTTGCAACAAATAAAGGAAATAAAATAAAATAAATACTGCAAATATGAACGACCGAGAAAGTGTTCCGTGTAAGCGGAAACACACTAAAGGCAGTAGAGCAGGCCTGTTCCTCTTGCCTTTTCGGCTAAACTCGGCTATGGCACACATCTGTGGTATCTACAGGGCCTTTTTTATATACAACGCCGGTGGCAAACAAGATTACGGTCCACCTGATGGTAAGCGGCCACCACAGCCTATAGACGCCCGCAACTCCAAAGGAGTCACGTACGCGTTGCCGACACTTTATAACATTTGAGGATGCGCTGTGTTGACAACAGAAGGGACAAAAGGTCCCTCGCTCTCAACACAGTGCATCCTCGGGAGCTCTGGCAACCTTGCTCACCTCCAGGAACACAACACTACATACTACTCATATAGTGTATAACACGAGAGTGAAAGGGATGGCATGATACGAAGTTGGGAGTCGGCCTGGTTGACTATCGTGCTAGAAACGAAAAGGAACGTGCAATGCGACGTTTGCGAGCGGGATGCAATGATTAGCTATCAAACATCGGCGTTGTGATAGAAAACACAGGATTACTGTAATGTTACACATACTTTATTAGTTAAACCATAGTACCTAGTATATAGATATGCACATTTTACATAATTTACACTCATCGATAGTAAATCCACCAAATATATATTTAGATATCGACAATCATAATTATCTAAGCAAAGTTACAATATAATCCAATTCGCATTATTAATTATGAGTGTTAATATTTAACAATCATAATTAATAAATCAAAATCAAAATCAAAACATTTATTCTGCAAATAGGCCTCAAGGGCACTTTTACAAGTCAAAATCTATCTAGGTACATCAAATAAAAATAATAAAATAATCAAAGTATCATTAATTAAATGTAGTGTTACATGCCAAAAATAAGACTAAGAAACTAATAACAATCGAGATGTGTTAGAGATGTATAAGGTCTCTAAGCGTCAAGATAAAATGTAATAAAGTAGGTACACTAATCATAATAAAATATGTTGAGCTATATCTATAACACGTCAACATGAAAATAATAAAATCTATTTACATATTTATTATAATATATATAATATAATAATATATAATAACAATACATATTTATTAAAGTAAGATACTCAGGTTGACACTTTATCCACTTCTTGTCACCTTCACGGCCGCCGAGCAAGAGAGCTCCGTGGAAGGTGCCCGGGTATTTATGAACTCGGCTTTGTGACGTCACCGGTGAGACTGGATTGATACCGTCAGTGTTGCCAGTACCGCCAAGTGATGGTCTCGACACCCGAAATAACCCGGGCGACAACAGTTGTTAGATAACCTTCTGTAGGTATGTAAGTGTGGCTAGAGTTTAAAATAGACTTAACTTTTTTTTTATGAATGACTGAACAGCGATTGGCCTTAGTCTTGCCTGATGAAAAGCGATGACAAGACCTAAGATGTAGCTCGCTGGTCCAGTGTCGTGCCGGAGGTTTTCCCCTGGAGTCGTGCCGGAGGATTTCCCCTGGAGTAGTGCCGGAGGATTTCCCCTGGAGTCGTGCCGGAGGTTTTCCCCTGGAGTCGTGCCGGAGGATTTCCCCTGGAGTCGTGCCGGAGGATTTCCCCTGGAGTCGTGCCGGAGGATTTCCCCTGGAGTAGTGCCGGAGGATTTCCCCTGGAGTCGTGCCGGAGGTTTTCCCCTGGAGTCGTGCCGGAGGATTTCCCCTGGAGTCGTGCCGGAGGTTTTCCCCTGGAGTCGTGCCGGAGGATTTCCCCTGGAGTCGTGCCGGAGGATTTCCCCTGGAGTCGTGCCGGAGGATTTCCCCTGGAGTCGTGCCGGAGGTTTTCCCCTGGAGTCGTGCCGGAGGATTTCCCCTGGAGTAGTGCCGGAGGATTTCCCCTGGAGTCGTGCCGGAGGTTTTTCCCTGGAGTCGTGCCGGAGGATTTCCCCTGGAGTAGTGCCGGAGGATTTCCCCTGGAGTCGTGCCGGAGGTTTTCCCCTGGAGTCGTGCCGGAGGATTTCCCCTGGAGTCGTGCCGGAGGATTTCCCCTGGAGTCGTGCCGGAGGATTTCCCCTGGAGTCGTGCCGGAGGATTTCCCCTGGAGTCGTGCCGGAGGTTTTCCCCTGGAGTCGTGCCGGAGGATTTCCCCTGGAGTCGTGCCGAAGGTTTTCCCCTGGAGTCGTGCCGGAGGTTTTCCCCTGGAGTCGTGCCGGAGGTTTTCCCCTGGAGTCGTGCCGGAGGATTTCCCCTGGAGTTGTGCCGGAGGATTTCCCCTGGAGTCGTGCCGGAGGTTTTCCCCTGGAGTCATGCCGGAGGTTTTCCCCTGGATTTTCCCCAGGCTACTCTCCAACCATGCACTCCTATCGCTTTATTGGGCCCGGCCTATAAATCCACAGCCAGGTTCAAAAAAAAAGCTGGTTCAGTATCTGTACTTATAAGATAATTGAACAATGAACCGACGACTGTTTTACGGTTTTCGATAATGAGATTTCTTAAACCGTTCCAAGTGACAAACTAAGTTAAAGGTAATTTAATAGGAAAGTTTTCGGTAAAACCGACCGGGGTGAGTAAAAAAGTTTAACCATTAACTGGCTCAGCTGATATTATATCGGGATTCGAAAGTAATAATTAGATTGTACTCTCTTTTGGATACCTACACAATAAAATGCAATAAAACTAAATAGATAGCTAGATATAGATAGATCGTTTATTCATGTAAAAACAATTACATAATACAGTTCACAAAATGCGCCAAACTGTAGCGTGTGTGTGTGTAAATATTTAATGTGCTTTGGAAGGCACGTTAAGCCGTTGATCCAGGCTGCTGTCTATGTAGCAGTCGTTAAGCCAAGTAAGAGGCCTTCGGGCGGCTTGAGAACTTCTAACATTCAAGTTGACCACTCACTTGACAAGCCCAATTCCAATAAGGTCTGGTTTCCCCTCGGGTTGCAAGGTCAGATGGCAGTCGCTTCAGTAAAAACTAGTATCTACGCCAAATCTTGGGATTAGGTAGCAGATCCCGGGCATCCTTCAGTATGCAACTGTACTGGGATAACGCTAGGATGATGATGTGTACGAAAATATTTTCGTTTGTAACAAATATTACAGTGGCAATGAAGGTTTCACCTAAGCTAGATTAATAAACGTGTTTTGTAAATTTCAAACTTTTTATACGTTTTCTTCCAAACCGTTTATAAATAAAGGCATTTAATCGTAAAGTAGACTGCCTCTCATAAATCTATCGAAAAATAATAAAAGAAGTTTACACAGTAAAAAATGAAAACTGTCATTAAAAACCGGCAGAAGTGTTGTTATTAAATTTAGATGAGATAACAAGATACAAATTTATTTTGTCGTGTTACTTGGAGGCATAAAATTAATAAAATACTTTGCTTTTGAAATGGCATTAGATAGCGTAGTAAAATTACGGCGGGCCCGAAGGCAAAGAACAATTTTAACAGTTTTCTTTTCATTAAAACCTTATAACTATGCATAAATCTTGAAAAGTGAAATAAAAACCCCAGTGTCACATTTTAACTTGCAATAGCGCAAAGGTTTTGCATACAAATAGATTTAGGACATATTCGTACTGTTAAACTATATCCCATTAATGACTATTATTAATTTTTGCTATAGATTATACCTATACATTGTTAGCAAATTTTTACATTACTGAACTTGATTTTTGATTTTCATTATATTAGCTTCGGTCGGAATGGCACTTGCATCCTTCGTATTACTTATAGTTCAACGGACTCACAAGTTCGTCCGTTTAACAACAATCGAAACCTTTCCGGCCACGGCACTAATGTACTATTAAAACATTAATGCAAGACTAACAATAATGTGTTGCTTTATATTTCATTTCTCCACTAGCCAAAGGTTGTCTGGAAGGGATCGCTCTTTAGCGATAATACCGCCTGTTGTTCTGCCTGTCTCCCTGTATCTTTGTTTTTTCTATTGTATGTGCTGTTTTATTATGTGAGGTGTGCAATAAAGAGTATTTGTATTGTATTGTAGTAGTATATTAGTGCCGTGAGGAAAGGACGCAATTGCAGGCTATTTGTTTTAACGGACGAACTTGTGAGTCCGCTTAACTATAATACGAAGCTTGCAATTGCCATTTCGGTCGAGGCGAATATAGTGATAATCGAAAGTCAAGTTCAACGATAGCCCTTTCATTCGTATGCACTACAAAATCGGTCGGCGCTCCATTACCTTGTCGGCGATAAAATTATATTAGCTCACGTACGTGTATCCGCGACGTGCTGTGACTTTCTAGGTGGCTTGATGACCTTATTTAGTTTTGAAGATACTTCTGCGATATGATTATATAGATATAAAAGTCGGAGTTGCTACCGTAAACCGGGGTTACTTTTAAATTCAGGGGCTACTTTTAAAATCAAGTTTTTTAAGCCGTATTTCTAGTTTTTATTTGGTTAACCTGGGTCGGTGTTACACCTTGGTATATTTCCTAACTATTTACTGAACTGAATCAAATTAGAAATACTTAGTGACGATTATATTAGTGTTCTTAATCTATCAAAATGGCTTCGCTTTGTCCTAAAGTCACCTCAGTTTACGGTACTTGTTTTTTTCTTAAGACTCCTTATCAGTTAAGAAACGCTCATCTATTTACGCTATTTTCTATTTGAATTGACACGTATCTTGGCATTTTCTCGACTCTCGACGTTGCTATCTAGAACAGCGGGGTAATCACGTAACTTTTTTACTACCGTTAGGTAGATTTTAATGTCAAATTTTAATTGTCACTTCATACATTTATACTTCAAAATTGACAGTAAAATCTATCTACCGTTAGTACATAAAGTTACGTGATTCCCCTGCAGGACTATAATTGACCTTATGACATAAACTTTTAATGTATTTTTTTGGATTTTCCATTAAGAAATATCGTTTCAAACATCACTCCAAATCGACCATTTTCAAGCTATAAACTAGTATTTGTCTGCTTAAATTCTACTACACACAATAAAATCAATAAATGGTTATTTTACTATATAAAACTTTAATGAAATCATCTTAGCCTTTAATTACTTTATTGGTATTATCAATATTTTTGTCATACTTTGAAATAAAAACATTCTGAAACTTATAAGGCCTCTTAAAATATGCCATAAACTCACCGATTTAAAACGTAAGCAGACATTACGACAATTTTAATTTTTCGGTATCACTGCTAGCAATTGTCGATTTAAAAATCAGAAAAAAGTAATATTGCAGTGATAAAATTATAACAAGGTAACAACTTTTGGTCTAATTTCGGTTTGCCTAATTTTAGTTAAACTAAAACTATTTGGGTCATTGTCAGATTTAGGTTCGCGTCTTTTCGATGGACATATCAAAAGTTAAGGGCCAAAAAGCTTAATTTTGGATTGGTCTAGTAACCCGCATAAACGGTGTGTCCGTAACTATAAATCCATGTAACAAAAACATAACTTACATGTACCTAAGCCGTTTAAAATTATGTCAACATTTTAATTGAGTCAAGCATTTAACGAAAATTAGTCACTCATTTCATATGGACTTGCGTTACACACTTGAATCAATTAAAATGTAGACATAAGCCGATAACATGCGTTTCCCTGTATGTACAGGAAATTACGTAGCACGAAAAACTTATGTCTTTGACTGGTATTTGCATGCATTGGCCTTACCGAACTTTTTTTATCAATATTTATATTATAAGACATAATTTCCGAAACTAATGTAGGTTTAGATTACTCAGCTTAACACTTTCGCTACCGAGCTTTTCGTAGCGCTACGGAATTTCCTCTACATACGGGGAAACGCATGTTATCGGCTACGCGTCTACGAGCACATAACTCCCCAGGGGAGTTCTTGGCACTGAAAGTGTTAACAGTGAATAAATTTAATAAAATGTTAACAGTGAATAAAAAATAAATAAAATTATGCGACATAATCATGTAGATGTTAGAAGAAATACATATATATTATGTCAAACAGTATGCAAAATAAGATTATATGAACAAAAAATTAGGTTACATAAAATTATGTGATGTAAAGGAATATACAAAATGATTTTCACTCAAATAAAAATTAGGTAAAGTGAGGAATTATGTCAACTAGTTTTAGTTTAACTAAAATTAGGCTAACCGAAATTAGAAAAAAGTTGTTACCTTCATCGGGAAGCCACCATTAAATATCAAATGATAAGTTTTTTTAAAACCCCATACGACCCGGGGTTCGAACCTGCGACCTTCTAGATTGAAAGACGCGTGCATTTACAGCTCGGCTACAGAAGTGAAGTATTCATAAAATAATATATTCAACTAAAAAAAGAATAAGAAATGCTATGCTCAGCACTAATATCCTATGAAGGCACTTAGCTATTCATGAATATGATAATCTAGCTTCCTCGACTTTCAGTCTTTTTTTCATGCACTAGCTTATTTGAGAGCATGTATTAGCAGTACCAGTGCATGAAATAAAAGAATAAAAATTTTAAGTTATTATGAAATGAACTCGATTATAATAAGTACCTCGATTATTCGAGCACAATAGATTAGCTTATCTCAGTAGAATACTCAAGCGAATGTTTCCCATACCTAGCTATTACACATATATTCTTGAGCTGTGAAGTAGGTGCGGGCTGAAAAACAGCGCTGTCCAGCCGTCCAGGCTCGCAGCATATGCTGAGCCCGAGCCTATTGTCGCAATTACTTTTAATTTATTTTAATGTACCTACCTCTATTGTTAATTTCTGTTTCTGTTATTTGTTGCTTTTATTTTGTGTAACTTCTTTCTGGCGACAATAAATGTCTTTTTATGTTATTTATTTATTTATTTTTATAAAACTTTGATTTAAGATTATTGTGCGGGGCAAGAACAGGCCTTTCGGAATATTCTTTCTGAGGGCCTACCATATGGTGTATAACACGAGAGTGAAAGGGATGGCACGATACGAAGTTCGAAGTAGGTCCTCTGTTTCACCCGTCGGGGTCTTGCGCCAACGTCGCGCGAGATTTTTTTTTTATACAACGCCGGTGGCAAACAAGCGTACGGTCCACCTGATGGTAAGCGGCCACCGCAGCCTATAGACGCCCGCAACTCCGAAGGAGTCACGTACGCGTTGCACCCCACGTTTCCACGTCTAAAGTGAGAGAGTCAAGCCACAAATTTTAAATTTTAGAATGAGGGAAAAATTGAAAAATTTAGGCACCGAGCAAGATTCGAACCTGCGACCTCCCGGCACTCGCGGACAGTCGCTCTAGCCAACTGAGCTATAGGTACAATCACTACCCAGTTCCAAATTCATCAACCGTTCCTTCGTATTAAGCAGTACCGCTAACGTAAACTATTCTTTGGGTATGGGATGGCGCATCGCAACTGACGATTCTCAATATGATTTGAGACGTTAGTGCCGTTAATGAAGCATGAGTCTTCTGGTAGATGTCGCTGTTAAGGGAGGCGCTTAAGGCGTTTGTATAAAAAGAATAGTCAAGCCACAACTAAAACAGTAAATTATTTTGTTCTGTCCACGCAGAAATCGTATCGTGTACATTCGGAAACTGGCGAAAAGATAAGTGTCGAGTGCAAACCGTCGGCAGCGGCAAATGGAGCGAACTGCGTGATAAGTGGAACTTCCACATGAGGGATATTTTTACGCTCGATCGTATGTAACTTCCCCTATTTCTACGTAACAATAAATAGGAAAGCATATTCTATGGAACATTAACGCCCGCAGAATCAAATATTAAAATGAAAATGCCTGTTGTGGCATAAATGTTAGTCTAAGTTTTTTTTTGTATTTTGTTTTTCACATTGTGGTGCACAATAAAGTATATATTATTATTATTTTTATTTATTTTTCGTCTCAGACTAAGCTTTTACAATCAGTACATAGAATAAAACAAAGTCGCTTTCTCGGCCCCTATGTCCATATATCCCTATATCCCTATGTATGCTTAAATCTTTAAAACTACGCAACGGATTTTGATGCGGTTTTTTTTAATAGATAGAGTGACTCAAGGTGAAGGTTTATATGTATAATACATGCATCAGCATTGCACCCGTGCGAAGCCGGGGCGGGTCGCTAGTATCTTAATAAAAAGTAAAAATTAAAAATACACTTACAAAACATAAAAATATTATAAAATCCTAACCTAGGGTGCCGCCGGCAGCGAGGCGGGGCCTAAGCTACCGGTGGTGTCGGGCGACAGAGAGAGGAACCTTCCGACTATCCGCGCCGTGTCCAGGAGTACCGTCTTCTGTATCTGACCCGCCACCCAGCCATCTAGCGAGAGTCTCTTGAGGTGTTGGTTGAGACTCTTCGCTATTAGACCGTTCGCAGAAACGACTATCAGGACAGTCATCGTTGAATCAACATCCCATATGGCGGTCAGCTCGTGTGCCAAGTACTTGCTGACTTTGTCCTTCTCGGCCTTATTATTATTAGTTCTGCAAAATCTCAAGCTACGGTAGCCTAGCAGCATGGCTATCAAGTTCTGTTGTCAACACAGTGCATCCTCAAATTGTATAAAGGGTCGGCAACGCGTACGTGACTCCTTTGGAGTTGCGGGCGTCTATAGGCTGCGGTGGCCGCTTACCATAAGCTTATTTGCCACCGGCGTAGTATAAAAAAATATATTATTTGATATTTGGGTCATCCCACGGGCGTTTCAATCACCATCAGTGCGTAGTAGCTGCAATAAGGTAAACTCGTTTTATCTCGAATCAACTACTCACCATTACTTACTACTTTATAGCCTATTGGCTGTCCCACTGCTGGGCAAAGGCCTCTCCCCATGTTTTCCAGGTCTCTCTATTGAGCGCTTCTTCCTCCCAATTCTTGGCAAATGCATCCAGATCATCCCGCCATCTCCTTCTGGGCCTGCCCCGTCTGCGTCGTCCATCATGTGGCACCCACTTGGTGGCTACATTAGCCCACCTATCTGGATGCATGCGACAGACGTGGCTGGCCCAGTCCCACTTGAGCCTGGCAGTTTTTTTACCTACGTCAGCAATTCGCGTTTTAGAGCGCAGTGTAGTGTTTCGGACACGATCCGTCCACCATTAGATAAGGAAAATATCGTGAGGTAACTTATGCGTTCGTGAAAAAAGTCAATGTTGAAAGTATGGGGCTAACATACCTTCCTGAAATAAGGTCCGCATTGGCCCAGCGGGCTTGCTCGGTTCACGCCAAAGTGTGCGCGCAAATAACCAACAAACTGTGCCTTTACCATGAGTTTACATGACCGTACTCGCTAGCGACTGCGTAAAAAATTGTATGGGCAAAAGTACAGCGCCTCTGGCGGTTACGCAGTAGAACTAAGAATCGGCATACTAAATCGTTTACGCAGTCGCTAGCGGGTACGGTCATGCAAACTCATGGTAAGGGCACAGGTGCGGAAAGTATATTATCATATTTATTTATTTATTTATTTATTTAAACTTTATTGGACAAAAAGAATATAAGTACAAAGGGCGGACTTAATGCCATGAGGTATTCTCTACCAGTCGACCATAGGACCAAACAAAAACTAGCAAATGTGGGTGCAATGAGAAAATAATTCATAAAATTTAAACGATTTCGAAAGAATAAACATACATATAATCGTAACTAATATACATTTACCACGGTATTACATATTGTACGCGCATCGATGCGTCTTGGCTGCCAGGTCGGTCAAGATTTGCGACGAGTGAAATTTACTAGGTATTGTAATGCGATTGAAATGAAAGCGATGAACAAAATCGTTCTTTTCTCCCGCTAGCGGTCCTCCCTTACAGTGACAAAGCGGGCGGCCTTCCCACGGAATGTGAATTATTTATCGTCGAAGATTGTACATGTCGATGCGTCTTGGCTGCCAGGTCGGTCAAGATTTGCGACGAGTGAAATTTACTAGGTATTGTAATGCGATTGAAATGAAAGCGATGAACAAAATCGTTCTTTTCTCCCGCTAGCGGTCCTCCCTTACAGTGACAAAGCGGGCGGCCTTCCCCCGGAATGTGAATTATTTATCGTCGAGGATTGTACATGCGGCAGGTGATCCGAATTCTATTTCCATTTCCATCGGAAAAAGCGACGATCTTCTTATAGAGTCGCCGCGTAATTGTGATTTGTTGAAGCTCGTCTTCTGAAAGGTCTATTACGTACTTATTTTTTATAGAATAGAATAGAATAGAATAATGTTTATTGTTGAACTGTGTACACAGATGTTAATAAGACATTACATTTAGACTCAACAGTTTGTCCGTCACGGACATACAATATAGAGACAAAATGAACTGTATGACATGCACTTATAAATAGTTAATGTACATAAAATTCATTCTATAAAAGGCCTTATTGACAAGCCAGTGTTTCAAGGCACCTTTGAACTCTTTACCTTCTGTTGACTTTATATCCGCAGGGAAGGTTTAAAACTTGACATGTCAAGTATATAGTGTTGTGTTCCTGGAGGTAAGCAAGGTTTCCGGAGCTCCCGAGGATGCACTGTGTTGAGAGCGAGGGACCTAAATTTGTCCCTTCTGTTGTCAACACGGTGCATCCTCAAATTTTATAAAGGGTCGGCAACGAGTACGTGACTCCTTTAGAGTTGCGGGCGTCTATAGGCTGCGGTAGCAGCTTACCATCAGATGGACTGTAAGCTTGTTTGCTACCGGCGTTGCATAAAAAAAATGTCGCTCTCTGTCTCTACTAATGCTCCTCTTACTAATTATTAGGCTTTTTATTTCGATACATTGTCTGTCAATGAAGTGGATACAGAATAGATTGGATGGATTTCAACGATAAATAGAGAATGTTGTTTGTTTGCCTGTCAACCGGATATCGCACGGTGATTATTTAATTAACTCATACTCTCGCCTATTGTCGCATTATTTTTTTATTTATTTAAGAAATTTTAATTTATATACAGGTCCATTTTGTTACATCTATTTTATTATTTATAAAACTATTATTTTTAGTCATACAATTTTCCCACTTGTACATGTTGTTCAGTATGTCTGCCATATAACATGTTCTCTCAGTTTCTCAAAGGTTAGCTGGAAGAGATCCCTTAAAGGGATAAGTTCGCCTTTGTACAAATATCTATTATTATGTCTTTTTTATAGTATGATTTGTGCAATGAAGTGTTTACTACTACACAGATAGAAAAGAAATCTTCATTCAAAACGCAAAACTCTCTTGCACACGGTTTCTTAAAGAGAATAATAAATTGCTTAGTCCTATAAATATGTCTCGAGTTGAAAATTCCATGATTTTTTATGGAAGAATCAATATTGTTTAGTTCTATCTTTACATATTATTAAATCAAATGGGAGAGATTTTAGTTAAGATATTCATTATTTACCGCAAAAAAAAGGTTATTCCAAAGAAGAAACACTAAAATTTTCATTTGAGACTTCAGTTTTTAGGCAAGAGTGCTTAATTATTGGTTTGATGTTTTCAATCTACAGTGAAGAGCCAAAGCTATTCCAAAGAAGAAGCACCAAAATGTTCCTTTGAGACTTTTAAGTTTTTAGGCAAGAGAGATTAATTTCTTGGTTTGATATTTTCAATCTACAGTCAAGAGCCAAAGCTATTCGAAAGAAGAGGCACCAACATTTTCTTTAGAGACTTAAGTTTTTAGGCAAGAGCGATTAGTTCTTGGTTTGATATTTTCAATCTACAGTGAAGATCCAAGGCTATTCCAAAAAAAAGCACCAAAATTTTCCTTTGAGTCTTTTAAGTTTTTAGGCAAGAGTGATTAATTCTTGATTTGATGTTATCAATCTACAGTCAAGATCCAAAGCTATTCCAAAGAAGAAGCATCAAAGTTTTCCTTGGAGACTTAAGTTTTTAGGCGAGAGCGATTAATTCTTGTTTTGATGTTTTCAATCTATAGTCAAGAGCTAAAGCTATTCCAAAGAAGAAGCACCAAGAATTTCGAGGGAGACTTTTTAGTTTGGTCTGCATCGCGCTATCGAAGTTTCTTAAATCAGTTGCATAAATACAACCTCTAAGTAACTCTTTCTGTGTCTTCGATCGCTGAGAGATCTCTGTACTGTGGTCTGTTCCTGTGTTTCCTGTCCATTGTATATAATTTGTAGTTAACCTTTATATATATCCCGCGTTGTATATAATTCTACACTAGCGCACATTTACTTATCTACATTGGTGACCTCGACAATCGAAGTAAGACAACTGAATCAGATTCTGACGCCGCCTTGCAGCCAACCCTCTCTACCTGTCTCTTTCTCTATGAGTGTGCTCCCTATAGCATGCTTTCTATAGGGGTAGTACACGTCTGGTAAATGAAATGTCAGAAATTTGACTTTCTCTCTTTTTTGTATACAAGAAATTTTAGCTCTTGCTGTAAATAATATCAAATTTTACATTGAGTAACGTACTCTTGTACCAATGCGTTTTCTTGTTTTCGTGGAGAAATACAATTCTCAATTGAATTATGAGATTTATGAGTATTTAACCCCAAGAAACAAAGTTTTTTGGTACAAGTTCTTTGAGTATTTCACTGAGACACTTCAGATTCAATTCAAAAAATGCTATAGTTTATCTCAAGTTACCGATTTCATGCGCTAAGAAACTTCGGCTGTTGATGTGAAAAATATCAAATTTTACATTGAGTAATATAGTCTTGAACCCAGAAACAAAGTTTCTTGGTACAAGTTCTTTAAGTATTGTACTAAGACACTTAAGATTTAATTTAAAAATGCAATAGATAAAGCAAAACGCTCCCGCACTTGGTCTGAATATTAAGATTTAAAAAAAAAACCTTTTTAGAGCTTGGATTAAGTATTTAATTTTTTAGGTTAAATAATAAACCTTGAGACATTTTATAGCTTAACGCAAGTAATTTATGTTTTCCTGATATAGGAAACTGGAAATATCTTGAATCAAGTGTATTTATTTGGTTGAAGAACTATTTTCTATCTGTGTACTACTACCGCTACCACTACTACTACTACTACCACTACTACTACTACTACCACTACTACCACTACCACCACCACCACCACTACTACTACTACTACTACTACTACTACTTTATTTTGTTTTTGGTGACAATATATGCGTGAACAAGAAACAAATATGTACAAATTACACATCTAACAAAGGCCACTAATACTTGCTCGTCCAACACGGCGGATTTCCACTCCAGCGGTCATTGATTGCCCTCTGTCTTTCATGCTGGGCGCTATCCGACGTTTTATATATTGTTATATTGCGGACTTAGGCTCGGTTTTATAAAGATCCGTTAGACGTCACCGGAGTAGCTGCCACTTATTTAGTATATCAGTCACTTAAGGGTCAGGGTTATCAGTTAATAATATACATCTATTTATGCTAATTACGGTGTGACTTAACGCTTATCTTGAACTTTTCTCATTGTTATTGTATTAGGTATCTTGTACAGGGTTTTTTCAAACAGTACACCTGCAAACAACACTCCAACTTTCAGACCAAAAACTGGTACTGTACGTTTAGAAACTACTACAGAGAATAAAAACATAAAAGCAAACAAAAATAAAATAAAATATATGTAAAACTGTCTCTTCGAATAACACTTTTGTCAGAATTTCTGTCCGAGACAGTTCTAGGATTGTAGGGTCGTAGGGTGTGGACCCTTCGGGTATGGAACCCTAACGGGCAAGGCCCAAAAATCAGCCTTAAATGAAAATGCCCAGGATGTATTTCCAAGGTTGAATTGAAAGTCGAAACTTTTCCAAAACCTTTCCAGTTATTCCCATTTCCCCTTGGACCTTTTAACGTCTGCCAATAAATAACTCATGAGAAATAATTGAAGGCGTATTGTAACTGAATGGTAGGAAAGAGGAGAGATAATGGGGTATTAGGTAAAGTCTCCCGTCGATTAAAGGATTACCGTATCATTCCCGCCGAACAACGGGAAAAGGAACTTTTGCCCAGATTTGTAGGGAAATACTGCTTGAGTACTGCTTTAGTTTGGGTCGGGAAGATATTTTCTCGAAATGTGACTGACACTAGTGCTGTATGTGCACTTGGTCAATTATGCGCTTACTTATTGATCATGCTGTGTGCACTTGCTTTGGATGTCATGCTGGTCTATAAACTACTGATTTTCTGCAAACTTAACTGTATCATTTATTGTGTGATGTCTGTAAAGTGTACCTTTTTTAAATAAATAAATAAATGTATTGTTTGGATACTTATAGGGATATAAAAAAATAATCGATAATTATTTAAAAATAGTCGGTTTTTAAATGGATTAATTTAGATTTTGTAATTGATTAATAAAAAAATCGATTATAATTTTCACAGCCGATTAATCACTACATAGTATAAAACAAAGTCGCTTTCTCTGTCCCTATATCCTTATGTATGCTTAAATCTTTTAAACTACGCAACGAATTTTGATGCGGTTTTTTTAAAAGATAGAGTGATTGAAGAGGAAGTTTTATATGTATAATAACATCCATTAAATAGTGCACCCGTGCGAAGCCGAGGCGGGTCGCTAGTCCTAAATAATTTATCAAAGAATATTGTAAGCTACCATCTTGGGCATGAGAATATTTAGACGTCTACAAATTCCTAGTAAAGACCCTGCCATTATGAGGACATTTCTAGCATTGAAGCCACGCCCCTTAGGTATTGCGGATTTCAAAATATCCGGATTTGCTCAGATATTATCACGATACCGCAATACACGTCAATATTTTTGTAATACTGAACATGATATGAGTTGTATCGCATGATAATAATCACAGTGGAACCGATCCCATAGGTAAAATAAATAAAAAAACGATTATTTAAAAAATCTATTTCTATTTCTTCAAAAATAATCGATTTTTCAAGACAGAAGTGACATCCCTAGATATTTTTTAACAAGAATGGAATTTACATTAACCTGAGATAAGACACCTAACCTTAGTTTTACATAAATATACGAAAAATTAATAAAACCAAGGCAAGAGGGTTGTAGTTATTATTTATGATAATCAAATATTTGTATGTGTTTTTAAGAAAGAAGTCTTACCATAGATATCAACTACAACCAATACTTATAATTTAAAAACCACATATTACAAAATTAAAAGCCAGTATATGTAATGTAGTTAAATTACATGATATTATCGTAATGGCTAATCGGCCAAGCATTTTATAATTTAATAGAATGTTATAACATTAAAATAATAACATAATAACCTTGATTGTAAATAATAATCATATTATTCAATAACAATTTTAATCCAATTCAATTCAATGTAATAATAACGGACATGTAATTCAATTCAACTCCATGTAATAATAAATGTACATGTAACATTTGTAATATTATAATTTTTTTTTTGAACCTGACTGTGGCTTTATAGGCCGGGCCCAATAAAACGATAGGAGTGCGCGATTGGAGAGTAGCCTGGGGAAAATCCAGGGGAAAACCTCCGGCACGACCACGCGTGTGGTTTGGAACACTGGAATACTCTAAGAGTTTGCGCTCCAGTGAGATTGGTTGAGCGGTTTCAACCGAATCTGCGGTGTGAGTGGAATCGAGCTACATTTGTAATATTATAAATAAATGATAATGGGTATGAGTATCCATTACATTTAGGTATATTTTTAAATACCTATGTAAATCAAATTACGCCCAAAAAGTACTTTTTATTCATACAATTATGATCATTTGCAAAAATAATCACAAGCTCGTAGAAAAATGGCGATTTATACACAACACAGAAAAGTGCTCGTTGGCGTACCTAGCCAGTGGCTGCGAATTCGATTTATGTTTTTTAAACTACTTACACCGGCCAGGATTGCTCATAAAGTTTCCAGCGTATGCACTAGACAACTCGTTACGAGTTGAAAACATTGTATATACCTATAACATTTAACTGACCATTCCTAGACTTTATTGGGACGGATTAAGGTCTAATAGTGGACATTTCAGCTTCGCTTCCTTTGTATAGGCGCATAGTATAATAAAGTTGGGTGCGGAGTTGCTTCAAGCTGGCTTACTACCTGAATAGAAGAGTTTCGCTGAACTAACCCTATTTTACTACTTATAAATAAAAATCTCTCTTGCGTTGTTAGGGACATCAATAAGGAACAGTTACGTGTAACATTTTATATATATAAGTGCATAAACGACATACTAGTATCGAAAATAGCGCTTTTTTAGATCATGTTTCAATAAATCAAAAAAAATAAGTAGTCAGTTTTCCAAACTTCGACTCTTGAAAATATAGTAAGTGCGTAACTAAGTAATTTATTTTCATAAAATGGTGTACAAACAAGATGGTCTACACCAAATTTAGCTCAACTAGTTTGCTCACAGACCAAGGGTTCCTTTTTAGGGTTCCGTAGCCAAAATTTCAAAAACGGAACCCTTATAGATTCGTCATGTCTGTCCGTCTGTATGTCACAGCCGATTTACTCGGAGACTATAAGCACTACAATTATGAAATTTCGTAGGAAGGTGTATTCTATGCACCGCTACATAACAGTGATGTGAAATTACAAAAAAATATTAAATTACACTCCATACATGTAACCGGTGGATGAAAAAAAAAATTTTCAATGCACATGGTCGTGTGGGGTATCGATGGATAGGCCTTTTAAAATAATATGGAGGTTTCTAAAAAACTTGTCCATTTAAGTCAACCGTTGGTGAGATATTAGCTGTCAAAGTCATAGAAAGTGTTCCCCCCCCTCTAATTTCCAAACTATAAAGTTTAAAATTCTGAAAAAAATTGAGGTGGTGTGAATTAGTAACTACTTGCAACGATTTTTGGTTTGAACAATATAGGTTTTACGGTTTTTGAGTTTTCACTTAAAAACTGTCTTGCCCAAACAAAAGGTCATAAGTGCCGTGAGTGCCCTATGAAGATACGACTTTTTAGTTTCAATGTATTGGATAGTGATTTTAAATGTGGTGGGTGTTGGTACGGAACCCTTCATTGTGCGTGTACCGACATGCACTTGGCCGGTTTTTACCATTTTGGTAAGGAACTCTAAAAACAGTCTGCTGTAGCTACTAAATGATTAGGGTTTTTTCCTGCCATTAAGACATTGACAGTATTCAATTTAATCTTGCTTGTGTTTTTTCACTATTTCAACTGAAAAAATGTAATTTGCACGAACACATTGCATTTGCTCAGTGAACCGAGGCTAGCCCAGAAACCTTTGACTTGGAATCTCCGCTCACATATACTAAGAACGACTTAACTAGTCTATCCCCTTCCTGACTGAGACGTAAAAGCACGCTTATCGCAAGAAACGTTTGTCCGCTTTGTTCCCTCAAGAGGAAACGGTCGAGGTTCCGTTCATACACGTAACAGCTCTAAACTATTATCGGATTTTTTTACCCGTTCTTTTTGACACATCACAACACCCATATAACGTAAATACGCTTTTTTTAAAACCTGACTGTGGCTTTATAGGCCCAATAAATCGTGTCACACACTACGCAGATACGATAATATTTTATCTGCGTATAATAACTGAAACTATCACACACTACGCAGATACGATAATATACGAGACGATACATTCAGTCTAACATCAACCTGTAACCTGTATCTATCTACAGATAAAATACTATACCATATTTATATCGGCAGATATTATACGCAGATCAATTCATATACGCAGATAATATCTTTGCCATCTTTCGATATATATCGGTGCCCACAGATACTTCACGATAAAATATAAGTTATTTACGCTGTGTGTTAGCTCATTGAATTGTATAGGGAGCGATATTGACAGATATGCGTTCAGATACAGATATCTTACCGTATCTGCTTAGTGTGTGACACGCTTAAAGCGATAGGAGTGCGCGGTTGGAGAGTAGCCTGGGGAAAATCCAGGGGAAAACCTCCGGCACGACCACGCGTGTGGTTTGGAACGCTGGAATACTCTAAGAGTTTGCGCTCCAGTGACATTGGTTGAGCGGTTTCAACCGAATCTGAGGTGTGAATGGAATCGAGCTACTGGGAGTTTTATCGCTGGTTCACTAAACCTAGCCTAGCTGAGAAGAGTCCAGCAAGAAACTCCGCTAGGCTCGACCTGGGTCGGAACGTAAATACGCATTACACATCGAAACCATGAATAAAATCAAGTATTGATATTAGAGCTTCAGGAGTAGTTAGAAAGTAGTAATACGCGTTTAGAGGACCAGTCAAATCTTTCATTGATGCGCAGTAATTTATGATAATAATTTACCATAAAAACTGTTACGTACTATATCTTTTATTTTTTAAATATAGTGTAGTGAGTAAATCATTCGTTTCGATTCAGATGATATTTCCATAAGTTGATGGAAATCGATCAAATGAATGAATTTATAACCGTCACAAATTACGTGATATAAAAAAAGTATTCCAGAAAAATACAAACGAATGAAGTGTGAAATTACCTTTATCGCGGAATTTGGAAATATAGTAAACATTTGGAATTGACATAGGTAGAATAAAAATCGTATGACAAAAGTTGTTACTCTAGGTTCGTTAGATCCTTTTCAGAAAAAGTTGACGACGCTATTAATTGAAAAATACTACTATTCTACTCAAGATTTTATTAATGAGACGGATATGTATTTTTTTTTTATTTAATTGACATTTTAAAGAACATTATATAATTATTGTAAATGTAATTATACTGTATGATTGTTAAATGCCGTTGTTCGTAAGTTGTAATTTGTAAGTTGGTGCAACTCACCAATAGATTCCATTGCAAATGCCCCACTCTAACACGCATTAGTTTGCATTTAACCATCCCGCTCTCTGCGGTAGCTATTCACGTAATTTCGTAAATATTTACATTTTAATAGATTTTTGGAATACCGGATCACTTTGAAATATCTATCCGGTTATTGTTTAGAAAAATAAAAAAGCTATTTGTAAAAAAACATATCACTATCGTTGAGAATTACGAAATCGGCAGCATGAAAGTTAATTTCTACGATGATATTTAAGGATTTTTTGACAGAGTAATATTTGTTAGGTTATTTTGTTTCTTTCAGTCCACAGTAATTTTTGTGTAGTGTAATTCTTCATTATTTCATCTGTTAGTTATAAGATAACCACAGTTTATTATTTAAAGCCGGGTTTTATAAACATCCGTTAGACCAAATGTCAGATCAAATTTCAGTAACTCAGTACATTTTTTGACTGAGCCTTAGGCTCGGTTTTATAAAGATCCGTTAGACCTTATGTCGGTTTGTTATGTCAAAAAATGTACTGAGTTACTGAAATTTGATCTGACATTTTGTCTATTTTTGACATAACAAACCGACATAAGGTCTAACGGATCTTTATAAAACTGAGCCTAAATGAACTTCCAATGTCAATTGTGTCACTTGGCGTCAGTGTTGCCGCACTTAAATTATTTCAAAAGTGTGAAACAGTCATTAAACAGTATTTTCGACTGTGCTTCTATAATGCAAACACAGCGTTAGTGACATCATTCAATCGTTCGTTCAGTAAATAGTTCGATCATAAATGTTATAAAAGTGGCGGGAACTTTAAAACGGCTCTCTTTTCTTTGGTTGGATGTATAAACAACTACGTGTACTCAGAATATTATTTAATATTTCACCTTTAATACCCACTGGAAGCGTAAACCTCAATATTTTCGTCACACTCTAAATGGGCCTTGCCTTAACCGGTTTTCGTGAGCGATATTGATCTTCCCGCCCAAGTGAGCAGAGCCCCTAATCGCTATAATAACCGGTTATTAATTGTTACTCGCATTCAAACATTGCCACGCGCGTGTACCTACAGCCGAAAATGGAAGGAAAAATAAACGGTAACACTTATGTCGTTGGTAACACTTATGGTCGGTGTTATGGGCCATTCTACTTTTTCATGTACATATTATTATTGTTATTATTTTTAATTGTTATTATTTTATGTTCGTACAGTTACACACCGTGAAATCACTCGACGGTCCCATCGGAAGACCAGCGCTGGCGAATGCCCGAATTATGCTTAGATGGTACCGTTTCGAGATAACACAACTTTTTTTGTTTATTTTTATATTCTATTTTGCTGTGTTAATTATTGTCTTTGTCTTGAATAAATATTTCTTATTTCTTTCTTATTCATAATTTTCAGACATTTTTTAATGTAGATTTTGGAATACTTGGCTCTCGCTTCATATTTCTGTATTGTTATTTAGAAAGAGGTTTAATTGCAGTATCGCTTCCGATATTTTTGGTAATTAACGAACCAGAGATAATATCCATAAATCGAGTAACTCAGTAGTTCTTGGATGTCTCGCCATTTGTATGAAAAAATGGTTTTTACCACTGTGTTACCCATCTTTTACAGCAATATGTTAATATTTAAGTATTTTAACCTATAAATTCCTTTTATTAGATTCAGGTAGTATTTCGAAATCCTTGTTTTGTACACGAATTCAATACATTTCATAGAGTTTTTACTGTAATAGAAAACAGGTCATGATAAAGTATCGGTAGTACAGATATCGGGGTTGTCAAAATTCACTTAATCTACTTGCGTAACTCAATATTAGCATAGCCAAGTTTGTATGAGCGTGACGCACGCTAATTAACTGATTCCAGGCATATAACCGGACGCATCATGCGTCTACGCGCGATTTTGGTATCAAGACGGAAAAATACTGCTACACACTACGCCGTACCACACGTGGCGTTTGTGGTCCTTGAATTAATTAACAACATAACTATGTTAGGTACGAGGCCACGTAAAAGGTTAACCTTTGTATTTCTTTGTTCTTGTACAAAGATACAAAAAATTCAAAGAATTTATTTGCTCAGAAAACATGATAATACATAAGGTGTTGAAAATAAATATATCCAGTGCGTTCAGCCTGCATGCAGGCGTGCAAACATTATTTAGGAGCGAGATAATTAATCAATAATTTAATATATCTACACAATTTGCAAAATTTACGAAACAATGTCAACGTAGTCAAAATTATAATAATGATATCAAATAATAATATTAATAATAGACAGGATTGTAATAATAATATAAAACATAATACGTTAATTTAATAGGTGTATTGTTTTAACTGTGCAGTACGATTTTTTATCCAATTGCATGATTGGACGAGTGAGGACCACGTATTGATATTGTATGATATTTTTTAATCACAGCGAAATTAATTAAATTATAGAAGAGTTAAAAGCTATAACTGTAGGAACGGAATGTAACCTGTAGGAGAAAGGGACGGAGTGAGCGGGAAAGAGGGAGAGTAGGCAAGATGGCGGTTACACACATAAAAAAATAATGGCGTTGCTCTGGACAAAATTAATAAATAATTGGTTTTAAATTGCTGTGTTTCACTCTGAGCAATCCCAACCTAAATAACTATATCCTCAAAGATAAAATAACGTCCAAAAACGCTCTAAAAAAACATTATATCACGGGAGCGGACGGCAGCGAGCCGTTGTTGTGATTACCGGCGTTATCGATACCAATCCAGCTATTCGCCTAGTAAGTTAATTAAAATTAGTTTAGTACCTTAAGTAATTATTAGTAATATTGTTGTAATTATTAGTAGGCTTCATATGTATTAACTCTGCACCACCTGCTATGAATCGTTCTGATTAGATTTCCGCAACCCTAAGGTTGTCTGGAAGAAATCGCTCTTTAGCGATAAGACCGCCTATTGTTTGCCTCTTCTCATTGTGTTTTTGTACTGTACTGTATCCTTTGATTGAGGTGTGCAATAAAGAGTATTTGTATTGTATTGTATTAAGTAATAAGAAATGCTGTGAGTTAGGCAATGCATTCGCTGCACGTATAAACCTCTAAACAGGTTTTTTGTAACGCGTCTTACCCTTAGAACCACTGTACTATTTTTTTAATATGAATAAATAAATAAAAAAATAAAAATAAAAATTATGTCCTCACCATCAACAAGTTAAACCGTACATTTTTAAATATATGACGATAATTTCGACCACAAACAGCTTAGATAGCGTGCAAAAAGCGAGACAAGTTCGGAACTGATTCAGCGGAGCGCATTATACAAGTTGTGCTACAGGTAGAAGCGGCTGATAACGAACTGCCACTGACTTGGCGGACACAACTACAGTGGATCATTAAAGCAACGAGAAATATCGCGTTCTTTGAAACGCTGTTTATTTTATTTTACTGTGCGTTTCTCAAGAAATTTCCTGCCTCGCACAACCAAACTATGGAATAAACTGTCGCCTGCGGTATTTCCGGGCCGATACGACCTTCAAACCTTCAAGAAAAGAGCGTATTCCCTTCTGAAAGGCCGGCAATGCACTTGCGACTCCTCTGGTGTTGCAGGTGTTTATGGGCGACGGTAATTGCTTACCATCAGGCGATCCGTCTGCTCGTTTGCCCCCTATAACATAAAAAAATTGAGGTGTCTCATAAATAATGTCGGTTCAACAACTTTTGTAGGTCGTGTCTAATGATTTTAAGTGAGATCGATAATCTACGAGTGCTGGTACTGGGTTGGCTTTCAACGGCTTCCTTTGTATATATAATAATATCGATCGAGAGGGCGGTCGATCTTCAAGGGTCAAAACTTCACTATAAAACGATTAAACCAACGCTGTGCCATCCGTTAATTTAACACGTCTCCTTTCAACTTCACATGATTTTCTTGCTGCCACGTTTCTCGGCCCACGTTGCTTAACCTCGCATAGGCCACGAGCGCTCCCCACTGGGCGAAGAGCGTTGTTACATAAGAGCAAGCAAGTAGTGGTGGGTGTCATTGGTGGCAGAGCCGAATTAAGACTACTTGATGCCCTAAGCAATCCTCGCTTGTGGGACCCCCGTTCAAGATTAGCTAAAAACTAATAGTTAACCAAGTGTAAATTTAGAATGAAGGAAAAATTGAAAAAATTAAGGCACCGAGCAGGAAAAAAAAAGAGGAGTTAACTAAGTGAAACGAAGATCTCCGTTTCAACCTCGACAAAAATGCTTTCGTATGTCCGGATGTTCACTTCAACAGGTCGCAATTTTGTGAGGGTTCGATAGTCATAGCGATTACTTTTATCGGGTCAGTTTTTGGAAATTTAAAAATTACTCAAAAATATTTTTAAACGTTTTTAGGAGGTCTCACATACAGATAAAACAGGCCGCAATTTTTTTTTACTATATACTAATATCCCATTTCGTGTGTTCATGTGCTAGCAAATTATTTTTGGGTACTGTTTCTGGTGCCCCCCAAGACGTGGTGCCCTAAGCAATTGCCTAGTCTGCTTAAGGGTTAATCCGGCACTGATTGGTGGTAGCGGTCTTCTGAAAGATGGAGGTATCTCCCCAGTTGCGCTGCTCCAAATATGAGCAAGACGATGTTTCACTGTACCCTAGCTCTCTAGGTATTTTCGAACGGACCTACTGTATCCATCTCCATTCGTACACCGTAGTTTCTGTGCCGTTGATTATACACACCCACGTACATAAAGGCAGGCTTTGTCTATTATGACAACTGAGGTGCTGACGACAGTGTTCAGCAAACTTCTTCATTGTACGAGTCAGGTTGTTAAAAGTGATGCTATGATATGTTTGGTCTGGCAATTTTATATAAAGGTAATAGCAATTTTACGTACCTTTTTTTATTAAAAATGGGATCGCTCTTGGCCACCATCTAGCCAGGGGGCAAAGATGAGGCCGACGATGAAACGAGCTCACCCAGAAGGTGCCTATTCACTCGTGCCTTAAAAAGGTCTAGGTTATATGAGCTCGGAAACATAAACGCCGGCAGAGAATTCCAAACCTTACAAGTGCGCATTATAAAAGATGATAATGAGAATGTAATCTAGTTATTATAAATTGAACTAAAAATGTTTCGTCCCGAGGCTTCTCCTTAGCGTAATTCGGAACGATAAATCTTCACACGTAATTGTGCTGTCATTGAATGTAAAATGAGTTGAGGACAGATAACCTCACTTTTGTGGAAGCCACACGTAGAAAAGACTCGCATGATGGCATAATTTGTATAGATTTTGGGGAATTCGCGGCTTGACGTGATACAATTGACCAGAACGATGATTGATTAGTAGCATTATGAGTCGCTCGCGCATCGAGGCCTGCGGGGGGCCTGTGACATGTATCTTCTAATCCTTGTCTCCCGGGCCGACGTTTGGTACCAACGATATTATATTGTTTTGAAAAAATGACACCTCGCCGAGTTTCTTACGCCGATTCTTCTCGAGGCAGAGGTTTATTTTATGAACCGGTGGTAGTTTTTTGACATTAATAAGTGCATGTAACATGCCTAAATTGAAGAATAAATGATTTCATTTCATTTCACTGCTGGGCGCTGTTCCGAAGAAAGAAGTCCAGCGTATTTGTAAGTGTTAGTTTTAAGCTTAGCCGTGCGCAACCGCACCCAGTTGTTCTCCTCAGTATAAAACCAGCTCTGGATGAGGCCATCTATGGGCCCGTAGCCTTCGAGTTGTCATGGCGCGAACAAAAAGTAGGTATTTAAAAAATCAACCCAACATGAGTCGAGTCGCACACGATGTGTTCTGTACTATCTGGAAATATTAATCGACTAAAAATTTCTTCCCCTAATGGCATTTTATAGAAGTGTAGATACGGGTATAGGACACTACACTCGTGCTAAAATGTGCCCAGTGTTACCAGACACAGCTTTACCGCTTTTTTCCCTGCGTTTTTGCCTCTGGCCCCGCTATCCAAGTTAAGAAAACGCGGTTCCGCTTTTTTTAATGTTACGATTTACTTATTGAAAAAGGAGGTAAATTTAAAAGGTCGAACGAATAGAATTATATAGAATGACTGCAAGTAACATGTATATTTTCACTGATAGTGCATGTGACGGCGTAGAACACATTTTATTTTTGTTTGGAACATAAAGATAAAGAATTTTTCATTCGGTTTTTTGTATTTCGGCATCTGGCAACTAGCTTGTCGCTCCCGGGCAAGCGAGAGGCGCACGTTAACATGAGTTTCTGCTCAGTGAAACTCATTCGCAAGCGAAAAAAGGCTAGTTGGGTGAATTGCAAAAAAATTGTACATTCCAAAAAATAAAATGTCCTCCTAATTAAAAAATCTGTAAAAAAAATAAGTATTAGAGTAGCATATTTTTCAATTTTGTTTTCACGTTGTCCAACTCATAGTTTTCTAGTATTCATAAAGTTATATAGTATAGATTGGACACATTTATAAAAAATCTCAATTTCTAAAAAAAGTGCATTTCTGCTCCCATACAAATTTCATATGTCCTTTGTGTAACAGAGGGTATTCAAAAAATCATAACTTTGATTAAAACAGCCCGGGCCAAAAAAATATTTCGGGTCCTATTAAGTACAACGTGAAATATCAAGAAAATAGTTTGTCAGGTTTATAGAACGAATATACTATATCAAAATCTTTTTTCAAAGTTCGGGGAAAGATTTCGTTCCTTTGTATTACGTCAGCTATGTAACGCTATATTCTGCATTTTAAAGTAGATAATTAACGTACCCTCAATAGTTTTATCTATGACTACAAGTAGTCTACTACTAACACAACCGAATGTGTCGATAGCTCTATTAGTTTTTGTGTGGTGGTACGATAAAGGGAAACCGAGCGTTTTTTCTCAAATATTGGTCAATTTTGTGTTATGCCTAAAATAGGTAATCTTATTGTTTTTATTATTGTTTTTACATAGTTAGATGGAGAAATTAATAGGTAAACGGCTTGGCATAGAATTTCTTACAGTATTTTTTTAATACGAATTGACAAGTTTTGGACCTCAATTTCGCATCCTATGTGTTACATTGTGTCACGTTGTGTAACGTTACACCGTTTTTCCTCATACAAATTAACTTTCAATTACTTCCTTTGTTTAACATTTTTGTGAATATTCCAATGTGTTACGTACAATTTTTTTGCAATCCACCCCAAGTTGTCTCTTTCTTGTGTATTATTTTGATAAAGAATTCTTTTTTACAATAAAACAAAATCCGAATGTGTGATGCTGCGATGTTGGAAATATTTCTTACTGTTGTTATGTTTGAGTAAAACTTATATATAAGTACCTACATATAAAATATGATTGTTTCCCCCACAACAAAATCCTGGATCAGAGCTTGCCACGTGGTTAATCTAATCTCAAACAATCTACACGTTATTACGACGCGATACCAGCTCGGAAACGGTGGAATTTCAGTTTACGACGCCCCTGTTAAAATCCAATATATATATATATATATATATATATATATATATATATATACATCCAGGAACTCATTTGGCGTCATGCACGTGGTGCATCATTACGACGTCCACCAGTTCTCCTTATATTTTTTATCATCTCTCGATGAATATTGCTTAGTTTTTTGATTTCCTACTCCATAGGATACTTCATTTTCTTGCTCATTTATTTTCCGCGATATTCATTTTGCAGTTAGGCCCAAACATTTTTGGACCCCATACACTAGTGGAGCTTTTTCGGCCTCCTACGTATATCAATATTATTTATTCATGCCGCGGATATTTTTACGTCCAAATCAGACGGTTGGGATTTGAAAGTGCGACGTTGCCAGCATTGTGATTCGTTTATTTATACTTGTCTCTTTCTTTCACGGAGTCTCGCAAAAAGTATTGTCTATTGTACTTAAATAATTATTTTTTTATAGGGTGAACCTATGAGAGATGGGTAGACCGCCATTTTATTTGGTTATTCTCATTTTTGTATATATACAAGATGTTATTACAAGTTTAATTTGACTAGATTTTTCTGATAGATTATTCTCAGCATGTAATCGCCAATTGCTGAGCGTATCTTCGAGTACCTACTTAAGGTATGCCACTAGCTAGCCTCATCCAGGAATGACCCGATCGAGCTGTGATTGTCTTACCACAAAACTCTATTTAAATGGTACACCCAAGAAATCCAAATATCGACATATTTGTTAATATTATCAGAACCTGAAATTTTTCTTCGCTATATCAAAAATTGCAATTTTTTCCCGTAAATACCTACGTTTATTAACCGAGTGTTAACGAAGGTCTATGTTTTAAGATTGGACGAAAATTCTTTCGTATGTCCGGCTGGCCGCGATTTGTCCGTTTGTTCTCCTCTACAGGTCGCATTTCTCAACCGATTTTCGTGAAACTTTGTGAGCAGGTTCGATAATACGATAATTAATTTCTTTTCGAGACACTTCTTGGAAAATCCCAAAAAAAAATTTTTCGTTCAAGGCTCTCGAGGTCTACAGCTCACATAGCCACTAGTGTATGACCGAGTTTAACGAAGATTTATGTTTTAGATTAGACGAAAATGCTTTAGATTAGTATGTCCGGCTGTCCAGCTGTACGGCGGTTGTCCAGCTGTCCAGAGGCTGTCCGGTTGTTCTCCTCTACAAGTCCCATTTCTCAACCGCTTCTCGAGCAATTTTGTGAGCATCTTCGACAATTATATAGATTTTTTTGTGTCAAGAGTTTTTGAAAATTTTTCAAAATGGCGGAGTTATGCAAACAAGACAGACTCGCGAGGTCTACAGCTCACAGTTCCACTAGTGTACCTAGTTATAAGTTTAGTTATCTGATTGTTGCGAAACCCTTCCAGGAGAGTTTATGCATTTATATGAGAAGGAATGAGTAGAGCTATTAGATTAATGTATACGGACGTCAGATATCGTACAGTATGAAAAGTATGGGTCAAACCGACATCCGTATATGTTTCGTGCAGCTTTGAAGCTATATACGGACGTCAGTTGACGATATATACTATTCATGCCGTATCACATTCGACGTCCCATTATTTTTCCAGTGTTTTTTTAAATACTACGACGGTGGCAAACAAACATACCGTCTACCTGATGGTAAGCAGACACCGTAGCCTATGGACACCTGTGATTCCAGAAGAACAAGCGCGTTGCCGACCCTTTATTAATTTGAGTACTCGTTGTGTTGACAGCTAAAGACTAATGCCGGTCCCTTACTCTCAACACAACGCATCCTCTGGTGATCTGGTCACCTTACTCACCACCAGGGACACAACACCACATACCTACAAAGCAAGTAGTGGTGTTATTATAGTTGTAGTCTTTTATAAGGACTGTGAGATGAAAGTACTTCCCCAGTGGGGCGGGACATGACTTTCCGATGTGCCCTACTTCTCGAAAAGTAGTGCTATACATTCTCGTATACGGACGCCAAATATCGTACAGTATGAAAAGTATGAGTCTAACCGACATCCGTATATGTTTCGCGCAGCTTTGAAACTATATACGGACGTCAGTTGACGGTATATATTATTCATGCCGACCCATTTTCGACGTCCGAGTATTTTTCTAAAGTAATGCCATAGATTCATGTATACGGACGTCAAATATCTTACAGTATGAAAAGTATGCGTCAAACCGACATCCGTATATGTGTCGCCTACCTTCGAAGCTATATACGGACGTCAGTTGACAGTATATACTATTCATGCCGCCCCATATTAGACGTCCGAGTATTTTTCTAAAGCAGTGCTATACATTCATCGACCGAGTGTAACGTTCGGTATATGTTTTAGATTGGACGAAAATGCTTTCGTATGTCCGGTTGTGTGTCCGCTTGCTCTCCTGTACAGGTCGCATTTCTCAACCGATTTACGTGAAATTTTGGAGGAGTTTCGATTATTACATAGAATTTTTTCTTCGTGCCACTTTTTAGAAAATCCAATTATATATATATTATTTTGCCTTGCAAGGCTCACGAGGTCTACAGCCTACAGCTAACAGAGCCACTAGTGTATACGGTCGTCAAATATCGCTCATTATGAAAAGTATAAGTCAAACCGACATCCGTATTTGTATCGCGCGGCATTGAAACTACATAGGGACATCAGTTCTATAGACGAAGTCCGTGTATTTTTCTAAAGATGTGAAATGTACGGGTTGAATTTATTCACATTCTACAGTAATACCTAAGCAATGAATTTTCAGACCGACTTATTGCAGTTCGATAGGTCTCTTGGAAAAAGTCCGCGCTACCTCGAGGTCATTTGTAGGGTTACGTACCTAAAAGGTAATTAAATAATATTTAAAACAATACATTTAAAAAGTTTTATTTAAAAGAAAAAATAACTAAAAAGTAAAAACAATAAAAGAGCTGGCAGCTACCTCGCACAAAAAAATTGGCTTACTAGTCAGCGAGGAAATGCTGCCAGCGTCTTCGGCACAATGCCGGATGGGCCATTTTTAAATTTAGTTTAGTTTTTAATTATGTTTTTATTTTGTAGCCTTATAAAAATATGTACTTGTACAGTATTTTATTTTCATGTATTTGATTAAATAAATATTGAAAAAAATATTTAAGCCTGTAATCATTTATAGGCTGTTAGTAGAAAGATCCGTCCTATTAACGTGGGTATTTTATTCGGAGTGTATGGCAGATCGTCTGCTAAAAGACTAAGGTGGGTAGGTAGGATCACTTGCAACACATTTTGGGCCAATTAACACTGTTCCTGCTCACGGTATTTTCTTTTATTTTCTTTTTTAAATTTATCTCAGTATTTTTCTCTTTTATTTAAATGTGTGTTGCTACTGACCCTACAAACCCACCCTAGTCTTTTGGCAGACGATCTGCCAAACAGCTTGTATATCATTTCAAATTGTAATATTATCTTATAACAGCTGATGTAAAGTAACATATATATTAGATAGTGCCTAAGCTTTTATAATATTTATATGACAAATTGAAATGATACATAGCATACCCCCGTTACTAGAAAGCATATTTCTACTAACAGCTTATAAATATTTTTTTGTAATATTTAGTTTTTTTTTAAATAGAAGTTTTTGTAAAAATATTTTGTTATATACTATTTTATTTTATACTTTTTACTCTTGATCCTTGGGACTTTATAAGGTGATTTATTTGTCAAGGCACTTCGGATACCAGTAAGTAGAAGACGTCAATTAGCTATATATGTCATTCACTACGCACCATTTTTGACGTTCATGTTTTATTCTATAGTAGTGCTATAGATTCATGTATACGGACGTCAAATATCGTGCAGTATGAAATGTCTGCTTCAATCCGACATCCGTATAATATGTATCGCGCAGCATTGGAAATGTATACGGACGTCAGTTGACGGTATATACTATTCATGCTGCACCATATTCGACGTACGATTAATTTTCTAAAGTACCCATAGCTTTGGAAATGTATATGGATGTCAGGTAGCTGTGTATATTATTCATTACGCCCCATATTTAACGTTCATGTTTTATTTTACGGTAGTGCCATAGATTCTTATATACGGACGGCAAATATCGTGCAGTATGAAAAGTATGTGTCAAACCGACATCCGTATTTGTATCACGCAGCTTTGAAGCTATATACGGACGTCAGTTGACGGTATATATTATTCATGCCGCACCATATTCGACGTCCGATTATTTTTACAGCGTAAAAGTTTACTTGGACTACACTTACTACGGATGTTGACACCAAACAAGAAAATCAATAAGTTAGAATTTTCTCGAAAAAGGATCAAATTCTTAATCAAATAGCGTAAAAAGTAATTCAAAAGAACAAATAATTACATAATTATGTCTTCAAACTTTTAAGAGGGGGCATAGTCTGTCCCGTTTCCGAAAAACGCACCTTTGTATTGGAACGATCGTCATTTCCTATATCGCTCGTGGTCAATGATGTCATTAATCTGATGCGCTTTCTCTCTATAATCAACGACATTAAAACGGTTGTAGCTTCGTTATTTTTTGAGATATTTGAATAGGAATTTCACCATTTGGCATATTTTTTTGCCTTATCTTTTGGAATAGTCTTATGGAGTAGTAAAATTTTGAGTCAATATCAATATTAATCATGAAATTACCGATGTTTCGTCCCTAAAATTTAAAATTTGTTAATTAATCTGTTGCTGAATTTATTGTATTATTTCAAATTATTCATGATTTACATTTTCACTTTTTTTTACTCTCGGACGCTCGAATATCGATTTTAAACGTAATCGGACATTAAATGAACAAGATCAATATGGCCGTCACTTTTTGTAAATCTGATGTCAGATTCATTCTAACTGGCTTCTCGGATGCTCAGATATCGATTTTGAATGTAATCGAATCTTAAATAAACATAATCAAGATGACCGCTACTTTTAGAAAATCTGACATCAGATTAATTCTAGTTAGACCAGTTGGCCTCTCTGATGCTCAGATATCGATTTTGAACGTGATCGTATCTTAAATAAACAAAATCAAGATGGCCGCCACTTTTTAAAAATTTGATGTCAGATTCGTTCTAAGTGGTCTCTCTGACGCTCAGGTATCGACTTTAAACGTAATCGGATTGTAAGTTAACAAAATGAGATAGTCGCCTCTTTTAAAAATCCTACGTCAGATTCTTTCCAAGTAACCTCTCGGACGGTCAAATATCGATTTTGAATATAATAGCACCTTAAATAAACAATATTAATATGGCCGCCACTTTTCAAAAATATGACGTCAGTTTCGTTGTAACGGGCCTCGCGGAAGCTCAGATATCGATTTTGAACGTAATCGGATTGTAAATACAGAAAATCAGATAGTCGTCTCTTTTTAAAAATCTGACGTCAGATTCTTTCTCAGTGACCTCTCGGATCGGTTTTGAAAGTAATCGGACCTTAAATAAATAATATCATGATGGCCGCTACTTTTAAAAAAATCTGACGTCAGATTCGTTCTAACTGGCCTCTCGGACGCTCAGATATCGATTTTGAACGTGATACGACCTTAAATAAACAAAATCAAGATGGCCGGCACTTTTTAGAAATCTGACGTAAATTCTTTCTAACTGGCCTCTCGGACGCTCAGATATCAATTTTGAAAGTAATCGGAATCGGATAAGGTCGGTGCCGTCTTTTGTTTTTGGGGCGCGCTGGTGGCGGACGAGCGCCCCGGACCACGTCGCCGTGCGGAATTCGCGAAATTAGACTTTCAGGATATAACAATAAAACCCAGAAGATATACACTTTGGCATTGTCGAGCAGGTGGTATGATAACCTACTTATCACCGGGACTAAGGAAAGGGTTTCTAACACCATTTTTATACGGACGTCAGTTGACAGTATGTACTATTCATACCGCACCATATTCGACGTCCCAATATTTTTCTAAACTAGGTCTAATAAGTTCATGTGTACAGACGTCAAATATCGTGCAGTATGAAAAGTATGCGTCAATCCGACATCCGTATATGTATCGCGCAGCTTTGGAAATGTATACGGACGTCAGTTGACAGTATATAATATTCATGCCGCACCATATTCGACGTCCGATTATTATTCTAAAGTAGTGCCATAGATTCATGTATACGGACGGCAAATATCGTGCAGTATGAAAAGTATGTGTCAAACCGACATCCGTATTTGTATCGCGCAGCTTTGAAGCTATATACGGAGGTCAGTTGACGGTATATATTATTCATGCCGCACAATATTCGACGTCCGATTATTTTAACTGCGTAAAAGTTTACTTGGACTACACTTTATACGGATGTTGATACCAAACAAGAAAATCAATTAGTTGGAATTTTCTCGAAAAAGGATCCAATTCTTAATCAAATAGCGAAAAAAGTAATTCAAAAGAACAAATAATTACATAATTATGTCTGTTTAGTTTAGATGTTTTATAGATATATTCATGACGATCCTCTAAGGTGAATTTTATCATACTCATTGTATTATTTAACTGCTATTTTATTCATTGATTTTTAATTTATTTTGTTTTATTTAATGTTATTGACGATCACAATAGAGATTCCTGTAAATTGACATGTAATTTATATTGTAATCTTATATTGTGAATAAATGAATCTGAATCTGAATCTGAATGGAGACTCGTACGGCCAGTAACCGGACTATAAAGGATCGGCCGAATTTTGACAAAAAAAATGTATGATGCCATTCGAACCAGTTTCTAGAGACGATTAAATGTTTGTAAGGAACCAACTACAATTAGAGCAATACAAAAGACGAAAACGAGAGGCAAATACTGGCAGTGAAAAAACTAAGCAAACCTTGTACTGTGTGTACTAGGCGACGATATACACACTTATATAGATAAATAGATACTTAAATTCCTGCCTCGCACAACCAAACTATGGAATGAACTGTCTGCGGTATTTCCGGACCGATATGACCTTCAAACCTTCAAGAAAAGAGCATATTCCCTTCTGAAAGGCCGGCAACGCACTTGCGACTCCTCTGGTGTTGCAAGTGTTTATGGGCGACGGTAATTGCTTACCATCAGGCGATCCGTCTGCTGGTTTGCCCACTATAACATAAAAAAAAAAAATATAGGACTTGGATGTCCAAGACTCAGACACAAATGTTAGTGCTTATAAATATATTTTTTTTTTTATAAATAAATATTAGAGGACAATCTTACACAAATCGAACTAGTCCCACAGTAAGCTCAAGAAGGCTTGTGTTATGGGTACTAGACGACGATATATTTAATAGATATAAATACTTAAATACATAGAAAACATCCAAGACTCAGAAACAAATATTCATGCTCATCACACAAATAGTTGCCCTGACCGGGATTCGAACCCAGGACCGTCAGCTTCACAGGCAGGTGCACTACCCACTAGGCTAAACGGGTCGTCAAAGTGCTTATTGCACAAAATTACCGGGATTCGAACCGGGGACCTCAGCCTTCGTAGACAGGGTCACTACAGATTTTAACGATTGCAGATTACTATTACAGACGGCTTCGTGCAATCGACTCTTAGATGTTAATAATATTATGGCATACAAGATAATCAGACGGCGCACAGTAGAACCACACATATCGGCAATCTTCGTTGACGCCGACAAGTACCGAACGCAATCGTATTGTTGAAATGTCGGGTGACCAGAGGGCTGGCAGCTATTTTGGCCAGAGGATTAGCCTAGCAATCCAAAGAGGAAACGCTGCCAGCCTTCTGGGCACTATAGCTAGTGATGGGGACTTGGGGGCATCTTCTTTTTATAATTTAGGTATATGTTTAGTTAGTTTAATTCGTTTAGTGATGTATTATTTAACTTTATATTTTAATTGTGTTTTTTATGTTTGTTTCAAGTTTTAGTTTGTATAATTTATTATATTTATAATACATTGTAGTTACAAATAGAATAGAACAATTTATATATTCTTGGTATATAAAGCAATCCATGAGTTGATTCTTGAAAAATGGCTATAAATTAGTTTTTAGTAAAATTTATCAAGAAATAGCTGTTATTGGTTAAATTTTATTCAATAAAGACTTTGTTGTGTTACCCAAGTGTTACCTATACGTAAGATAGAATATGCAATGACAGGTGAATTCGCGCTCTCTCGTTCATCGCTTCTGTACATTGCCATGCACACACGTCGATGTAACCAGGGATTGTAAAATCGGTTTTATTTAATACCTGTATAGAAATTGACAAACTGTTACCGCTAATAAAATAATATCTATATTCTAATTAGAGGTATTATTGTCATTCCGCTTTTATCTATACCTATATGTATAGACTATTTACGATATTAAATACCTGTATTCAATACGCTATTCATTGCACTTGAAAGATGTCAATTAAACTTTACTATTAAAACGCAAGAAATAGGTGTAAATACCTACTTTTTACAATACGCCAGTTTGCGGAAACAAATAATCGAGTATATTGACACTGACAGCTATTTATTACCGGTAATGGTGTTTATGGGTAAAGTGTCAAATAGAAGTATTGCTGTCAATTGGCGAAACCGCTAATATATTTGAATACCGTTTTTGATTATACCGCTAATCAGTGCTTTAGCGATATAAATAGCGAAATGCAATTATAACCGGTTATACCTTATTTAAAACCGGTAAGAATACCGGTAACAATCCCTGGACGTAACTTATATTCGTGGTACTACTAATCACAAACGCGCTGCCGACGCTCAGATTTTTTTAATACCTTATTTAAAACTGGTAAGAATACCGGTAACGATCCCTGGACGTAACTTATATTCGTGGTACTACCAATCACAAACGCGCTGCCGACGCTCAGAAAATATTTTTACCGCTAATCGGAGCTTTAGCGATATAAATAGCGAAATGCAATTATAACTGGTTATACCTTATTTAAAACCGGTAAGAATACCGGTAACGATCCCTGGACGTAATATTCGTGGTACTACCAATCACAAACGCGCTGCGTCGGCAGAAAATTCAATCTTAATTCAGTCTATATTCCGTCGAAAAAATATCGTACTATTTCATGAACCAATCTGTCGAAATTGTTCATTACGCGAGATTCTTTGATGTAAAATTTCCAGCCCGCTTCACTGAACTTAATAAAGTAGTACATTACTACAGAGGTCGGGAAGTAAGGGGATGCCGGCCGAGTACATATGGACGGCCGAGCGTAGCGAGGCCTGATAGTTACGAGGTTAGCAACCCCTTTTCACGCCGAGGTATGTATAGTGCTTTTCTCAAACATGCAATGAAATAAGTTTAAAGAAACTCCAAGAAATCAAACTCTAATATCTAAAGAAACTAACAGTAAATAATACAAAAAATATAACTACAACATATATTACTATTTATTTCATTCAATATCCAACTCGAATTGAATATAAAACACTACTACTACAAAAATATACCAAAATGTACGAAAGCACGTTTCTGAACGAAACGTTAGGATCGACCTATCCTATGGAATAACACTGACAGCTTATCATTATTGTTAATTGTCAAAAACTATAACGTCTTTTCGTCATCGCTGAGGGGCTATCGCGAACCGAAAACGAACGAAGTTCGAATGTCTCCCTCTCTGTCGCACTTGCACATTCGTTCGACAGAGAGGGAGATATTTGAACTTCGTTCGTTTTCGTTTCACGGTAGCCTCTCTGCTGTCATCGGCGTCGGAACTCATATTTAAATAGTTAACAAATTCAACATCGCATAAATCCATTTACAGAATGAAAAAATTCAATTTTGCCTCCAATATGATTAAAAAGTACTTTCCCGGTTTGAGTAGACATTTTTACCGCTAATATTTAGATGAAATATTTGAAATGTGTATTTTTGTAGTTAAATTTGAAATTAAAATTATTTACTGTATTAATAATGTTATTTATTATATTCATGACGATTTTATATAAATAAAACAGCAAAATATAGCAAATATCGTTTTTTTTTTTTTAATAATCGTAGTGGTATAATGTCATGAAGACCCAAAAAGCAAATAATTGCTTATGGCTGAACACCGTGATGCTGTGTCACAAATAAATGTGGAATGGAAATTAAAAAAGAGCATCTTGCAGGCCTAGGCCTCCAACTTTGTATGAAAATCCTTTAAAGGCCTCTCGTCTAGCCGCACGAAACGTGACACTTCGCAGCCAATTTATAAGGAACATAACCTCAATATTTCAATGCATGTTTGAGAAAAATATATTTTTTACATCACAATGGTGGCGAACAAGCTTACGGCCCGGTGAGCAAACACCGTAGCCACCGGACGCCTACATCTCCAAAAGAGTCACGAGCGTGTTTCACACTATATTGATGTGAGTGTTCAGTTACATTATTAGAGGTTTTGAGGTAAAATAATAATAATAATAATAAATAAATTAAAAAAGAGCATCTTGCAGGCCTAGGCCTCCAACTTTGTATGAAAATCCTTTAAAGGCCTCTCGTCTAGCCGCACGAAACGTGACACTTCGCAGCCAATTTATAAGGAACATAACCTCAATATTTCAATGCATGTTTGAGAAAAATATATTTTTTACATCACAATGGTGGCGAACAAGCTTACGGCCCGGTGAGCAAACACCGTAGCCACTCACTGCGCACCGCATGCTACACCCACGCTCGTCTGTTATGAGACTGTACATCCCACGGAAGTGTGGAGGTCGCGGCTTTCTAAATGCCAAAGACTTCCACAACCGTGAGGTGTGCAGTCTCAGGGATTATTTCCTTAACAGCGAGTGTGGGATGCATCGGGACGTAGTAGCAGTAGACGCATCTTTCACCCCGCTTTCCATGGCAAAGGAGAACTGGCGCAGACTTAAAGTATGGAGCACCGAGGAACGCAAGGTGGTATGGAAGAGTAAGGAGCTACACGGGCGGTTCTACAGGGCCCTCACAGGGCCCGACGTAGACCTGCTCGCGTCGGTGAACTGGCTACGTTTCGGGGATCTTTTCGGGGAAACCGAAGGTTTTGTCTGTGCAATTGCGGACGAAGTTATCATGACGAACAACTACCGGAAGTATATCCTGAAGGACGGTACGGTCGACATTTGTCGGGCATGCCGCCGTCCCGGAGAATCACTCAGGCATATCATTTCCGGTTGTGGTCATCTTGCTAACGGCGAGTACTTGCACAGACATAACTTAGTAGCCAGGATCATAGTACCTAGACTTGGCACACGAGGTGACCGCCATGTGGGATGTTGATTCAACGATCATTGTCCCGATAGTCGTCTCTGCGAACGGTCTAATAGCGAAGAGTCTCGACCAACACCTCAAGAGACTCTCGCTAGATGGCTGGGTCAAGGGTCAGATACAGAAGGCGGTACTCCTGGACACGGCGCGGATAGTCAGGAGGTTCCTCTCTCTGTCGCCCTAACTACCGGTAGCTTAGGCCCCGCCTCGCTGCCGGCGGCACACTAGGTTAGGTTTTTATAATGATTTTATGTTTTGTAAATATTGTTTTATATTTTACTTTTTATATCATTATTATAAAACCTAGCTTAAGCAAAAAAATAAATAAAGAGATAATAATAATAATAATAAATATTAGAGGACAATCTTACACAAATCGAACTAGCCCCACAGTAAGCTCAAGAAGGCTTGTGTTATGGGTACTAGACGACGATATATTTAATAGATATAAATACTTAAATACATAGAAAACATCCAAGACTCAGAAACAAATATTCATGCTATTCACACAAATATTTGCCCTGACCAGGATTCGAACCAAGGACCGTCAGCTACACAGGCAGGTGCACTACCCACTAGGCTAAACCGGTCGTCAAATGCAATAATATGTCACACTTATAAATTACTCAAAAATATTTGAAACACTAACCCTCTTATTCATAAACGTCTGTCAAACCTATATTAGTTAACTAGCCGCTAAAGTTCGTTTGTCCTTATCTGTCACTTTGACATTGACGTTTGTGAGAATAGGACAAAGAAGTTTTTAGTTAGAAGAGGTTTGTTAAGTTTTATGAATACGGGGGTAAGGCTTTTATAGATTGAGTAATTTCTGATATCTTTGAGCACATTTTCATGTCATTTATTATTGACATCAATGTAGGATCATCTTAAATTTAAGAGTTAGACTCTTGTCGGTGTAGCTCTCTCCATCTGACTCTATCCAGGGCCGCCTCCTTGATCTCCTTATACGACACGACTGCTAGCTTTCCTTTTATTTGGAATTGACATGATGAGAGACTTCACTGTTCTCATTTGATTTTATTTTTTTAGACTGACGCTCAGAGACCTTATACATCTCTGAGGATATTTATTTATTAGATTTTATTATTTTCATGTTGACGTGTTATAGATATAGCTCAAAACATTTTATTATGATTAGTGTACCTACTTTATTACCTTTTATCTTGACGCTTAGAGACCTTATACATCTCTAACAAATCTCGATTGTTATTAGTTTCTTAGTCTTATTTTTGACATGTAACACTACATTTAATTAATGATACTTTGATTATTGTATTATTTTTATTTGATGTACCTAGATAGATTTTGACTTGTAAAAGTGCCCTTGAGGCCTATTTGCAGAATAAATGTTTTGATTTTTTTTTTGTTGCATGTAGCTTAACCTCGGCCTTCCCCTTCCTCGCTTTTCTTCAATTTTGCCTTCTATGATGGATGTTCTTTATAAAATCGTCGTGTCGTATAAGATGACCAATCATTTTCCCTCTTCTATTTTCTATAATTTCCAACAGATGTAGGATGTAGGTATAAAATTGTTGTCCTGGGGGTCGAAGTTGCACCACGTCCGTAGGTAGTACGTACGTACATGACGTGAACCCTGGGTGGTGCTAAACGGTGCAACAAAAACTGCCAACAAAATTGCCATACGATAAAATAAATAAAGAAAGAAAGAAAGAAAGAAAGAAAAAGCACTTATTCGTGGCACAGGAGTAATACACATAACAACAATAATAATAATGTATCGGTGTATCCCTTGCATTTCATTAAAGTGTCAAAAGGGCCTCTACGTGTTGGCTATGTGGTACTCGTTTGGTACTTCGGTGCCTCGGTACTTCGGCTCCGCGCACGCCTCCCAAAGGTCCGGGATACCATTGTCCCGTGAACGGGAAAGACATGCAAATAATAATAATAGCCTTTATTTCCAATAGATTACAAATCGAATAGTACATTTAAATTTATAAATGGGTAATAATTATTAAAGTAATACCTAATATCATAAACATTCACATATTATACCGAATTAATATATTTTTATTCACATGATTCATTATGTCATTTTATCTTTTTATTATTCTACTATCCTACATCTATTAGTTTGTCCATAGAGTAATACACATACCAAGTATTAAAGTTGAAAAAGTAAAGTTGAAAGAGTAAAAACAGTAAAAAAGGTGTAAAACAAAAAGAAAACAATCAATAATGCCACGAAATGGTCCCGACTCGGTGAAATAATTTTCACCTTAACTGATTTGATGTGGTTTGATATTATGATGTCCCAACATCTGTTTAAATAATTTATTTTATGTCACACCTGGCCATAAAGTGGCAATTACCGCACGCTCCACGCGCGGAAAATCCCACTTCCTGGCCAGGGGGTGACATAAAATCTTGTACTTACCTCGGGCGGTAATTAAGAAAGCCTCAGATCGCATAATTATCGCCCTTGCCTTCGACTCGGGCAAATACCTACGATCTGAGACATTCTTTGTTTTACCGTCCTTGGTAAGTAATGTACTATTGTGTTCTTTATCTGAGCTCAATATTCTCGCCATGAAATAAAATCCTATTATAGCCTACTTCGTAATATTTCATTATACAACACAAATAGCATCCTGAAAATGATAGTACAGAGGTGGGATTCGGATATTCTCCACCGATACACCGACATGCATGTCTTACGGCCTTAAAATAAGTAGGTAACTATAGTTTTAGTTTACTAACGTATTAGTTTTATAAGTGTTTTATAACTAACAATCTCTATGGATCTTAGAAATCTGAAAATAAATCATTTTTATTTTATTTTATTATAAACTTACCTACTTTCCGTTAGTTAAAACGCAATCTTCATTGATTACGCTAAACTTCAGGGCCTATCGCGTACCAAACATTAAATATCTGCCTCTTTGTCGTACTTGCATATTTGAGTGTCAGAGACAGATATATGTACTTAGTTTTTGGTTCACGGTAGGTTCGGTTAAGACTATAAATTCTGATTAAAAATTAATTAACAGCCACAAAAGGTTCGCGAATTATTGGGGAATTTCACAAATTTATTGAGACGGAAGTGAATGATTATTTGTAAATTCTCAAAGTTATAGAGAGGGAAGTCCGTGGAAATGCTCATTTCGAGGGGTGAGTGGTCAAACCGGATAAGTCATCTAAAAGGTTTATTGAAAATAGAACTCTGCGTAATGGATGTTGAGTTCTTATTTCAAAAAACAATTATCTCGACCACTCACCCCTTGATTTGTTCGTTCAGTCGTCTAGCGGTTTCCCGGTTGTGCCCTAAGTCCTACAGTGGCTGTTTTCTCATTTGTCCGTTCGATGTGTGAATAAAATATACGCAGAAAATCTATTTGACTTAACATACTGAATATGAATCAGTTATATAAGGTGAAGCGGGACAACTAGACTGTGGGAAATAGGCTCTTGTCCCACCGCCGGCGAGCAGCGAGTACTTTCATAGTAATTCTTATTTTTTATTTATTTATTTTGAAACCCTGGGGCCACGGGGTCCAAGTGCTCGTCGCCTCTATAAGGACATTGCAAGGCGCTTTATAGAGGCTTCCGGTGACCAGAGGGCTGGCCACTATTTCGCCCAGCGGATTAGCATAGCTATCTAGCGTGGCAATGCGGCCAGCCTTCTGGGAACCCTACCGAGCACCGAAGACTTAGGGCAATTTTTTTATTTATAATGCTTTATATTATTGTGTTTTTTGTCTTTTGCTCGTTTTTTGTTGTGTATTAATTCAGCAAAATCTCAACAACATTTATTTATTTGGACCTTCAACAATTTACATTTCCACTATCCAGTTAGATAATTACATTTCCACTTAACAGTTAAGTGCCTTATCACTTAAAGAGCACCACATACACAGATAAAGAAATATACATAACTATATAAACTTAACTAAATTCAACTTAGTTAGGCCGCGTGTACCTACCTACTGCAGTGACTCGCTGACTCGCAATGTTGGGAAGACAGTTTCTGTGTATAAACTGTTAATTTTATTATTAAATATCATTTAATTAAGAGCATCCTTTTTATATTTGAGAATGAAGTACAGTTAATATCCACTCCAATTCTACTCGTTTTCTCGCTCAAGCGAGTGGAATTACTATGAGATTACTCGCTACTCGCCGGCGGTGGGACAAGTGCCATAGGGTTGTTAACTGAAAATGTTAGTACTGCAAGAGAAAGAGGCAAAAAAATATGCCAAACAGTGAAAACCCTATTCTAATATCTAAGAAAATAACCAAGATGTAACAATGTAAAATTATATATCTATAGCAAAGTGATTAGCAACATGTATGTAAACTGTATGCTGGCAGTTGCTATGAGTTTTGTATATTACCCACCTTATTTTTATGATATAGCTTGTTTACCTATTATAGGATTTATAGGTTACGAACTAACTTATAAATACCTAATGCTTTAGTGTAAAACTGCTCTTGATGCATGATAATGAAATATGAAATGTAAATTTCTTTTGAGAATAAAGTTCTACAACTTCCTCTAAAATTAATTAAACAAATGCCCCCCATTTCCCCGCCCAACCTGTCCCAAGAACTATGAAACTATAATTTGTCCCAAACCTATTAAGGTTAAGGGCAATTATCAGCATAATGAGGTACTTACGTCAAATTGTATTGCGAGAGCCCTAACGTCTCTTTAATGCGTCGGGCGGGTACACCCCGTAGTAAAAGCAACTACGTATATGAAAAGTTGAAAAGTCTTTATTGCAATGGAATAAGAGCTTTTGATGTCTTCATTTACGTGGTAACTTTCGATGCTCACTTTACCTGAGCAATGTTCTTAAGTGGCCGAAGATTCGCTGGGAATCTCTGTCTCTGTAACAATATGTTCTTAAATGCTTTCGTGTATGGCTGCTCTCCTGTACGGGACGTATCTCTTAACCGATTCTCGTGAAATTTTGTGAGCAGGTTCGATAGTAACATTGGATGTTTCGTAAATAAAGTTGAATTCCTATGACAAAGGGGGGTCGAAATTGCACAACGAATGTAGGGAGTACCCACCACTACCCTACACCCCTGGGTGGTGCTAAAAGTGCAATAAAATTGGCAAAAGTACTGTCATCTCGAAGACAAGTTCGAAATAATTGCCATCATCATCATCATTCTCAACCTGCAGTCGTCCACAGACACATATAGTCCCTATTCATCCTGGTACCACCGCACACCGGGTAGAGTCAGTCCGACCCAGGTCGGGCCTAGCTGTTTCTTGCTGGACTCTTCTCAGCTAGGCAAGGCTAGTGAACCAGCGATAAAACTCCCAGTAGCTCGATTCCACTCACACCTCAGATTCGGTTGAAACCGCTCAACCAATCTCACTGGAGCGCAAACTCTTAGAGTATTCCAGTGTTCCAAACCAAACGCGTGGTCGTGCCGGAGGTTTTCCCCTGGACTTTCCCCAGGCTACTCTCCAACCGCTCACTCCTATCTCTTTATTGGGCCCAGCCTATAAAGCCACAGACAGGTTCAAAAAAAAATCGTCCACTGCTGGACATAGGCCTACCCTAATTCACGCCACCACACCCGGTCCTCAGCTCTCCTCATCCAACCGCTTCCCGCCACTCTCTTCAGGTCGTCGGTCCACATGGCCGGGGGGTCGTCCCACAGGGCGAGTCGTTTGTGGTCTCCACTCCAGAACTCTTACGGCAATCAATCGTAATTGCCATACGATATATAAATAATAAGTGTGTTTAGAATGTAAGCGGATTAAGAGTGATTATTGAAACAATATTGTCATAATGAAAAATACATGTAGGTAAAGTCTATGCTATTAAGACGCAATAGTCCTGTACATTTGTGGAGTCCGATCTGTTCATGCTTGCTAGGACATAGTGACTACGTTAATACTAGTGTCTCTTGATAGGGAATTGACGAGAGACATCATCCTGTTGTAGATTCGGTTTTATTATCAGTGACTTAGAGACCATACACATTTCTAACAACATTAAATTAATCTTAATTTTGACGTTCAGAGACCATGTACATCGCTGGGATATTATATTAATTTCATTATACTCCTTGTTTAATCTTGAGACCTTATACGTCTCTAACTTTACTGATGTTGTAATATTTGTAATAGATAAGTTTGCAAGTTTATCTGCACTGTATGATATTAATTTTGTTATAATTGTAAACTCGAAATTATTATTCTTTCTTGAACTGTAAATTAATATTTTGACATGTAAAAGTGCCCTTGTGGCCTATTTGCAGAATAAAAGTTTGATTTTGATTTTTGACATGTATCTCACGAGCGCATGTTAGTCATACTTGTAGTTGTGACACATACAAACACATAAACAGTGTGAACTCTTAGCTCTGACGCACACAATAGCTGAACATACAACTATCGCTCACCCGCGACACTGCTAATAAAAAATAAAAAAAATAAAAACAAGTGCGTTTCGGACCACGCACAATGAAGGGTTCCGTACCAACACCTACTAGTCCACATTTAAGTTCACTATCTAATACATTGAATCTAAAAAAGTCGTATCTTCATAGGGAACTCACGGCACTTAAGATCTTTTGTTTGGGCAAGACAGTTTTTAAGCGATAATTCAAAAACCGTAAAGCCTATATTGTTCAAACAAAAAATTTTCAAAAGTATTTACTAATGCACACCACCTCAATTTTTTACCGAATTACGCGTTTAAAATTTTAAACTTTATACTTTGGAAATTAGAGGGGGGACACACTTTCTATGACTTTCACAGCTAATATCTCACCAACGGTTGACTTAAATGGACAAGTTTTATAGAAACCTCCATATCATTTTTAAAGGCCTATCCATCGATACCCCACACGACTATGTGCGTAGAAATTTTTTTTGTTCATCCACCGGTTACATGTATGGAGGGCCCCCGTAATTTAATATTTTTTTGTAATTTCACATCACTTTTATGTAGCGGTTCATAGAATACACCTTTCTACCAAATTTCAATTATGTGTTTTTAGTTTTTTAATTGTTTTAAATCTGTTACTTGTTTTTTTTTTCATTTCGGTCTGTATCCCCCACTGTTGAGTAATTTCCTCCTCATGTTCACACCAGTTCACAACAGATGATTAAAATCGGTTCTGTAATAAACTTGGGGGATTTGAAAAATTGAACACGTAATTTAGTCAGTTATCTGCAAATGTACCTACTGTGTGTGTGTGTGTGTGTGTGTGTGTGTGTGTATGAAACAATAATATGACATTTACACTGTACAAGCGTACGGCTTGGCGCGTGCCAACAATCTACCCTCCTTGTTAATTGGGACACCTGCATATTGGATTCATTATTTAAAAACAGGCATAACTGACGGGGATTTCCATCCATTATATTACCTTTTTACTCTACAGGGCTACGTAAAATATATTGCCGCTTACATGAGCCTTTTAACAAAGCTGTAAGGGTGATATTTGAATGTTCACAGGTTTGCATTGAAATAGAACAGTTTTATTGTAACTTTTAATTAGTGTGACGTATTGTTTTCGAATACAGTTGAATGCGTTGCTGCAGATTAAAAAGAGAGGGCAACTAATACGAAGATAATATTTTCTACTCTTACCAAGAAAAAATAATAGACGGAGTATTGAGAAAAGCTTCGTGAAACCGGTTTTTTAACAAGCACACGCGCGGATGCACCCTCACGATGTGCATGGTTTTTTAAAAACCGGTTTAATTAGCTTGTTCCAAAAATTCGCGTTATACGTATAATCGAAATAATGTAGATATGGTCAAAATTATAAAATAGAAAATTACACACTTGATAAAGAACACGTATGTAATATTTTCATTATGCTGCTTTAAGGATGATTCACAGTAGACCGTTCCGTGTCCTGGCCGTTCCGTCTCCGAGCTTTTCTGTGTGTCAATGTGCTAACTGTTCCGCGTCCGGGCCGGGCTGGGACCGTGCCGTTTCCGAGCCTCGGACGTAGGTAGATCGGCCGTCAAACGTTTGCATTGATAATAGAGCGATCGGGCTACTCTCCAACCGCGCACTCCTATAGCTTTATTGGGCCCGGCCTATAAAGCCACAGTCAGGTTCAAAAAAAAAAGAGCGACCGTTCCGTGTCCGGGCCGGCCCATTTCCGAGCTTCACCAGGCCTGTTTGTGGCCGGGCGGCCGTTGATTTTCTGTCATAGTAAACGGGCCGGGCCGGACACGGAACGGTCTAGTGTAAATCATCCTTTATGCGTTATTTTTAGTTTTAAAAATAGATTTTATTGACCAGAAAATAATAATACTAAACAATAAAAAAATATAATAATAATACAGTAGAATCCACTTATAATGACTTCGCTTATAACATTTGACCGCTTTTAACGACTTCGAAATCACCTTACATTAGATTTTATACCATACATTTTCAAAGTAAATCAGTCCATTTTGTGCGACGTAATATCACCGGTCCCTTGAATGTCGCTTTATCCGGATTTATTGTATAATAATATTAACATTAATAATGGTAGTACATATTAATATTAATATTAAAACAAACTTAAATCTAAAACAGGCCTTTGAGGCATTGTACCGAGTATGCTGGCGGCATTTCCTCGCTGTACCTTTTGCTTAGTAAAAGTAAACGCCGGTGAACTTTAGAATTTTGAGATATTATTGTAAACGTAAAACTATATTTCCGCGCAAGTTCGACAAGCAAAATGTATTTTAAATCCTCGCGCGGAAAGCATTTCCACATTCAAAACCACGAGCGTTTAAAAATGAATTCTTAAAAGACCGTTACAATTATAAATCAACAAAGCGAAACAATGGCCGCCGCTTACCGCGCTGTTCCAGCTTTAATTATAATATGAAATGTTTTCCCCTGACTTTTCATACAAGCTTGCAGTGGCGGCGCGTCAAAAATATTCTTAGGGAAGCCGGAAATAATTTGCCTTTCTTATTCTTCATGAGCCGTAGTGAAAGAACTGGACTGGCTGAATATTAGGCAAGCCGGTGGGAATCGAGTTGTATCGACGCTCCGCCACTGCAAGCTTGTCCAGTTGCCAGTAAAATTCAATGTTTTTAAGGGCACTGCTGTAACAAAGAAAGGGACGGCACTATACGAAATTCGGATTTCGAAGTTCAGAGTAGGCCCTCTGGGGGTTGCAACACAGTGAAAACTAACGCAGTCTCCAAAGCCTCAAATATATTTTTCACACCTGCTATTCAGAAAAGAGTGTTGCCTTCGAATGAGGGATCAACGATGTAATTTTCTTCCCTCATTTGAGGGCAACAATGACTCTTTTCCTCATAGAAGGCGTGAAATGCAGTGTGTGACACTCTGTAGTAAAAGTAAAAACATTTCAAGAAATATAGTTTAAACATCACTCCAAATCGACCATTTTCAAGCTAAAACTTGTTTTTTCCACTTAAATTCTACTACACGCAACAAAATCAAAAAATGGCTATGTTACTATCTAAAACTTTAATAAAATTATGGTAGCCTTTACCAACTTACCTTTATCAATCTTATCTTATCTTATTTAGATGAGGGCCCTTGCGGATGCACTTCGACCCAGTGGGATCTTTTGTGCAATTTCCCCCTCCCTTATGCCTACTTCAAGCTGCTCTCCAGCTTTCCACAAACCGAATGATGGAGTTCAGCGGGAGTACTCTGAATTCCTTTGGTTCAGGATAACCATTGCCAAGTCATTCATTCTCTGTCTGGCAAGGGCGTGACATTCACACAGTAAGTGTTCCATTGTCTCGTCATCCTCGCCACACATCCTACATTCTATGTCCTTTATCAATACTTTTGTCATAATTTGAAATCAAAACATTTTAAAACTTATAAGGAGGGAAATTTTTCCCTATTGCTTTTAATTCTAAATTTGTAGAGTGTTTTAGCAGCGGTACAGCTTAATACAAAATTAATCAAGCATTATGATTCATGATAGGTGATAGTATATGTAACCTACTAATAAATTAATTGTTTGTTCTTTAAGAAAAAATAGAATTTCTTCAAGTCAGTAAGAATTCTCTTGATGAAATCGAATCATGATTTTGAACCCACTTTGAAATAGTAGAAAATCTTCTTAATGTAGCTTTTATGTGGTTGTCTCAGAACTTTGTCTCTTATGGATCGTTTTTATTTTCTACATATATTTTTTTTTAATTTTAATTAATCAGGCGCAGTGTTTAACGCGCCGGCATTGCGAGCGCTCATAAATAAGAACCGCGTATTTGGTTCGAAAAACGTCGAGCGATATTCAACCTAAAAAACTTGACTGTGAAGTGATTAACCAGATTCATTATAATTGATGATTCATTAAACCACAGGCGCGGTCGTGCCGGAGGTTTTCCCCTGGATGTTCCCCCGGCTACTCTCCAACCGCGCACTCCTTTCGTTTTATTGGGCCCGGCCTATAAAGCCACAGTCAGGTTAAAAAACTATGATTCATTATATCTTAATTTGTTTTGGCTTCATTTATTAACACATTATGATTGGTTACACACACCAACATACCAACATATTATATTACAATATTACGACAATTAGTGATAGGTATAAAACTTACTATTTCAAATATTTAACGCGGTAGTCATAACCTCATATCTATTGAACTTACAGCATTTTAAAAATAAACAATATGAATATTTATTCATTTGCTTGTCCGTTTTTACAGTTCTTACCTAATGAATTTGTTTAACATAGACAAAATTTTAAAAAAATAATTGGATGCAATGATTCTCAAGTTTTTTTTACTACCATTTTTTATGTTCACTATATCAGAAAAATTAGTTATATATTGGCAGTTTAGTTTAAGTTTGAAATAAGTCATTATTGACAGTAGAACCTATAATAATATTCCAGTCAAATCCAAAAAAATCTATTCGAAATTTCAGTCTATCATGGAGTTTTATGTATAAGTATATACTATGTTTTGAAACATATTTGCATTGTAAAATGCAAAATTGTAATCAAAAAAAAAATCAAAACATTTATTCTGCAAATAGGCCTCAAGGGTACTTTTACAGGTCAAAATCTATCTAGGTACATCAAATAAAAATATATCATTAATTAAATGTAGTGTTACATGTCAAAAATAAGACTAAGAAACTAATAACAATCGAGATTTCTTAGAGATGTATAAGGTCTCTAAGTATCAAGATAAAAGGTAATAAAGTAGATACACTAATCATAAAATATTTTGAGGTGACTATAACACGTCAACATGGAAATAATAAAATCTAATAAATAAATATCCTCAGAGATGTATAAGGTCTCTGAGCGTCAGTCTAAAAATAAAATCAAATGAGAACAGAGCGAAGTCTCTCATCATGTCAATTCCACTGAACAACTAGTACGAAGTTACTAGTATACAGACCTGTATACAGACCTGTAAGGTCTCTTAAAATGTAAAATTGTTCTAACAATAACACCTCCTGTCAATGGAAGAGCGGGATCTCCTGACACAAGTATCATTGTTTACTTAAAAGAAGACCCCGACCTCGTACTATATAATACCTATGTTTGCACCAATAAAACATTTTTGATATTTTGATTTTTTTTTGGATTGTGAATTTGTGACGGATTATGAGCCATATCTAGTATTGTGGTGATTATTACGGAATATTTTAATTCTAAATGTCATTTTTAGGGTTCCGAACCCAAACGGTAAAATAATAAGGTCCCGCCCTATTACTAAGACTGTCCGTCCGTCCGTCCGTCTGTCATCAGGATGGATGTCATGAACCGTGATAGTTAGTTGAAATTTTCACAGTTGATGTATTTCTGTTGCCGCTATAACAAAAAATACTCCCATACAACAAACGTGATTTTTTTGACTTTTTTATAGATAATGGTACGGAACCCTTCGTGCGCGAGCCCGACTCGCACTTGGGTATTAAAATGTCATATAGATCTACATAACGTAATTTTTAAACGTTACGTAATTGTCTATACTCAGTTTTTTTTTAATTCTCATAGTGAAATGTATGGCACGTTCATCTATCTCTTGCATAGAACTTGTCATAGCATAGTTTTTCATAGTAAAAATCAACAAATTTGGAATGAATGAAAAATTAGGCACCGAGCAGGATTCGAACCTGCGACCTCCCGGAACTCGCGGCCAGTCGCTCTAGCCAACTGAGCTATAGGTGCAATCACTGCCCAGTTCTAAATTCGTCAACCGTTCCTTCGTATTAAGCAGTACCGCTGCTAACGTAAACTACGCCTCCCTTAAGGCGTTTGTATAAAAATCATCAGCCTATAATATATACCCGATCGCATTATTATGGCAGAATGGTGTAAGATTATGTACGGAATCCTAAAAAAAACGTATGATAAGTTTTAAATCCACACGTACGGTTCAGTCCTATTTAATGCAAATAAGTAAAGTTACCGGAATAATTTCGTAAAAAAACATTGTTATTGCTCGTTACTATATTATAATATTAATTAAACTCGACGTGTAATCAGGTGTTATATAATATTCGTGAAAATGGCCGAAATAAAGTGCTTACTTATATTTATTATACTAATCCTTGCTGAGCGAGTGACTTGTCTAGTGAAAATAAAGATTCTTTCCGATTTTAACACATTTCAAGACAAAGAGTTCTTTAAAACGACTTATCCATGGATAGTGGATAACGTGGGACCCGGGATCCGAATCAAATTCTACTTTAAAGATAGACAAGAAGGCGGGAAACGTATGTGTGTTATGGATAATATGAAACGCAATACTTATGTACAAGCAGATTACTTAAAATGTGAGGCCGAAGGTAGAGAAAACTGCTTAAACGGGTTGCCAGTAAACAAGCGGAAACTTGAGAAATGTTATCAGAAGATCAACAAAAAACTAAGAGCTGCAGAAAAGGAGTTCAACAGATATGAGACAGATGATACACCGTTGATAGTCAGAGGACGCACAAAGCAGACTGTGCAAGAACCGATGGCTGTGCTATTAAAAATCTGTGGTATGTTTGGAAATAAACAACCACCAGGCTGTAGAAAACCCTCAGAAGCTCCATGGCTGGCTACACTGCCTACGCACGCACAATCTACACACGTAACACATTCTTCCATAGATGAAGCACTATCTACCACCCAATTTCTCACATATTCTGTAACACATATAGAACCATCCACCACAGTGTCTGCGACGCAAACTGCATCACAAACTGAATTACTGACAACTTCAATGTCGACCACAATGACGACGTTACACGACTACAATGACGACGAAGATGATGATGACGATGACGATGATTAAATAATTTCGTCAGATTTTTTAAACAGCCTTAAGCCAGGAAAAAATATTGGATTGTGTCTCAAGGGAGCAAAATGATATATTTACGAAAAGGTTGATATATTTAATCCTGATGAAGCGAAAGATTCTACAAAAGAATCATGAGCGTAGCGAAGTGTTTACGCCCAAGATAGAAATAGTTTTGCTACCATATGACACATAACAACACACGCAAAAAAAGTTTAATTGTTATAGGTAACAATGTAATGTTTATTGTTATAAAAACTTAAAAAAATATTACAGTTAAATGTTTAGGCATTGTCATATTCAGTGTTTAAGTTTAGTTCATAATAGCATAGTAAGTACCTAACATTAGTTAAATGAGCGCGATCTTGCCAACAAACTGTTATGGCAGTTTGGCGAGAAATTAAAAGATTGTAACTGTAATGTACTTTTTTGATAAGTAACTGATATATACTATAAGAAATATTGTACTGTTTGTGCCCAAATAAACATTAAAACATAAATAAAATAAAATAAAAAAACTAGATTAATAGCTAGATTGATTTCTAAATGTTTCGAACTAAAATTATGACAAACGTATTGTTAATTCCAAAAAAATCCTGACTGTTAAAGGATACGATGCTATTATTAAAATTTTAGAGACTAACGGAGCCATTTTTATTTCCTGTACAGTACCGATCAAAAACGTATGTTCATCCTGTTATTTTAGTTAATTTATGCTTCTCAGCACGACATAACCAATTTTATTAGCTTATTATTTATAACTGTTAACTTACTGTGCACGCCATGTCTGGTAATTTTCTTAGCGGAACCAGAAATACCATAAAATCACATTATCAATTATATCTCAATTTATCCTAATAATTAGTGTTGTATTGTGAAAGAAAGAAAGAAAGCATTTATTCACTGCACAAAAAGACACACCGTTACCAACAGAATAGACTCAGTATATTGACATATTATTATAAAGTGCGTCTTCATGGCAGTGAATCGGTTGCTGTCTCAGCATTGTGCCGAGGTGTCAGACACCTGCAGCGCTGATTTTCAGACAGCACCGTACGTGATCCATGGAACTCAACACAACATACTATATAGGAAAGGTATACATATAATGAATAAAATAATAGGAAATATATATATATAGCTTAAGAACTAACATAATTATTAGTCTTTCTTGTTACTTACAATTCTATGAATCATTTACCTGATGTTGTCCGAAATAAATGCATTTTATTTTATTTTTTTATTTTTATTTATGGATGAGACTACCTCAAAACAGGGCAAACTGGTGTGAGCATGAGGAGGAATTTACTCAGCAGTGGGGGGATGCAGACCGAAATGAAAAAAAAAAACAGGTAAAAGTTTTAAAACAATTAAAATTAATTAATAATGAAAAAGGCACATCACTTGCTAGTGCAAAGGGGCTTACAGCCTAAGTTTGGTCTCGGGAGCTTTGCTGGTAATTCGTACGTTCACGAAGTCAGTATTCTCCGAGCCTACTGGCTTGCCTCTTGGTGGATTACCAAGGGACCCTCTAGGACACAGGAGTGCTACCAAGAACGGCATTCGAAATTTTCCCTCTCTGTCGCACTTGCAAGTTTGCACATAAGTGAGACAGAGAGAAAACTTCGTTTGTGGTTCGCGGTAGCCCCTCAGGTATGTGATTATGCACATTCTTTCTGTCGAGGTTAAAGTTCTAAATCCATTTATCGCGTTTTCAAATCCTAATAATCTTTATAGTTACAGTCCATTCATATTTGTCGGCTCGCGTTAGAATTAAAACATTTGTAAAAGTTATAGTAAGCTAATAAGCTGATTTTTTTTTATACAATGCCGGTGGCAAACAAACTTACGGTCCACCTAATGGTAAGCGGCCACCGCAGCCTATAGACGCCCGCAACTCAAAAGGAGTCCCGTACGCGTTGCCGACCCTTTATAAAATTTGAGGATGCACTGCGTTGACAATAGAAGGGACAAAATTAGCTCCCTCGCTCTCAACACAGTGCATCCTCGGGAGCTCTGGCAACCTTGCTCACCTCCAGGAACACAACACTACATACTTGTATAGTAGATAATGTTATTATGGCTGTGGTCTTCTGCAAGGCGGAGGTACTTCTCCAGTTGGGCTGCTCCAAATTCGAGCAAGATGACATTTTGCTGTGCCCTACCTCTCTTAAAATGCTGAATCAGCAATTATTTCAAGATACATACACAACACTTAAAGCCAATAACACTTAAAGGACATAGCGTGTCATCGTGCCTACTTTAAGAAGGTACCTAAGCCACACAAAAATACTTATTATTATGGCCTAATGTTTATGCAAAACACATGTGAAAATAATTTTACTACGTAGTATTTTCCCTTGAAAAATATCGTATGATATCATTTGTTTTGACTTGTAAATGCGTAATTACAGATAAAATACATGTGCACATACCGTTTTATATTGTCATGTTTACGACTACTACGAACTTAAATACTTAACTATTTCAAGAATATAAATACATATAACAAAACTCACATTTTCAAACGTTTGTTAGCAAACTGATTAATTATTTATACCAGTATGTAATGGTAAGTATTGGTAAATAAATAAGGAAAACTGCGTGAAAATTATAGCTGTTAGGTATATTACACATTCCTAAGCATAAAAGTCATTAAATACGTTATCACTGTTAAATGGTTGGTATATAATAATTTACGCGTATTCACTGAACTAAACTGATTTTAAAATGTCTGCAATTATGTGGTTGAGCTGTATATTCATCGTCATATCCTTTACCGAACTAGAGGCCTGTAAGAAAATCAAGATTCTCTCCGATTTCACTACTTCCCAAGATAAGGAGTTCTTCAAAACTACTTTCCCCTGGATAGTCGATAACGTGGGATCAGGTATCCGAGCAGAATTCTATTTCAAAGGTGGCAAAGATGGCGGGAAACTTATGTGCGTTTTAGACAATTTGAAACGGAACATACGACTACAAGCACAATATTTGAAATGTGAGGCTGATGAAAAAAATGACTGCTTGAAACCTCTGCCATTGAATCAGCGGAAACTGAACAGATGTCTTTCGAGGATTAACAAGAAAATAAGAGCTGCTGAAAAGCAGTTTAGAAGATATGGGACAGATGAGACTCCATTGATAGTCAGAGGCCGCTCACGGCAGTCAGTGCACGATCCGATGGCTGTACTACTAAATATTTGTGGCATGCTTGGATGGAAGCAACCTCCGGGATGTAGGAAACCGTCCGCGCTTCCGGAGCCAGCTACATCAACTACTACGGATCCGGTCACGCAATCTTCAACATTAACATCCCCTCTTACTACGCAGCAATCGACACAGTCCACGCTACCGCCGATACAGCAATCTACAGTACCTTCCACGCCATTATTAACCACAGTGTATGTACAACCAACATCCGAACGAACACAAACAGAGTCCACTAAGAGTCTAACAACAGCATCTGAACGAACAGAAACCGGGTCCACTGATGCTTTACCAACAACCGAACGAACAGATACTGAGTCAACCCAGGCATCAACATCCAAACAGGATTTACCAAGCACGTCCACGGAATCAGGCATCACTGGATCGCCGTCCAGTAACGCATCAATAAACTCAGAAACGGCAATAACAGAGGCCACTAGTAACTCCGAAGGGACTGAGTCCGCTCCGTCCTCTGCGGCTAATAATTCCACTACAATATCCCCCTGATAATTGATAATTATAACTCCTCCCGATGAATCAAAACCTCCCTGATAACAATCATAACCCCGATGTTAACAATTAAACTCTTCTCGTGCCTTCGCTAAATGGGCCATTGTCAGTTGTAAAAACAAAAGTTGTCCACCCGGTGGTCAATAGTTAACGGCTTATGTACATGTAAGTTACGTTTTTTTTTTTATTAAAAATGGGATCGCTCTTGGTCAGCATCTAGTTACGTTTTTATTACATGCATTTATAGATATGGAAACACCGTTTATGCGGGTTACTAGACCAATCCAAAGTTAAGCTTTGTGGCCCTTAACTTTTGATATGTCCACCGACAAGACGTGAACCTAAATCTGACAATGACCCAAATGTACTCTGCCGAAGACCAGCGATGGCTATAAAACTGAGTAGGGACTATTTCGTCACACAGTCTATGTCTTCTTGTTTCTTTTGTTTTTTTATTTTGTACGTGTTACGAATAAATATTTTTATTTGAATTAGTTTTTGTAATTGAAGATCTGACACATTATACAGGGCGTCCCACGGCTATGCCACATGGATGGAAAGTACCTTGAATATTGTAGATGGAACGTTTTACTGAAAGAAGACATTATTTAAATTTAAAAATCAATTTAATCTGCATTCACAGATATTTAAATAATTTTATGGTTGAACCGGGAATCGAACTCGTTACACCTGATAAATTGACTAATTTTGTATTAAAAATGTTAAAATTCATGGTCTTATGCTGTAACGGGTTCGATTCCCGGTTCAACCATAAAATTATTTGAATATCTGTGAATGCAGTTTAAATTGTTTTTTAAATTCAAATAATGTCTTCTTTCAGTAAAATGTTCTATCTACAATATTCAAGGTACTTTCCCTCCATGTGGCATAGTCGTGGGACGCCCTGTATAGTTCGTCTAGGGTGAAATGAAGCGTTGTAGCAGGGTACACCGTTGTGTAGACTAGTTCAATAATTCCGGGATCAAAATGCTTTAGTTTGGAATCAAGTGCCAAATTAAGCATTGTGATTTGATTATGTGCCGTTTCATAAAAAATAGGAATTTGAATCCTATCCCCCACACATAAGTTCCAATATATGAGTCTTCTAGAAGTGACAGTGTCATTAAATAATTTTACAGCGAAATTACATGGTAGGTAGTTCCATAGATTGACCCAAGCGTAAATCCTTACATTTATGGCGACGTAAATCTCACGATGAACTGACACGGCAGTAAACTTTACTTGGCAATAGGGATGTTGACACTAAGTAAGAAACTCAACTACTTCAAATTTTCTCGAAAAAGGATCAAATTCTCAACCAAATAGCGAAAAAAGTAACTCAAAAAAATAAATAATTACATAATTACAAGTCATCAAAGTTTTAAGTGGGGGCATGTTCTGTCCCTTTTTCGCAAAACGCACCTCTGTATGGAACGATCTTCATTTACTATGGCGCTTTAAGTCAGTGACGTCACTACAAATTAGTGCTTTCTCACTCTTATTAACAACATTCTAACGGTTGTAGCTTCGTTATTTTTTGAGATATTTTAATGGGATTTTCACCATTTGGCATAGTTTTATGTCTTCTTTCTTTTGGATATAATTTAGATACCAATAAATTTTGAGTCAACATCCCTATTTTATGGGTTTCCTAAAGTGTCCTTGTATGGTCAGACAGTGTTAGCTTAAGTTTAAGTACATGTGTTATATAATAGGATATTAAATTCTGCTAATTTCCTACTAATATAATATAGTTTGCTTTAAAGCGGATGCTGCGTAAGCACATGCTTAAACAAGAATTCGTATAAAATCCATTATCATAACTATAGTATGTATTGAATATGTAGTAGTATATCTAATCCTGTATGTATGTATCTTGTATACCTGTTTATTAGTTATTCTGATATACATTTTCATACTCTTTTTCTTTTCTTTGCACCTTTTATAAAATATCTGTTTAGCCCGATGGTTGGCTGGTAGAGAATGCCATTTGGCATTAAGCCCGCCATTTGTACAATTTGTGTATTTTGTGCAATAAAGTTTAAGTAAATAAATAAATAAATATCCTTCTAATTAACCGAGTGAAACGAAGGTCTCTGTTTCAGCTTCGACTAAAATGCTTTCGTATCCAGATTCCGGATTTCCGGATTTTCGTTTGTTCTCGTCTACAGATCGCAATTCAAAACTGATTCTCGTGAAATTTCGTGAGCAGGTTCGATAGTTATATAGAAAATTTTTGTCGAGACGGTTTTTGAAATTTCCTAAAACAATTTTGTAAGTTTCTGCGGGCGAATTTCGGTTTGTTCTCTACAGGTCGCATTTCTCAACCGATTCTCGTGAAATTTTGTGAGCAGGTTGGATAAATGTACAGTTTTTTTTTGTTGAATAAGTTTTTGGAAATTAAAAAAAATATATATTTGTTCAACGGTTTGTTCTCCTCAATAACGGCTGAATGGATTATGATGAAACATCGAGTTTACCTGTAGCTTTATGTTAGTATTTATACCTTTATTTTAAGATAAGAAATTAAGTAAACAAAGAAGTAGTGGTCATAAACATATACACATTGAATTGCATTATTCGCACGAAAGATCAGAATAAGTGACTCTTAGTGACTATTACTTTTTTAAAACTCGAACCGACTCACAATCTCTGCCTCTTTGGGTATTTTATTGTACAAATTTTAGATGAATGAAACGAAACGTAAACTAAAAAGTAACTGGTGCCCTATTATTTAAAAATATTTATAAGTAAATATATTTTAATACATGATTTCTTATTTTGACTGTCACTATACACCGTGGGCGTGAATAACCCAAAATAATTAAAACGTATATTTGACGACAGTACGAGTAAATAATGCTACATCAAAATGGATCCAATTATGTGTCTTAATTTTTTTTTAATTTATTAAATCAACGTGAGTAATTTACATGTACATATTATTAGCCACTATCGGAAACCTTGGTAGGTTTATGTAATAGCTGGCGAGATCGCACGGATCGATCCGCATTTACAAAAATTTAACATGGCAGACACTAGTATTAATTGAGTATACTTATATTATTTATCTATTTAGGTTTACAACAATGGAGCATGTAGCTTACAGTGTAAATTGAGATTCACATTCCAGGTAATATTTTTAGCACTGTTTTAAATTTCTCCGGGTTATCAATTACTACTAGTAAGTTACTCAGCATATTTTTAGGTAGGTTGTTAATTAAATTACTATTTCAGTATAAATTAAATCATATTATTAGACCACTTCTTTGTGAACAAACCTTTATTTAGAAAGTGAGCTAGTTTAATTAATCTCAAGCAAGTTGAGAAACAGAGAGCGAGCACTGTGAGTTTTGTGAAATCAATTTCAAACTATCAGCCAGTTATCAGGTAAATAGTTTGCACTCTCGCGATTGAGAGCAGAACAAAACTAAAATCTAGTCTTAACGATAAGAGAAAGAGGAAAGCTATTTATGATTAAAGCGTGTAAGATAAAACGTCTTAATTATTTAAAGCACTACGCTGAATTTTAGTTGCAAGTCACATCCTTTTATCACGACGAAACACTTTCGGTAGTGTAACCTTTTTGTAGGATAGATACCAAACTTAATTAAGTGAAACTGGCTAACCACCATGCAGTAAGTGCGTCTGCGGGTCTGTTAGAATTGAGATTTTTTAACTTATGATTTGTTTTAAATAATTATTATCTCTTAAATTATGAGTTTTTGGACTATATTTTATATAACTTTATATACTCTAATTAGGATCTAAAATCGTTGGTTTAAAATTGAAACAAACGATTATCCGAAAAATTTAATATTTCGGGTTATTAACGCTCAGAGTGTAAGCATGAAATACTTAACAGGTATTCATTGAGATTCTTAGGCACTTTTACCGCAGAACTTGCCTGATAAAAAACCTCACAAGTCGTTCTCTGTCATTTATCTAATACTAAAAAACGTATAAACAACATAGTGTCTTGGTGTCTCACTGGAATACTTGGTAATCTGTTTGGAATTTATACTAATATTATAAATGTTCAAAAACGCTGTGCGTTAATATGGAATATTGGTGAAACTGGCAGTTTATGATTTCATAGCCCACGTTTAAAAAGTTACAAAATTAGAATTGCCACAATAGCAATAATCGGCATCCCTATTAAATTTTAAGAAAATAACTGTAGCAAATGAAATGGAATATATCTCACTAAAGAGACGAGAGAAGCAAAACTTCCCAACGGAATTGTAATCCAATAATGAATGGTTAGAATTCTACAATTAAATTGCGATGCGATGAGGTCTCAGCTATTAGTGCTATTGAATAGTATTTTAAGGAAATACGAATTAAGCTGAATTCTTTATGCGGTCCACACAGACATGACGATCAAGAAGGGTTTCGTTGTCGCCATTGCCTAAGGTTCGTTCGGTACGTTCGAAGCTTTCGTTTAAATCCAAGCTGAAAGAGTATTTGTTCCATCTTCAGAAACAGTCAAATATCTGAAACTTTCCAGGACAGTCTTTAGCTATTAAATTAATGCTAAGTTAGTTGTAAGCCTTTGTGTATGTAAAATTTATAATTTGTTTAGAAAGTATTATGTATAATCATCATATAACGCGAAAACGTATCGTTCAAGCTGAAAAACCCCGCGCACACTCTGTCTGGTTCACATGCTGAGTCGGCACCCTTTCGCGGCTATGTCATGACAATAGTATAGGCATTAGTATAGCTTTGTGTCCATTAGCACTGTTTTTATTTTATAAGTGTGATTATTGTAAGAGTAGTTTTTTTTTTAATTGTCAAGTCATATCCGTCAATAAAGTTTTTATCTATCTATCTACGGAGTCCTAAAAAGCAATCAAAGTAATTTACTTGTGTAAATAATTTTGATATATTTTTATGTTTTAGTACTCTGTAGTGATGACCACGGCCAGAGGGCGAAAGAGAGAAAACGAGAAAGTAGAGATAACGTAAACAGAAATTATCATTCTTCCGCGAACTAAAGTATCCATATCCCAAAAAGCCAAACTTACCCGAAAAATATTAAACGACGATAAACGCACTACTTCATTAGCTAGAGCAGAGATCAGTCCGAAACAGTTTTAATCCAGATTTATTTAATTATAATTGGCCCTCGCTTTAGCCGGAGATAGGTCATTAAAAATTGAGACAATGCGGCCCGTCGTTAATAAAGGAACGCTTTGCGAGCTGCTTCGAGGCCTATTTATGTCCATATCTTTCGATTTTAAACCGTTTTTTATACTACGGCGTTGGTAAACAAGCATACGGCCTCGCTAATGCTTAGCAGATACTGTAGCCTATGAACGTTACAAGGGTTCGGTGGGTACCAAAATAATAAATAAAACCGGTTAAGTGCGTGTCGGACTTCATATATTTATGGTTCCTAATCAACCGCAAAATTAACTTGGTTTTAATAGGAAAAATAAGAAAAATTCAATTTGATATTTTATTTATCAACATATTAGTATTTGTTGATAAAATATCATCATCATAATATTTAAGAGCTTGGCTCTTGTCGGTGGAGTAATTGCCAGCTTATTCTGCATTCAGCTTTGTCCTTCACTTCTTTGTATGACGTAGCATTTATTTTATGTTTTATTTGCTCCATGTACGTCATTCTAGGTCTTCCCCTTTTCCTTTGATAAAATATACGTAATAAAAAACATTACCGCCAAATTTCAATATCACAGGGTACCATTACCCTACACCCATTACCTTACATTTTTGAGGTAGTTGACTGTTGAGAAATGCGACCTGTAGAGAACAAACTGAGGTTCCCGGAACTTTACAAAAACATTGAAATAAAATGTTTTTGAAAATACCCAAAAACACAAATATTTACTAGAATTGATTGAGCAATGTGACATATAGAGGAGAACAACCTGAAATCTGGAAATCCGGAATTCGGATACACGAAAGCATTTTTGCCGAAGCTGAAGCAGACCTGCATTTCACTCTGTCAATGAGAAATATCTAGGGAGAAATAGTTATTTGTTATACAAGGGTGCAAAGTTGTATTTTAACCGCGAGTGTGGAATTGAAACACGAGCTAGCGAATGGATTCTAGGATTGAACCACGAGCTAGCGAATGGATTCTATGGTTAAACCGCGAGCGAAGCGAGTGGTTCGAAAATAGAATCCTGAGCGAAGCGAGTGGTTCAAAAATAGAATCCTGAGCGTAGCGAGTGTTGCAACACACGAGACGTAAAATAACTTTGCAGCCGTGTATAACACAAATCTTTTCACCTCACTAGAGCGAGGATTTTTTTTCCTCCTCCTCGTCCTAACGTTGACAGTTGCGTCCTAAATATAGTTGTCCACTACCTAATCCCGAGATTTGGCGTAGGTACTAGTTTTTTAACACAACAGCACAATATAAAATTATTGTTGCTAGACTGTCTGGACTGGCCTTTACATGTTTAAAAAAGTTACAAATAGCGCGTTCGGATTTCAAATATTCTTTGCACTCTTGTGGATAAAATGCAGTTTTGCTATCTGTTTTTAAAGAATAAAAAAGGGCTTTCCGAGCTAGTGAGGTGAAAAATAATTGACTAAGTTTTCATCCATCGCATTCGACGGTGGTCTGATGAACATAAAAAAGAGAAAAATAAATAGGTAGAATGAAAAAAAGACAAATAGGTAGAAATGAAATGAATGTCATTAATTTTCTCGCTGCAAAGACGTCATACCCCTAATGAAGTCTATAATCTCGTATCTTGACCGGCTGAATTGTTAAAAACATGCCTTATCTTGTCCCGATTAAGATTTAATATTCAATGAATAAGGCATGCAATCATTGATATGCCTGTAAAGAGTTCTATTGCTTTTTTAATTGAGTACTTTCTGTTAGCGACAACAAGCACATTTTTTATTTATTTACGCTCTTTGCTTTGACTGAAGCAATTTCATTTCGTTTTTTAAAGTGCAAGCTCATTTATAAGGTCGGTATGACTTATTATTTTATTTTACTATTCAAATTTAGACTGTAAAACGGAACCCTGCTACTAAAGGGTAGCTGTCGATCCATCTATCTCTCTGTCCGTCCGTCTGTCACCAGACTGTATCTCATGAACCGTGATACTAGACAGATGATGTATTTCTGCTGTATTTAAAGGAGCTCCCATACAAAAAAACGTGATTTTTTTGCCGTTTTTATAAATAAATGGTACGCGTCCTTTGTGCGCTAGTTCCACTAACACTTGACCGGTTTTTTATTAAATAAGTAAAAATATAAAACGTCGGTAAAATATATATTCAAGTTAAGTGTATCGGGTGGTTGATGGATGTATGGACGATAGATTATTTTATATTACAAAAGTAAACTCATGCATTTCTTTTTGACCGAGTGTCTCTTTGGGAGAAAATGATTTCATAAGTCCTGCGAATTTTCGTCTGTTCTACTCTACAGGTCACCTTTCTCGATCGATTCTCATGAATCTTTGTAAGCGTAATACTATGTAATTTATTTTTCAATTCAGATGTTTGATTTTTTTCAAAATAACTGAGCCTGGCGGTTGAAAACGTAAAAAAACATCTACATTCTATTCCTTAGGCACTGGTCCCACCGCCGGCGGGCAGCGAGTACTTTCATAGTAATTCTACTCCTTTTCTCGCTCAAGCGAGTAAAATTACCATGAGATTACTCAACTCGCCGGCGATGGGACCGTGTAAGCAAAAATACCGCGTTCTTTGATACGCTGTTCTGCCCAGACGAGGAAGGATTGATTTTCCGATACGTGATTCTTGACTATAATTGTCATAGTCTGACAATAACCGAAACATGATTGCTTAAAATTTTCTAGTTAGAAAAAAACCAAAGTTAAGTCTTCATTTTCCGTTTTTTAATCAGCCTACGAAAACTACGCATTATTAAGAGGCCTTATAAGTTTTTAAATGTTTTTATTTCAAATTGTGACAAAAGTATTGATAATACCAATAAAGTGATTAAAGGATACGACGACTTTATAAAAGTTTTAGATAGTAACAGCCATTTCTTGATTTTATTGTGCGTAGTAGAATTTAAACGGAAAAAAGCCGTTTTTCGTTTGAAAATGGTCGTTTTAGAGTGATGTTTGAAACGATATTTCTTAATGAAAAATCCAAAAAATACAGTTTAAATTTATGACATTAGGTCGCTAGCGCCCTGTTCTAGATAGCAACATTGAGAAAATATCAAGATACGTGCAAATTATAACAGAAAATTGCCTAAATAGATGAGCGTTTTTTAACTCATAAGGACTCTTAAACGACACAATTAAGTTAATATGATGGTATTTTACCTCATCTAAACTCTAACAAGAGCAAATTTAATAAAACTTAACTAGCTATTTACAGATATTTGTCTAAAAAAGCCATTCGCGTAGTGTGTTGCATCCCGCTTTGTCATGCGCGAAAAACAAGCGTCTCTCTTTCACGGGGGCGTTGCTGACAGAGTCGAGAGATCCCCATAATATCTATTGATCTATTTCGTCACAAAGCCACTGGTTACAGAAATGAATACAATTATTAATTAGATACACAAAAGAATGCCACTTATCAAGATACATAAAGAAGATACTTGTATAAGGATATAGATATATAAAGATATAGAGGGGTTGTGAGATAACACACTGAGTGTAGTGAAGCCTTCAGTAACAGGGGCCCGATGACGTCATTTGAAACCACAAAAGCATCATTGTCTGTTTTGTGACGAACCCTAATTGTTTTGGCACACATTGTGTCTTCATCTTCAATGGATAATGTACAGGGTATTCGTTTATTATTAAAGGTATTTGTCGTCTTCGACCCATCAAATTTTGGTTACTGACCCAATATATGGCACTTGGGGGAGGCCTATGTTCAGCAGTGGACGTCTTTCGGCTGAAATGATGATGATGATATGGCACTTGTAATCGTATGTCATGATGACAGAGGTAATTAATAGATGTTATCTATTGAGGACTGAGGTGTCGAGCACTGGGACCTTTACCTTACATATTTTGACATAACTTGCAGACATAAGGTCTAACGGATATTTATGAAATCGACCCTTAAGGCCCATTTAAATCTGACGAAAATACTGAAGTTTGAGCTTCCTGGTAACTGGTATTGCCAGTCACTTATAAAACCAAGCTATGTAGTAAAAATAGTTATGCCATGGCAATCAAACTGTACAATAATTTACCAATTGACATAAGACGGCTTGCCCTAAAACCATTCACATCTGCATTACACAAATGGCTAGTAGACAAATGTTTTTACTCGATACAAGACTTTTTTACGTATAATAATAGAACAAATTAATATAATAATAAATTGTAATTAGAAAAGTAATACGAGGTAATACTATTAGTCATAAGTTCGTAAATTTTGCATGTCCAAATGTTGGCGAGATGTGCTGATCCTTAACAAAGTTGTTCCACCTTATTGTTAACCATGTCTCAAGCAAATAAATTTCATTTCATTTCATTTCATTTCATTTTATTTCATTTCATTTCATTTCCAGTGTGAAAAAATAATGTAGAATTACACTACACAAAAGAAACAACGAAACTAAATAACTGAACAACATATTGAAAAATGCCTTGGTAACTCTGTCAGAAAATCCTAAATATCATCGTAAAATAAACTTTTCTGCTGCAGATTTTGTAATTATCAACGACAGTGTTTTTTTTTTACAAGGATAGCTTTTTTATAGTTCTAACAAAATAACCGGATAGATTTTTCAGAAATGATCCAGTGTTACAAAAATCAATTAAAATGTACTAAATATTTACGAAATTACGCGCAGAGCTTCCGTAGAGAGCGGGATGGTTAATTGCAAACTCACGCGTGTTAGACGGGGTCATCTGCAACGGAATGGCCTTGCCTTAACATCTAAAGCTTCAGTCCGAATGATGCAAATAATTACCAGTCTAAAACTTTTCCTCGCTGGCGGAAAAGCTCACAAAGAGCTTTAGGAGCTACTAGGGTAATACCTACGCTTTTTGAGGTTTAGCAAGAGCTTTAATCTCGAACTCATTCCATATAGTGAAGTATTCTAGTTCTTTTAAAGAAATACGTTCTGAACATACATTAGAGTCGTGTTTTTATTATTGAGTGCTAGAGATAACGACCACGTTTTCCTTTTATTTTTATGTTCTTGGATTGATTTTTGGGTTAAAAGCGACTATTACCGTGATTCGATATTGCGATATTTATAAAAAAATGGGCTAATGATGTCGACATCATTAGCCCATTTTTTTTAAATCTGAATGTGGCTTTATAGGCCGGGCCCAATAAAGCGATAGGAGTCGAGTGCGCGGTTGGAGAGTAGCCTGGGAAAAATCTAGGGGAAAACCTCCGACACGACCACGCGTGTGATTTGGAACACTGGAATACTCTAAGAGTTTGCGCTCCAGTGAGATTGGTTGAGCGGTTTCAAACGAATCTGAGGTATAATCAATAGTCCAATGCACTCAACTGCTGAACATAGGCCTCTCCGAAGGCGCCTGGGACACAAATCCCAATATTCTGCTTTAAATTAGGTTAGTTTCGGTTAGTTATCCAGTAGCATCCTCTCTCTTCCTTGTCTTGTCCCAATCTAGCCGGCGGGCGACCAATACTAACCTTGCCGATATGTAGTCCCCCTTATTCATAAAAAATAACAAACCTTTGCTAACTAAAATGTGTTTTGTCCGTTTCTCAAAAACATGTATAAAATGTCAAAGTGACAAGTAAGTAGAAACTAATTTTAGGCCTAATTTAACTACAGAGCGTTTACCTTAGAAGTATTTTTTGCCACATCTGACATTACAAAAAAAGTAACGTGGCTTGAGCGAATCGATTAGCATATTAACAGATTATTAGCGATTTCGACGAGTAATCGGAATCGATTTATATGATAATCCTTTTACAATTTAAAAAAATAAAACGAGAGAAACTTGGAAAGCGCATAATAAAACCGCAAAACCGCGACAAAGTCCGCATTGACATTAATTTTATACTTTTTTTTATTGCCAATGATTGTATTGTTCAGAAACAATTTTCAAATATATCGATTACCGATAGACTCGCAAATTTAAAGATAATACTGGTTACTGCCCATAAGAAAATTAAGACGCAAAATGTAACGCTTGCCTATCGTGTTTCTCTTTACTTAATCGTTGTGGGAAAAAATATACACTCCATGTAATTGGTGTTAATATGTACGAGTATTTATTTATGTTTTACAAATTGTTTTCGCGTTGGTAATTACTACGCGAAATCACACAACTAAATTAAATCGTGTACGGGCCGGAGTTCATTCCTGCAACCTTCAGATTGAAAATATTGTGTTTTATCAACCCAAACCAAAGGTTGTCTGTGTAGTGTATGCAGTGCCACACACACACACTCTCTGATGTACCACCATATTTAGGAGAATATATCGTAATCTCAACACAAACAGTTGTATCACTACGCCCATCCCTACATCTGGAAGAGATCGCTTTTTAGCGATAAGACCACCTGTTGTCTATCATCAACATGTTTATTTTTTAATCTTGTTTTCAATGTATTTTCTGGTGAACAATAAAGAATGTTTGTATTGTATTGTATAATATCGCTCGGCTGCACTGGCTCCATGGTCACAGAAATTTTCCTTTTTTTTTATCTTTATTTATTTCGAAGCTTTTGTCAAGATGACGATGTCGGCTCCAGCAAGCCTCTAACTACATTCCAACTTCTTAGATGTAATTAAAAAAAAACGAATAATATAACCACAAAATTTGTATACTTATTTCCAAAAAAAACCGTATACAAACCTTGCAGCCTTTGACAAAGGATCCGCTAAAATGGACTGAAAAATCCCAACATGCAAAAGGGAGACGCCCCAAATTCTGTTCAACTTCTCCCTTTTCTCTCGAGTTCGAACACACTCCACCAACAAATGTTGCACATCTTCGATGGTTCCGCACTCCTCACAATTGGGCGACTCTGTCTTTCTCATCAGATGTGCAAACCCGTTGAGTGGAGCGTGTCCGGACCGGAGCCTGTGTGCCCTGACCACGTCCGCTCTGCATAGAAATTTTCCTAAGTGTTCCGAACCCAATACAATTACAAATATTGTTAACGATGCCCTTTAACAGCCGAACAATAACGAGGCGCACGGGGATACCGATCAAGTTTTTAATTAAAACTATTCATAGATTGTGCAGCAATGAATTGGTGGCGCTCGGGACTGACCCGCGTCTTGCAAGTTGGTCTTCACAATGAGGCCTATCGTTTTTGTGCTCACCAGTTGGCGCCACTGTCGAGTAAGGGGGCGTCCATAAATTACGTGAGGTGTTTTTTTAAATTTTCTGTGCCTCCCTCCCCCCCTGGTGAGATGTCGTGAGATTTTGTTCAACCCCCTCCCACATCCCCCAATCTCACGTGAGATTTTTTAAAATGTGGGTTTCTTACGTAAACGCATTGGATTGTTATTGTAAAAAGAAAAAAAAAAATTGCTTCGTGCTTTTATTTACGACTAGTTAAGACTAGTAATCAATATTGCTGAGAGTTAACGTCGAAGTATGAATGAAATTATTCTCTTTCGAACGAATTAGTGAATAATCTTAATCGTATTACGATTACGCTCAAGATTAAATCTTATAAGCGTGTACAATCTGGTGGATTAAATGGACCAAAATAGTATATATTTTTTTTTGTTTCAATCAGAAAAAAATTGCGTGATATTTGCCGAGAACCCCCCTCTCTCCAACGTAAGATTAGATGAGATTTGACTCGACCCCCACCCCCCCTTAAACATCTCACGTAATTTATGGACGCCCCCTAAGATCCAGCTGTCAAAAATTATTATTGGTTATTATTGGCATGAGAACGAAGTTTGCTTTTAAATCATGTTTAAAACCTTAAAACCGTACCGTAAAAATATCGAACATGCCGCATTGTAGCGCAGTCCCGTTTTAGTAAAGTAGGACATAAGTTTCCGAAAGACAAGACTGCCTCAAAGTACTGACAATAATTGACCCGTAACTCATATTTACCATAATGAAGCTCAGGTATTGAAAAAGAGGCACCATATTTTTCCAATTAAATATTAACCCGCGTACCGCAACCACAAGGAGTGAAGTTTGACATTTCGGGGACCCCACGCTACACTAGCGCCTCTAGCGGCGAATTCATACGCTTGCTGGCTTGCCGTGGCATTATGTTGAGTGGGGCCCTTTTTAGCGTCGTTTATTACATTCTTTTCATTAATGTGTAACATGAATGTATAGACGTTAATAATTAGTATAAATGTATTTTATTTCTTTATTTCTTTTCTTCTTTTATAGCGGGTCCACCGCGTGATCGTGACAACACTGACAGATATAGTCCCTATTCGTCCCCGTACCACCGCACACCGGGTAGAGTCAGTCCGACACAGGTCGGGCTTAGCTGAGTTTCTTGCTAGACTCTTCTCAGCTAGGCTAGGTTTAGTGAACCAGCGACAAAACTCCCAGTAGCTCGATTCCACTCACACCTCGGATTCGGTTGAAACTGCTCAACCAATCTCACTGGAGCGCAAATTCTTAGAGTATTCCAGTGTTCTTAGAGGTTTTCCCCTGTATTTTCTCCAGGCTACTCGCCAACCGCGCACTCCTATCGCTTTATTGGGCCCGGCCCATAAAGCCACACTCAGGTGCAAAAAAAACCCTTGGATACAAAAAGTATATTGTGTAACTTGTGTGAGTTCATAATTAGACTTTTGTCACTAACTATCAAACATTTTTTTTGTCGTTATTACACGTGACCCCTGCTGGTGGTTATTTATTCATTTATCGTATGGCAATTACTTCGAACCGTGAGATGTTTTGAGAAGATAGTACCGTTGTCAGTTTTTGTTGCACTTTTAGCAACACCCAGGGGTCACGTGTAGGGTAGCGGTGAGTCACTACTGCTACTTCGCCCCCCCTTTGTCAAGTGAGTGAGCCAACTGAACTGTTAGAAGTTCTCAAGCCGCCTGGAGGCCTCTAACTCCGCTTAACGACTGCTATTATAGACAGCAGCCGGGATCAACAGCCTAACGTGCCTTCCAAGGCACGGGAGCGCTCAGATAATAACCACTCAAAACGGTCACCCATCCAAGAACTGACCCGTTGCTTAACCTCGCATATCGCACTCGGTACGCCATCATTTCAGCCGAAAGACGTCCACTGCTGAACATAGGCCTCCCCCAAGGCTCGCCATTTAGACCGGTCCTGTGCCGTTCGTTTCCACCGGATTCCCGCGACCTTCACCAGGTCATCAGTCCACCTCGTCGGAGGCCTACCGAGAGCTCGTCTTCCAGTGCGTGGACGCCACTCAAGCAGTTTCTGGCCCCATCGACCGTCAGTCCTGCGAGCAATGTGCCCTGCCCACTGCCACTTAAGTCTCGCAATTTTGAAGGCTATGTCGGTGACCCCAGTTCTGCTACGGTCGGTATGTTAGTCGAGTAATCAACGTAGATTGTTTAGTGTTTGATATCGGCAGGGGATCGGGATAATTCATGAACAATCCCACATTCCAAGCCCGACTGATTGCCTGCATGTAAAATGTACACGGCCCATCCCTTCTCCTCACTTGGGACGTCGTAATTCTCGGCTCTCTTGTTCCGCTTCATATACTTCGGGGACGCGCGATAATTTGGTGTGATGCTTTCCCTTTTCGTAAATATACTGGGAGATTTCACACACATACATACATTTTCTTTTTTTTTATTTAAATAAATAAATAAATATTAGAGGACAATCTTACACAAATCGAACTAGCCCCACAGTAAGCTCAAGAAGGCTTGTGTTATGGGTACTAGACGACGATATATTTAATAGATATAAATACTTAAATACATAGAAAACATCCAAGACTCAGAAACAAATATTCATGCTCATCACACAAATATTTGCCCTGACCGGGATTCGAACCCAGGACCGTCAGCTTCACAGGCAGGTGCACTACCCACTAGGCTAAACCGGTCGTCAAACCGGTCGGTACCGGTCGGTATCTATATATTTTATTTATTTATTTGGGAAACAAACAGGCAAAAATAGTACATCAAGTTAATCATAATAAACATAACATTAGCCAAACAGTTTCCACTACTGACTAATACAAAATCTGTTGCTCAGACCAAAAAACGAAACTTCACAATAACACAATATGCTAAGAATTGATAATTTACACAATGTGACACAAGAGAAACATGCATGTATTTAAAGAGTTACGATACCTACAGATCATCATTCAAGACATAACACTTAAATTGTTAGTTTTTTTATTGCTTTTTATTATTATTATTACTTATTTATTTGTTTTTTTTACAACATCATAAAATAAATAAATAAAATAAATAAATATATATTAGAGGACAATCTTACACAAATCGAACTAGCCCCACAGTAAGCTCAAGAAGGCTTGTGTTATGGGTACTAGACGACGATATATTTAATAGATATAAATACTTAGATACATAGAAAACATCCAAGACTCAGAAACAAATATTCATGCTCATCATACAAATATTTGCCCTGACCGGGATTCGAACCCAGGACCGTCAGCTTCACAGGCAGGTGCACTACCCACTAGGCTAAACCGGTCGTCATATTTAAGTACATTCAAACATTTTCGATGTGGCGAAATTTGCACGTAAAATTCTACCGTTATTTGTTCCTTTATCGCTTGCTGAATAAGCCACAAATCTCCATTATGGCGCTGACAACACGCTCCGCCCGTTATGGCAATGGACTCCCAACGAAATTGTTTATTTAGTTTCATAAGTATGTAAACATTTTTGATTTCTCATAATCTGAAAGTAAGTCATATTTGACATAAGATGCGGGTTGCAAGTGAGACATGTCGTGTCGGCCCATAAGTTGAAAAAAAATAAAAAAAAATTGAGCCAATTAAACAATAACTATGCGATCCAGTGTATTCCAGTGCGACTCAAATGTAGTCTAAGGGTCGGTTGCACCAACATACGATCACATGCCGGTCATCGTCAAATATGGCGGCGGCAGCTGTCATCTCATAGAAACTTGTCAAACTTTCCTTACAATCTTTTAACGAACACCGCTTACGATTGCAGACAGTTTAGTGCAACCCACCCTAAGTAGTCAGTCCAACTGGGGAAGTAGGTACAGTGGACAGCAAAAATATGTTTACACTTTTGCACCTTATTCCATTGTAATAAAGCGAAAAATGTTAACATATTTTTGCCGTCTACTGTACAACCCATCTACAAGTCCCTGGGATCCCCGGGCTCATTACAAAAGAATGCTATTGTTTCTTTTTTTCGCCGGGACACGACGGCTTAAGTGAAAATAAGTTAGTACTTTTCTACCTTATTTCATTGTGATTATATTAAAAGGCCTTATATTTTTTTTATACAACGCCAGTGGCAAACAAACGTACGGTCCACCTGATGGTAAGTGGCCACCGCGGCCTATAGACGCCCGGAACTCCATAGGAGTGACGTGCGCGTTGCCGACCCTTTATAAGATTTGAGGATGCACTGTGTTGACAGCAGAAGGAACACAATAATAATGTAAGTTTTAAAATGCATTAATTTCAGATTATGACAAAAGTATTGATAATACCAATAAAGTGATTAAAGGATACGATTACTTTATAAAAATTTTAATGTAACATAACCATTTTTTGATTTTATTGTGCGTTATACAATTTAAGCGGAAAAATAATAGTTTGAAAATGGTTGTTTTGGAATGATGTTTGAAATAATACATATTTCTTTTTGAAATTCAAAAAAAATACATTCCAAATTTATGACATTAGGTCGCAATAGTCCTGTTCTAGATAGTAACAGTGAGAAAATGTCAAGACACCTGTAAACGCAAACAGAAAATAGCGTAAGAAGATGAGCGTTTTTTAACTCATAACATAATAAGGACTCTTAAGGAGAAAGACTGACAACGCATTTCTGTTCTTGTCTACTCATGTTACGGAATGAATATAAGAAACCTAGGTATAAATAAATATTTATTTTCTCAAAAGAAACATATTTTAATTATATGAGAAACACTTTCATTTATATTTTAACATTATTATCATAAAACAATACAATACAAATACTCTTTATTGCACAACTCAATAAAAATACAAAGCAGGTCAGAAACATGACATAATTATAGATAGATTCGGTATGTTTTGTTAATATATTCGCATTACGTAGGGTCGCTAGGCCAATTACGCGGCCTCCTGAAGGTCGAATTTTTTTCAATAAAAATATTTACATTTTTACATGCCCTAAAGAAATAGTGTGTCGTATGCGTTTTTATTAGTAACTATTGAATAGGAAAATATTAAAATTTATTTGACGACCGCTTTAGCCTTAGGATCACGAATATTTGTTCCTGAGTCATGGATGTTTTCTATGTATTTAAGTATCTATTTATCTATATAAGTATGTATATCGTCACTTGGTACCCATAGTACAAGCTTTGCTTAGTTTGGGACTAGGTTGATTTGTGTAAGATTGTCCAAAAATATTTGTTTTTTATTATTAGTATTATTAAAAAGCAAGAAAGTATCCTTTCAGTTCATCAACTCATCCAAGTGGCCGCAAACTGGCGCATCAAATTAACAGGCCGTAAACCCACCTACCGACCGACTATAATTATCCAAAATGTGTCAACAAAGCGGGTCTCCCAAGACAGGCAGGCAGACTAAGTCTCAAATAAATCGGGATATATTAGAACACCTAATTTAATCGAGATAACCTAATTTATCAAACTAAGCCTTACAAACTATATGTCCCCCAATCGTTCCCACTTCCTTAATCCAGGATCCTCGCAGATCTCCGATACGACTAGCGCGGCACGACCCGTCTGTCACTCCACTAATACTCGTGCAGCAGTGATATCCTAGCAGTCTGTACAACCCGTCGCCTCACTAGGCGAACCAATGCATCAGACCTGCGATTACGTGTTGTTATAAAGAGTCCCGGCGTCAAGATATACTGGGAGTGAGCGATGAGGTAAACATTGTTAATAGCATAGCAGTTTCGACCAGAAACAAGGACAATCTAAATTCGATATTCATTCATGTCTCTGTCGCACTGATGATTCGACTGATATGAATATATAAATTCGATATTCAGGTTTACACTTTTTTTCCACGCAATGAGAGAAAAAAATGGCTCTGTTATTATCTAAAAATTTACTTTACCCTCTATCAAATTTTCAAATTTTGAGTTTTTTAGGTGACGCACACGTTGATACGAATAATACACAGTCGTCTTAAGAGATAAGAGATATTTTATTTGTCAAACATGAGTAATTTTACATAATGGTCACAGGTTTATAATAATGTCCGTCATGTTTTGCCTTTCGGCGTACAAATTCAAATTAACAATATTAACAATAATAGAATAGTAATTATTAAGAAATCAAATTAAATTAAAGAAATACATTAAAAACACTTACAAATTATCATCATTTAAAAAGTCATTAATACTATAGTAACATTTTTGCAATAATATTTCCATCACCCTTTTCTTAAACATGTCAATAGTACAATTCCTAATTTCTAACGGTATCTTATTATAGATTTTAGGTGTTAGACCAAATACACTTTTATTTAGTAGGGCAGTATTGATGATTTGGCCTACTATCCTGTCATTATCACGTGGTCTGAGAGAGCTGCATACTGCACTATGACGCTGAAATCGGTCAGGGTTATTTTTGGCAAATACAGCTACTTCGTAGATATAAATTGAAGGAAATGACAATAACTTATATTTTGTAAAATATGGTCTACTACTATCTAGCGGTTTGAGTCTTGCGTCACACTAATTTATTGCACCTTAATCCATTAGGATTAAGGTGCAATAAATTAGTGTATTGTACGCATTAGCGTACAATAAGGATTTCTGTAGTTCAGTTACATTTTCTTATTAGGAAACAAACTTCTAAACCTATGCTTCTCTCACTGACACTAGTTGAGTGGTCTGTTCTCAGCCCTCATACACATCCTCCTAGCAATCGGCTGCGTTCGTAAATCGCCACACGTTCAACATTAAAAAAATTGTAAAGCACCTCATAAATACCCTCCTACCAATCGGCTGCGTTCGCAATTCGCCATAAATTCAACATTTTCAAATTCGTAAAGCATATTAAATATTCTATTGTCCACCGAAAACACACCTAAGCTTAATCGTTGATTTTACTTCCGATATTCAAGTTAACATTGCCGAACACTCCTCTCGCTACATGTTTTTCTCTGGATTTAATTGAAAGTATGCATAATTCTGACTTGCTAACGGGATGTTCCCAGATTACTAAGGGAGCTCGGTAAATATTATTCTTCAGTGCTCGCTCTTCCTCATTTTCTATACGAAAGTCGAGAACAAATTGCGGTCGGTCAACGAAAAAGGAAATTGTTGAAGTCAGCGTTTAAGCCCGATTAGAATATTGCGAGTGTGTGAAATTACCGACATTTTGAAGTGAGCCTTTGCTAATTGGAGTGTGCAATCAGGCGCGGATCCAGGATTTTGTTCAGGGGGGGGGGGGGGGGGCACTTTCAAACTTTCCGAAAATAAAACTGACTTTTGATAACTGTTTATATTGTCAGAACATATTTCCTACGTCAGGACATAGGCAATTGCCCTCCCTGACACAGGCTTCAGGGGGGGGGCAATTGCCCCTGTTGCCCCCCTCTGTATCCGCGCCTGTGTGCAATTCAGGGTCGATTACACTAACATACGATCACAGTCATCATCGTCAAATATGGCGCCGGCAGCTGTCATCCCATAATAACTTGTCAAACTTTCCATACAATCAAATTTTAACGAACACCGCTTACGATTACAGGTTTGGTGCAACCCACCCTAAAGGTGCAATATGTTTTCGTCAAACATATTATACACAACTTTGAAAAAAAAAAGAAAAAATAAAAAAAACCTCTTTATCTTTGTTGTAAAAGAGTACTGTTTTCGTGAATAAATGCTTTATTTATTTTTTTATTCCTAAGTGATCTTTTTTTACTCAGTCATCAAATACTTGTTGAAACGGTTCTAATTAGTTCAAACACGATGGCTTTATCTTGTGTAGTTTAAGATTTCCTATTTCCGCCTTCTGTCTCCATCATCAGATCAGCTCGGTGGTAAAACTACCTACTACAGCTTCTAAACGAAGTGATAGTGACCCGTCTAAATCTAGAACATATTCACTTTTTTTTTTATTAAAAATGGGATCGCTCTTGGCCAGCATCTAGCCAGGGGGCAAAGATGAGACCGACGATGAAGCGAGCTCACCCAGGTGCCTATTCACTCGTGCCTTAAAAAGGTCTAGGTTATATGAGCTCGGAAACACAAACGCCGGCAGAGAATTCCAAACTTTAGAAGTGCGCATTATAAAAGATGATGCAAAGCGCTTGGTTCGAATAAGGAGAATTTCGACCAAGTAAGGATGGTATCCAGCCGTGCGTCTGGATGTCCGATAGAAGAAGGGGGAAGGCGGCTTTTTTTAATAATGAGCCGGTTTGACAACAGAATTACTTTACTTGACGGACAGAGGCTGCGAGCCACGTTCCGGCTCTTATCTGATCCAACAGATTTCTGTCGTCATACAGCATGGCAACGCAGCCAGCATTTTCGGCATATTTTGACCAGGTCAACCGGATGTAATATAATTATATTTTTCACTTCTCATGCTCGAAAAGTGTGTCATATTAGACTAGTCAAGCGGGGCTAAAGTTTTTTCCCTAGGGGGTAAATGTACTGTACATATGAATATATATTTAGAATGAAGGAAAAATTGAAAAATTTAGGCACCGAGCAGGATTCGAACCTGCGACCTCCCGGCATTCGCGGCCAGTCGCTCTAAAAAAAATAATAAATATATATATATACATTTATATCCAATCAAAATACTTCACCTATTAATATCCACCAATCACAGAAGAGTATTTTAATACTTTAAAAAATATTTCGTATTGGGTATCAACCAACCAGAACACTGCTTTATTAAAACCGACCAATCAGGAAAGAATTTATTTCTCTAAAGATTAAGTTTGTAGTAGTCCTTATTACACAATAATTAAAAAAGTGATTAAATCGTTTGAGCAACGCTTTGAAGAGCTCAATGGGTAAGGTCAGTAGCTTTTATTCGCGCGTGAATGTTGCGCGCGAACTGCGGCGTCTATGTTTCATGTGTCAAAGCAGTTTAGAAAAAAAACATGCCCCCAAATTATAGGTACATATGTTCGCCGTGGAATTTATTGTTAATTTTGGGTGGATGGCCTTTGTTTATTTATTTTCTCGCAATCGAAGTGAAAAGTAGAGTGTATAACTCTGGTCTAAAAGCCATATAACCCCTGGAACTATTTTCCCTCACTTCGTTCGAGAAAATAACTATCTCGTGATAGTATGGCTCATTTTAGACCCGTGTCATACAATCTACTATTATTTCATTTTGTTTTTAAATATGTGACACTGTATTGTATAATAATTTGTCATAGAAAACTATATGGTTAATTTTACCTGTGGTGATAATGTTTATTATTATGTATGTATACTTTACCAACAAATGCTAATATAGATAAACTTAAGTTTAGTAATTTATATGCCAATTGCACAACATAAACGAGCGAGCAAAACAACATTTTAATGGCTGGGTCATTGTCAGATTTAGGTTCGCGTATTTTCGGTGGACATATCAAAAGTTCAGGGCCTAAAAGTTTGATTTTGGATTGGTCTAGTAACCCGCATAAACGGTGTTTCCGTAACTATAAACCCATGTAATAAAAACATAACTTATATGTACATAAGCGTTAACTATTGACCACCGGGTGGACAACTTCTGTTTTTATAACTGACAATGACCCGGCTATATTCGTCTTAATTGTGACATGTTTTAACGATTCTATCTTAAAACACTTATTTTTCTCCACTTTCCGTGTGTAATGACTGGGATAAATAAATACGAAGTACATTTTTTCTTCTGTTTTCGGATGTAAGTAAAATTCGCGGCTACAGCACCTTAATATTGGGGCTTAAGAATGGCGAAAAATGCGTGTATCAACATTAATTTAGCAAATGAAGAGTTATGCCAGGACTTAAGCCACGCACTGGATTAGATGAGAAATAGGAGTCAGGGTTGCCACGTTTATATGTTGCATTATAATTTATTATTAAAAATATTTTGATGCCTTAGCAAGCGTACATACTATCTGGCAGACTTTATCTCGTTGCAATAAAGTTCAATAATGGTCTGTTAATTTCATTTAAAATATCCTTATGAAAAATATAATAGAAAAACGCAGAGCTAAATGCATCAGCCACATACTGAGACATGAAGGGTTAAACGTTATCATCCTAGAAGGCAAAATAGAGGGAACAAGAGGGAGAGGAAGACCCAGAATACCATACATGGCACAGATGAAGGAATGGTGCTGTAGCCACACATACCAGGAAGTGAAGACGAAGGCCAAATATAGATTGGAATGGAGAATGCTGCAACGACAGAGGACCAGGCCCTCTTAATATTGATGGATTGATGATGATGAAAAATAACCAACTTCATTTTGCGGTTGGTTCGGAACACTAAATGTGCGCAGTCCGACACGCACTTAGCCGGTTTTTTAAACCCCAATGGTTCGAGCCCGCAACTTGCCAGATTGAAAGAATGATATGAATATTATAGCCTAAGCCTTCTTGAGCTTACTGTGGGGCTAGTTCGATTTGTGTAAGATTGTCCTCTAATATTTATTATTTGTTAATTATTATTATGTATTTATTATTATTTATTATTTATTTATTATTATTATTTATTTATTATTATTATTATTTATTTATTCTCTTTATTTACTTTCCTTCTTAGGTCAGGCTTTTACAATATCTTTATAAAAAGTAAAATATAAAAATACACTTACAAAACATAAAAATATTATATTATTTATTATTATTATTTATTTATTATTATTATTTATTTATTATTATACTTTTTAAAAAAAACCTCAGCAGTCGCTCAAAACTACAATATTACAAAGAATTTCGTGTCAAACAAGCACCACCCCTAACGCACAGTTTTCTCATTGTTACCTCGTCACATTAGTCATGTCAGGGTACGTGACGCCCGTGTCACGGAGAAGACAACACCTCGGCATTACAGTGTCGAGAAAGGCTTACCCAAATAGGGTGCGGTAGCTAATTATGACGTGTAGTTTCAAATTTATATTCAATACTTGGATGTGTTTGAGAAAAAAAATTATTCTATAAATACAGTAGGCGCTCGATAATCCGGCACCCGATTTTTTCCTTTATGCCGGATTGTCGGAACTGCCGGATTATCGAATTTGTATAGGAAGTAAAATAGATCCACAGTAAAAGACTATTTTATTATGGTTATGGTATGGCTTCACTTTTAAGGTTAGGCCCGGACTGCCGAGCGAGAGAAACACTCGAACAATTCAACCCAACCGCTCAGTAATCCGGCGTTCAGCTGTGTAAAATGCCGGATTATAGAGCGGGCTACCTGAGTCCTAAAGTGCCGGACTACCGAGCGTGCTGGATTGGCGGGCGCCGGATTATCGAGCGCCTACTGTAATCTAATTATAATAGTTTTTCGACTTTTCTTCTCCATAGCGGTTTTTTTTCACAAACGCTTTTTTGACGCGATTTTGACTTGTAAAAGGCCCATTGCGGGCATACCTGCAGAGTTAAGTTCATTTATTTAATTTAAGTTAATATTACTACGACGCCCACAACTCCAAAGGAGTCACGTACGCGTTGCCTACCCTCTATAAAATTTGAGGATGCATTGTGTTGACAGCCAGCAGAAGGGACAAATTTAGATCCGTCGCCTTCAACACAGTGCATCCTCGGGAGCTCTGGTAACCTTGCTCACCTCCAGGAACACAACACTACATACTTGTATAGTAGAAGCATACAAGCTAAATCGTTGATTATAATACTGAACTTACATGAAGCAACTAAACTTTATAAAACATAACACTAAATCTGCTTAGGTATTGGCAATTTGCTTTTCCGTTAAATATCTTTTGAGATTGTGTTTGAAGGAGGCAATATTAAATGTAGCTATATATTTTTGATATACGTTGTAAATTGTAAGTTAGTTTCAAGTTTTTATTACATCATGTTGTTTACAAGGTCTTAATTGACAATATGTCATAATTTTCAAAAGTCTTAATTCGAAAACCATAGGTAGAAAGATTTTAAGTACCTACACAAAAAAATACTATCGGATTTTTTTCGCCATTAATTTTGGAAAAAATCGCAAAAAAGTGTAAACCGAATGGTGACATCACTTTCTCTGCACTATCGAGAGAGACCTTAGTTGTAATACGAAAAAAAAAGTTAGTTGTATCCGGTTATCAATTTCTGACATTCATTTTTTGACGCTGATTTATTTAGCCAACTATCACAACTTATTTATTGGATTTTCGATTCTTTGCGGCACTGCCGAATTACTCCAGTACAGAGCATTCGCACAATACCTATTGTGCATATTGACGAAGATGATGTGACTATCCGATTGAATGCCATCACTCATGTCACATATGTCTCGCTTGTACGAGTATGTAATCTAAATATTTAGGAGTTTTTTTATGTACACAAAGAAATAAAGAGAAGAAATAGTAACATTTTAATGACTGGTTTTATTACAATATGTACACCTCCCTTCTTTTCACCCCAATTTGTAAAACGAAATGGGCATTATGTACAATTAAAATAAATAAATAAAATAAATAAATATTAGAGGACAATCTTACACAAATCGAACTAGCCCCACAGTAAGCTCAAGAAGGCTTGTGTTATGGGTACTAGACGACGATATATTTAATAGATTTAAATACTTAAATACATAGAAAACATCCAAGACCCAGAAACAAATATTCATGCTCATCACACAAATATTTGCCCTGACCGGGATTCGAACCCAGGACCGTCAGCTTCACAGGCAGGTGCACTACCCACTAGGCTAAACCGGTCGGTAATTAATACAATAATACATACTATGGAGTATAACAGATTCGAGAACAGATCTGATAAAGCCACAGGGAGGCACATTGGCAAGTATACATTTCTCATCTGCCCCAAGTCTTAAAAGGTCATGGACTTACGCCTCAGATTCGGTTGAAACCGCTCAACCAATCTCACTGGAGCGCAAACTCTTAGAGTATTCTAGTGTTCCAAACCACACGCATGGTCGTGCCGGAGGTTTTCCCCTGGATTTTCCCCAGGCTACTCTCCAACCGCGCACTCCTATCGCTTTATTGGGCCCGTCCTATAAAGCCACAGTCAGGTTCAAAAAAAAAAGAGTCATGGACTTAGCCAGTTAGTCAAGTGAAACAATAAGCAATCTTATATACTCTTTATTATCGGTGATTGTAAATTTATCAAACCACAGGCCACAAGTGCAGCATCATCTAAAGCATGTGTAAGTGTCACTTCAGATGAGCACTGCACACCTAAGTCAGTTTTTGCTTCCTAGGAAGTATCGAGTGTCAATTCTCCATTGAGAAGATCGATGTTTCACATAAATGTGTCCTGAATATTGAAAAGTGGAGCTTGAGTTTTGCATTGGTTAGTTGTCACTTTCATCGCCTTCCAAACTGCTCTTCCAACTGAAACAATACATAACAATCAGTTATATTTCGACAATACTTTGTGTTATTGAGGTAAAGTTATATGTTGTGTGTCGAGATCGTTTTTTACAGCAAATAAAAACAATACATTCACTGATCTTCATCTTCACATTATTCTTAATCAGAACAAGTAGAAATTGCATTTCAGAACATGTTTTAGTTTTTAGAATCGGACTAGCTTTTACTACTTAATGCCAAAATTTTAAATGTTTTTAACACGAATATTTAAAATTTTCAAACCGCTAACGAAAATAACAACTACAATAAGTCTCAAACTGTCACTACCGTCAGTGTCAATTATTGCCAGGTATCGTTTTTTTAAATTGCGGCCATGGATTCTTGTCATCACTACATAGTATAAAACATAGTCGCTTTCTCTGTTCCTATATCTCTATATCCCTATGTATGCTTAAATCTTTAAAACTACGCAACGGATTTTGATGCGGTTTTTTTAATAGATAGAGTGATTGAAGAGGAATGTTTATATGTACATCCATTAAATAGTGCACCCGTGCGAAGCCGGGGCGGGTCGCTAGTTGTGTATAAGACGTCATATTTTACTTACGCCCTTTTAGAATGACCTATTTTTCAAAATGCTTTTTTTGTATGAATAATTCAGTTTCGTGAAAAGGAAAAAACACGGGTTCCTTAAAATTTCACCTATTTTCTAACTAGTTCATAAAATTAAGTAGTTGAAAATATGAAATGTTGTCAATTTCTAATACATAATTGCCCTGAACCCTGCTAGGGTGTTGCATTCTTACGGCTATACAAATACAATACAGCAGAACAATACAATATAATATATCCCTTAAAATTACTTACACTCCTTTATTAGGTACTCTTCGGTTGAATAGTAATATTTTTTGATCAAATACGTCTTTAGGTGTGACTTAAGTTTAATTTATTTTCGTTTTTAAATGCTCAATTATTAATTATTTTGTAAAAAGATCACTATATGACTAGTAGTATAAACAAAATGTATTGTATTATATGAAACTTGTATAATGAAATAAAACAAAACCTATTTTCGTTATGTACGGAATTAAGAAAGATAAACTAACAAAATATTTCTACTCTCTTTTATTGTTGTCGACTCACAAAATTAGATTTAAACACAAACACCGAATGTTGTAAAGCAGAACAGCCAACAGAATCTAATAAAGTATGTAACTATCTCGAACGGAGTAACATGCTAAATTAGATGAGATCACGTTACTTTGATAAGGTACTCCAGCGAGATTGAGTGTAATCTACCACAAAGGTTCTACGACGGGATGTCTCAAGTTATAACCTTGTTACCGTAAGCAGGATCCTAGGTGACTGTCGTCTTATGAGGATGTTACACGCTTAATGACTAACCTGATTCGATAGTTAGCTGTTTATCTTGCTGAGTATATGCTTAGGAGTTCAAAGAGATTATTTTAGGTGGGTAATGGATTAAGTGGTTTGCTAGGTTGACAATTAAAACAATTATATACAAGTACGAAACTTGCTTGCGTTTTTATCTTGACACTTAAAGACCTGTGCCTTTACCATGAGTTTTCATAACCGTACTCGCTAGCGATTGCGTAAAAAATTGTGTGGGCAAAAGTACAGCGCCTCTGGCGGTTACGCAATAGAACTAAGAATTGGCATACTAAATCGTTTCTAGGCAGTCGCTAGCGAGTACGGTCATGCAAACTCATGGTAAACGCACTTATATATCTTTAACAAACCTGGATTATAATTAGTTTATTAGTTTAATTTTTGACATGTAACAATACATTTAATTAATTATTATTTTTAATTGATATAGATTTTGACTTTTAAAAGTGCCCTTGAGGCCTATTTGCAGACCTGGAACTTTATGAACAGATAAATCAAATATAAATACAACAAACGGCAATAAATTCATTTTATAATGGGTCTGCGTCCGGATTGGATGGCCTGCGACCGCAACACCTTAAGCAGCTCTCTAGTCCATCTGCTGGTAATAACGGACCGCGACTCTTAGAGTCCATAACAAATTTGTGCAACTTCTTGTTTAAAGGTATGCTTAATCTACAAGTAAGGCCATACCTGTACGGTGCGTCGTTGTGTGCCCTTTCGAAGAAGGATGGTGGGTTGAGGCCGATTGCTGTGGGCAGTGTACTTCGGCGTCTTACTGCCAAGCTTGGCTGTTACGCTGTCAGGGATGCTATGGCAGATTATTTGCAGCCAAAGCAGGTAGGTTTTGGAACACCTAGAGGTTGTGAGGCAGCTATACATGCCACTCGCTCTTTTATCACAAGCCATGATAATACTAATAGTGCCGTCATCAAGATCGACTTAAGAAACGCATTTAACTGCGTAGAGAGAGACATTATATTGAAGGAGGTCTTGGACCTTGTACCGTCGCTCTACCCGTTTATGTATCAATGTTACTCGAACGACACTAATCTTTATCTTAAAGAAAAAATGATACTATCGCAAGTTGGCGCGCAGCAGGGCGATCCTCTGGGTCCTCTGATATTTAGTTTAGCGATACATAGGGTCATCACCACATTAAAATCACCGCTAAATGTGTGGTATCTTGATGATGGAACTATTGGTGGGCCTCCGGAAACAATAATCGAGGACTTAAATGAACTAATGCCTGCTTTAAGGAAACTTGGCCTGGAAGTCAACCCTACGAAATGCGAGCTCTTCTCATGCGGGGCAGTGACTGAATCTTCGTTGTTGGCCCTAGAAACGACTTTGCCGGGTATAAAGAGGGTAGATAAGACCGAATTCTGTTTACTAGGAGCGCCCATCTTTCCCGACGGAGTCAGTGCTGCTCTACAAGCTAAAAAAGATGCTCTCATATCAGTTCGGGATCATCTAAAGAATCTATCATCCCATGTTTCTTTGACTTTGCTTCGTAATTGCTTTGCTACACCTCGAATGACTTACATTCTCAGAACTTCGCCGTCGTGGCTTTTTGTCAACGAAGTAAGGGATATAGATCGAGAGCTAAAGTTTACCTTGCAAACTGTTTTAAATGTTGACTTAAGCGAATCACAATGGTTGCAGGCCAGTCTTCCCATTCGTTACGGCGGCTTAGGTATTCGTCGTGTTGAGGACTTGGGACCGATCGCCTTTCTAGCTTCTTCTTATGGAGCCTTGGATCTTGTCACTCGCATTCTTTCTATAAATGGTGGCAATTTCCAGGTTCCATTAGTTTCTGAGGCTTTAGCGAGATGGTCGGTCACTCTCCCCGACGATTTGCGACCTGAAAATCCTGGGGCCCAAAAACAGTGGGATGACCTTTGGTGCAAGCGGGTGTATGATTCGCTGTTGTTTGATGCCTCGGGAGTTGATGTGGCACGCCTTAAGGCCCTTGCACAGCCAGAATCAGGGGCTTGGCTTCATGCACTACCATCACCTCAACTGGGTACCTTACTAGACGACGACTCGGTTAGAGTAGCAGTGGCTCTTCGGTTAGGTGCCAAGGTGTGTGAGCCCCACCGCTGCAGTTGCGGGGCCATGGTAGCGGAAAATGGGCACCATGGTCTAAGCTGCCAGAGGTGCGCTGGGCGGTTCCCGAGACACCACTCCATTAATGAAATCATACGGCGCGCCATGGTCTCAGCGAACGTTCCATGCGTGTTGGAGCCACCCGGGCTGAGTCGGTCTGACGGTAAAAGGCCGGACGGACTCACGTTGATTCCATGGCGGAGGGGGCGTTGCCTTTTGTGGGATGCCACGTGCGTTAGCACCTTTGCTGCATCCCACTTGAGGCAAACCACACAAGGTGCAGGCTTGGCGGCAGAGTCAGCCGCAAAGCAAAAACACACGAAATACTCCGCCCTGGAATCAACGTACGACTTTGTTCCGGTAGCAGTGGAGACGGCAGGACCATGGGGCTCGGAGGCCCGCCGCCTGTTTAGAGAGCTAGGCCGGCGGTTACGGGAGAGGGGCAACGATCCCCGCTGCGAGTCGTATCTGGTGCAACAGGTATCCATAGCGGTGCAGAGAGGAAATGCCGCGAGCATTATGGGTACCTTTGCGCCAGGTACGATGCGGGGTGGGTTCTAGATAATGCATTTATATCTTGTATTTTAATTTAGATTATTGAAAATATTTATCCGTTATTTATTTTAACCTATGTACCTACGTTTACACATAATAATAAATTATCTATTAGTATTTTTGGTACATGAAGGCTAATACAACAAATAAATAAAAATTAAAAGAAAAATACGACCGCTTTAGCCTAGTTGGTAGTGACACTGCCTACGAAGCTGGTGTAGTCTTGGATGTATTTAAGTATCTATTTATTTATCTATATAAGTATGTATATCGTCACTTGGTACCCATAGTACAAGCTTTTCTTAGTTTGGGACTAGGTTGATTTGTGTAAGATTGTCCTAAAAATTTTTTTCTTGTATAAACATCATGTATGTAGTCCATACAACTCGATTCCCACCGGCTTGCCTAATTTTCAGCCACCATATACGGCCCATGAAGAATAAGAAGGGCAAATTATTTCCGGCTTCCCTGAAAAAAATTTTGACGCGCCGTCACTGATAGTCAGCCACATAGTCTAAAGGAGTTAAGTCTTAAGTGTGTCATGAGAGAGGCATATAGTGATCTTTAAGCTGTTTTTTGAAGACAGCAAGAGATTCAGCACGCCTCGAATCAGGAAATAAGGAATTCACAGCCGAATAGCTCGGAAAGTGAAAGAAGAATGATGAATGGTGATATGATGCGACTCCTCTGGTGTTGCTGGTATTTATGGGCGACGGTAATTGCTTACCATCAGGCGATCCGTCTGCTCGTTTGCCCCCTATAACATAAAAAAATGATAGGTTGATGAGGTAATCTAACGCTCATATTTCCAAATTCAATATACGAAGCGTTTTCAAAAATGTTCTTCTTCAGCAAGCAAAATATAACTCATAAAAGCGGTTGGAGCCGTGAGTAAATTTTATGTTAGATGATTCTTTGCAAAGCAATCTCGTGGAGTTTACAGACTCCCTTAAAAGCTGTTAGCTCAACTTCGTAAGATTAAAACAAATCTAGACTAATAGAAAGTTGAAATTGCTTGATGTCACAAACGAGTTGTTTTGTTAATGTTATCGCATTGTTCAGATGGATTATCCTTAAGTTTAAAGACTGATTATCACGTTTAGTCTAAATTTAGTATTGTTCATTAATTCTCTCCCGTCTACTGCTAAAACTTTATTAAACTAAACCTACATAATCAAACCTTAAAGTCCTTGCTTGTTAAAATTATGAAGCAGGCGCGAGTTATATTTATAGATACCCAAAAGTTATAAGATCACATGACATTTAATTTTCAGTTTAACTTATAGAATAAAGATGGGTTGGTAGTTGTAAGGTGCTACAGTAAAACAAGTACCTACTGAAGGTGTCTCATAAGTAATGATTCAGATTCAGATACTTTATTAGTAAAAATGATTTTTACAGGTCAATAAGATTACACAATTACAATTTACAAACATGTCGGTAAGAAATAAATAATAATAAATTATTAAACAGAGAAATTATAAATAAAAGAAACAATTAAAAATAGTGTGTTCAGTACAATAATTATAAGATTGTATTAACATTATCTATTGATTGTATTTCTGACGGTCGATGGGGCCAGAAACTGCTTGAGTGGCGTCCACGCACCGGAAGACGAGCTGTCGGTAGGCCTCCGACAAGGTGGAGTGATGACCTGGTGAAGGTCGCGGGAATCCGGTGGAAACGAACGGCACAGGACCGGTCTAAATGGCGAGCCTTGGGGGAGGCCTATGTTCAGCAGTGAACGTCTTTCGGCTGAAATGATGATGATGATGATGATTAACATTATTGGCAGCGAAAAAACACTTTGTCAACTAGATCCCCGTAGAAACTCGTCAATGCTGTAACATGGTTGCTGTACGAGAAACACTTTAAATTTTTTGTTGAAAACAATGTCACTCTTGATCGACTTTATTTCTAATGGGATCTTATTATAGATCTAGTGTCGGGTTTCGTAACTAAAAAATTACTACACCACTATTTATGCATGTCGTAACCTGTTAAGACAATTCTCTAGTTCTGTAAAGAATGCAATTATTGTACTTTACTTTAGTCATACTGTCTTTGCTGATTGATGGCGTAACACGTTTTGATAATAAAAAGTATAGAAGGCGAAATTCGTGTATTGTTGAGACATTATTGGAAACAAAAATTTAAAGCAGCGGCGGCAGCAAGAAAATCATGTTAAGTTGAAGGGGGAGACGTGTTAAATGAACGGATGGCACAGCGTTGGTTTAATCGTTTTAATATTGAGGCTACAAAGCAAGCCGTTGAAAACCAACCCGGTACCAGCCCTCGTCGATTATCGTTCTCGTTTAGACCTTCAAAAGACACTATACATCGCCACTTAAAATCATTAGATACGACCTATAAAAGTTGTCGAACCGACATTATTTATGAGACATCCCATTATTTTAGGAAGATCCGAACCAAATTATCCGTCTCTCTCTCTGGCTACTCTAGATGTGTTTGCACAACTCAGGAGCTTACCGCTTAGACCCAGCCCCGGTGTGGGGGGAACCTGGGACCCATCGATAGGGGGCCCGGCGTGCCCACCTGGACAAGCCTTTGGGTATTGCCCACACAATCTCTACCCAAGAAATATCCCATAAATAAATAAATATTAGAGGACAATCTTACACAAATCGAACTAGCCCCACAGTAAGCTCAAGAAGGCTTATGTTATGGGTACTAGACGATATATTTAATAGATATAAATACTTAAATGGGTGGATCAACTATTCTTTGTTGCTAGTTACCATGGTTACGTCTCCTGAGTCACCCTTTAAAACCGTGTTTTTATAGGGTTTAAATCAATCAAACATGAGTTTTAGCGGTGAGCATAAATCCATTTGGACATGGGTCATCTCTTGAGCATGCTTGAAGTCCATATTATAAACATTTCTCTAAGAAACTCGGCTACTGTTGTCTCCTCGCTGACGGGACAGAATAACAACAAGAAAAAGTTGATTGACCCAAATACATAGAAAACATCCAAGACTCAAAAACAAATATTCATGCTCATCATACAAATATTTGCGCTGACCGGGATTCTAACCCAGGACCGTCAGCTTCACAGGCAGGTGCACTACCCACTAGGCTAAACCGGTCGTCATATATCATATCAATGCATGAATTAAAACTTGTTTTAGTCACGCCATTGGTGTCGCCTGTTCATAACAAACCTATACGACCATAATCATGATGTGAAAACCAAAAGGTCACAATATCTTACATTCACCTTTGATACATTTCCTTCACACATATCAATCAATCAATCAAATCAATCAAACATTTATTCTGCAAATAGGCCACAAGGGCACTTTTACATGTCAAAATATTAATTTACAATTTAAGAAAGTCTGACTATAATAAGTAATACATTTTTCATGTCAAAATATTAATTTATAGTTCAAGAAGGAATAATAATTTCCGGTTTACAATTATAACAAAATTAATGTCATACAGTGAAGATAAACTTGCAAAGTTATCTATTACAAATATTACAACATCAGTAAAGTTAGAGATGTATAAGGTCTCAAGATTAAACAAGGAGTATAATGAAATTAATATAATATCCCAGAGATGTACATGGTCTCTGAGCGTCAAAATTAAAATTAATTTAATATTTTTAGAACTGTATATGGTCTCTAAGTCACTGATAATAAAAACGAATCCACAACAGGATGATGTCTCTCGTCAATCCCCTATAAAAAGACACTAGTATTAACGTAGTCACTATGTCCTAGCAAGCATGAACAGACCGGACTCCACAAACAGCACCCGATCACGAGTATGACGCGTATCTCAGCCATGAAATCCCGCATACGTAGTTAAGCTCTAAAAAGCCGGGATTCCGAAATCAATTGGCCACTCTTTTTTCAAAATTGGACAGAACGGCTGTATTCGGCCGCTTCACTATATTTTATCCTTAATATCGAATCTCAATCCGCCCTGATTGCAGACTAGCAGTTTTGAAACGCCTCGAAATGACGCTGGATATTCCCGCTTTGAAATCGAGCGAAAGCAATTTCTTCTGCATTTTTTGTTGGAATCGAAAAAATGAAGTGAGCACTGAGTATTATAAGAGACGCGTTGCAAATGTTTGTATTCAGGTTTTAACAGGCCCTAGTTTTGCAAATTCGCTCTTTTACTTTTTACCTGGTTTCCTTAATGATAGCACTTACAATATAAAATGTAATTGGGTTGCTTTTTTAAATATCCAATTCCCAAAAGAATTTCAATACAATTCAAAAATCCAATTCCAATCCATTTTCTAAAAAAACCGGCCAAGTGCGTGTCGGGCCACGTACAGTGTAGGGTTCCGTAGTTGCCCGTCCATCACGTCACCGGCCATATGCGGAATTACGGACCCGTAGAAGGGTTTTTACTGATCTTAGATCTAGATGTTGTGTTGTATACATATTTTTCCTTCATTCTAAATTTGGGTATGGGATGGGGCATCGTAACTGACGATTCTCAATATGATTTGAGACGTTAGTGCCGTTAATGAAGCATGAGTCTTCTGGTAGATGTCGCTGTACGCCTCCCTTAAGGCGTTTGTATAAAAATATTATGGTGGAACTGATGACTAAAAACTACCTAACTTTACGAGTACATGATAAAATATTAGTGTACCATTGCACAGTCAAGACGATGAGTCTTTGAAGACAAATCTTGCCATTAATCGCAAGCGAGAATATACTTTGATCCTTTAACACGACGAAGTTATTCCATGGCCGGCCATTTTCCTAGAATTAATATGCAATTTGCATGTTAATCGTCCATTCGACGGAAAATCGTAATTTTCGTCAAGATGAAGTTTGTAAGGTCGTAATGAAATTTCCCAACGTGCTTAATTGTTTCTAATTAACAAGTCCGAGAGAATAATTTGACTTGAGTATAGTTTTCGTTGATTGCCGTGACACTAATTGCGAGGTGCTGGAATAAAACACGCTCCAAGCTAAAGTTGGATCTTGCCAATTAAACTTAATGACGGCTAGAGGAACATATAAAATGTCAACTAACCGTTGCACTTTAGAATAAATGCTCAAGTCGAATTAGTCATTAATAATGCAATAATCAAAATATCATTAATTAAATGTAGTGTGTTGACGCTCAGAGAACATGTACATCTCTGGGATATTATATTAATTTCATTATACTTCTTGTTTAAGGAAGGTCTTGACCTTCCGGCCGCCATCGCAACTGTGTTTCACAACCAGTTGTCTACGAGGATTTTTTAGTCTTTCACGGCAACCAGTTGTGATAGAAGAATATTATTCTTCTTACGCAACATTTCTAATCTCGACACATTATTTCAAGAAATTATTATTAAAACCTCCATATTTCTTAAAAGTCGTCATCATGACATTTGAAGTTATTTTTTTTATCTAGCAGTTTGAATTAACCAAACCTAAATTACATAAAGCAGCAATGTAAGTAATGGAGCATATGTTATATAATTAGAGACCTTATACATCACTAACTTTACTGATGTTGTAATATTTGTATTAGATAACTTTGCAAGTTTATCTTCACTGTATGACATTAATTTTGTTGTAATTGTAAACTCAAAACTACTATTCTTTCTTGAACAGTAAATTAATATTTTGACATGAAAAATGTATTACTTATTATAGTCAGACTTTCTTAAATTGTAAATTAATATTTTGACATGTAGCATACACTTGTGGCCTATTTGCAGAATAAATGATTGATTTTGTAATATTTTGACATGTAAAAGTGCCTTTGTGGCCTATTTGCAGAATAAATGATTGATTTTGATTTTGTAGTGTTACATGTTAAAAATAAGACTAAGGAACTAATAACAATCCAGATTTGTAAGAGATGTATAAATAGTCTCTAGCGTCAAGATAAAAAGTAATAAGGTGCACTAATCATAATATGTGCCTTCTCGTGCCTTCATAGTAAGATGTCCGGACCACCAGTCAGGCAAAGCGAAGCTTGTTTCAGGCACAGCCTGTCTCTTTTTAAGGACTCGAAGCCGATGAAGCCTCAAGTCCCATTTGCTTCTCTTTGTGTCCTTAGCCTTTCAGCCTCGGAGGATGCTTCTGTGTAGCGCTTTATACCACGCCTTATGGCAGGAGACGAATGGACCACCCAACATAAGCCTCGACCGCCGGGTGCTTCGTAATAGGTAGCTAGTATATAACGAACAAATCATCAGTAATACCAGAGACAAGTAAATTATATAGAATTTTATAGACTATACGTTATGGAGTGCCTTTAAAATAAATAAGATGCTGTAGCTAGTTTCACTATGGAGATTTCCGGATACGAATACCGAGCGTCGAAAAATTGTATTCAACAAATTGTCAAGAGTTGAGAGAGAGGAAAAATGAACCTCCAAGTCTTTGTGTTAATGTTTCTATATACACTACGTGTACAAAATTTATAATTACAATATGCGACTGTTTGTGTTCTAAATAAATTTAAAAAAAAAGAGTTTTTCTCATTGACGACTTCAAAGTATTTTCAAAGTAATTACGTAACAAAATAATCTTCACGCAATAGTGCTTCAGCAACTTTGTCGACTATAGCGATAAAAAACCAAGGAGCCATCTCTGGTAAGTTGGCAAGTTAGATTGACTTCAGCCGCGAAGTTTTTGTTACTTTGAAATTAATCCTGTGAAGCTCTACTGTCATAAAAATCCTAAAAAGATATCTAAGAAGAAATGAGGATTCACACTTTTGAGTTTGTCTTCAGGTTTAATCGTAACGACTTTTTATTCTGAGAAATATAATTTTATATCCTGAAAAATTTCGAAAGTATAGTTAATTAAAATTCGTATTTACGTAGACCTTACTTTTATACATAGATAAAAATTTATTATAGATTTGCTAGATTTTATACATTTTGCATGATGATAACAAAAATCACCAAAAAATCACAGCGGTCTGATAGTTGGAGTGAAGCTGTAATTTTAGTATTTCTTTAATTAATCATTTGAAAACAAAAATGCAAATGCGTATATAGTAATGATTACGCAAGTTTCAGACCAATACGTGGCTCTTAAACATGAGAACAAGCCGCGACGGCCGCGCGTCTCGCACTGCGCGCTCGCGCTCGGCTCGATCGTCTGGTTGATGCGGACCTTGGAGACGCGAGTGACCCGTTTATTATATTTCAATAAATTTCCACTTTTATTAATTAAGAATCACATAATAAATAAATAAATAATGTATTTGCTGGTCAGACCGAAATAAAATCATGTAAAATGTCAAATGAGATTATACACATTTGTTTTAAAAAGGGGAAGTATATAAATTGTACCATAGTTAATCTTACTTGGTTATACATTTTTCTTTTGATTGCAGACACAAATTGTTGTAGAGACATATGGAATATATCGTTAAATTTATCATTGTAAGTTTACTTACTTTCACAACATATCACAAATCGTTACAAATCGTTTCGTTGCTAAACCGCCTCAGGGGGAGTCCCAACATTACAGACTTCTGAGTGTCATAGTTGACAGGTTTGACTGTCCAGTCTTGGAGCACTGGGTGGGTCAAATTAGGAGCTGCGCCCTATATAATTATAATTAATTTAATTTAATACTAATACGTAGGTGTAAGCTGTACTAACACGATATGGATAAACAAAGTCCGAAATAAAGATTTATTATTATTATTATTATTATAATACAAGTAGTTCCTGTTTATTTTTATTTTTTATTTGGCTGTGTTAATTGTTTTTTTTGTCTCGAATAATTTTTTCTTATTTCTTATATTTCTTATAAATATTCTCTGTTGTTCACCAGAAAATACATTGAAAACTGGACTTACGACCTGTGATTTGCCACTTGTGACTTTTACCACTAGTAAAATCTTTTTATGGGCCATTTTCACCTTCTAAAATTAAAAAATCAGTGCCCGTGGTCCGAATTCGTGTTGTTTATGTATGGATTTGCCTTGCTAGCGTCGCGTCGAATGCGTTAAAGAAAGATACCTTTCAGAAACACGTAGTAGCAAATTATTAAAGAAAATCATTTACAATTTGAAACGATTATTGACAATTCCATAGACATTTTCCTCGCATAAATGCCTAGCAGGTAAATTTACATTTCTCATTCCTTATTCCGAAGCAATATTCCGTTTGCCGTCTCGCAAATCTCCTAGCAAAAGTTGCACCTGAGATACGAAAGAATAATTTTCAGTATATCGTACCATATTAATCCAGTCATTGCGATCCTAAACTCTAAACGTAAGACGGGGTACGGTTGTAATTCCAAGAAGATGATTATTGAAATTGGAGGATTAGGATGTTAGCTTTCGCAACGCACTGTTTCTTTATTGGAATGTAGTATTTTTATCGAATAGCATAACTTGGATTCCGATGAAGCTTGAAAACCAGCGCTCAGGTGCCGGGAAATAATTGGCAGAATGACAAGCGAGTAAAATACGAGAGAGGCGGCAACAATTATTTTGCTATTTCTATATTCTTCTTGCTTCATTATTTTCTGTTTGCTGTGAACAATTAGAGTGTAAATCAGAATCAGAATCAGAATCAGAAATTATTTATTGCCACGAATTAAAGTTACAAAATAAAGCCAACAAAAATACAGCAAAAAGAAACTACAAATTAAGATATAAAATAAAATACAATAAAAAAAAATTGAGGCAATGGGTCTCGGTCTCAGCATGTGCTGGGCAAAACAAAAATGTCCAGCGCTGGTTTTCAGACCGAGCCCTAGCGTTTGTCGGTCGCAGAGACTGGAGAAAAATACAGAAAAAAAACAAATGTATGCTGTGTTATGCGTGCTCTAGGTTTGTGACAAAAAAAAATAGATAAATAAGCAGTGAATAAATATCTAAATGTACATGATGAAAAAAAAAGAAATAAATGTTCATTTTTCGTGTGTGTTTATGTATGTATGTGTATGTTTTAGTAGTATTAGTAATTAGAAACTAGATTTCATATTATGCTGCTCGTAATAATCAGGAATCCTTATCAGTTCCATTATTTAATATGATATATCTATAGTATTTGACGCAAGTCCCCAACTGGGTCAGCGTGAAGACTACTGCCCGTTCTCTCCTATCTATGATAGGACATCTGTGCCCAGCAGTGGGATGTAGGTATATATTATGTATATTTAAAACATAGTCTTCCTTATCGATTTCGATGACGGCGACTGTAACAATGGTAAACTGGTAGTGGCTGTAACAAATAGTTGTTTTGGAATCTTTTTTTTCTCATTGTAATACTCGTAGTTTATGCACCACCTACTTTTCAGCTTTATATTTAATTTCTCCACTACCCAAAGGTTGTCTGAAAGAGATCGCTTTTTAGCGATAAGACCACCTGTTGTTCTGCCTCTGTCTCCCTGTATCTTTGTTTTTTTGTTTTTATGTGCTGTTTTATTATGTGAGGTGTGCAATAAAGAGTATTTGTATTGTATTGTATTGTAAATAATGGATTTGCCCTATTGTGAGCTCTGATATTGCTGGCTATACTCTATTGCATTAGTGATAGCAGAAGCATCAGATTTGGTTGAAGCCGCTCAACCAATCTCACTGGAGCGCAAACTCTGAAAGTATTCCAGTGTTCAAACCGCCCGCGTGGTCGTATCGTAGGTTTTCCCCTCAATTTTCTCCGGTCAACTCTCCAACCGCGCACTCCTATCGCTTTATTAGGCCCGGCCTATAAAGCCACAGTAAGGTTCAGAAAAAAAAGAGTGATAGTAGAGTTGGCTAGACGTGTAAGAGGGTTAGGCGTCTCTTTTCTTAATTAGCGTTTTCGATCCTAAGGTTATAAGGCGGATTCTCTTCAAAAGATAATTCATAATTCATAATTCATTTATTGCATCATAATCATGTGGTACAAGAAGGTGTTATTACATTAGGGTTGATTCACACATGAACCCTGTTAGGGCACAGCAAATATTTCTTAAAATTAAAGTTACAACTAGGTGATGTAGACACAAACACACACATAAATTAAGTACACGCAGCCTGGGGTATAAGTATTAGAGAAGTATGGGTACTAGGTATCTTTTTATTTGGGCAGAGATTTATCATTTAGGTACTCGTCTATGGAATAGTAACTTTTTTTAAGGAGAAAATTTTTTTAGATACCGTGAAAGATGGTGATCCTCAAATCACGCGACCATACACTTAAAAGTTGACTAAAGTGCATCGTCAAACTTGAGTCCACTTGGCCCAATCAGCCCTCATGTTCAAACTTGCAAGATTGTCTACTGCGTCACAGTGATTACATTAATTATGCCCATTGAGGCCCAATCGCAATTACCGATTCGAATCCCTAGCCAGCATAGCAATTCACAGGCTTTACCGATTCACCTCACAACCACAGTAGCCAGATTGTACACTGAAAACCAGTAAGCCAGGTATCCAGTCGTCGAACCCACTAAAAACTCCACGAAGACCGCCAACCGCCCTTTCGCGGAGGGTTCCAGGACGTCATAATAATCGCACTTAAGTCCTCGCTATTAGCAGATTTTTCGGATGCTGTAGCCCACGCCACGAAGAGCACACCAGAGCACATGCAACCCCATTTCACCCTTTATTCGCCTTTTACGACGGTTGTGTGAAATCGTAGGCCTATTCTTGATCTACTACACTGCGTCCTCTTCTCAATCCTAATGTATCTTGACGCCGAGATTTGTAACAACTGTACGGAGACCCCATTTCACCCTTTATTCGCCTTTTTAGACAGGTGTGTGAAATCGTAGGCCTATTCTTGATCTACACTGCGTTGTCTTCTGAATCCTAATGTATCTTGACGCCGAGATTTGTAACAACTGTACGGAGATCCCATTTCACCCTTTATTCGCCTTTTTAGACGGGTGTGTGAAATCGTAGGCCTATTCTTGATCTACACTGCGTTGTCTTCTGAATCCTAATGTATCTTGACGCCGAGATTTGTAACAACTGTACGGAGATCCCATTTCACCCTTTATTCGCCTTTTTAGACGGGTGTGTGAAATCGTAGGCCTATTCTTGATCTACACTGCGTTGTCTTCTGAATCCTAATGTATCTTGACGCCGAGATTTGTAACAACTGTACGGAGATCCCATTTCACCCTTTATTCGCCTTTTTAGACGGGTGTGTGAAATCGTAGGCCTATTCTTGATCTACACTGCGTTGTCTTCTGAATCCTAATGTATCTTGACGCCGAGATTTGTAACAACTGTACGGAGATCCCATTTCACCCATTATTCGCCTTTTACGACGGGTGTGTGAAATTGTAGGCCTATTCTTGATCTACTACACTGCGTTCTCTTCTCAAACCTAATGTATCTTGACGCCGAGATTCTTAACAAATGTACGAAGTCGGGGTTCAGAAGTAATACTAGTTGGATTGAGGCAAAGCTGGTAAGCATGTGAATACCAGGACAGTGCACTGAGGTCTTATTCACAAAACTTACCAAGCGCATCGCCAAAAGCGAGCCAGTACACACGACCTCTGATTACGCTTAGTTGTTACCGGGCTAGATAACAAGTTATACCAGTCTAGTTTATGGATGGCTGCCAAATGTTTTGTGAAGTTGTGTGTACGTTTGGATCAGTGTAACCGATTAATCGGAAGCAAATTGACGTTGTTATCAACCAAACGATTTGCGATTAGGTACCCAAGGACTAATGGTACACCGTACCATCGATGTAGTAGATGATAATGATGATGATGATGTGATGTAGCCAGGTCTACTTGCAGATTGTCGTATGCTCGACTGTCGTGCTTCACTGAGCTGTCAATTCACTCACGGTTGTCAGTCACGCGTTTAGCTTGGGAATGGAACAGTGCCTTTACCATGAGTTTTCATGACCGTACTCGCTGGCGACTGCGTAAACGATTTAGTATGCCGACTCTTAGTTTTATTGCGTAACCGCCAGAGGCGCTGTACTTTTGCCCATACGAATTTTTAAGCAGTCACAAGCGAGTGCGCTCATGTAAACTCATGGTAAAGGCACAGCTACTCCAGCGAGCGTCCATTTCAGCTTGGGAAAAAATGCTTTCGTTTGTTGTATGCCCGGCGTTTGTCCGGCTGTTCCCATCTACAGGTTGCATTTCTCAACCGTATCTCGTGAAATTTTGTGAGCAAGTTCGATAATTATGGGTACGGAATGTTTTTGGCGATTATTTTTTGTAAATTTTTCAAACTGGCAGATACAGCGGTGTATGTTTGTCTATCTCAATATCCCACTTTCCACTCAATCCCTCAAAGGTCAGCTGGAGGAGATCCCTCACAGGGATAAGTTCGCCTTTGTACTTTAAATATTATGTGACATGTACTATTGTTTTAACCTGTTATTGTGTACAATAAAGTGATTACACACATACGTATGTCGCATTCGGCTCATATAATCTGCCGTATTACATTACGTCTAGCCGTTTTCAAAATCAGGGCCGTTTTGAAATACGGCGGTTCAACGATTAGCCGGATTGTCAATGCGAGGTCTTTTTGGGCTTTTATAAAAACCTCGAACCTATCCGCGTTGGAGTTATCATTTCAGCTCCCGTCTTAATCTTCGAGGTTATTTTTTTATAAAAGCTCAGAAAGACTTATTGGGGCAAGGCCGCCTTACTGAAGAACGTATCGCATTGACAATCCGGCTAATCGTTGAACCGTCGCAGTTCAAAACGGCCCTGTTTTTGAAAACAGCTAGCCGTAATTTAATTAATACTGTAGTATATACGATCTGAATGCGACACATACATACATGGGAGTTAATAATATATATTTTCAGTTTCCGAAATATCTATTCGTCTATATTACGGCTTCATCTACAGCTCACAGATCCATTAACATCGGTATCTCGCAACTCGGAATAAACTATCCTTCTCAATATTATGCCCATTTTGTTAGCGAATTGAGTACTTGCTAGTCTAAGTTAACATTCCAAAGTTCTACATATAAACGCTTTTGTTAACTTCAACGTATTTGAAACGTGTTTATGAGGGTGATTCTCATTGCAAAATTTTATATTTTCTAAATCTTTTTTAAATTTACCAAAAAAGTTAAATACAGTTTTACATTAATATCCGTTCGCCAAACACGCTTATTGGCGAGTAATGCGCTCATGCTCTTAACAAATTAATCTCTGTACCTTAAAATCTAAAATAAAATATGTATTTAGAGGGTATCTATTAGCAATTATTTTCAATTTAGTTTTGAAGACGTGTTTGCTACTACAAATACTACAATCATGTTCTGGAAAGATGGTATTGAAAATACGTGGTGTTAAGTAACTTCGAGTTCTTTGCCCTTACCGGGCCTGGATTGTAAACGACTCTTGAGTAATTGTTTTTGACTTTAACTATTTTAACAGCTAGGTACCCAGGTATAGGGTAAAAAATAACGAGGCTACCGTCTAACCGTCTTAATGTTGCTGGTTAGGGAGAAAGCACGACAGATCAGTGACGTTATTGACCACGAGCGTCATAGTAAATGACGGTCGTTCCAATACAAAGTGCGTTTCGCGGAAAAGAGACAGAGTATGCCCTCTCTTAAAACTTTGAAGACTTATATTATGTAATTAATTGTCCTTTTGAGTCAATTTTTACGCCATTTGATTAAGAATTGGATCCTTTTTCGAGAAAATTTGAACTTAATGTTTTTCTTATTTGGTGTCATCATCTTTATTTCGGGCCGGTAAGGACGTCAATTAACTTTAACGATGAGAATCACCCACGACTTGTGAAATTTCTAGCGAATTGTAAACTTGTAAAGGTAGCTTATCAGTACTTAAATTAGTTCACATGAGAGAACCTATAACGATGTAATTGAGTTTAACAAGCCTTACAGGTAGGTAATGTTTTGAACCAAAATTATGACAAAATTATAGATAATTCCAATAAACTGATTAAAGGATACGAAGCTTTCATTAAAGTTTTAGATAGTTACCGATTCATTCCTTGCTTTTAATGCTACTTATCATATAAAATACAGGGCAATCGCAAAAAAATAGTTTTTAGCTTAAAATATGTCCATTTGTAGAATCCTAAAATTTTAGTAGGACTCGGCAGAGAAGAGAACAAAGTTTCATTGATGTACACATTGTACATATTTTTATACTATATTTATGTATGTTTCTTTATCCTTAATTAAATGTTATTGTTGTAATTATTAGTAGGCTTCATATGTATTAACTCTGCACCACCTGCTATGAATCGTTCTGATTAGATTTCCGCTACCCTAAGGTTGTCTGGAAGAAATCGCTCTTTAGCGATAGACCGCCTGTTGCTTGCCTCTTCTCATTGTGTTTTTGTACTGTACTGTATCCTTTGATTGAGGTGTGCAATAAAGAGTATTTGTATTGTATTGTATTGTATATTTTGCAGCCAAACTGGCATATTCAGTCTTATTTCACCCGTACTAACACAAAATCCATGATATGAGATCGCTGTTGTCTTATAAATCTTTCAGAATAATACTAAACGTATGGTCACTCAAGTATAACTGTCCGGTCCAGGAATTCCATTAGAACAACGTCGTTGCTGACCAGTTCAATTAAACTTCAGCCCAAACGCTCCACAAAGTCGTACTTATTCGTATTGTGGTCCCATTTCATTACTATTTGCGGGAAATCCCCATCTGACATTGTCTACCTTTAGAGATAGGACTGAGAGAAATTCGAGATAAACGCCGATAAAATTAACGTTTGGTGAAACCAAACTTTTTTGGTTAATTAATCAACTTAAGTAGGTATTTACTTAAGTAGGTTAAGTATTATCATTGTAATAAGCATATTTTGGAGAAAATGTCTGACTGTCGAGTTTCTTTCGGCGTTTCTTCTCGGCAGTGGTCTCATGAGAAACGCTAGTAGTTTTTGACTTGTGAAAGTGCCTTTGTGGCCTACTTGCCGAATAAAGTTCATTTATTTAATTTTTTTTATTTAAAAACCTGCCAAATGCGTGTCGAACTCCGCATATTCAGAGTTCCGAACCAATCTCAAAATCTCTGAAAACATGCATTGACTTGAATACGAGTAGGTGTATTTTGACAAAGCATGTTGCGGATTATTTTTTGATATCTCTGTTGACGATGCCTGTTGCTGATTATTAACATGTATGGATTTTTGGTCGAAGTGTGTTGTGGATGCTTAATGTACATAATTTTGGACGAAACCTGCGTTGTGGATTTGGCTCTCTGATTTTTGGTTGAATAATAGAAATAATAGTTAAAATCTCAGAATTATCTTTGTTTTAATAGGAAAAACAAAACCGGTTAAGTGCGAGTCCAACTCGCGCACCGAGGGTTCCGTACACAGCTATATACCAGTCCCAACCCAATTAATTCAGAATAATCTTAACGACATGGTGTAGAAATTGAACGCCATGAGTACAGCGCCATCTATGGGCTATGGCTGTGTATGGTAGTTTTTTTATACCGTGAACCGATTTCAATTTTTTTTATAATTCCGTGGAAATTTATAGAACAAAAATACGGCAAAGGTGATTAAATTACAAACCTAGTATAGAAATGTTTGTTGATGACAAAAGAAAAAGAAAAAGATGGAGCTTTAGTTATATTTTTCCTGTAAAACATACATACATTGATATTAATGTTACGTAATAATTCCCTATTTTTTCCTTAGTAAACTTCGGAGAAAAAAGGGGTATTTATTTTTACATTTTCCCTCATAAATCGAAAATTACGCCATTTTTTTTTTTGGAATGTGTAATTTAAAGCCCTTTCATATGACATCCCATTCAACATGTTCACTAGACTTTGAAGTTTACAATCAACTTTTATTTGTAATTTTTTACAAAAATGAAAAAAACAATTTAAAAAAACATGTTCTTGATGCATTCAAGTAGTTCTTGACATGACATACATACAGACAAAGCGAAACCATAAGCGTTCCTTTTTACCATTTTGGTACGGAACCCGAATAAGGGAATATCAAATGAAAATTCCGATTATCAATGTTAGTATTTTTTGGTACAATATTGTGATAATAAACAATATCATTAAATTTCAAGTTCAATGGAAATTAAAAAAATTCTTCTTGACTTTTTGAAATTTTTTTTTTGACTTATGACAGACGACGGACGGACGCGTAAGTGACAGCAGTAGGGTTCCATTTTTATCCTCCGGGTACGGAACCCTGAAGATAAGACTAAATTAATCGGAGTGTACAGGTTTTTAAAGACTCCTATTTTGCTTTCTCCTGGAATTGCGAAAGGTAACCGTTTTTTTTTTAATTTATTTCTTACAAAAAAAGTTTACATTCGTTTACACTATAACTTCGCCAAACTGCATCACAGTTTGTTGGCGAAAGATTTACCTACGGGCAAGCTTAAAAAAATCACATCGCCACTAAAATTCATTGAAATTAACTGAAAAACTTGTGAATCCACAACCATGATCCACTCTATGTCTTGGAGTTTTTCCACCAGTAAGGAGAGGTGAAAAATTGCGCCGATGGGCGAGCAATATTACGTTACGTGCAAACAATATTAAAATTTTTCTTCGCTTAAAACTGTATTTAAGAGACTCATTTTATGTGGTTTTGTGTATGTGTGTGTTGTATGTTTTGTTGTGGTTTTTGGTGTGTGTTTTGATGTAGATGTCCAAAAATTTGGCTTTTTTGTAGCCTTAATCTGATTTAGGTCTCGTGTATCACCCAAAAAGTATTGAGTATGATGAGAGCGTCCAATAATGTATTTATAATGCACTTAGCAATATTGACCGGTGAAGAACCGATTATTCTTTGTCTTTTTATGACCCAAATTTCCACGACTCAAAGTCGCTTTCTCTGTGCCTATGTCCCTATATCCCTATATCCCTATGTATGCTTAAATCTTTAAAACTACGCAACGGATTTTGATGCGGTTTTTTTTAATAGATAGAGTGACGCAAGGGGAAGGTTTATATGTATAATAAATGCATCAGCATTGCACCCGTGCGAAGCCGGGGCGGGTCGCTAGTTTTGCATAAAATAATGTTCGTTTCTGTTCATTTTACAAGCGTTACTCTCATATGCTCTCTATTTAACCGTTGGCTCAGGATTTTGCAGTCTTTATAGGTCAACTTTTATTGCTTCATACTGGACCGCTGTTATCTGAATATCATTCAGTTTTACTGCCTGGTATTCTTGTCCTTCTGTAAGCTGTACTCATTATGTTTGTCTTAGGGTCGGTTGCGCCAACATACCATCACAGGCCAGTCATCGTCAAATATGGCGCCGGCAGCTGTCATCCCATAGAAACTTGTCAAACTTTACATACAATCAGATTTTAACGAACACCGCTTACGATTACAGACGGTTTGGTGCAATATTTTGATTTAATATAATTGTTATGTCGTATCAGGTGCCCCAGCATGTTTCTTCTTCTGTTTTCAATCAGAAGCAGTAATTATTTAATGTTAATAATAAATATTATATTAATCCAATGTAATATTTATTATTAACTCTATACAATTAGCTATATTATGAAGACACTACATTACATTTTCATTTCAAATGATGACAAAAGTATTGATAATAGCAATAAAGTTATTAAAGAATACGATGACTTAATAGAAGTTTTAGATAGTGACATAGCTATTTTTTGATTTTATTGTCAGTAGTAGGATTTAAGCGGAAAACAACCGTTTTTAGTTTGAAAATGTTCGTTTTCGAGTGATGTTTGAAACGATGTTTCTTAATGAAAAATCCAAAAAATACATTTAATATTTATGCCATTACGTCGCAATAGTCCTGTTCTAGATAGTAACACTGATAAAATGTCAAGATACGTGTAAATTCAAACAGAAATTGGCCTAAATAAATTAGCGTTTTTTCTCCTCCTAGAAAGACGAAAAATATTTTCTTTTGCGCTTAAATTTTTATTTAGAAACTATACACACGTATATCTAATAAAAATGTAATATATACCAATTAACGGTTTAAACGGAACCCCAAATTTTTAATGCAGCCTGTAGATGTACAATCCGTTTCACTAATAAACACTTTTTTTATGTTATAGGGCCTGATGGTAAGCAATTACCGTCGCCCATAAACACCTGCAACACCAGAGGAGTAACAAGTGCGTTGCCGGCCTTTCAGAAGGGAATATACAAACAAATGAATCTAATAATAAATCTTATTACAAAGGAATACAGTGCAAAAGTGTATATATATTTATGTGTATCATCAGTCTGCTCTGAGTAGGACCTAACTGGTGAGCTTATGGGAGTGGCCATGTTTCGTGATAGTTTTAAGAGAAAAATATTTTTAATCCCGGATTTAATCCTCGGGTGCTGTTTGTGGAGTCCGGTCTGTTCATGCTTGCTAGGACATAGTGACTACGTTAATACTAGTGTCTTTTTATAGGGGATTGACGAGAGACATCATCCTGTTGTGGATTCGTTTTTATTATCAGTGACTTAGAGACCATATACATCTCTAACAATATTAAATTAATTTTAATTTTGACGCTCAGAGACCATGTACATCTCTGGGATATTATATTAATTTCTTTATACTCCTTGTTTAATCTTGAGACCTTATACATCTCTAACTTTACTGATGTTGTAATATTTGTAATAGATAAGTTTGCAAGTTTATCTTCATTGTATGACATTAATTTTGTTATAATTGTAAACTCGAAATTATTATTCCTTCTTGAACTGTAAATTAATATTTTGACATGAAAAATGTATTACTTATTATAGTCAGACTTTCTTAAATTGTAAATTAATATTTTGACATGTAAAAGTGCTCTTGTGGCCTGCCTATTTGCAGAATAAATGTTTGATTTTTTTTTTGGATGCAAAATGTATTTATTCTAACAAGAAAAAGTACACGATTTTCCAAATATAAGGTAACCGTCCCAGTGCTCGACACCTTAATGCCCAATAGATAACACCTATTAAACACCTCTTTCATCATGACATAAGATTAAAAGTGTCATGCATTGGGTCAGTGTCGAGAACAGGAACGTTTACCTTATATTTACACCAAAACGAAAATGAGAAGGATTAAACCATAACAAGCGTTTAAAACCGTTCAACCCATTTCCTGTAATTTCTGTAACAAATTCATTTCCCAGCAGAACATAAATTACGTTGGAACTCGCGGGAAAATTGGCTGCCTTAGTAAAGCCCCTTATTCCGATTTATTAAAAAAAAACTAGTTTTACCTCCTAAGACGCTATTTTAGGTGACTTCGTGACTTGACTGTGCGGAGACTGTACTACACTCTTAAGTTACAGTCCCTATTCGTCCTGCGCACCGGGTAGAGTCAGTAGAACCCAGGTCGCGCCTAGCTGAGTTTCTTGCTGGACTCTTACAATACAATACAATACAAATACTCTTTATTGCACACCTCAATCAAAGGATACAGTACAGTACAAAAACACAATGAGAAGAGGCAAACAACAGGAGGTCTTATCGCTAAAGAGCGATTTCTTCCAGACAACCTTAGGGTAGCGGAAATGAAATCTAATCAGAACGATTCACAGCAGGTGGTGCAGAGTTAATACATATGAAGCCTACTAATAATTACAACAATATCATTAAATTAAGGATAATAAACATACATAAATATAGTATAAAAAATATACGTACATAAACATATACAAATATATGGTCAGCCACATAGTCTCTTCTCAGCTAGGCTAGTTTTAGTGAACCAGAGACTATTCTCCCAGTAATTAGATTCCACTCACACCTCAGATTCGGTTGAAACCGCTCAACCAATCTCACTGGAGCGCCAACTCTTAGAGTATTCCAGTTTTCCGAACCATACGCGTGGCCGTGCCGGAGGTTTTCCCCAGAATTTTCCCCAGGCTACTCTCCAACCGCGCATGCCTATCGCTTTATTGAGCCCGGCCTATAAAGCCACAGTCAGGTTGAAAAAAAAGTCTGTAAGTTGTCAGTATCCACTATCAGTCGAGTCGGTACAGCTTCTATGCTCTTCAATAAGCGCTCGTCACCCTGCGTACCGAGTGCGGTATTCGAGGATAAGGGAATGCCTCGATTCAGTCAACCAAACCCCCGTGAAAGAGACACGCTTATGTCTTTCGTGCACTACAAAACGGGATGCAACACCTCTTCGGGAATATCTTTTTCAGATAAATCTCTATAAATATCTGACTGTGTGTTTTATTAAATTTCCTCTTGACAGAGTTTAGATGAGGATACCACCATTTTAACTTAATTGTATCATTTAATAGGCTGAGTAAAAAAAGGAAAATAAAGAAGGTAATGCGGCCAGGAAAAGAGTCATTGTTGCCCTCGATTGAGGGGTCAAAGTTGTACTTTTCTTCCCTTAGTGCAGGTCAACAATTACTCTTTTCCTCCTAGAAGGTGTGAAAAGCATTATGTATCACTCAGTAGCAAAATTATTCATTTTTTAGCAGCGGACCACATAGGCAGTGTGAAAAGCAGTTTTTGTCACACGGTAGAAAAATGATTTCCGTCTTGGGCGTAACTACGCTCAAGATTCTATTTTAGAATCCCTCGCTACGCTCATGATTCTATTGTAGAATCTTTCGGTTCACTCAGGATTCAATATACCGCCCTTGCCGTAAATATAAAATTTTGCTCCCTTGTAACACAATCTACTATTAGCGGTTAATTAGGTATATTTTATTTTATTCAATTCAATGTCTTTTTTAATTTTAATTTTATAATGCTATTTATCTATGGACTTGTTCTGGAATAAATTATTTTATTATTTTCATTTAAGGTATTTTTATTTATTAACCCCCATATTCATAAACGTCTATCAAACCTATATTAGTTAACTAGCCGCTAAAGTTCGTTTGTCCTTATCTGTCACTTTGACACACGTGGTTGTGAGACAGTGACAACAGACATTTTAGTTAGCAGAGGTTTGTTAAGTTTTATGAATAAGGGGGTTTGTTTTTAGCATCTGACCTTATGGTCCTGGCTAAGACTAGCCTAAATGAATCAGGCAAGAGTTGTGGGATTCCTCCAGGCTCTTGAAAGGCCGACACTATGGATCTATTCAACCTACTATCCCACGTAAGCCATGGTTCTTTCGTTTTCGTTCAGCAAGTAAACGGGTCACCTCCACAATTTGTCGTCTTCGCTTGGGTCACGTCTGTTCGCCGGTGTTCTTGTCCAAGATTCGGGTGCGGGATAATGCATTGTGCGAGTGCGGCCTTGACGACGGCTCCCTGGATCACATTTTTTTCAGTTGCACTAGATTCGGCTACTCTTTATATGATGTTCTTCCTGAAAATATCCCACGTCCGGCCAATTTTCAATCGCTTCTCATTTCCATTGACACTCCCCTCATTGCCCTTCTCATCAAATACATTCAGGAACACAATATTAAATTATAATATAACCGTCGATGTACTTTTATTACAGTGTTAACTTATATTTCTTTTCTTCTCCATTTTTCCTCTATGTTGGCATGCCTAACCGTTTGTCACCCACTTCCCGCTCTTTTTCTTAACTGTACAAACGTCCTGTATTGTCTGTGCCGTCCTTAATATGTGTTATTATTTGTTTTAGGTTCCCAGACATATCCTTCCACAAAAATCAAAATTTTTAATATGATCATTCTCCTCTCGTGTGATATATCTGTATACGGCGACATTGGCGAAATACCCCTTGCCAAATTCAGCAAGGAGTGAAAGCCATCAACAAAAAAAAAAAAAGGGGGTTTGTTTTCTTTTATATAATTATTTTTTCCATAATAAGAGTAAAAAATAAAAGTTCTGAGTAGGATTTGATCCCGTGACATCCTGATATACGTGGTCAAACACTAGCCAACTGAGCTATGGGAGCAATCAAGCTCAGGCACGAAATTTTTCAACCAGATCCCTCTTAGTTCGCTCTGGGGAGGTGTTTTATAGATTTCGTTAGCAGACGTTACTTCTTTATCATCATTTCAGCCGAAAGACGTCCACTGCTGAACATAGGCCTCCCCCAAGGCTCGCCATTTAGACCGGTCCTGTGCCGTTCGTTTCCACCGGATTCCCGCGACCTTCACCAGGTCATCACTCCACCTTGTCGGAGACCTACCGACAGCTCGTCTTCCGGTGCGTGGACGCCACTCAAGCAGTTTCTGGCCCCATCCACCGTCAGTCCTGCGAGCAATGTGCCCTGCCCACTGCCACTTAAGTCTCTCAATTTTAAAGGCTATGTCGGTGACCCCAGTTCTGCTACGGATAGCTTCATTCCTACTTCTTTATACAAAATTGAAAATCTACGTACCGCTCCCGCCCGTGAAGCGAGGATGCTTCCTTACCTTGCATAAATATTCCTGCCTCGCATCATACTTCACGATTCCATAACTCAGAGGCAATCAGGCGTGAGAAATCGAGCTATTTCCTCTGGAGTGCATCCATTCACGGCGATCGCTCCCCCATCGCATAAACGATAACTGATTGGACGAAAAATTCAATGTGAGATGATTTTATGGCCGGGTCGTAATAGTACATACATTACTGCAAATTCCTTGATGGAAGAGATTGCCTGCCGAGGGTGTTATAGACGGCCGAGCGCAAATGCTGTATATTAATACGACGCAGACAATGCCTCTTCCGGCCGAGGTATGAATAGTGCTTTTCTCAAACAAATGTCTACGTAAGTAGGTAAGTTCTACTTTTCTGAGCATGGTTGAGAAAAGTCAATACTTATACTTATTCAAAGCTACATGCAATCGCTCTGTTAAGACACGCGACTTTCGCGGATTTGAACCGGGGTTACTTTCAAATTTAGAGGCGACTTTAAAGATCCGGTTTTTATACCATATTGTATTTAAGTACGTTTTGAATCCATCAAACTAGTTATTACGTTGCTGGATCCGTCAATCTATGCGTCCAAAGTTAAAACGGCCGTTTTAATTTTGAGCTAATAGAGAGACCAATCTAGCAACGCAAAAATTGGTTTGATGGATTCAAAAAGTACTTTAATACAAACTACAGTACATAATTATTTACGAGTGGCGCTAGTGGACCTGTTACATTTTATTACAGCGCTCTTAAAAGTCTATCATTGAACTCCATGATTGCCGCGTGATTTGTGATCAAATTGACCATTGTTGTGTGAACAATGTGAACAAATTGACCATTGTTGTGTGAACAATGTGAACAAATTGACCATTGTTGTGTGAACAATGTGAACAAATTGACCATTGTTGTGTGAACAATGTGAACAAATTGACCATTGTTGTGTGAACAATGTGAACAAATTGACCATTGTTGTGTGAACAATGTGAACAAATTGACCATTGTTGTGTGAACAATGTGAACAAATTTTTACCTCAACGTAAAAAAGTTTTTTATAGTTTCCATTTTTTATGAACACTTTGTTTTCTAATGCGATCGTTATTTGCTAGTGCACAAAGTTGACTATAGATAAGTAGGTACTAAACATTCAGAATGATTTCAAGCAGTAACTTTTTTTAATACAACGCCGATGGCAAACAAGGGTACGATCCACCTGATGGTAGACGCCCGCAACTCCAAAGGAGTCACGTGCGTGTTGCCGACCCTTTATAAGATTTGAGGATGCACTGTGTTGACAGCAGAAGGAACACATTTAGGTCCCTCGCTCTCAACACAGTGCACCCTCGGGATCTCTGGCAACCTTGCTAACCTCCAGGAATACAACACTAAATACTTGTATAGTAAATAATGTTTATTATGGCTGTGGTCTTCTGCAAGGCGGAGGTACTTCCCCAGTTGGGCTGCTACAAATTCGAGCAAGATGACATTTTGCTGTGCCCTACCTCTCGAAAGTACACATCGATATATAGGTACCTACGTACTTACTAATTTAGTTACATTCCCGTTTAAGCTCGGAAAGTCCCTTTAAAGATGATTTTTGAAGGCTCCGAAACCAAATTTCCGAAATAATATTTTTGATAGGTTATATATTTTTTGGGGGAGGCCTATGTTCAGCAGTGGACGTCTTTCGGCTGAAATGATGATGATGATGATGATATATTTTTACCTCTCTTCTTCCGGAACGGGCTTTGCCCTAAGGTTGGCTGGTATAGAATGCTTATGGCATTAAGTCCTCATTTTTTACGAAAAGTTTTACTTTTGTGCAATAAAGATTAAATAAATAAAATAGATTTACAGCTTTGCATTCGTTTGAGTTGAGATCGCTCTTTAGCGATAAGACTGCCTGTTGTTTACCTCTACTTTAAGCCTAAATGTGCTGTACTTTTTTTGAGGTGTCCAATAAAGAATATTTGTGTTGAATGTGGTTAACATCCGGCAGCCCATAAGTGTGTCTGGGTCATTTTCAGATTTAGGTTCGCGTTTTTTCGGTGGACATCTAAACTTAAGGGCCAAAAGAGCTTAATTTTGGATTGGTCTAGTAACCTGCATAAACGGTGTTTCCGTAACTATAAATTCATGCAATAAACACATAACTTACATGTACATAAGCCGTTAACTATTGACCACCGGGACAACTTTTGTTTTCACAAATTTACCATCGCAATTGTATTAGGAAATTTGGTTTCAATTAAAATACTTCCACCGCCATTTAGACCGGTCCTGTGCCGTTCGTTTCCACGGGTTCCCGCGACCTTCACCAGGTCATCAGCCTCAGGCGAGCCTTGGGGGAGGCCTATGTTCAGCAGTGGACGTCTTTCGGCTGAAATGATGATGATGATGATGATGACTTCCACCGAGTGGACAATTTTTGCTTTTACAACTGACATCGCCATTGTATTAGAAAAACTGGTTTCAATTAGATACTTAACTGCGTAAGTTTGTTGCAAACTCTACACGACGACTCAATGTTATTTTACTACCGGAATCTCGTAAAACATTTTTATCTTTCGGTATAACTTTAAAATCAAAAGTACGTCCAATCGTAAAGCATTCGAACTGATCCGTTTTACGATATTGATGACTGTCTCGCTACATCCCACTTTACAATAGAAACATTGTAAATTTAACACTTTGAATGAGAAAGCAATCTTGGAAAACAACGTAAAAATACGATTGTTTCTTAAGTGTTTAATCTTTAATGCTTCAGCATAAAATAGACGGTAAGAAGTATTTTTATGATGCAACTATAAAAATGACTTTGAGCATAAATCTGAGTGATTTTGAGTAGTAGTGAAAACAGCAAAAATACTGCAAATGGTGTTAAAGGCATTAAAATCGTAACGATTGATTTGTAAGACCCGTTAGGACGTCATCTTTTTTCCAAAAGTCAAAGTCAAAGTGTTTATTTGTAAAAACATAGGTGAAACTGTCATGACAGTGTTGGAAAAATATGTATAAATGTTACACTATGTTTTGCCCTTGAGCGTACAAAAACTTATTAGAAACTTACAACTAATTAAAAACAAGAGACAAGCAAAATTAATGAAATTTATAATCAAACAAATAATCAGTTATAGTACGTAGATTACATGTCAGAAAAACTAAAAGAACATAAGGAAAACGAAGATCTCTGCTTCAGCTTCGAAAAAAATGGTTTTTTATATCCGAATTCCGGATTTCTAGATTTCCGATTGTTTTCCTCTGCAGGTCGCATTTCTGAACCGATACGCGTGAAATTTTGTAATCGTCTTCGGTAATTATATATCATTTATTTGATGAGTTTTGTTCTAGAGTTTTGTGTAAATATCTTCAATAATAATTATTATATAATAGGTTCTACTCTCGATTCTTAACATACTGTTTTCGACTTACAACTACTACAACTATTTTAGGAGTACACATGATTCATAATACTCGTAAACGTAACTTTTTTGTACGTTATTGATTACGTGAGACCTTTTCTGTAGACCAAAAGGTTTGATTAACTGATAGTGAATACCACACACAAACTACACACGCCCTAAGTAATTATCATTAAGGATCATACTGCTAATGTATACTTTTTAGGGTTCCGTAACTCAAGAGAAAAAAACGGAACCCTTGTTGTCCGTCTGTCCGTCTGTCTGACAAGATTCTTTATGTATGGAACGTGTGGAGGGATCGAGTTGAAATTAAAATATACTCGGGTCTACAATCCCTTGAAACTGTGAAAAAATAAAACTTCTAAGTTAAAGGAAAAAAAGATACGGCCGTCTATGCCGGAAAAAACGTATATTTCGACACTCTCAAGGGAATCAAAATTTATACTGTAAGTGACTTTCCGTTGGCCAAAAACTATCAAATTTGGTAAGTACCTAATATCGCTCTATGCTACAAGTAAAGGGAAAAATCTGTAAATTTGTAATTAAATCATAAAAAAATATAGCAAGGTGCAGCGGTGCAATAGATTGACTGCGGGAACTTAAAACTAAACGAAAATGGGCCATTATACTTTTTCATGTACATAATTTTCAGACACTATTTTTTAAATGCAGATTTTGGAATACTTGGACCTCACTTCATATATTTGTATTGTTATTTAGAAAGAGGTTTAATTGCAGTATCACTTCCGATAGATTTGGTAATTAACGAACCACAGCTAATATCCATAAACCGAGTAACTCAGTGGTCCTTGGATGTCTCACCATTTGTATGAAAAAAAAATAGTTTTACCACTGTGTTACCCACCTTTTACAGCAATAAGTTAATATTTAAGTATTTTAACCTATAAAGTACTTTAATTAGGTTCAGGTACTATTTCGAAATCTTATTTTTGAACACTAATTCAATACATATCATAGTTTATTTTTACAGGACTATTGCGACTTATATCGTTTCAAACATTACTCCAAATCGACCATTTTCAAGCTAAAAACTGTGGTTTTCCACTTAAAATCTAATACACACGATAAAATCAAAAAATGGCAATGTTACTAATTAAAACTTTAATAAAATCATCGTATGCTTTAATCACTTTATTGGTATTATCATACTTTTGTCATAATTTCAAATCAGAACGTTTTAAAACTTATAAGGCCTCTTTAAGTACGTAATGAATCATTGAGGTGAGCAACGTCATGCGTATGTACCAACAAATGTGTACGGAACCCTCGTTGGGCGAGTCCGACTCGCTCTTGTCCGGTTTTTTTGATTGCGCGTTGCGTTGCATTGCAGCATGAGTGAAAAGAATCCCTTTGCAATGGCCGCGTCAAAAGATGAGGACCATTATCTTAATTAAATGAAATGAAGCATTAGTGTTAGTTGCTTGATGTTTTCAGGAGATTTTTTAATTTCGCAATGCTATATCATTTCATCTTTTGTTTTTGTGTGAAGTACTAATTAAGCCTCCATTACACTGCGTCGTTCACTTAATGCGGTCGCCGAATTCATTTTAAACTACTTAGACCAACAAACGTCCCCTTGTTCCTCGTAGATAACCAAGTTTGATAACTGGTATTATACTAGGAAAAATAATTCCTTCTACCTAACCCGGTTATCAAACGGGATTTTTTTTTTCTCGTAGAATACCCTTATTTTATTTGGTTTTCTACGAGGAAGAAAATTTTCTTCCTAGCTAACCCGGTTATCAAACGGGATTATTTTTTTCCTCGTAGAAAACTGTTTTTTTTTTTGGTTTTCTATAAGGAAGACACTTTTCTTCCTAGCTAACTCGCTTATCAAACGGGATTATTTTTTTCCTTTTCGTTTAATAACCGGGTTAGCTAGAAGGAATTATTTTTCCTAGTAGAATACCAGTTATCAAACTTGGTTATCTACGAGGAACAAGGGCAAACGTCGTCTTCACATTAGTCTGTCCGCCTACCTATAAGCGTTGGCAGCTGCCGATCGCCGAATGTGGCCGACTAGCGTGTTCTTTACACTTTTGCGGTTGCCGCATGCAGCATGCTGCGAACGACGAAGTGTAATTGCCGCTTTACACTTCATTTCTTATTTGTGTCATACCCATTACTCCATATTTGGGAAATAGTAATGTGGTCGTTCCCCACTTGCCTTCCACATCGCAGTATAGTGGGCGGTTTTTTGCGCCACTATTGTTTGGTCAGAAATCCTACCCGCTTTCTCGGCCTTCTGCCAATACTTATACAGCTGCTTCTCTGCAACAGGGGAACGCCTATTTAATGGCGGCATTTACTTTCCATGTCACAGAGTCGTCATCGGGCAAAAGTAGAAGGTCACTGTGTCGGTGCTCAAAAAAAGGATTCCGAGTTAGTCACAGTTTTTACGATAAGTAGATCATAATTTAACAAATTATCATAGTATCCGAAACTAAACAAAAATCACATTGAATAGGTTCAAGACAAATTGAAATCTTGATTTTAAATTGTTGAGGTAGAATTCGTCACATCCAAATAGTAACATGATGTACTACCGGAATGATTTTGTGACTAATCGGATTCATTAAGCCCGTTTTAAATGGTTTATTGTCTTTATCATAAACGTGTAAAACTGGTCCATAAAATGCTACAATCAATTTATTATTAATTTTATATTCGTGAACTAATTCCACAATCTGAAGTTATAATGTTGTTATTTTCTATATTTTTTAATACTTACTTATGAGGAATTGAATAAGCAAGGTTTCAAAATTGGTGTTAAAAAGAAAATCGTTCTCCGGTTCGTCACATGTACACTTTTTTAGAAAAACGCTCATAATATAAAGAATCTTTTTTTTTTTAACCTGACTGTGGCTTTATAGGCCGTGCCCAATAAAGCGATAGGAGTGCGCGGTTGGAGAGTAGCCTGGGGAAAATCCAGGGGAAAACCTCCGGCACGACCACGCGTGTGGTTTGGAACACTGGAATACTCTAAGAATTTGCGCTCCAGTGAGATTGGTTGAGCGGTTTCAACCGAATCTGAGGTGTGAGTGGAGTAAAGAATCAAACTATACCACTCATATTCCCAAATACTAAAGGGAAAAAAACACATTAAATGTGTGGGACACTCAAATTCTGCCATCTACTACTAATAAAAAGTGCCACTAGTTTAAAAGCCTTTAGTTAATGTCTTTTAGATAATACCAGTCAATCGTTAATCCACCGTCTACCGGTCCCTGGGATCCCAGCGCTCATTGTAACAAAATGCTATTGTTTATTTTTTTCGCCGGGAGACGACTGGACTGCACAGGACTTCATCTTCTTGAATAATTGGTAAAAATCGTGAGCGTGAACTGCCAAAGAGAATATTTTCGTTACTGTTTTGCCGTGCAAAAACCGGTATCATAAATTAAAAATTACGACCATAATACGCCCTCAAAGAAGCATTCCTGCGAATTCGGCTGGAAAGTTTTTTCCAGTTCATTAGGAGAATATTAATTTTAACCAACTCGCAAACATAGCCGAGAAATATACACAAATTAATACTTCAAGTGTCCGGTTCTCGGTTTCATTTTTAGGGTTCCGTACCAAAATGGTAAAAAAGGAACCCTTATGGTTTCGCTTTGTCTGTCTGTCTGTCACATCGCTAAATATCTCAAGACCTACTTATGCTATGGATTTGAAATTTGGAATATACATAGAACATAACTTTTTTTAATATTTTACTTTTATTTTCTTTAATAAATGACACAATATGTCGACTGGGGTGTGTCGAAAGCGCTTGGGTTGTACATTCTGAATCATTTTTTTATTTTATTTATATGTCAAGTCATTTTTGTTTATGAGGGAAAATGTAAAAAAAAAACACGTTCTCCTCTTATCTCCGAAGTTTACCCAGGGAAAATATGAAATATATTTTACAGGAAAAATACAACTATAGCCCTATCTAGTCTTTCTTTTTTTATCGCCAAAACATATTTATTCTAAGTTTGTAATTTAATCACCTTTGCATGTATTTTTGTTTTATAAATTCCTACGAGATTATGCTGAAAGTACCTTCTTTCAAACAAAAAAAAATTTAAATCGGTTAACGTGATAAATAATTATCCTTGAAAAACCACCATACATACTAAGTCATTCAATCGCTCAAATTTGTAACAAAAGTCGCCTATAGATGACGCTGTACCCATGGCGATCAATTTCTACACCATGTTGTTGAGATTTTCCTGTTTTAATAGGGTTGGAACCGGTACACATCTGTGTACGGAACCCACGGCACGCGAGTCCGACTCGCACTTGACCGGTTTTTTCTTAGAGTTAATTGAGACACAAAAGGCGAATTCATTCTCAAAGGAAGTTAATTAACTTTTTTTCTGTTTTGGTTTTTATCACTGACTGGAATCATTTGAGAGGACGACTGATTACAAACAGAGGATTTTAATTATGTTAGATATAAAATATCTTGTTCGCGTTTTCACAACCTTTTGTAAAAAATCAGAACTACCGGATTTCACCCAAGCTTTGGTGTATAAAGTTACTAGATTAATAGGCTAGGAACCCACCTGGGTTGGAAGGTCAGGTGGCGGACGCTTTCGTAAAACTAGTACCTACGCCAAATCTTGGAATTAGGTGACAAACCGGACCCTTTTCTAAGTTATAGAGCAATGTATGAGAAAGAACGCATGTGATAAAAACACATTTTTAAAAAGCGACCGTTTTTCGAAGCTGATATGCTCTAGACAATAATTGAGAATATGTAAAAAGTGTATAGAATCATAGTTGTAGAGAATTTTATCTGCTTGCATGTATTATAACATAGTTTCCTATGACGCATCGTTTTTGAGATCTCAAGAGAAACCCAAAAGTCTCTAAGCGTTAACATAAAAAGTAATAAGGTACACTAATCATAATAAAATATTATGAGATATATCTCTAAGCGTCAACATGAAAATAATAAAGTCTAATAAATAAATATCCTCAGAGATGTATAAGGTCTCTGAACGTCAGTCTAAAAATAAAATCAAATGAGAACAGAGCGAAGTCTCTCATCATGTCAATTTTCTGCTTTCGACCATTCCATCCACATCCCCCTTAAATGAGTCTTTTCCCGGACTATTTGGGATACTGGCAACAAGTTAGTAAAACTGTAATAGTAAAAATAAAAACTTTGACATACGTATGTCAGCTATATAGCAGCAAATTAAGAATTTTAAAAATTGCCTCCAGCGCCCTTGAAATATTACCATTATTATTGTTAATGTGAATTATTGATTTAGTCTGTATATATGCTTAGAAATAACTGTTCCGAACGTGTTTTTAAGTTCGCGCAATATTTGTAAGCGAAAATGAGTTCTCCTCGCCGAGTAAGTATAGTTTTACAATACTTGTACAAAAACGGGTTTTTTCTTTGATATTTTTCTCAGATATTAACTATACTCTTGCTGTTAGACTCTTGCTGGTATAGCTCTCTCTATCTGACTTTATAGCCGCCTCCTTGACCTCCTTATACGACACGACTAATTTTCCTTTTATTTATGTTAAGAAAAGTATTATAAATATAAAATTAATTTATAAGAGAGACGTTTTTGAAATTAGGCCGGTTTGCCCAAGATGTTTTCCTTCACTGTAAAGCTGCTTTTAAATATCAAATGATATATTGTGCATTTACTGAGAAAACCCGATTTTCAAAAAAACGTATGAGCCCTGGTATGAACCCACGACCTTTCAGATCGAAAGTCGCGTATCTTACCACTCCGCTGTGGCTTTGTCAATATGATTTATTTTTATAAAACGGCGGTGGCAAACAAGCCACCGCAGCCTATAGACGCCCGCAAATCCAAAGGAGTCACGTGCGCGTTGCCGACCCTTTATAAGATTTGAGGATGCACTGTGTTGACAGCAGAAGGAACACATTTAGGTCCCTCGCTCTCAACACAGTGCATCCTCGGGAGCTCTGGCAACCTTGCTCACCTCCAGGAACACAACACTACAAACATACTTGTATAGTAAATAATGTTATTATGGCTGTGGTGCTCTGCAAGGCGGAGGTACCTCCTCAGTTCCATTTAGCTGGTGATCCCGGCTGCTGTCTATGATAACAGTCGCTAAGCCAAGTTAGAGGCCACCGGGCGGCCAACAGCCAAGTTGCCCTCTAACTTGACAAGCCTAATCCGATTAGACCTTAAGCGGCAATTACACTTCGTCGTTCGCCTCATGCTGCATGCGGCGACCGCAAAAGTGTAAAGAACACGTTAGTCGGCCGCATTCGGCGATCGACAGCTGCCAACGCTTATAGGTAGGCGGACAGACTAATGTGAAGATGACGTTTGTTGGCCTAAGTAGTTTAAAATGAATTCGGCGACTGCATTAGGTGAACGACGCAGTGTAATTGCCGCTTTGTATTGGATTAAATTCCCCTTGAGTAGAAAGGTCAGATGGCAGCGGCTTCCATAAAAACGCCATACCTAGGACCTATGTAGCGGACCCCGGGCACCCTTCAGGATGCAAACTATACTGGGATTACGCTGGGAGAATATAAGACGGATGTATCTTAACTTTTAGCAGGTCATTCCGATGATGTCATTTCGTCATGAAGAGGATGACAAAGACGACGAGGAAGACGAAGAAGAAGAGGCTGACAGTATTGAGTGGAGGAATGTCATTTTCCTGCCCTTTCACCCGATCTTCCGTTTCGTCGTGCTGTGTGTCGTTATCATCAAGATTGTCGTGGTAAGAACTTATCATCATCAATAATATATTTTATAATGCATGTGCTCGAATCTTCGAAAGAAAATATGACGAAACTGTATACGTATTACATGGTATTACCAAATACGGGGTAAGGAAAATAATAATTATGGGAGGACATAAATTAAATCGCTTATGCTTTTCTGCAAGAACTGTGTCAACTAGATACAATGAAAATATTATATGAATCCTTACGCTATTTAGGTATTTAGTTTGGGCTAAGTTCTGTCTGTTAGACAGACCTCAACCCTATAATAAACCTTTGACATCAATGTTTTTAAAAATATTTTTTTATAGAAAAAGTGAAATATTTAATACGTTTTTTTTTTCATTCCAGAGCCCCATAGAGAGTCTTTACCCGTTCATATACTGCAGCGATATAACTGACACTGATGTATTTTTGACCATCATCAAGTATTTTTATGTGTATTTATGCGACATAACATATGTGATCGATACATTTCTTTACATTGTGCACAGGTTTGATTTGTTATATCTTCTCGTATTATAATGTTGTTTCCCATAATTTAAGCATAACAAACTTTTTGCTTTCTAATTAATCTCCCACGCGTAACGAAAAAGAGGAGTTATAAGTTTAATATGTGTATCTTTGTGTCTGTTTGTGGCTTCGGATCTCCCCAACGGATGAACCGATTGGAGTGAGTCTTGATGGCGGAGATTGTTCTTAACTATGTTTTATGCGCAGCAAATAGATGAGCGTTTTTTAACTTATAAGGGCTCGTAATACAAAATTAATTTAGTAAGGGATGGCGCATCGCAACTGACGATTTTCAATATGATTTGAGACGTTAGTGCCATTAATGAAGCCTGAGTCTACTGGTAAATGTCGTTGTATGCCTCCCTTAAGGCGTTTTTATAAATGAAGGAACAATTGAAGAATTTCGGGCCGGGTGGCAGTTGCACCTATGGCTCAGTTGGCTATAGCAACTGGCCGCGAGTGCCGGGATGTCGCAGGTTCAAATCCTGCTCGGTGCCTAATTTTTTCCTTTATTTCTATATTTCTAGTTTTTGTAGTTTACGTTAGCAGCGGTACTGCTTAATGCAAAATGAACATGATAAAAGTAAAGATAGGTCTCCCTGAATATTTTGTGTCAACATTACTTATTACGAGATTGGTAACTGTAATTTGTAACTTACTGCAGCCAACTGACTAGTGTTTTGAACCAAAGTGCAGAAGTTCTTGCCCCAACGTGCTTACGCCTGTTCTTAATATATAAGCTTCTGATTTTTTTTTAATGATTTCAGACTGGCTGACATTTCTAAACGACGGGAGCATCTACCCAAGTCGAAATTCTGTATTCTGCTTGACATTATCTCTCTCATACCGTTCTACAGATTGCTCACCTCAGAAAACTGCCTTCCGATTCAGATTTGGCCTAACGTGCTTAATATGATTGACTTTGTCATGTGAGTACGATCACACTAGTTCTTCTTACCGCTTCGGCTACACTGGGCATTGTCAGGCCTCCGTGGTGTCCAGAAACCCTATCGCGTAAAACGGGAATTACACTTCGTTCGCCGCATGCAGCATGCAGCGAACGACGAAGTGTAAAGAACACGTTAGCCGGCCGCATTCGGCGATCGACAGCTGCCAACGCTTATAGGCAGGCGGACAGACTAATGTAAAGACGACGTTTGTTGGCCTAAGTAGTTTAAAATGAATTCGGCGACCGCATTATGTGAACGAAAAAGTGTAATTGCCGCTTTAGGAACGAAAGAGCAGGACGTGCGATGCGGCTGGCGCGTGCTAGCGGGTTGCCAGGATTAGCTGTCAAACATCGATTGCGGTAGACCCCTTCGGCCGTCATCAACCATGGTCTGACAATCCGAATCGTGACACCAGTGACGTCACTGTCGAAGATACACTCACACTTACGTCCGTATACCATCGACAGGCTGATGACGTAGGTCGTGTCACCCACGCTACTAACCGATGTACCGGATTGCCATACCTGGCGCAGTATATTATTGTATCATGGTCGCAACCAGTTTCACAATCCGTTGCAGTGTGATTCTCATTCCAAAATTTAACGTTTTCTTAATTTGTCCTAACCGGGCCCGAATTGTTAACGACTCGTGAGTCATTATTTCTGACTAACTATTTTTACAGATTTCTAGGTATAGAGGAATCTGGAGTCAACAATAAGTTTAAATTGCACTCTGATTTCCTTAATTATCACTTAACGTTCGGACCGGTAAGGACATCAATTAGCTTTAACGATGAGAATCACCTGCAGTGGAAGAATTTTCTTCCTCTGTTGGCAACCAGTTGCCATAGACGAATATTTTGACATAATACGCAACCAGATGCGAAGATGTAATCAATTCATTCATGGCAAATAGGTTTCGTAAGGACAATAAGCCAGTCCTTTAAAATACAACACAACAATGTTGGCCCAAAACTGAGCCAGCTTACCCGCGTCAAGGACTTTTTTTTATACCACGTCGGCGGCAAACAAGCGTACGGCCCGCCTAATGGTAAGCGGTCACCGTAGCTTATGGACGCTTGCAACTGCTGGGGAGTCACATGCTCGTTGCCCACCCTAAACAAACAAATTGCAACTAATTCGATGTTATTTCTTTCAGAATTTACAGAATCGAAAATTATTTCTCGTTGTCGATAACACACAATTTTTGGAGTATTGTCATTGGATACACTTTAATAATTGTATTGACAACTAACTTCGTGGCATGCTTATTTGTACTTCTAACTCATGAATTGTACAAGAAGGGTACTACAAGTTTTTTCGATTGGCGAAAGAACTTAATCATAAAGGCATGTATACACTTAACATCTAATAAGCATTACAGCATTTGCCATAAACGTTATGAGCCAATTTTATATTGTTGTCGATTATTATTTTTCATACGAATTGGATGAAAATGATGAAGCAGAGCTCCTGGTTCTGGACGAAATACGTATAAAATCATAACAGTTTACCCTAAAAACATAATTTTTCTAATGGACTTTATCCTGAGATCAGGGATTGTAAAACCGGTTTTATTTAATATATGGCTGAGATACGCGTCATACTCGTGAACGGGTGCCGTTTGTGGGGTCCGGTCTGTTCATGTTTGCAAGGACTAGTAACTTCGTACTAGTGTTCAGTGGAATTGACATGATGAGAGACTTCGCTCTGTTCTCATTTGATTTTATTTTTAGACTGACGCTCAGAGACCTTATACATCTTTGAGGATATTTATTTAATAGATTTTATTATTTTCATGTTGACGTGTTATAGATATAGCTCAACATATTTTATTATGATTAGTGTACTTACTTTATTACATTTTATCTTGACGCTTAGAGACCTTATACATCTCTAACAAATCTCAATTGTTATTAGTTTCTTATTCTAATTTTTGACATGTAACACTCCATTTAATTAATGATACTTTGATTATTGTATTATTTTTATTTGATGTACCTAAATAGATTTTGACTTGTAAAAGTGCCCTTGAGGCCTGATGATGATGATGATAGAAATTGACAAACTATTATTGCTAATAAAAAAATACCTACATTCTAATTAGAGGTATTGTTGTCATTCCGCTTTTATCTATACCTCTATGTATAGACTATTTACGATATTAAATACCTGTATTCAATACCGCTATTCATTGCACTTGAAAGGTAAGCTGTCAATTAAACATTACTGCTAAAACGCGACAAATAGGTGTAAATACCTACTTTTTACAATACGTCAGTTGCAGAAACAAATAACGAGTATATTGACACTGACAGCTATTACCGGTAATCGTTTTTATGGGTAAAGTGTCAAATAGAGGTATTGTTGTCAATTAGCGATACCGCTAATATATTTGAATACCGGTTTTGATTATACCGCTAATCAGAGTTTTAGCGATATAAATAGCTATTTTCTAGGTATTAAGTTTTAAATTGTAATGTGTTGTTATTTTGGTGTGCAATAAATTTGGTTCTATTCTATTCTATTCTAAATACAATTATAACCGGTTAAACCTTATTTACAACAGGTAATAAGAATACCGGTAACGATCCCTGACTGAGTTACGAAAACCCCATAAGTTTGTCACTCAATGGCAAAAAATTGTAGCAAATCGTGCAAATATTGATCAGAAGAAGAAACTCAATTTACCCACCAGTTTTTACCGTAATCTAATATATAAAAAAAAAACTACTACTTGGGTCAATCAACTTTTCTGTTGTTATTCTGTCCATTCAGCGAGGAGACAACAGTAACCGAGTTTCTTAGAAAAATGTTTATAATATAGACTTCAAGCATGCTTGAGAGATGACCCATGTTCAAATGGACAGATACTCATCGCTAGGCCTACTAGGCCACTATTTTGCAGGCTTTTATTTAACTTGTAATGTTTGTACTATCAACATCACAGCCAACTGACCATTGGCAGACCTTATCTCGTTGCAATAATGTCTACGAATGTCTAGTTACCTGCGATACTGATAGTATATAAGTATAGTATTATACATACCTATAAATTTGGTCAAATCTTGCAACTGAATTTTCAACCAATTTATCTTCAATCAACCTAAAATTTGGCATACTTATCGTATATATATATATATTTTTTTTTTTTAAGAAGGAACGGTTGATGAATGAATTTGTACCTGGGTAGTGATTGCACCTATAGCTCAGTTGGCTAGAGCGACTGGCCACGAGTGCCGGGAGGTCGCAGGTTCGAATCCTGCTAGGTGCCTAAATTTTTCAATTTTTCCTTTATTCTAAATTTATCGTATTTAAGTTCTGGGACAATGTAATATTATTATGGTATCACCTGATGAAGACAGAAGCTGGCTAGAGGTTAATCTGGTCTTTAGGCAAGAGTAGTGTGCTTACCATCAGGTAGACCATATTTACGCGTATTTTACACAGTCCTAATAGCCGAGTATGGTGAGGTTGTATTTTACAGTACCCATAGCAAAGGTAAAAGGCCCATGGAATGATTTCGTTACTTTGTATTTTTGGTTGCAATCTTTTTGTATTTCAGATGAATGCAACGGAATTAAAACATTCAAGCTATATCAACGCGATGCTCCTGGCATCTACTTACGCTCTGAATCACTTGTCCGGAGAGACGAAGCCGAGCAACGTCGTTTTCTATTACATTATAGCTTTGATGATGATAACAACTTACGTGGTAATCACGTTTCTTGCCTATCCTAAGTCGTTTGCCGAGTCGATGTTAAAATTGCGAAGAAGCTTCGAATTTTTTCCACAAGTTCAAAGAATTGTAGCAGAAACACAAAGAAGGAGCCATACAGCTGGCGCATCCAAGGACGTCAGCAACTTTTACAATCTTATGTGGAATAAGCGTGATGGTATTACGACAACCCCAGAAATAATAGTAGAATTCCCGAGGCATTTAAGGCTCGACATCAAAATGGATCTGACATGGCCCATTTTCTACCACAGTCCAACGTTACGACGTGTTTCAATGCCATTCATGCACTGGCTCTGCGATCTAACGCACCTGGATTTCAAATTACCTAACGAGAACTTTTTTGCAAGTCCCCACTGCCGTACTCACTTGTGTTATCTCAAATCTGGAATCGTCCAGTTGATATCTGCAGAAGATGGGACTACTCCGTTACTTTCCATGACAGGCGGCACCATATTTGGTGACATTAATTTCTTTCTACCTCCGAAAACAGCATCCAAGCCTGTCATAGTCCGCTGTATGACGTACTGCGAAATATATTTCTTTACTCGGGTTGACATATTAAAAGCCTTACATAAATTCCCAGAAGACCGAAGACGTATTATGGAGCGTATTAAAAATAAAATAAAGCATGCCAGAACGCTATACACGTGTAAACAGAACGTCAGGGGCTTGGATAGGGTAGAGGACGAGGGCGTCGCCTGGATCAAACGCCGCTGGTGGGAATTGAACGAATCATATAAAAATTGGAAAAAAACACCAACAAAAACAGAAATACCTTATGAATTCCCGCCCGAAGAGTTCGTTTATCACTGTTCAAAGTATATTGGTCAACTAGTTTTATGTCCTAACGAACAGCTACAAAAACACTCCATGTTTGCTAACTGCCAATTCCCTTGGATACTTTCACCCGATTCTAATTTTAATATAATTTGGCAACGGATAGTCACTTTTACTGTAGTCCTTGTTCTAATCTTGTATCCGCCAAACCTACCTTTATCTGTGAAACCGGATTATTTTCTTTACTTTCGCGCATGGACGCAAACAGTATACATTGCTGATATTTGTCTATCCCTGATGACAGCCATAGAAGATCAAGGTCATTTGTTATCCAACTTCGCATCAGTGATGTTCAAACGCTGTAAGAGCTTGACTTTCATTCTAGATATTCTGGCCACAGTCTGTATAGAGGATTTTATCGTTCTTATTGGTAAACCTGAGCTATACTCAATTTGTCAGTTCAATAAGCTGATAAAATTTTACGTTGTGTTCTATAGATACAACACTATTAAAGATGTTAAGATCGACCCAGGTTTAATATTATACCTGGTGCCGCTGCTCAAAATTTCCTTTGTTTACGTGTCAGGTCATTTCATAATGGCACTTGCAAAACTAGAACCAAAGTTGAGTATAAGTTGTTTCTTCGGCGCAATTTGTGGGGACGAACAGACCTGTGATCTGTCGCCAACTGAAATGTTTAGCGCTGCTTTTATATGGGCATTCCGTGATTTATATGTTAAAACATGGCCTGTTACACTTGAGGAGTTGTTTGTCAAGATAATAGTAGCTTACCTTAGCTTGATAATTTCTGTATACTGCGCTGGACGTATATTGACTGTCATTTACTACAAGAACAAAGACGCTACTGACTTCTTGTTCTTTGCGATAAACTTGAGACAAAAATTCAAGCATCATTACGTTCACCCTCAGTTATGCCATCGATTAACCAAATACTTGATCTGTTATTGGAAGTACAACAAGGAATTGGAAGCAGCTGACGCGAGTTTAATCAAACACGAGCCCTACGATATATATTGGAAGGCGCACGGTGAAATTGCGGCTGAAATAATAATGATGTGCAAGGCTTTTGTAGGAGCTAATCCGGCCCTCATCAAAGAACTGGCACATACTGCTAAATTTATGATCTTACCAAAACATGCAACATTATTATTGACTGGAGTGCCTGTTAAGGATGTATGTTGGCTTGTGAAGGTAAATATTTAGTACAGTAAGGCCGGGTTTTATGAAGATCCGTTAGACCTTATGTCGGTTTGATATGTCAAAAAATGTACTGAGTTACTAAATATTGATCTGATATTTGGTCTAACGGATCTTTATAAAACCCAGCCTAAATAGACTATACTATTTAAAGCGGTATCTCAACTACCACAACCAGTCTCTTATGATCTGTTTAGACCTTATGCTAGCGTTATCCCAGTACAATTACACCCAAGGATGCCTGGGGTCCACTACCATTTTATTGTAGCGACGTGTGTACGTCAAATCGAACGTTTATATGGGTTCATTATACCGCTTTGCTATTATATCTAATGTGTTTATAAATGGAATAATAAAACATCAAAAGTAACATAATAAATAGAGATAGGCCGACTATGGATTTTGTCGTCTAGCCGACTAATGAGTGCTAAGGTGGTCGACTAGTCGCCGACTAATAACCGACTATAAATCGAGGGGTGAGTGGTCAAAACCGATAAGTCATCTAAAAGGTTTATTGAAAATAGAACTCTGCGTAATGGATGTTGAGTTCTTATTTCAAAAAACAATTATCTCGATTTATCGGGTTTGACCACTCAACCCTCGAAATGTGATCAGAGAGTTGGCTTTTCTGATTAGACAGTATATCCCTAGTGAATTATTTAATTAGTCGATGACCAAAAAAAGTTCCTATTTGTAAGATGACTGTTTGTTGTATTTAAGAGATACTTAAAAATATGAAACTTTAAATAAATATTGGTAATTTTTAGGGTTCCGTACCAAAATGATAAAAAAGGAAACCTTATGGTTTCATTTTGTCCGTCTGTCTGTCTGTCTGTCACATCGCTAAATATCTCAAGAACTACTTATTACGTCGATTTGAAATTTGGAACAGTTATAAAGAACGGTATCCTAGATGCATAGAACATGTTTTTTCTGTAAAAAATGACATAACAAATTGATCAAAATTTGTAAGTCTAGTGAATATATCAAGTGAGGTGTCATATGAAAGGACTCGAGTTGCACAGTCTGAAACAATTTAAAAAAAATACCGTCCCCCCCCCCCGTCCCCCCCGTTAATCTCCGAAATTTACCAAGGAAAAAATATGAACTATTACATAACATTGATATCAATGTATGTTTTACAGGAAAAATATAACTATAGGTCTATCTAGTTTTTCTTTTTTATCATCAAAAAACATTTCTACACTAAGTTTGCAATTTAATAACCTTTGCATGTATTGTTGTTTTATAAATTCGTACACGATTATGCAAAGTACCTTCTTTCAAATAAAGAAAGAAAAAATGCAATCGGTTCACGTGATAAAGAATTATTCTTGAAAAATCACTATACATACTAAGTTATTCAGTCGCTCAAATTTGTAACAAAATTCGCCGATATATGGCGCTGTACCCATGACGTTCAATTTCTATACCATGGTTGTTTAGATTTTCCTAAATTAATAGATTTGGAACCGGTACATATCTGAGTACGGAATCCTCGGTGCTCGAGTGGGACTCGCACTTGACCGGTTTTATTTTTTATTATTATTATTTAAATCATTAAATGCAATAGTCATTCATTTTTGGCGACTAGTCGCCCACTATAAATAGATAAAAATAAAAATAAATAAATATTTGTGGACAATCTTACACAAATCAACCTGGTTCCAAACTAAGCAAAGCTTGTACTATAGGTACTAGGCGACGATATTCATACTTATATAGATAAATATATACTTAAATACATAGAAAACATCCAAGACTCAGGAATATTCGTGTGCCGCCGAATAGTCGGCTTTCTCGACTAGTCGGTAGTCAGTACATCTCTAATAACAGATTATTTCACAAGGGTGTCATAATGAGGGAATACCAAACTGAGGCGGGAGTAGCTACAGAGCGGATTTACGGACCCGACGAGAAACTAGTTTCATGTTCAGTGTTTTTTGGAAAACCTTCCCTGGTGACATGCACTTCTCTTACGGAATGCGAAGTAAGTAGCTTTTGTTTTGCAACTGGTTACCAAGTTGTGCTAACCTTGGGACGTTAGTTGGACAAGAGTCGCATCTAACAGAACACAGCGGAGACAGTTGGAGGAGGCCTACGCCTTACGGCACACTGAATTGCGCGACATTTTGTGAAAAGGAGAAACAATATTATTTCAGTCTTTATTATCTCTTTATTTATTTTTTCGCTTAAGTTAGGTTTTTACAATATATTTATAAAAAGTAAAACATAAAAATACACTTACAAAACATAAAATCATTATAAAAACCTAACCTAGTGTGCCGCCGGCAGCGAGGCGAGCCTAAGCTACCCCGGTGTCGGGCGACAGAGAGAGGAACCGCCTGACTATCCGCGCCGTGTCCAGGAGTACCGCCTTCTGTATCTGACCCTTGACCCAGCCATCTCGCGAGAGTCTCTTGAGGTGTTGGTTGAGACTCTTCGCTATTTATTATTATTATTAATATTTCATCAAGTTGTGCACTATTTATATACTATTTATACTGTATAAGGTCATGTTATAAGTTGGTATTATGAAAAATTTTCTTCTTCAACTTTAAATTTTGTCAAGCGGTAGCGTCCGTTAACGAAATTACAATTTTCAATCAGAGAAAAATTTAAAGAATTATCGCCATAGGTGGGATTTGAACCCACTCTGGAATCGATCCAATCCACTTTTAACCAACTGAGCTACCGTGGGTGGGCTGTGGCGATATTTTTTTCCAATTTTTCAATTTGATTGGAAATTATTCTGCGTTAATTGGAACACAATTTTGGCGACTAGGTTGTCAGTCATAAATAATGTTTTCATATCTCCTGTTCGGATATTTCGATTTTCATGAGTAGATAGCCGGGTTGAAAGGCGCTTTTCCGACTCTAGGGTGGAAAGCATTTTTTTACACGACTGCCCAAAAAAGGAGTGGAATGTTTTTTAATAGTTCAATAAGCCGGTGGCGCGCCGGCTGCTGGTTGCTGCAGCGCGTGTTATTATTACTGAAACCTTAGAATATTAAAGAAAAAAGTAATACATTTGAAAGAAAGAAAGAAAGAAAGAAATATTTATTTGGTGTTAAATCATTACACAATACACAAAAATGAAATAAGATGAAATAAACACTAAATTAAACACCAAAAAGGATACCACTCAGCATATGCCAATAGCAATATATGCTAAGGCGCTGGTTTTCAGGGCACCCTAAGAGAGATACAAAGATAAACTTACTTAAAAACACATCTTAACTAAACTACCCAGCTTAACTTAATGATGGAGAAGAAGGAGAGATCGCTGGTCAATGATTTCAAGTATTTGGAAATATACAAAGATAAACTTAACTAATAACACATCTTAACTAAACTACCCAGCTTAACTTGATGGAGAAGAAGGAGAGATCGCTGGTCAATAATTTCAAATATTTGGAAATTAGCTACAGATTTGGTTAAACTTTCTTTCTCGATTAATTCCCTCATAATCGAAATGAATGGTAGAATATTATACTCGTATAGAACTCGAGTGAAAGCATCCATTCACCCTTAAACTATTGGCGCTCTCACTTGTTTAACAATCTACTATTTCGGGTGATTATGGGAGGAGAATAGACAAATACAAATATCCTATTTGTACGAAAATGTGTGCATTATTATTATTCATTTATTTTTAAAAGTGTCACATTGATACATTTATGACACTTATAAAATATCAACAAACTAGAGAGTAGAAGGAACTGAAGGAAGACGCTAACCTAGAAGTGCCTTCTTTCTGGCAGGATTTTTGTAGGTATAAATGTCTGAGGCTGTACTCCAAACTTCAAAAAGCGAACTTCGTATCGTGCCGTCCCTCTCACTCATATAGTGAAAAAAACGAGCGTGAAAGGGTCGGCACGATACGAAATTCTAAGTAGCCCCTCTGATCCCTTGTTTATCGTTTTAGATGCTTTGCATAAGTACAATAGATTTCTTTCGCATTATAAGCCGTTATCCCTCGGAAAGGTTACACATCAAATTGTGCACAGATAAATTCAAGGCTGCGTTCAATGAAATATCACGGATGCACTTGGCAACCCAAATGGTGGTAAGTACAACACTTAGCAATAAATTATAGCTGGGTACAATCAGCATCACAGATAACATTCCCTATCTCATTGCAATAAGGTACACGATTGGTCAGTTATTGTAAGTATAAGCAGGCGAATAAGTTCGCGGACTTACAGCTCGACGAACGTACGTCATCCTAAGTACGTTTACTTTAAAGCTGAAGCCGCCGAGTAAGTTCGTCCGCGATCAAATAGGCTTGAATTTTGCTCGTATTACGCCTTGGCTGATACGTCTGTCACTGCCGACCATGGTATAAAATACTGCGCCAGGTATAGTAATCCGGTACATCGGTTAGTAGTGTGGGTGACACGACCTACGTCATTAGCCTTCCATCAGCCTAGTATGCGGACGTAAGTGTGAGTGTCTCTCTCTTTTTTTTTTGAACCTGACTGTGGCTTTATAGGCCGGGCCCAATAACTTAGAGTATTCCAGTGTTCCAAACCACACGCGTGGTCGTGCCGGAGGTTTTCCCCTGGATTTTCCCCAGGTTACTCTCCAACCGCGCACTCCTATTGGGCCCAACCTATAAAGCCACAGTCAGGTTCAAAAAAAAAAGCGTGTGTCATTTCGAACGAGAAAACTCGCGTTTTATAGCCCATACATCTGTCTCGATGTTGAGCCGAGCAAGTTCGTGAAATTTAAAATGGCGATTTTATGATTCTTCCGTCTGTCACCCACACCAATCTTTGCCCAGGCGCCATCAGTTCAGAGCGAATCAAGTAGCTCGCAAATATTTCTGAACAACTCTATTGTCACGGTGTTAGAATCCGTGTTTAGATAATTTTGAACACTCTGCAGAGTGCAGATCTACAGATATATAATAAATCACTTCTCCACAATTAAATAATTAATTAAAGAGCATGAATTTATTAATTAATCAACTAATGTACTATTAATCCAAAAATGAAATCCGCAACAAGCTTCGTCAAATTAACTTAACATAAAGGACCGCGCCGGATCGTAGATGGCTCGAAAGTTCCCATAACCCCGGCGGCGTTGCCACGCTGAATGGCCAAAGAGATCTGTTGAGTCAAGAACGATCCAAACCGAGGATCGCAACCCCTCTCCCTCAGCCGTCGACCCAAATCCCTGACAATTAAATATAAATAAAAGAAGTATTTAAAAATGTTTCATGCATACATTCAGGATAAATGGAATGAAATTGGAATACCTTCTAAGGCGAAAGAAAAATTTCTGACAGAACACGGCGAAATACCAATGCCTAACTGGAGATACCCTGGATCTAAGTAAGTCGTTATTAGAGTTTATGTCTCACCTGGCCATAAAGTGGCAATTACCGCATGCTCCGCGCGCGGAAAATCCCACTTCCTGGCCAGGGGGTGACACAAAATTCTGAACTTACCTCGGGCGGTAATTAAGAAAGCCTTTGATCGCATAATTATCGCCCTTGCCTTCGGCTCGGGCGTCAAATACCTGCGATCTGAGACATTCTTTGTTTCACCGCCCTTGGTAAGTAATGTACTATTTATTAATTGTTTTAAGATCACACGGCCATAATGTGGCAGTTACCGGCCACTTCGCAAACGAAAAATTGCATTTCGTGGACAAAGGGAAAAGTAACATTTTGTACAGTTTAATTATGTAATAGTGTTGAGATATGCAATACATTGTCTATGTGTTCGTGTCACTACAACAACTGTAGCTAACCCGCACTCATGAGATAAAAATACTGTACCTACTGCGGTGGTAATAAAGAAAGCCTCGGATCACATATTTATGGCCCTTGCCTTCGGCTCGGGTATTAAATATTTCCGATCTGAGACGCTGATTTGTTATGTTCCTTTATTATGTCTTTCTGCTGATAATAAATGTTCAATAAGAAATTTAAAAATAACTGTGTTTCAGGTTTATGCAGTATTGGATGGCGATACGGGCTATTTTCGTTGCGGCAGACATCATGGCTGCTACACTGCAGGGTAAATAGGCATATTCACACACTGATTTTACAGAACAGTTTTGCCGAGCGTTAAGGTACAATTGAGGTCATAAATATGTACACAGATTTGAACCCTATCAATGGAATAAGGTGAAAAAAATTATACATATTGGTGGACTTCATACTGAAGCTCATGGATTGTAGCTGCTCAATTGACCGAGTTTAACGAAGGTCTCCGTTTCATCTTCGATGGCTTTCGTGTATCAGGATCTATCAGGCAGTTCTTCTCCACAGGTCGAATATATCAAACGTTTCTCGTAAAATTGAGCAGGTTCGATAATTATAATTATATAATTTTTTTGGAGTGAATTTGTATCCATTGCACAATTACGGGTCCATTCTTACACATGCAAGAGTTCTACCTAATTCTGATGAAATAGTGCAAACATGCTGTTTAGTAATTTCAAGAATATGCTGTCCCTTTTGGTTTAGTGGTTCGTCATTCGTATTTATTTGCTTTAGTAGCTTTTCTCAACTCATTCAACAACATTAAAAGTAGATTGTGTCTCAAGGGAGCAAAATGATATATTTACGGCTAGGGCGGTTTATTGAATTCTGAGTGAAGCGAAAGATTCTACAATAGAATCCTGAGCGTAGCGAGGGATTCTAAAGTAGCTTTCTAAAGTATTCTAAATTAGCTTTTAAAATATTGTTTACTATGATTAAACAGCGCCCTTTTTTAACCTAATTTCTATTGTTAATTTACACAGGTGGGTGCCTCGCCGGACATCGACGAGTACTGATTATGATCAATGCATTCTGCGACTGCTTTACTTTGTGCGACGTTTTCGTGAAATCATGCGTAAGTATAAGGATTTCATTTCATCATGTATCTAATAATGTGTTTAAACGATCAATTATTGCACTTATACTTGGGTCAATCAACTTTTTCTTGTTGTTATTCTGTCCCGTCAGCGAGGAGACAAAAGTAACCGAGATTCTTAGAAAAATGTTTATAAAAAGGACTTCTAGTATGCTCAAGAGATGACCCATTTCCAAATGGATTTATACTCATCGCTAAAACTCATGTTTGGTAGATTTAAACCCTATAAAATCTCATTTTAGACTCAGGAGATGTAACCATGGTAACGAGCAGCAAAGAATAGTTGATCCACTCATTTATTTATACCACTTAACGATTTCGATGAAATTTGCTATGGGCAGAGGGCTTACTGCGAACTTCGAAATCCGAACTGCGGATCGTGCCATCTCTTTCAATTTCGTGTTACACACCATATGAGTGAAAGGGACGGCACGATACGAAGTTCGGAGCAGGCCCTCTGGGGCGACTTACCGCGTGATGTCATCGCGCCGCTACAAGTATGTATGGCGCGTTAAAAAAAAAGATTTTTTTTTTAATGATATGATTCAATGGATGATGTACCAGATTACCATACCCGGCTTTGTATATTAATACAGAGCCAGGTATGGCAATCCGGTACATCAGAGTAATAGTGTGTGTGACAGCTACGGCATCAGCCTATCGATGGTATGCGGACGTAAGTGTGTGTCGATCGTCGACAGTGAGAGCTGAGGGGCTACCGCGAACTGAAAACGAACGAAGTTCGAATATCTCTCTCTCTGTCGCACTTGCTAATTCGTGCGGCAGAGAGGGAGATATTCGAACTTCGTTCGTTTTCAGTTCGCGGTAGCCCCTCTGGGTCGTTTTGACTTTTCAGTGAAACGAAACATAACCGTTTTTTTATCACATAACTTTTTTGAGAAGCGTTTCAAAAGTAACTGGTTTCTCCGTGCATCGCCGGTCGCCGAACGTAATGAAATGCAACGAAACTACTAGTACAAACAAACGAAACGACTGCGTACGTTTCTCCGTGTGTTACGTTTTTCGTTTTGCCAGTTTCGTTTCGTTGTAAGCGTTTCGAAACGAATACATACGTGAGTATGGTTTTGCATTTATACTTACGTTTTGCAATCCGTTATCGAGCTGCGTTTTCACGTTTTGCGTTGCAATTGTAGAATCATTATGTGTCGCCTCCTTGTCATCGTTTTTATAGAAACAGTTTTAAGTTCTAGCAAGAAACTGTTTCTCCGTTATTGTAAACTGTTTTTCGAAACGCTTACGGAAAATAACGCCCAGCTCTAATTGTCAGACCTTGATTTCTTAGACCACGGTGTGGTCACGTCATTGCGTTTGCGGTGCGTCAGCGTATTTTAAGCACGAGTGTCGCCCATTCTTTACTCACATTATTCTTCTTTCTTTCAGCACGCTTACTACGATAAAAGAGGTGTCCTGATATACTCAAAGTTAAAATGCTTGGCCCATTACTGTTCACGTGGCTTTATACTGGATGTGATCTGTTTGATGCCGTGGGACATGTTGCCAGAACTATTTCCTTTGCTGGTTGCAAAAGATGTAGCATTGCTCCTTCACGCCTGGAGTAAATATGCACGTGTCCATCTGTTTTTGGGGTATTTTGACTATATCGCTGATACTCCTGTGGCTCCTGTCACTCTGCTGATGGTACGTATTCGAACGGTTTAAAAAACTGTTCAGTTAGCATCAGAAAGCACACGGGCTCTGTCTGGGATGTCATAGAATAAGTCTGTGTAGATCATTCTGAGCGTATTATTTTGCTCAGCTATGTCTGCAGACTGTACATTAACTCTCCTTTAAAAAAAAACTTTTTTTTGGTTTTTCTTACTCGGGATACTGAGGATTTGTATACAAATAAAAAAGCCATACAAAAATGTGACGATCTGGAATAACCATACAAAAATGTGACGATCTGGAATAACCATACAAAAATGTGACGATCTGGAATGGAATATTTGGGACACTTTTTAGGGTTCCGTACCTTCTTAGATCCTTCTATCTAAACTGAACCCTATTGTTGTCACTCACGCGTCCGTCCGTTCGTCCGTATGTCCGTCCGTCGTCTGTCACACAGAGGGCCTACGCCGAACTTCGAAATCCGAACTTCGTTTCGTGCCGTTGTTTATAAATGACGAAAAAAGAAACTAAAAGTAATAAAAATTTACATAATTATAAGTATTCAAAGTTTTAAGAGGGGGTATACTCTGTCCCTTTTCCGCAAAACGCACCTTTGTATCGTAACGATCGTTATTACCGGCACTCGTGGTCAATGACGTCACTGATCTGTGGCGCTTTCTCTCTATCCAGCAATATTGGTGTTGAAAGCGAGGAACCTAAATTTGTCCCTTCTGCTGTCAACACAATGCATCCTCAAATTTTATAAAGGGTCGGCAACGCGTACGCGACTCCGTTGGAGTTGCGGGCGCCTATAGGCTGCGGTGGCCGCTTACCATCAGGTGGACCGTACGCTTGTTTGCCGCCGCCTTTGTATAAAAAAAAAACGGTTGTAACTCCGTTATTTTTTGAGATATTTGAATAGAATTTTCACCCTTTGGCATAATTATCAATACAATACAATACAAATAAAATAATAATTAAATTATAATAATTATTCTAATGTAAATGACCATGTAAGCTTGAAATCTTATCATGTGTGCAAATTTATAATGTAATACCTTATCATGAAATAAATTATCTAAATCTAAATCTATATTAATACAAATATTCTTTATTGCTCACCAAACGAAGTACATTCAAAGAACAACAGAAATTAAAATACATGTAACAGTGGTAGACAACAGGCGGTCTTATCGCTAACAAGCGATCTCTTCCAGACAACCTTATATTTTTTGCCTTGTTTTTTTTAATACCACGTCGATGGCAAACAAGCGTACGGCCCGTCTGTTTCTTTTGGAGTAGTAAAATATTGAGTCAAAACATCCCTACTCATACTCATACTCATACTCTTTATTGATAATATTGTGAAATATTACATGTCACATTACAATTTTGCACAATATATATATAAGATGGTTTTCTACTCGCAGTGATTTAGACGGCACAGTTAATCAAAACACAACTGAGTTTCTCTGTAAGAAAAGATTTATTGTATTATTTTACATGTAAGATTCAGATAAACAATATGCACTAAGTAGTAACAAAAGCAAACTTTACCTGTAAGAAAAGAAACGACATTTAATGTTCTTAATCACAATGTCGATTTCTAAATCACAATTAGCTTATTATTCTATCAACAAATATTAATCTTCAATAAATTGCTTTCTCATCTCATGAAGGCATTTACATTGACAGCCCAACTTATAGGTTATGAAATAGATAACATAGGTATGGTGCGTAAGTCGCGTTCTGTCACGATGACACTTAATACGCGGGAATATTTAAGATGAAGAAAAGTATAGTTTCCTTTACATATTGTAACATTATCTTAGTACAATCATTATTAGATAAAGTGTGAACAAATTGTTGTTAATTATTATAAATGTCAGTGAATAGCCATTATTAATTAATTTATACATGCTATGCTTGTTACAGATAATTAAATGGCAGTTGTTCACGATATTGCTCCTGTACAGTGCAAGTCAGTACTTAATTGTGGAGTGCGTTAAATTAACATGGGACGAGAGATTCGAATTGATCGGAGTGGAGAAGCGAGGCCGATGTTGGCTGCCGAAATTCTTTAAATTCTATCAGTCACCTACACAGAGGCAAATTGATATTGTAAGTGTCATAAAGGCACGTTAGGCCGTTGGGAGCAGTGTTGCCAGGGCGGTTGGGACGAATATTACGTTTCGTTTCTTAAAAAGTTACATTTTTGATGCAAAAGTTACATTATTTTTTATTTTCGTAAATACTTATCAAAATGTTTGATTTTAAGAAATGAGTAGCCACATGCAGCTTTAATACGGCGAGGTTGGCGACATAATTATGCCAGGCTGATGGGCAGTCATACATAGTTGCAACAGACGGACAGACAAAGTCGTAACTTGTAGGTTCTCTTGTTACCGTTTCTGTATGGAAGCCTATAAATTGTCTCATTTGGTCCCGATTAGATACGTTTGACCTTTCTTTTTAAATAGTTTCATTATTCACAAAAGTTACGAAAATTTCATTTACAACAGAAGTTACTTACATGGTACGCGAGCCGGTCAAAAGTTACGAAAAATGTAAGAAATGTAACCATCTGGCAACACTGGTTGGGAGGCACGTTAAGCCGTTGATCCTAGCTGCTTTCTACTATAGTAGTCGCTAAGCCGAGTTAAGAGGCGGGTGACTTGAGAACTTCTAAGGCTCGGTTTTATAAAGATCCGTTAGACCTTATGGCGGTTTGTTATGTCAAAAAATGTACGGAGTTACTGAATTTTGATCTGCGGGGTAATCACGTAATTTTTGTACTACCGTTAGGTAGATTTTAATGATTATTCTAATTGTCAGCTCATACATTTATACTTCAAAATTGACAGTAAACGTGATTCGCCTGCTGGTCTAACGGATCTTTATAAAACCCGGCCTAAGAATCAAGTACTCAAGTCAACAATAGATACAAAAATTATAAGTAAAGCAGTCTTTAAAAAGAGATAATAAAATACATTATTAGAATTATACAGTAGCAAAAATATTTAAAGTTCCCAACGTCTTGTAACTTGCATGCCCTCGTAAATTCATTAGTACCTAATAAAATAGAATAAGATAACTCACATTTGTAAACAACAATTACCTTATGTTAAAAAGTAAACTGAGCGCGACGCGCCAACAAACTGTTCGCTACAGTTTGGCGCATTTTGTGAACTGTATTATGTAATTGTTTTTATCTGAATAAACGATTTCTATCTATCTATCTATACCTAAAGCGGCAATTACACTTCGTCGTTCACCTAATGCGGTCGCCGAATTCATTTTAAACTACTTAGGCCAACAAACGTCGTCTTTACATTAGTCTGTCCGCCTACCTATAAGCTTTGGCAGCTGTCGATCGCCGAATGCGGCCGACTAACGTGCTCTTTACACTTTTGCGGTCGCCGCATGCAGCATGCGGCGAACGACGAAGCGTAATTGCCGCTTAAATAATTAAGTTGGTACAACTGACATTCTAGATTAAACGTAGTATTAAGATTCGTGTTTCCTTTGTGTATTATTATCTGTGGCACTTATCGCCATACCTACTCGCTTCTTGTGCAAGCCTTCATGGTCGCAATTCATAGTTTCCCTGGAATTAACATATTTTACTGCTGCTGCATCTACCACAACAACACACAAGAATCAACGCTTCACCCTTAACAGTCTACCCAACACAAATTGCCCACTCACTTGACAAGCCTAACCCGAATATGATCTAGTTTCCCTTGGGTTGAAAGATCAGATGGCAGTCGCTTCCGTAAAAATGTGTGCGTACGCCAAATAAATTGTAATTCTTGCATGTCCAAATGTATTTCGCCAACATTGCTGCTGTTCCCTTACCACCTTATTGTTAACCAAGTCTCAAGCAAAAAAAAATCATTTCATTTCAATATAAGAATTAGGTATCGGAGACCGGGCATCGAAAATCGATCGGGTAATGAAAAGAAAGAAAAGAAAAGAAAAGAAAAAACATTTATTCGTGGCACAGACACAGTACAAATGAACATAACACCAAAATACAGAAAATAGCCACGAAATGGCCCCAAATCAGCATAGTAGTAGCCATCGGCTAGCGCTGGTCTTCCTTTGGGACCACGAGAAGCCACGAAAGACAAAAAACACTAAAATACACTAAACTTAATGATGATGATGATGATAATGATAGGACTGTTTTTTTTCAGGTGATCGGCGAGAGTTTTAACCTAGCACAAAGTGGGTTTTTGGGTATATCTAATGGAATTTTCAACGTAGCCGACTCTCATATCTTTCTGGGGATAATGTTGAATTCGCTGACGATCATTAACTGGTCAGTAAAAAATAAAAACTTATTTAATATTCATTTAACTAACCACGAACAAAATCATACTTGATACCAATAGTGAATAAAACGGCATTATTATAAAAACCATTGAGATACTTAAATACTATTCCAAATGATCATCTTCCATTGTTTTAATACAGGTGTGTCTACTGCTACTCGCTCGCAATGCTGACGCTCTGCCGACGAGGCAGCGCGCTCTTTCAACACGCGTTTCATATTTGCGTCTTTTACTTATCCTGTGCTTTCTTTTCGAGCCACTGGGTGACACTCGCACGATTTCAGGTGCCACCGATGTTATTGCCAATAATGAATAAAACGGCATTGTTATAAAAACCATTAGGATACTTAGGGTCGGTTGCACCAACATACGATTACAGACCGATCATCGTTAAATATGGCGCCGGCAGCTGTCACCCCATAGAAACTTGTCAAGCTTTCCATACAATCAGATTTTGACGAACACCACTTACGATTACAGACGGTTTGGTGCCACCCACCTTTAAATACTAATCCAAATGATCATATTCCATTTTTTTATGCAGGTGCGTTTACTGCTACTCGTTCGCAATGACGCTCTGCAGACGAGGCAGCGCGCTCTTCCGACACGCGTTTCATATTTTCGTCTTTTACTTATCGTGCTTTCGTTTGAGCCACTGGGTGATACGCGCACGATTTCGGTAGTCAATAATGAATAAAATGGCGTTGTTATAATAACCATTAAGATACTTAAATACTATTCCAATGATCATATTCCATTAGTCAAAGTCAACAAAGTCAACAACATTTATTCCATTGACATACAATATGCACTAGAATACGTCTTAAGTCTAGGTTCATACATTATGTCAGTTCAGGTTAAACAAATTTTGAAATTATTAGAAATAGCGAATATTAATAATTTAGCCTATTTTGAATTCAATATCATAAAACTCTTTTATATTATACAGTGCATTATTCGTTAAAATATTCTTAAGGTATAATTTATATTTGATGTCATTTAATGTGGTTACATAACTAGGTAAATGGTTATAAAGTTTAATGCTCTGGTAAATAAAACTTTTCTTTGATTTGGCTAAACGTACTTTTGGAACGCAGAGCTTATGTCTATTTCGAGTGGGGTACTTATGAATGTCGGATATTTTCTTGCTGCCCTGTAGGTGTTTGCGAGCATATATTAGGTTCTTGAACACAAATATTTATATTTTTTGTTAATTGTTTTAATACAGGTGTGTCTACTGCTACTCGCTCGCAATGCTGACGCTCTGCCGACGAGGCAGCGCGCTCTTCCAACACGCGTTCCACACGTTGGACAAGTTCCTCCACGCTGAACGGCTGGACGATAAGCTCATCAAGAGATCCTTGGCACATTTCAGCTATTGGTGGACGAGGTAAGGTGTCAACCGTTTTTGAACCTTGTATTAGTAAATGCGGTATGCGAGGTTAAGTAACATCGGCCTAGGTCAGTTATTGGATGGGTGACCGCTTTGAGTGGTTATTAGGAGTTCTCAAGCCGCCCGGAGGCCTCTAACTCGGCTTAACGACTGCTATCATAAACAGCAGCCGGGATCAACGGCTTAACGTGCCTTCCAAAGCACGGGAGCGCTCAGATAATAATCACTCAAAGCGGTCACCCATCCAACAACTGACCTGGCCCTGAACTAGAAGTAGAGGATTACTGCATATTTTTTTCATCAGTTCTCTGTAAGGTTCTGGCAAAATATCAGCGATGGGACTTATTGCCGCATCATTGTGCTTTTAGACATCTTTTTGTTACTTTTGTCTTGATACACCATATATGTTGTGGAAATGAATAAAGTATTTATCTATCGATCGATCTATCTTTACAGGACTAACGGCGTCAGTGTATATGACCAATTTATTCACAAGCGCATCAGTACTATGTTCAGACAGGACATAGTTTACTTCTTTTACAAACAGTAAGTAAGCGATCGCGGGCTTCATACGCATAGCTTGAAGGCCTGCCTCTAACCGAAACTAAGTATCCCTCGCTCTGTCCCACTTAGTTACTTGAAATACTTCTTTTTGGGTTCACATTAAACTCTATGTTTATACAAACAAATATGGATGTTGACAGAAGATCAATAAGTTTGAATTTTCTGTAAAATGGACCATGAATAAATAATAAATAAATATTTTTGGACAATCTTACACAAATCAAACCTAATCCCAAACTAAGCAAAGCTTGTACTATGGGTACCAAGTGACGATATACATACTTATATAGATAAATAGATACTTAAATACATAGAAAACATCCAAGACTCAGGAACGATTCGTGTTCATCACACAAATAAATGCCCTGACCGGGATTTGAACCCGGCCCTCCTCCTCCCTCCTCCTGGGGGACCTCCAGCTTCGAAGGCAGGGTCACTACCAACTAGGCTAAAGCGGTCGTCAATAACCAAATAGTGAAAAACTAACACAAAAGAATAAATAATAATATAGTTATGTCTTCAAACTTTTAAGTGGTCATATTCTGTCTCTTTTCCGCAAAACGCGCCTTTGTATGGAGCGATCGACATTTACTATGGCGCTAGACGCACTCCATGTAACCGGTGTATGAAACAAAAAATCAACGCACATACTCGTGTGGGGTATACATGGATAGACCTTTAATATAAAATTCCATTTAATTGAACCGTTGGTGAGGTATTAGCTGTCAAAGTCATAAATAGTGTCCAAAATTGAGGCGGTGTGCATTAATAAATAGTTTCAAATATTTCCAATTTGAACAACGTAGGTTTTTGAGTTAAAAATGTACATAATTTTTCGAAACTTTCAAGTGTCATATCTTGTTAGATTTTGAGCATATTTATTAATTTATTGTTTGTCGTAATTTGATGGTTTACTATTCATATAGTGACATCTTATTATTCATTATTTTTTGACGACCGGTTTAGCCTAGTGGGTAGTGCACCTGCCTGTGAAGCTGACGGTCCTGGGTTCGAATCCCGGTCAGGGCAAATATTTGTGTGATGAGCATGAATATTTGTTTCTGAGTCTTGGATGTTTTCTATGTATTTAAGTATTTATATCTATTAAATATATCGTCGTCTAGTACCCATAACACAAGCCTTCTTGAGCTTACTATGGGGCTAGTTCGATTTGTGTAAGATTGTCCTCTAATATTTATTTATTTTTTATTATTCATTCCTCATGCATATTCTCTATTGTTCCAGAACCTTTACAGGTCTCGACAGGTTGTTAAACGCAGGTGACCAGATGATGAAACAGCTGTCGTGCGTTGGCTTGCAGTACTACATGTTACCAAATGTCCCGGTGATGCGGGAAATGGATCTCAATCCCTGGGTATTCATAGTGCATAGAGGGGAAGTTGTGATTACTCAGAAAGGGAGGACTTTGGCTGTCCTTAAAAAGGTTATTATGTCCACAGTATGGGGATCTTCGAGATTTATACATTTTTTAAAGGATCGACAATGGGCACGTGACACCTCTGGAATTGCAAGCGGTGTTGCAAGTTGTTGACACCGCTTACCATTGGAGCCTTTACCATGAGTTTACATGACCGTACTCGCTGGCGACTGCGTAAAAAATTGTATGGGCAAAAGTACAGCGCCGCTGGCGGTTACGCAATAGAACTAAGAATCGGCATACTAAATCGTTTACGCAGTCGTTAGCGAGTACGGTCATACAAACTCATAGAAAGGCACAGACGGTCCGCACGCTTCTTTGCCACCGACGTGGTATAAAAAAAATAGGGTAAGGTAACACTTTAGGGACGTAGAAGCAACTCTCACTTAATCTGGCCCTGGGACTGGTTTTCTCTATTATTCCTTGAGGAGCAAGTGGTTTTCGACACCTAATACCAAGATTTAGCGTAGGCATAGACGCAAAGTAGTATGCCTGTGCGTCTTCTATAAATTTTACTTCGGTGAGTGTGCTCAGGAGCTTCATGAGCTCATACCGTCTTCTCTCTTCTTCCATCGGACATCCAGACGTACGGCTGGCTACAGTCCTTACCTGGTTGAAATTCCTCTTATTCGAACCAAGCGCTTCATCTTTTATAATGCACACTGCTAAGATTTGCGATTCCTTGCGGCTGTATTTCCGAGTTCATATAACCTAGACCTTTTTAAGGCACTAGTGAATAGGCACCTTCTGGGTGAGCTCGCTTCATCGTCGGCCTCATCTTTGCCCCCTGGCTGGATGCTAGCCAAGAGCAATCACATTTTTAAAAATAAAAATAGAGGGATACCTTGTTAGGATTATACCGGTTCCCTCACCGAAAAGTCAGTTAAATCATCATTTTAGCGTTATCTCAGAATCAAGTGGGATCCTCGCCTCACCTAAACGTCACCAAAGGCCGTGGTTTTGTATCCACACACCGGGGGGACACGATGGTTGTTGGGACGTACTTTTCGCCTAACAGGAGCCTCAGCGAGTGCGAGTCCTTTCTTGACGAGGTGGGCTCTCTGTTTGGCGGAAACCGCCCTGGGCAGCTGCTTGGCGCTGGAGACTTCAACGCTAAGTCCATAGCGTGGGGGAATCATCATTTTAGCGTTCCCCGGGGTTCGCCATCCAATCCCAAGATTTCTGCTTGAAGCTACTGTTATATCAAATTGTATTACGTACAAAGTGGGCCAGGTTTCACAGCATTGTACATTTATCGTTTACCAGGGATCGATATTCGGCCAGTTAGAGGGCACGGGGCACCGTCCCGTGCGCGTATCAGCACACACCACTGCGTATACCGACATATTGCGTATTCCTGTTGGAGCGTTCCAGGAAAACATCGATGATAAGGTAAACTGACTGCCACGGTATGTATAGTCGAAGAATAAATAGGTTCACCAATAGAGATGTTGATACCGAATAAGAAAATCAAAATGCAAAAAAAGGGTCAAATTTTTAATAAAATGGCGAAAAATTAACAGGCTATAAATAAAAAAAAATGGCTATAAATAAAAAAAATGCTAATTACATAGTTATGTTTTCAAAGTTTTAAGACGGGGCATACTCTGTCGCTTTTCCGCAAAACGCACCTTTGTATTGGAACAATCATTTACTATGGCGCCCGTGGTCAATGACATCACTGATCTGTCGCACTTTCTCTCTCTAACCAGCAACATTAAAACGGTTATAGTTTCGTTATTTTTTGAGATAATTGAATAGGATTTTCATCATTGGGCATATTTTTTGCCTTGTTTCTTTTGTAGTAGTCTTATGGAGTAGTTAAATTTTGAGTCATCATCCCTTTTTTACATTTTATTTTAATGTCATTAATATCCGGAAAGTGTCGAATATTTCATTCCGCGACTATACTTTCAACATCACAGTTCTGACCATGGGTGGACTTCATCTCGTTGCAACAAGATTAACGAATGGTGAGTTAACTGTGATGTTGATAGTACACGTAGTACAGTGCAGTGGTGAAGGCAAGGCGAAAGCGATTGCGACATTAATAAAATAAGGCTACCATTTAAAGAAATCAAAACCTAACCTAAAACTGCTGATTTGAATAGCTAAAATACCAATCGATCATCATAAATCGGTTTAGATGTGCAATTGGTAAAAGCTATAGCCGTGTAAGGGAACAAAAAATGCCACTGACGTTATTAGCCAATGAGTATATCCTCTGTATTGGTCATAGTGCTAGTTATTAATCTGCCAAGTTTTACAAATTTCAAATGTCACTTCAATTTTTTTTTGACTCACAAAATTAAAAAATACAAAAAGGTTTATTTCTCAAAATTTTACAATGTTCAATCTATAGTAAGTATGGGTATTAAAAATAAGACGTTGAAAAATCGGTGTGAGCACAAAAAAAATGTTTGAAATGTTTGATTTATTATTTAATTTGATGTAGAGACGTCTAGTTTTTCAAAATTATTCATCTTCAAGTCATTAACAACATACGTTAATTTACCAATGAAACGGACCAGCAGTTTTTTAAATATTTTGAAAAATAAAAAAAAACTTAAAGTGACATTTCAATAAAACTGTCAATAATTAGGTACGGGGTAAAACTTGGCAGGTTAATAACTAGCACTATGACCAATACGTAGGATATACTCATTGGCTAATAACGTTACTCGTCTATAGTTGACGTTCTCTTACACGGCTATAGCTGATGTGCCAATCATTATTTTTTTGTGCGTAGTCAGTATTTTTTGATATGCGATAAATTACATTCTTTAACTAGCTTTTTGCCCGAGACTTCGTCTGCGTTAACTTTCACTCCCTATTCCCGTAGAAGGATGATTTTGGGATAAAAAGCATCCTATATATATAGCTTTGCTTAGTTTGGGACTAGGTTGATTTGTGTAAGATTGTCCAAAAATATTTTTTTTATATATATATATTAATCCAGGCTATAAATTCGTTATATACCAAGTTTCATCATAATTCGTCCAACCGCTTTTGCGTGATTGAGTAACAAACAATCAAACATCTAAACTTTCGCATTTATAATATTCATCACCATATCATCCGAAAGCCGTCCACTGCTGGACAGAGGCCTCCCCCAAAGAGTGCCATAATGACCGGTCCTGCGTCACTCGCATCCAGCGGATACAATATTTGTAGAATAAATTATCCTTTGTAATAAACAGGCCCGTTTCAACATCCACCGGCATCCGACAGCATCCTTAGACTACATGCAGGTGAAGGATTCTCCGAAAGAGAACCCTTACAATACCGTCAAGTACTTACTCGGAGTTGGCAAAGCTATCCAAATGCCGGTTAGTGTCTTTTTTTTTCTTAGCCTATATGGGTGTCCGACTGCTGGGCAGAGGCCCCATGAATGCCATGACTCCCGCACCAGTGCCTCCACCTGCCAGTTGGCGGGAAAGGCGTGGTCATCCCGCCATCTCCGTTTAGGCCGGCATCATCTGTGTCGCTCTTGTGGCATCCACTTGGTAACTATATTAGCCCACCTGTCCGGATGCATGCGACAGACGTGACCGGCCCAGTTCCATTTGAGCCTAGCAGTCTTTTCGCCTACATCAGCTATGCGTGTCATTTCACTATCATCAGTTAAATGAAGTTAATGAACTTTGTTATGCAAGTAGGCCGCAATGGCACTTCTACAAATCAAAAACTACTAGCGTTTCTCAAGAGACCACTGCCGAGAAGAAACGCCTAAAGAAACTCGACATGCAGTTGCAAGGATGCCCGGGGGTCGCTACCCGATCCCAAGATTTGGCTTAGGCACTAGTTATTACGGTAGCGACTAACACCATCTGACCTTCCAACCTAAGGGGAAACTAGACCTGGAGGGGAATTAACATCATCAGTTTCAGTCAGTTTTGAGAAACGCTAGTAGATTTTGACTTATAAAAGTGCCATTGCGGCCTAATTTCGAATTTAATTCGAATATAATGTTACCAGTCATTTTGGTTGGGGGAAAAGTAGTGCCAATCACTGTCCAAGCTCTCACCTTTGACGGTGACTGGCATTACTTTTCCCTTACATGAACCCAGTCTGAATATACTACGCCAGTTAGTCTTCGGTTAATAGTGTGGGTGGCACTGTAATAGAGTGTATAGTGTGTATAGAGCACCTTAAAAGAATAGCTATAGAATGACAAATGTGTGAACGCACCACCAGTTACTTTGTCTATGTACGGTGGCAACATTGCCTAGCTCTCTCGCTGAACCTGGTTTCCAAGTGTAAAACATCTCCATATTCACTATGTATCAATATTTTAATAACATAAAATAAACACCTCAAAGACTTTACAAATTAGTTTTATTCAAGAAATACTACAGGCACCAGCTACGACATCAGCCTATCGATGGTATGCGGACGTAAGTGTGTGTGTCGTCGACAGTGACGTCACTGGTGTCACGATCCGGATTGTCAGTTCTTGTTTTCTTAGACTATGATGCCAATAAAGTCATAAATTATATCAGATATATGGTTCCGTAAGCAATCGATCAATGGCTTTAGAGTCTATTACAGATTGTACAAGCAGTGTCAAGAAGGGGGACAACGTCTTTCGTCGCAGTGTAAGCGGGAGTGGCATACACGAACCGTAAATCTGGTAAAGCAGCCTGGTAAACCAAGAACATCTCTTCATCATCATCAATATCATAATCTTCATTTTGGCTAAAGAATGTAAGAGACTGGTGGTTGAGAGACTGGCAGCTTGGAAAACCTAATTCACATGTCTACATAGGTCAACATATAGGTAAACTAGCTTTTGCCCGCGACTTCGTTCGCGTGAACTTCTACTGACTATTCCTTGCCCTTGGTAGATAAATGCCGGTTAGGTTATAAACTACTTAACTTTGAGTGAGTCACTCAAAATTTACTCCAACTTTTTTACATCTCAAAGTTACAACCTTACAAAGTTTCTAATTTATATAAATATAATAATTAGCAAGTGAAATGGGCCCTCTTGTCCATGAAAGGAGGCATGTGTCCTGAAGTAGGATGTAATAGGCGGATAATGAAACAAAATGGGTAAGATTTATCAGTATCGTATATATGTATACGTATGTATACTCGTATATGTTGGTAATAGGTACTGAATAAGTAAGTCAGACGTTAAATACTACACATTTCATTCCAGCCCGGAGAATATCGTTGACTCGATCCCATATAGCATTTATGCGTATGAATTATATGCATTTTATGCGTATATCTGCTAAGGAACTACCTTATCACATCCATGTAGCATAGTGGTGTCATGGTTCGATGTCGCGTACGTCTACACATCGTTCTTGTTCGACGACATGCTCGATGTAGCGACTACACGGGAAGACATGCTTGAATCGAACAAAAACTTAGATGTTTCTCGAAATGCAAAGTGTTAGGAGTCCTACATCATAACCTAAGACTTTTTAATGTTCTACAACAATATGATACGCTCTACTTGCAGTGAAAACCTCTACGCATTATCCCTCTGTATGAAAATTAATTGAACACTTCTAGTTTACTAAGAAAATGTTTTTTATATGTACTTGTAGTTGACTAAGACAAATATATTTACAAAAATTTTAAGCATCCTCTCAAAATATCTGTACAGAATTCTCCCTTTATCGCGTATTTTTCTAGTGAAAGTTCTACCTCCAAAACGTATAATCGAATCTGTGACATCCTGAAATACTCGTTCGCAGCCATTCGCTTTAACTGAGCTGTCTGTAATATAACGTCTATAATAACAATAAGTAATCACACTCGGTTACCAAGTCCTTCAACCAGTCCTCTCTTACAAAGCCTGGGGAGGCGTACGCAGAGTGACATATATCTACCGAAAAAACTCGCGCTTCCTTAACTTCAATCTATAATTTTCTTTTATAGATGTTACTGCTTAAAACATATTAATATTTTTAAGTATCTACGCGCATATTATCGTTTTACAATTATATTGAAAAAGAAATCTAAGCCCGAAGACTGAGAGGCAAAATGCAGTACTTTTCTTCTTTACTTTCGTTTCTAAGAACCTTAAAATATGAAATCCCTCCATATCTCCCATGTAGCTCCTAATTCCAAGAAATTCGAAAATGACATAACCTCTTCATATACCTACTACCTGTACCTCCCAGTGACTTGATTGTTTATAACTAATCAGCTAGGTAATCACTGCTTTCATGTTACCTACATTAAATTAATATTTTTAATAAACTGACCTATAGTAACCAAAAAGATTTGTAACAGTCTCTATGGGTCCTTAGGACAGACACAAAATTACCCCGCCTGCGGGGACGTCCACCGCACGATCGCGACAACACAGACATATATAGTCCCTATTCGTCCTGGTACCGCTGCATACGGGGTAGAGTCAGTCCGACCCAGGTCGGGCCTAGCTGAGTTCCTTGCTGGACTCTTCTCAGCTAGGCTAGCTTTAGTGACCCATCGACAAAACTCCCAGTAGTCCGATTCCACCCACATCTCAGATTTGGTTGAAGCCGCTCAACCAATCTCACTGGAGCGCACATGCTTAGAGTATTCCAGTGTTTAAACCGCCCGCGTGGTCGTGTCGGTGGTTTCCCCTGGATTGTCCCCAAGCTACTCTCCAACCGCGCACTCTTATTGCTTTATTGGGCCCGGCCTATAAAGCCACAGTCAACTTCAAAAATAACTTATTTATATTTCTCAACCTTCCGTTTTTACTACAAAGATTTCGGAGTGGATTTCAAACACGTTGATTTTCTGTCATTTTGTAGACAAATATAACATATGAAATATTTTTTTTTTTGAACCTGACTGTGGCTTCATAGGCCGGGCCCTGTAAAGCGATAGGAGTGAAATTCGATAAATTTTAGGTAGGCATACATCAAAGTGCTGGTCAGTCAATGCTGACAACAACCGTCTACGTCCAATGTATTTAATCTCCAATTTTATATATAAAGAGTAAAGTTATTAAGGCTCGATGGGTCAGCAAGTTTTGGCTTAAAACGCAAGCGCCTTAGAGGCTGTAAGTCAGTACCTAAATAACACAAATCTATTCTGTTTCTCTTACGATTATGCATGTAATTAATAGAACTTTATATACCGAAATGCGGTAAACATTCAAATTCACATGAGTCGCTTTGGTTTTGAGATAATTAAGCTTTAAGAGTCACAAATATCCGAACTAAATCTTTCATAATAATAGCTCATCATAACCACATTACTCAGTTTATAACTACGATGGTAAAAATAAAAACTTTCCATGCAAATACCTACTTTATCGTCGCTACTATAAGACTCAAATTATTAAATTGTGCAAGTACTAAATAATTTTCATTAACTTTGATTCGACTTAACCGAATGTCATCTGTATAATGGCACGACTCCGAAACGCCAAACGTCAAATATCGTGATATTTACAATTGTCTTGATTCGCCTCACGATACTTCCTTATTGTTTCTTGTCCACACGATTCGTAACAACTATGTGCTTATTTCGAGCTCAGACTTACACTGGATCAACTGAGACGAATTTTCGTAAGTCAGCGTGCATTGTAAATATCCATGGACTCTGGAGGCAGATAGGCAATGTTGACAGCCACTGACTAACATAATTAAATCTCTCATTTCAAACAGTTACTATGGGTTGAGGGACTCTCCATTTTTACACATATTATCTATTTATTGTACAATTTTTGAATGGGATTCTTTTTATTTTGCTTCCAATAGTACGCTTACCAATTTTCAAGCCTTTAAGTCATTAATTGAAGGACTTGTCATACAAAGTTCAACCCCTCTTTTCACCCCCTTCCATCCCCAATCTGTATAATTTTTATAGCCTATAACCTGGCCGAAGATCAATTAAACTTATTAGTCAAGGTTGTATTGAAATCTATTGGCTAGTTTTCGCGTGATGGTGAGACAAATAAACAGACAGACAAACAGACACAAATTTTAAAAACTGTTGGAACGTGTTCTGTTATCGATTCTAAGACCCCTCCATCGATTTTTTTGCTAATATCTTCAATGTACAGATTTTCGAACCTCTACAGCTTTATTATATGTATAGATAGTCGGCGACCGGGATGCAGATGGTACTATATGAAAAAGAAGAAACCAAGTAATGTTTAAGCAGACAGGTCTCACGCCGTTGTCTCTTTCGCAATAAGTAATGGTTTATTTGTAAATTTATTTCAGTGGATGGATCACCCCGTGAAATCCCACCAGCATCGCGGTTACAGTAGCTGGTTGTGCCTCGTCTGGCTTGTAGCGCCATTCGTGTCTGCTGCCACTGTGCTACTCTTGCCAACTTTGCCGCTGAACATCATACATAATCTACTTGTGATAATTATACTTCTTGATATTATACACCTAGCGCATTTCGTATCGGAGTTCTATACAGTAAGTTTATAAACTCATAAATGGGTCATTGTCAGATTTAGATTCGCGTCTTTTCGGTGGACATATCAAAAGTTACGGGCCAATAAGATGAATTTTGGATTGGTCTAGTAACCCGCACAAACGGTGTTTCTGTAACTATAAATCCATGTCATAAAAACATAACTTACATGTACATAAGCCGTTAACTATTGACCACCGGGTGGACAACTTTTGTTTTTACAACTGACAATGACCCAAATTTAAGACGTAGATTCTTGTCGGTGTAGCTCTCTCCATCTGACTCTATCCAGGGCCGCCTCCTTGATCTCCTTATACGACACGACTGCTAGCTTTCCTTTAAGTTTATATAACAAATCAAAAACTCATTGTCATTTTCTATTACACTGTTACGTCCGATTTTACGTGAAATCCAAATGCCGTTCTAAGAACTCACGGACTTTACGAATTTTGGGACACGGCAGTGCCACCGACAAGTCGAGCAAAATAAAGAGGCACGGCCATGCCATCCTTTTCTCGAAGCGATTCGGGCCACTTTCAACATCCTGTAATTTTGTACTGGTTATAGCTAGAACCCTGAATTTAGAGCATGATATGGCTTGGATATATTCTCAATAATGTTCAATTTCAAATTGTAGTTTACGAACTATTGCCCCTCGAAGGTTCTTAGTTTTGTCACTGACACACTGACTGACCGATTGTCATAATTGTACTTCTAGCAGGCCATTTTGAACATAATTTGTTTTTAGCCTATCAAGTCATAAAAAACCTGAAAATATTGCAATTTCAGTCACGTTTCAGAGATACACAAACGCATACGTAAGTTTGTTATCCTATACAAACACATGCGATACAAAGTTATACTTTTGTAGTTCCTGCATACATATATGAAAAGTTTTTAGTTCTAGATGCATTCATAAATTTGTATTGACACATTTACCTACAAAAAGAAGTAAGATCCCATAAAAACATTCCATGTCAAAATAGGCCAAATCTCGAAACTCTCACCGTAAAAAAGTAAAAAAAAAAAATTAAAATTTAAACTGTTTATTTCATTGAATTCATAATAAAGTTACATTTTTTTCTATACTTAACTACTAATCTTAATTATAAAAGATTTTTTGAGTTAAGGAGCCTTCTTACATAATCTTTAAGTTAAACTGTTACATATATCTTCTATAGTTGATTTTTGTTTTGCAGCATATGCTGTTTGACCTCAATTTTAAGTATTAGGTCACTAGAAAATCTATTTAGTAGTTTTGATATATTACGTAGAACCAAGTCAGGCATTGTATTTAATTTTTATTTGCTTACTAAATTTTTACTTCTTTGCTGGGCTAACCAATCGCTCGGCATTCCGGCAACAGTATTCATTCAAAACGCTACTCGAACAATTTCCCGGTAACATAGCGCACAAATTTTGAAATTCAGGGCAACTAGTGAACGTTATCATTAACCCTGCAGTGATCATTAGCATCAGCGTCATTTGCACAGGTTAAATGACCAGTAAACACTTGAATCAACAAAATGTTATCAACTGCATTTTATGATCCATTGACATTTTAGATTACTTAGTGTTATCGTGTGCCTCATGTTTGGAAATGTTTTTTTCTAATGTGGTAACAATGACCCACAGATATTTTTTTTTAATTATAATGGGATCGCTCTTGGCCAGCGTCTAGCCAGGGGGCAAAGATGAGACCGACGATGAAGCGAGCTCACCCAGAAGGTGCCTATTCACTCGTGCCTTAAAAAGATCTAGGTTATATGAGCTCGGAAACACAAACGCCGGCAGAGAATTCCAAACCTTAGAAGTGCGCATTATAAAAGATGATGCAAAGCGCTTGGTTCGAATAAGAGGAATTTCGACCAAGTAAGGAGATATAGGTTGATTAAAGTGAAAAAATAGTGCTTTTATTTATTTTTTTTCATCCACTGATTACAATTACAAGTATGGAGTGCCCCTCCTAATTTAATATTTTTTTCTCAAAGATGCTCGGAAATTTATGTGTTAATATCACGAAATGAAACATGATTTTTCTTGGTTATGGCTGTCTACATCACTTCTTGGCCTTTGGCCAAGAAAGAAAAACCATTATTGTCCGCTGCTCTTTAAATTTGCTTACTAACATTAAAGTGACAAAGGAAAAATTACATACTGCCAACCACCACTACACTAGACTCTAACCATACTTATGACTTTAAAAACAAAACAAAGTCTATGGTACTATATATATGTTCGTTTAAACATGGTGCTCGAATATCTTGTTCAAAGACAAATTTAAAAATAAAAAAACGGCAAATTAATAATATTTTTTGCGAAAAATCGTCATGTGCTCAAGATCGAGTAATTCAGGGATAAGGCTTTCAAATTTTATATTTATTTTGAATTTAATGTTAAGAAAAAAAACAAAATGGCGAAAACGGAACCCTTATAGTTTATTCAAGAATGCCGATTTACTCGGAGACTATAAGCACTACAAATTATGGAATTTGGTACACAGGCTAGGGAAATATTAAAATTAAAATAGCTAACAGGTAATCAAGTAAATAGTAGTTTATTAGGAAAAAAGGTTCTTTTAACATTAAATTCCAAATAAATGATGTGAAATTACGAAAAAGTATGAAATTAGGGAGGCACTCTATACATATAACTGAAGGGATAAAAAATAAATTTCAACGCACATAATTGTGTGGGATATCCATAGATAGGCCTTTAAAATGATATGGTGATTCCTAAAAAGCTTTTCCATTTAAGTCAACCATTGGTGTGGTATTATCTGTTAAAGTCATAGAAGCTGTCCCCCCTCCCCCCACCCCCACCCTTTCATTACATTTAAAAAAAGTACTATACCAGCCTCGGCGCAAACAGGGATCGCCGGCCAAGTAGTAAAAGATGGCCGAGTGTTAACGAGGCCATCTAGAGATACGAGATCGGCAATTCCCTATTTAAATGTTTCGTGTTTTAATCAGAAAATCAGAAATTATTTATTTGCATAGACACAGTAGGTATAGGGATGTTACAATACATTTTGTTTCATGCATCTAGCCTGCATGCAAGCGTGCAAATACATAAAATGTCAAAAGTTACAGTCCATTAAAATGTCAAAAGAATAAAAATAAAAATAGTTGAAATAAATATAGGAAGTCAAATTGAAATACTAGTAAAATTAACATAATAGGCATATCATAGTCAAAGAGGCACAATAAAATCATAAAATAATAACAATTATGTAACTAAATATTACTAATTCTAATGCTGGTGTTCGAGATACGCCTTTACGCTGTAAAAACAATGCTCTAAAAGCCAGTTTGTTAGACTGCATTTAAAGGCGTTTCCCTCCAGCATCTTTAGTTCCTCCGGGAGATGATTATAAATGACAATACACATTTTGAAGACGTTCCTCTTGTATATCATGTTGTGACTTCAAGGGTGATAATAAAAGATTCATTATTTTTACCCTGGTTTGCCTTTCAAGTACTTCACCACGTGTTTTAAAGTAAGAGTGATGGGATCTGACAAAATTACATATGTCTCTTAGGTATAGCAACCTTTATTGTGTACAATAAAGTGCTTACATACATACATACTATTTAAATGTTTCAGTTGGAACTAGTAATAATAGACGACGCCTGTGTACAGCGACATAGGAAGTTGAGGAAGTTCAAAGAATGGCAAACATACCTTGACATCGTATCCCTAATTCTGCCGATGATGACTATATTCACCAACAACTGGGCTTACCAGTTGGCGAGACTTCTCCGCATTCGATTCTTCTACGATTTTCATAAATACTTTTGTCAGGATTTTAAGGTAAGATAAGTATCCTTTAGACTATGTGGCTGACTATATATTTGTATATGTTTATGTACGTATATATATATTTTTTTTATACTATATTTATGTATGTTCATTATTCTTAATTAAATGTTATTGTTGTAATTATTAGTAGGCTTCATATGTGTTAACTCTGCACCACCTGCTGTGTCGTTCTGATTAGATTTAATTTCCGCTACCCTAAGGTTGTCTGGAAGAAATCGCTCTTTAGCGATAAGACCGCCTGTTGTTTGCCTCTTCTCATTGTGTTTTTGTACTGTACCGTATCCTTTGATTGAGGTGTGCAATAAAGAGTATTTGTATTGTATTGTATTGTCTTTTTAGGGTTCCAAAGGGTAAAACGTTACTAAGACTCAGCTGTCCGTCTGCCACCAGGCTGTACTTCATCCCTTTCACTCTATCCCTGCTACGTTCCCTTTCACGCTACAGTAACTATTAACATAAAATCCTACATATATCACAATTTTTCATTAAAATTTCCTTTTTTTTTATTAAACCCACTTTATTTTGCGGTGCGGCTAAATGTGCGGAGTCCGACACGCACTTTACCGGTTTTTTTTTTTCAGAGCCAAAAGTATCACAGTTTGATAGACTTTGCAATCATTAGTTTAATACTTCATTCAATGATGTGCGGCTGGATTGTGATATCTTGCAGACGTAAGTTTACAGTTAGTCATAAGTATATGTGATAATCCATATTGAAAGGGACCTTATGGCGGCCGGCACTTACGCCTTTATTGCCGCTGCTCCAATACAATAGTGAATAGGTGCAACGTAAGCGCCTGCCGCCATAAGGTCCCTTTCGATGTAGATTATCACATATGTACATTGCCTAAGTAAATAATTGAAATGTGTTTTGCCCCATCAATAGTACGTTCGTAGAGGCCGGGATGTAAGGGGTTGCCAGCCGAGTACATACAGAGGGGCTACCGCGAACCGAAAACGAACGAAGTTCGAATATCTCCCTCTCTGTCGCACTTGCTAATTCGTGCGGCAGAGAGGGAGATATTCGAACTTCGTTCGTTTTCAGTTCGCAGTAGCCCCTCAGAGTATAACAAAACTAGTGAGGATCCGTTTATGGCCATATTCGGTATCGTGTTCTGCTTACGAAAAAGAAGAAACATTTTTTGACGCGAAAAATTTTTTTTTCTATGGGGCAGGTTGTCCAAGTCAGCCAACTGTCCATACAAAGGCCAAAAGTTTATTGCGTATGCAATAGTATATAATTAGCTTTCGTTGTATGCAATAGTATTAGTTAGCTTTTTAAGTCTCGAACCTTACTTAGACTCGGCAAGCCTCGTGGTCTAAACGCGGTTCTCGACTAAAAAAGCATACATTATATAACGATTGCATAAACTACTATTATATGTAGAATCATGCTGTACGAATGCTCCCCACCTTAGTTTACGGCATTTATTCGTCGCTACATTATTATTACAAGACCATGCTAAAAATATATGTACAAAATGGGTTTAGTACAGGAGATTAATCCTGCAATATAAGTACTAATGCACATAGCCACCTAACGCGTGGGGTGCTTTCGTACATTTTCCACTTTTAAGGAAAACCGCCATTGCTTGGAAATGATATTTCATATGAACACGAAACTTTACTATTATTATAACTAGATAAATGGGCTACTCGGTAGCATTAACATTGTTCTGATACAGTAACTGATTATTTTTTTACAACGCTTAAAGTAAAGTGTACAAATCCTACCGACTTTCGCCTACGAATTGGTAGTACAACAGAAAATAGGACATACAATTTTGTGTGAGCCAATGTGGACCCTTTAAAATATCATAAATAGGTTGAAATTTAATGTTTTCCACGTGTTTTCATAGAATTTGTTTATTATTAAGGTAGAAATAATATATTTTTTTAATGTTGTTTAATAAAGAATTACAACTGCTTTCAAAATAGTACCTAAAAACATACATACAATTTTCAGTTGTAATATATTAAACGTGTTCAATTAATAAATACTGTTTTTACTGCAATAAATGAACACAATAACAAATCTTTATATTTATTATTTATTATTACTCTCTTCTCTTATTACACTCTTCGTGGGAATCAAAATTACATTTCAGCTTATTATAATATTTTGAGTCGAGTCTACATTTCATGAGCAATGACGACCAAAATCCATCAATAACATGCGTATAAAATATAGCACTGAAGAAACCGGAAAACGATAATTGACAATCTTTTCAGCATCCATCATGACTAATTCATATTATATTCCCAAATTTGTGCCAGCCGAAGGTGAATACAGGAGATATTTTAACGAATGGATTGATCCTCGTATCAGAAATGAAGGTATGTTGTTATTTATTTTAAGTACGTGTATTGTGAAGCAACTTACGACCATAAAGGGGGCTACTCCGAACTTTGAAATCCGAACTTCGTATCGTGTCATCTATTTCACTCATATAGTGAATAACACTAGAGTGAAAGGGTTGGCACGATGCGAAGTTTCCTGAACCTGACTGTGGCTTTATAAGTAGGCCGGGCCCAATAAAGCGACAGGAGTGCGCGGTTGGAGAGTAGCCTGTGGAAAATCCATGGGAAAACCTCCGACATGACCACTCGTGTGGTTTGGAACACTGGTATACTCTAAGAGTTTGCGCTCCAGTGAGATTGGTTGAGCGGTTTCAACTGAATCTGAGGTGTGAGTGGAACTAAACCTAGCCTAGCTGAGAAAAGTCCAGCAAGAAACTCAGCTAGGCGCGACCTGGGTCGGACTGGCTCTTCCCGGTGTGCGGCGGTACCGGGACGAATAGGGACTATTATGTGTCAGTGTTGTCGCGATCGCGCGGAAAAAAAAGAAGTCTTGGCATAACTACCTCAACCTAATCGAACACAGAAATATATTGTCCTTAATATTAAAAAATATGTATGTATGTTTATATTGTAGCATTTGAATTCTGTAGTATTATGATACTGTTATTTTATATACATTGTATATTGTTTTGAAAAAATGACACCTCGCCGAGTTTCTTACGCCGGTTCTTCTCGAGGCAGAGGTTTATTTTATGAACCGGTGGTAGTTTTTTGACATTCATAAGTGCATGTAACATGCCTAAATTGAATAATAAATGATTTCATTTCATTTCATTTCAACCTTCATTTCTACTTCTAGCCATTAACTCCCATCAAAGTTGCATCAAAGCTAGCTAGCTAGGCTGATAATGACGCTGTTTTCAGGCTGCAAAATAATAGTATTCGAGAAACACGAAGGTCTATATAGAAACCACAGTTTCCTGGTTCCCTTACGCTGGGAAGATGACTATGCCATGGCCATGGGTTTTATTATAAGTATATTTACAAGGACCAACTCGGGAAACGTAAGGTTGCATTACTATATTTTGCCAGCAATTTCGTACGCGTGGAATTAGTTTCTGAGGGAAAAGGATTTAAAAGAATTATCATTATCAAGTATAGATAGGAAGCGGTGTATGCTGGTTATCAGACGGGCCATATGCTTGTTTGCCGACTTAGGCGTTATAGCATATAAAACTATGGTAATAAAAAAATGACCCTATATATATATAAACAATGAGCCAATAAAAGATAGTAGTTTCATGTTAAAATAAAGGAATGTTGCCTTTGAGTGAAATGCCATCTACATTGTTTACAGAACGGAAAGTAGTATCCAGGTAACATTAACACGTTCCCTGCCCAGATGTCCCCAATGTGGGGTCATGCACCTTTTTTCAGGAGTCCATGCTCAAGCTATGGAGTCATGTTCCCAAACTGGACAGTCAGTTGCTATTTTTTTTGTACAACGACGGTGGCAAACAAGCGTACGGTCCACCTGATGGTAACCGGCCACCGCAGCCTATAGACGCCCGCAACTCCAAAGGAGTCACGTGCTCGTTGCCGACCCTTTATAAGATTTGAGGATGCACTGTGTTGACAGCAGAAGGAACACATTTAGGTTCCTCGCTCTCAACACAGTGCATCCACGGGAGCTCTGGCAACCTTGCTCACCTCCAGGAACACAACACTATATATTTGTATAGTAAATAATGTTGTTATGGCTGTGGTCTTCTGCAAGGCGGAGGTACTTCCCCAGTTGGGCTGCTCCAAATTCGAGCAAGATGACATTTTGCTGTGCCCTACCGACTTGTGACTTGTGACATTGTCAGATCGTTTTATATTGGGACAGTGAACGTGTTGAAAAATTGCACCCGTATAATATCCTTGCGGGATTGTGTGGCTAATCTAAAGTTACATTTAGAATAAAGGAAAAATTGAAAAATTTAGGCACTGAGCAGGATTCGAACCTGCGACCTCCCGGCACTCGCGGCCAGTCGCTCTAGCCAACTGAGCTGTAGGTGCAATCGCTACCCAGTCCTAAATTCATCAACCGTTCCTTCGTATTAAGCAGTACCGCTGCTAACGTAAACTATATTTTTAATACAAACGCCTTAAGGTAGACGTACAGCGACATCTACCAGAAGACTCATGGTTCATTAACGGCACTAACGTCTCAAATTATATTGAGAATCGTCAGTTGCGATGCGCCATCCCATACCCAAATTTAAAATTAAAAATCTAAATTTTTAAATTTTTCCTTTATTCTAAATTTGGGTATGGGATGGCGCATCGCAACTGACGATTCTCAATATAATTTGAGATGTTAGTGCCGTTAATGAAGCATGAGTCTTCTGGTAGATGTCGCTGTACGCCTCCCTTAAGGCATTTGTATTAAAAAAAAAAAAAAAAAGTTACATTTCAGTACGCTGCTTTATCGCGCCGCGAGATGTACTACAAATGTTTAGTGTGTTTCATTTGCAACATCATTTGTATCTGGGTGAGTAGTTCGGCACTCAAAGCGATGTACCTGAGGTATCGCGAGCTCCTCAACTTCGACTATAACACGGCCAATTTATTCAACTACATGAAACACAATGGTTTGCACCGGGGGTTGTTGCAAGAAGTAAAGGACTATACTAAGCTTTTGTGGCAGAGGCAAAGAGGTGGGTATTCGTTGGGTCATTATACTTTTTCAGGACCAGTTTTCTATTACAAAATTTAAAAAAATTGTATTTGTATGTTGTTATTTATTTTAAGTACGAGTATTGTGAAGTACCTTACGACCAGAGAACACGCCTGCGCTTACGACGCTTCAGATTATCGAATTATCGATTTTTTTCGAGATTTTTCGAACAGCCGATCTACTCGAAGCAAATAGGAATTTGGTAGGAAGGTTAAAAGGGTCATTCTACTTTTTCATGGCTAGTTTTCTATTACAAAAAAAATCTATGATATGTGTTGAATTAGTGTACAAAAATAGGATTTCGATATAGTACCTGAACCTAATAAAAGGAACTTATAGGTAAAAATACTTAAACATTAACATATTGCTGTAAAAGGTGGATAAAACAGTGGTGAAAACCTCCGGGCGGCTTGAGAACTTTTAACAGTTCAGTTGGCCCACTCACTTGACAAAGGGGGGGGCGAAGTAGCACTACGTCCGTAGGGAGTACCCACCGGTGACCCACCCCACACGTGACCCCTAGGTGGTGCTAAAAGTGCAACAAAAACTGGCAACCGTACTGTCTTCTCGAAGATCTCACGGTTCGAAATAATTGCCATACGATAAGTAAAATAAACAATGATGATATTTCCAGGAAGTTGGATGCCTGAACTAGTCCTGGAAGCACCCCTTTGCCTCAGAGAGGATCTGTATATGGCCCTGTACTCCTATCACTTGCAAGATATACCACTGTTCAGAACACAACCGGAGTATTTCACAAGGCAGTTGGCTACAAGAATGCACCGAGTGGTTATTTGTCCACGTAAGATCTTAAACAATGATCAGTTTCCTAGAGTTCTTCCCATTTTTAGGGTTCCGTACCCGGTGGGTCCAAACGGAACCCTATTGCTGTCACTAACTCGTCCGTTCGTCCGTCCGCCGTCTGTCACAAAATTTTGTTCCGAATATTTTTTTTACTTTCCGTTGACCTATGAAAGATGATAATGTAATTATTACGTATATCTTACCAACTAATACTAATATATTAATAAATCAAATATTATCCACCCAACGGGGAAACTAGACGTTGTTGGGATTGACCGGTCCTACGATGCTTTCGTTCATCGAAAAGCTACTGTTAAATATCAAATGATAATCCGTAAATATTTTTATTTAAATTCTAGGGGTGTCTCTCTAGTCGCATAACAACTCTCTCTAGTCTCATAATATCAATTGGCATAACACTTTCCGCATAAAAATGGAGCTCATAAATGTCTTCTATCATTAATTGTTCCCGGCCATAATTGCACTATGTCGTAATTGTTTCAACAATAATATCGAACATCATAAAATTTGTGGTAACATGCATATTTTTATGATAATTGTTATTTATGCTCTCAAACATTATGATTAAAAAATGTGTGAAATAATTTATGACTTTTATCGGTTATGTGTAATGATGATTATGATACAATTATGCCTATCAAAAATATGGCTTCAAATTTTATGCAACCCGATATGGACCCAAAACCCAGTGATGTGAACCTGGTTTTGTTTGAACTTACGTCTTTATTGATAGTCGCGTGTATTTGGCTACAGGTGTCAGTGGTGAGTGAGTGGTGGTTAATTATAGACCATATAAAACTGCCTTACTTTCTAAAATCATATTTGCACCCAGGATTTACAATAAGTTACCAAAAGCCATCCTAAACCTGACATGACCTGCATGTTAAGAAAAAAATCTATATAATTACCGGACCTGCTCACAAAATTTCAAGAGAATCGTTTGCGAAATGCGACCTGCAGAGGAGAACAAACCGTTGAACAAATATATATCCTTTTTTAATTTCCAAAAACTTATTCGACAAATAAAATCTGTACATTTATCCAACCTGCTCACAAAATTTCAAGAGAATCGCTTGAGAAATGCGACCTGTAGAAGAGAACAAACCGAAATTCGCCCGCAGAAACTTACAAAATCATTGATAAAAAAATTTCGTTCGGAAATTTCCAAAAACCGTCTCAACAAAAAAAATCTTTATAACTATCGAACCTTCCCACGAAATTTCACGAAAATCGGTTGAGAATTGCGACCTGTAGACGAGAACAAACGGAAATCCTGAAATCCGGGCATACGAAAGCATTATTGTCGACGCTGAAGCAGAGACCTTCGTTTCACTCGGTATACCGGTATTTTTCTATGGAGAAAATACCGGATTCCGATCCCTGGTCACATTGCACCGGTCAGATTCTATAAAACTCAAGAGCAAAAATAAAGAGTTACTTCTTTGTACGGAAATTCAAAACAGTGTATCTGTTATTTTTGCTCTAAAGTGTAAAACTCGCTCAACTAACAGAGGAAACTACTAGAGAATCCTGAGTAAACATAATAAATTCTTTTCTCAGGCCGGACTCTCATACAAGCGGGCGATATTTACGGTTGCATATATTTCATACACGACGGCGAAGTCGAGAAATGGTACACGGACTCGAGGTAAGCGGCGGATTTCCCCCTTTGAATACTTTACTGTTTTTCGCTTATTTTATGCCACGAAAATGCATAGTTGAACGTATTTTTATGCTTTTCCTTTGGAACGTTCAGCATTGTTTGAATTTAAATTCATTCTTTTGACACAATTGCCGCTGGGAGGAGAATTATCGTGCTTGAGATTTATTATGTACTAGCTTTTTCTCGCTACTTCGTCCGCGTAATTTTTTAATTTTTTTTTAAGAAAAATACAAAATGTGTACTTAGACTAAAGTTTCGCCAAACTGCGATGCAGCATGCATATACCTACCAAGTATCGCTATGTTTTGCCTTTCGGCATACGCGATTGAGTAACAAACATCCAAACATTCGCATTTATAATATTAAATAGGATTTATTTTTGCACTACCTTAATACTACCTTTATTTCATAACACGTATTTATAATTACACATAGGACTATCAATTAGCCTTTGGCATTAATCAATTATGATTTACTAGTAACCCGCCCCGGCTTCGCACGGGTGCAATGCTGATGCATGTATTATACATATAAACCTTCCTCTTGAGTCATTCTATCTATTAAAAAAAACCGCAACAAAATCCGTTGCGTAGTTTTAAAGATTTACGCATACATAGGGATATAGGGACAGAGAAAGCGACTTTGTTTTATACTATGTAGTGAAGCAGCATTTTGTTTTGTTCTAGCGGAGAAAAGAGGATGGTATCCCTATTGACAACGAATGGGTTTTTCGGAGTGATCCCTGGACTCTTCCCAGATACCCCAGTACAGTTTACATTCGTCACACGAACGGTATGGCTTTCAATACAATACAATACAAATACTCTTTATTGCACACCTCAATCAAAGGATACAGTACAGTACAAAAACATAATGGGAAGAGGCAAACAACAGGCGGTCTTATCGCTAAAGAGCGAGATTTCCTCCAGACAACCTGAGGGTAGCGGAAATCTAAACTGAACGATTCATAGCAGGTGGTGCAGAGTTAATACATATGAAGCCTAATAATAATTACAACAATAACATTTAATTAAGGATAAATAAACATACATAAATATAGTATAAAAATATACGTACATAAACATACAAATATATAGTCAGCCACATAGTCTAAAGGAGCTAAGTCTTAAGTGTGTCATGAGAGAGACAAATAGTGATCATTAAGTTGTTTTTTGAAGACAGCAGGAGATTCAGCACGCCTCAAATCAGGAGATAAAGAATTCCAAAGCCGAATAGCTCGAAAGAAGAATTATAAAATTTTGATGAGGAAGATGGAACAGTGAGAAGCATGTTCCAAGGCAAGGCTTTCATGAATGCTCCTTTTGTTTGAATGGGTGAAACCTGTTATGGATACTTCCGCACCACGGAGCAGCGCGTTGTCAGACTTGCTCCTGCTGGATTTATCCAGAATTCACGCGAGGCTCTAAATTGTCACGAAAACCTCCCGATGACTGATCACGTTGGGGGGGGGGCGGTACAAGGTTATCTCACGTGTATTATTTCCTGTACCTACAAAACCGAGACATAATATATTATTATGAAGGAAAAATTTAAAAATTTGGGCACCGAGCAGGATTCGAACCTGCGACTTCTCGGCACTCGCGGCCAGTCGCTCTAGCCAACTGAGATATAGTTGCAATCGCCACCCAGACCCAAATTCATCAACCGTTCCTTCGTATTAAGCAGTACCGCTGCTAACGTAAACTATTTTTATACAAACGCCTTAAGGGAGGCGTACAGCGACATCTGCCAGAAGACTCATGCTTCATTAACATTAAAATATATAAATATATATATATATTATTGTACTCATGTACGATATTATAAATTATCATTACGCACATCAAGAACATCGAGTTTATTATTATTATTATTCGCTTTATGCATTATTATTCTTAAATTAGGTTTTTTACAATATTCGTATAAACAACGCTATAAAAAACCTAACCTAGGGTGCCTCCGGCAGCGAGGCGGGGTCTAGGCTACCAATAATAAATAAAATAATTTAAAAATCACTTATTTCAGACCATACTGATCCATATTGTGGTTAGTTAACAATCTTACAAACTATGTTAGAGGTACTATAAGAATAAAAGAATAAAAATAAATTAAAATAAAACACAAAATGAATGGCAACAAGTTCTGGGTAAGTTAACCTTTGAGAGAGCGAAGATTGTGATAGTGGTAATTTAACAGTCTACTTCGCTCTCCCAATAGCCACCTCCACCCAGACCAATTGTGTCGGGTGACAGAGAGAGGAGCGTCCTGACTATTCGCGCCGTGTCCAGGAGTGCCGCCTTCTGTATCTGACCCTTGAACTAGAAAACCTCTCGACTATCCGGCTAAGGAACTCTTTAAAAATTGTAAAATACTGACGTTACCCAGTGTGTACATACTAGAAGCATGCAAATATGTAAGTCAAAATCTACATCTGATCCCAACCCATAGCCAACTCCGGGGTAGCGTGGCGCAGGCGCAACCAGCTGACTGTGCCCGCGTGCCGCCTGGCTAAAACTAGGAAGTCTACGCATGTTATGGGAATAAGACTGTACAACATACTGGACGATGAAATAAAGCAAGCTTCTAGTGATTCAATATTTGTCCACAAACTAAAGGCCATGCTACTAGAAATGGCTTGCTACACTATCGACGAGTTTTTCGATGTCCGCAGGTCATTGGCATACTAATATACTGGCATTATATTAAAATGGTATTAATTATGTAAATAATCTATAATTGTGTTTTACTTAAAATTATGTAGTTAATGTAATTTACATGCAATGTACAAAATATATTTTCTATTTTGTAATGACTAGTAAATGAATGACTGAAAATGACTTGTAAATATGAATATTTACCAATAAATATCAATCAATCAATCAATCAATCAAACTAGCCATCTAGCGAGAGTCTCTTGAGGTGTTATTATTGGGGGTCGAAGTTGCACCACATCCGTAGGGAGTACCCGCCGTTACCCTACACGAGACCCCTGAGTGGTGCTAAACGGTGCAATCATAACTGGCAACAAAATTACCATACGATAAAATAAATAAGAACATAATGTTATCATCATACTTAAAGTAATTTACCTGTACCGTCATTTTCTATGTATTGCGACTCACCTTGCCTAAACTTAACCAAATATCAAACAAGAGAGTTTCTATTGAGATTTCGTTCAGGGAATTGATTCGGTTCAACACTTTCGTATCGTATTCGCCTTCATTTTGTTGTCTCGTTCTAACGTTGTTTTAGCTTGAATGGAACTACCTTAGAGAATTGAAGGCAGGACGCATCTTTCCGAATAATTTTGCCAAATTCTGGGGGGACGAAGTAGCACACATACAAGAAACTACGCACACTTGCAAAACATTCTCCCATTACTACTCACCTACACTAAAACAATACGCATGCACACTCAAAATACTAAATTTGAGCAATAAAATTGGACCTAACCATCGTTTACAGTAGGTCAATTATCGCATGACTAAGTAGACCAACATCACTAAGGATCTCATTTCATAAAAATTCTTATGGACTGTAGTCTTTATGTCCTGAAATACGGTGACGTTTGATGTCAAAATAGCGGCCAAACGTGATGGTCATGTACGAATGTTTTTAAAACGACTTTGTAATCCATGCTCGATTTCAGATTTGGCAGAAAATTATAATTAAAGCGGAAATAATTATACGAGCACGTGAAACGATAATTTCTTTTCGTAAATTTAATAAATGGAAACTTTTTTGCACCCGAAAACAGCACATGTCTCACATGCCGGGAACGATTTCGAGACTGACATATAATCGATTAATGAAGGTTTTGCTCCTATACCTTTGGCAGAGGGGTAAGGGTGGGTTGCATAAAACCATCTGTAATCGTAAGCGGTGGTCGTTAAAATCTGATTGTATGGAAAGTTTGACAAGTTTCTATGGGATGACAGCTGCCGGCGCCATATTTGACGATGACCGGCCTGTGATCGTATGTTGGTGCAACCGACGCTAAGTAAATTATCAATGGCGTCTCCAGTTTTAAATGCTTTAAGGGATTCTAGTTTCTACTTCGCGTTTGACATTTCAGTGGCATGGCGTGTGCGTGACAACTTTTGCAATTCTTTGAAATCGGATTAACAGATCCACGGTTTTGACCCCGCTTTCCATATTATTAAGAAAAAAAAAAAATTATTTCGGCTTCTGTAAATTATCTGTTTTATAGAGATAGTTATTTGTTCCGGTACCGGCGCACACCAAGTAGAATCAGTCCGACCCAGGTCGGGCCTAGCTGAATTTCTTGCTGGACTCTTCTCAGCTAGGCTAGCGTTAGTGAAACAGCGACGAAACTCCCAGCAGCTCGATTCTACTCACACCTCAGATTCGGTTGAAACCGCTCAACCAATCTCACTGGAGCGCAAACTCTTAGAGTATTCCAGTGTTCCAAACTACACGCGCGGTCGTGTCGGAGGTTTTATCCTGGATTTTCCCCAGGCTACTCTCCAACCTTTATCATCTACATATTTTAGTTTAACCAAATCTGTAGCTAATATCCAAATATTTGAAATCATTGACCAGTGATCTCTCCTTCTCCATCATTAAGTTAAGCTGGGTAGTTTAGTTAAGATGTTTTTAGGTAAGTTTATCTTTGTATCTCTCTTAGGGTGCCCTGAAAACCAGCGCCTTAGCATATATTGCTATTGGCATATGCTGAGTGGTATCCTTTTTGGTGTTCATAACTCATACTTAATTTAGTGTTTATTTCATCTTATTTCATTTTTGTGTATTGTGTAATGATTTAACACCAAATATATATTTCTTTCTTTCAACCGCGCACTCCTAACGCTTTATTGGGCCCGGCCTATAAAGCCACAGTGGGCTAAAAAAATGATTGTCGCGGCATGCAGTGCGAAAACGCGAAATGAATAGACCTTTAGATTTGGCGTTGTTAGGTAATGAACTCCTTACAACAGGCGTTCACGTAACAACTTTACTTCGACAAGTAGGCTTATTAACATCAACTAGCTTCGCGCGTGGATTTGGGCGTGCCTAGAATATTTACCGACGGGGCGAACACTTACATAAGCACTGACAGTGCTATTATGAGTTAAATAGTACCTGGAAAAGAGAGGTTGTGCTTGGCATTTTCGTGTTTTACCGGGAATTAGGTCTGACTAGATTTTATTTACGGTTTACGATATTTATTTCTCAAACGGGTCATACTTAGTTGAAAAAACAAAAGTCGTCCCTCCTGTGGTCAATAGTTAACGGCTTATGTGGATGTGAGCTATGTTTTTATTACAGGGATTTATAGAAACGGAGACACTATTTATGCGGGCTACTGGTCCAATCCAAAATTAAGTTTTGTAGCCCTTAACTTTTGGTATGTCCATAGAAAAGACACGAACCTAAATCCGTGTATGACCCAAACAGAATATGACAACTCAATTAAATGAGAAATATAAGTTACGTTCCTTAATTTAACAATACTTACATTAGCATGCAGCGGAAACGTTCGGTTTTAGCAGTTTAAAAGAAAGAAAGCATTTATTCACTGCACGATAAGACACATCGTTACAAACAGAATAGACTCAGTATTGACATATTATTATAAAGTGCGTCTTCGCACCATTTTTAACAACATTCTATTGTGGAAAGTAAATAACATATAATGTATCGTATTATAGTAAACATTACAGTAATCAATAGTAAATAGTCTTTTAGTATTGTAAAATAATAACAGAGAGGAGAGATTAATATTGCGTCACAGCGTGCGACATACATCGACCAGTTAAATTTACCAGCTAAGCGGACTTATTGCGTATGTTTTAAAAAAAAGCGATGGTAATTAGATACTGATTAACAGTAAACCTAAAAGTCTTTAACGTGATTTTTTAGAACCTTTTTGAACAGCGGCTGGGATTTGATTTCCTTTATATCATTCGGCAGTTTATTGTAAATCTGAGCTACTTCATACAGTATAGTTTTTTTTTGCCATAGTTATTTGCAAGTCTATTTAATCGTTTTAGTCATCATCATCAAAACTTAAGAGCTTTGTTCTTGTCGGTGGAGTAACCGCCACTCTTATCTATTCATTGCCAGTTTGACTTCCCCATACGACTCGGCAACTTCCTCCCTCACTTGGTTAAAGTAAGTCAGTCTAGGTCTTCCTCTCACTCTCTTGTCAATTTTGCCCTCTAAGATGTTTAAGAAGAAGCTGTCGTGCCGTATCAGGTGTCCCATCATCCTGCCTCTTCTATTTCTAATTGTTTCCAGTAAACTTCTTTTCTCTCTTACCATACCCAAAACCTCTTCATTCGTCTTTCTTTCCATCCAGCTGATCCTTTCCATCTATTCATTTTCATTTTTTGATCGTTTTAGTTCTTGATGCTATTTAGTAAATGATATGTTTGTATGAATTTGTTTATGCAGAATTTTCCTTATTAATATTTATCACCGAAAACCCTCACATAGCAAATTTCATCGAAATTGTTATCCGTTTCTGACACCATCGAAGAATTATTCGTTTAAAGACTAGATAAAAACAAGCTTACAGACTGACTGATGGTAAGCTAACACCGCACCCTATGGACGCCTGCGACTACAGAATCACAACTTGTTTTAATTACTTTGTGGAAGATGTGGCCTGTTATAGGGGGAGTGGCCAGCAATACGAAATTTACCCTAATCTAGCTTCTTATTCTTCCAGGTATGTGACATGGTGGTTCTTAGAAACCGCGACTGGCAGGATCTTCTAGAAGGTTATCCGGACATTAAGCGTGACTTGTATGAAGCGGCCAAAAACTTGAAGAAGGATTTAGGAAAAGCGTGAGGATTTGAATACTTTGCGAGATTTAAGTCCTTATTATGGCGTGGTTGTCTCGTTCATCGTACACAGTAAATGGGTACAGGTGTATTGCAAAATGATTCTCCTTCGGGAAAATTCGGTTCTCAATCGGAATACGATGGCACCCGAACTGTCAATCAATGATTGTATTAAATGAGTGACGTTTTCATATCCATTATTATGAACCTTATTGTTTAGTGTCAAATGTCAAAGTGATAAATGTTATTGTATAATATAGAGACGTTACAACCACCTTCAATAATTTTGAAAATACGCAGTTTTATTGTTATTAGTAAACGAAACATTATTTTCACTAAAACATAAAGTACAACAAAATAAATCCTATTGGGAAATATTCACACGAATAAAACTCAATATCTGCCTACTTAAAAACAGCATCTAATTACGGGGCTAGTATGAAAAATTTTGTCATTGGCGTCCCTATCGCACCTAAGTAAATAACCCACATGTGAGAGGGATGCCAACAACATGAAGGCTTTCATACTAGGCCCGTTAGTATACTTCTAGGTACAGTCACCGTCATAAATCAGTGGTAATATCTGTACCTTGTCGCTTTTAATCGTTTGACAATTTCGTATGACATTTCAAACACGACGTTAAAGTGACAAGGTTACTAAATGATAACTTATTTATGCCGGTGACTGTACTTAACATTAATATTTTACCTACATATTTAATTTTAATTTTATTTTATTTTCCCAAAAAAGTATGGTACAGTTTACATTTGTTTCCGTTTCGCCAAACGTTAAGTTTATCGGCGAAATATTACACTCACTTTCATTTCAATTTTTTTGTACCAAGTTATAGTATCCAATGACCTAAGTAATAAAGTAATTAATCCCTATCCTTTGAATATAAAACAAGATGGGTACTAACTTATTTAATTAATATTAAGCATCTTGTGTCGTGGTTTGGGTCGATATTTTCAACATTTTCCATTCCACAATCTGAGTAACAGTCACACATATCTTCGTCAGATTCGTCAGTGCTTTCATTTACATTAATTAGTGATCATCCATCGAGTGTTCCTGTGACCGATATTCATTTTCACATTTGATGGCATGATCACAAACTTTCTTCCATTCATCCGGGCCAATCATATTTATTTTTTCTTCAATCTATTTTTTTACTGTACCCATATTCATGTCTATGTCCCTTTTTGATACGTGACCACATATTTTCTATAGGGTTGAAGGGATGGTATGGCGGTAACCTTAACACATCGTGTCCATGTTGATGTAAAATTTTGTTAATGGAATATTCTAGTTAATTTCGTATAGTTGTATTTTAGTTAATGATGAATCATGGGGAATATTGTGGTTTTGAGGTTTCGGTATGGTAACACAACCTTTTTATAAGTAAACTGTAAATATATTCAAAACTATGGCGAATATTTGAATTGCGTGTTAGCCACTCTATATAAATATTGGTCTGCTGATGCGACTTACCCCTACGGCGGTAAGATGGGTACTGAAGCTTGATAGAGCACGATAAATACGAACTTTTCCGATAAAGTAACGAAGGAAAATCATTTTGCACTACATCTGTAATTAACTATTCGATTGTATATGTGTTCCAAACCCAGTATAGATGAAAGACTTAAGCGGAGCTTCATGTAGTTGTGATCTGTTCAAACAGGCGTTTGCTTTGTTTTTATTGCAATTAAATATGCAATGTCTATTCAGATACGCCACAACTACATAAGCCTTACTTTTTTTAACCTGTAGCCATTATGAATTTATGCAATATAACTTATTAGGTTAGTCTCTTCAAATATTATAAACTTTATGACTGTAATAGTAAATGTTTTCTTTATCTTCCTCAAATATGGGACCATTTTTCTTTTTCATGTAAGTACATAATTTTCTGACACTTTTTTTCTAATGCAGATTTGTAATACTTGGCTCTCACTTCATATTTTTGTATTGTTATTTGGAAAGGTTTAATTAAAGTATCACTTTCGATGGTTTTGGTAATTACCGAACCACAGCTAATATCCATAAATCGAGTAACTCAGTGGTTCTTGTATGTCTCACGATTTGTATGAAAAAATGGTTTTACCAATATTTTGCCCACCTTTTACAGCAATGTGTTAATGTTTAAGTATTTTAACTTATAAATTCCTTTTATTAGGTTCAGGTACTATTTCAAAATCCTATTTTCGTACACTAGTTCAATACATATCATAGATTTTTTTTGTAATAGAAAACTGGTCATGAAAAAGTAGAATGACCCAGATATCGATTCGTTAGATTCGTTTATTGATTAATTCCGAGGAGTACAGCTGCGCAAAATAATTATAAATTGCAATTTCGACATCGAAAATATCCAATTACTTAAGATAACTGTATTAACTACTTCAATAAAGTAGTCAACGAACCGCGCAATGGAATTTTGCAACTCTTCAAGATGTACAAGATCCAATTCACTCTTCGCTCCCCTTTTCGACTACCGAAATAATTTGAGATAATTCGCCTTTGAATGTCTTATCCAAATAACATGGGACCATTATCGCCTTTTTATTAACGCTTGAAGGAAGAAGCGTGCCTTTATTACATTTACATCGGCAATTTGTGCTGGAATAATATCTTTATGCTTAGTGGATTACGCATGAGGGCGATAAACAAAATTAGTGCCAAGCGTTAGACAGTTACGAGGAACCGCTTATTCGTACAGGATTTATCATTATTACACTTTATTGCTGTTAAGTACACAACCAATTTGGGTTTACTTTAAATTCGATGACGGGGCATCTGGGGAACAAAAATAAGTCAGACTTAGAGGCAAATTCTGTATATATTTTGCGAGCAACGAAATACGTAATTACGAATTTATTTGGGTTTCACCAAACCCTCTGTAATCGTATCTTATCTTATCTTATTTAGTTGAGGGCCCTAGCGGATGCACTTCGACCCAGTGGGATCTTTTGTGCAATTGCCCCCTCCTTTATGCCTACTCCAAGCTGCTCCACCATTTCCACAAATCGAATGATGGAGTAATCGTAAGCGGTGTTCATTAAAATCTGATTGTATGGAAAGTTTGACAAGTTTCTATGGGATGACAGCTGCCGACCTGTGATCGTATGTTGGTGCAACCGACCCTAAGGCCGGTTTTTATAAAGATCCGTTAGACCAAATGTCAGATCAAATTTCAGTAACAGTACATTTTTTGACATAGGGTCAATCAACTTTTTCTTGTTGTTATTTTGTCCTGTCAGAGGAGACATCAGTGTCCGAGTTTCTTAGAAAAATGTTTATAATATGGACTTCAAGCATGCTCAAGAGATGATCCATGTCCAAATGGATTTAAGCTCGTCGCTAAAATAAATAAAATAAATTAATATTAGAGGACAATCTTACACAAGTCGAACTAGCCCCACAGTAAGCTCAAGAAGGCTTGTGTTATGGGTACTAGACGACGATATATTTAATAGAAATAAATACTTAAATATATAGAAAACATCCAAGACTCAGAAACAAATATTCATGCTCATCACACAAATATTTGCCCTGACCGGGATTCGAACCCAGGACCGTCAGCTTCACAGGCAGGTGCACTACCCACTAGGCTAAACCGGTCGTCAAAACTCATGTTTAATAGATTTAAACCCTATAAGATTTTAAAGAGTGACTCAGGAGACGTAACCATGGTAACGAGCAACAAAGAATAGTTGATTCACCCCATAACAAACCGACATAAGGTCTAACGGATCTTTATAAAACGGAGCCTAAGTAATGCACAACTGCAGGCGAATCACGTAACTTTATGTACTAACGGTAGATAGATTTTACTGTCAATTTTGAAGTATAAATGTATGAGTTGACAATTAAAATTTGACATTAAAATCTGCCTAACGGTAGTAAATAAGTTACGCGATTACCCCGCTGTTTTCATAGAAGATAGAGCTAGAATTTCGCTCGGGACGGCTGAAAACCACGATGAAAAGGGCGAACGTTGCGCCGTAAGTTCGTGTGACGTTATGTGTTGGTTACAGCGAAACAGTGCCTTTACCATGAGTTTGCATGACCGTACTCGCTAGCGACTGCGTAAACGATTTAGTATGCCGATTTTTAGTTCTACTGCGTAACCACCAGAGTCGCTGTACTTTTGCCTAGTTGCTAGCGAGTACATTTTGATAGATAATCTTAGGCCGGGTTTTATAAAGATCCGTTAGACCAGATTTCAGATCAAATTTCAGTAACTCAGTAAATTTTTTGACATAACAAACCGACATAAGGTCTAACGGATCTTTATAAAACCGAGCCTGTGTCTACTCCAGTATGTTTAAAGCGATCTCTATGTAGCTTGGTATTCTCTTTGAAAACGCTGTTATTAAGCTTATATTTACTGACTTGAAATACAGACGTTGACGACTGTTAGTCAAATCAGCAACTTATTGGCGAAACGTGCGAATCGAGCGAAGCGTTTCCGTTTCAGTTTGGGCAAAAATGTTTTTTCACCTCACTACCTCAGAAAGCCCTTTTTTATTATTTAAAAACAGATAGCAAAACTGCATTTTATCCACAAGAGTGCAAAGAATATTTGAAATCCGAATGCGCTATTTGTAACTTTTAAACGTAATAACATGTATAAGCCAGTCCTGACAGTCCAGCAACAATAATTTTATATTGTGCTGTTGTGTTAAAAAACTAGTACCTACGCCGAATCTCGGGATTAGGTAGTGGGCCCCGGGCATCCAACTATATTTAGGATGCAACTGTACTGGAATAACGCTAGGACGAGGAGGAGCAAAAAAGAGTCCTCGCTCTAGTGAGGTGAAAAGATTTGTGTTATACACGGCTGCAAAGTTATTTCACGTCTCGTGTGTTGCAACACTCGGTACGCTCATGATTCTATTTTTGAACCACTCGCTTCGCTCAGGATTATATTTTCGAACCACTCGCTTCGCTCGCGATTCAATCATAGAATCCATTCGCTAGCTCGTAGTTCAACCCTAGAATCCATTCGCTAGCTCGTGTTTCAATTCCACACTTGCGGTTAAAATGCAACTATGCACCCTTCTATAACAGATAACTATTGTATGTCGGACTGTTGTCGTCTATAGGCCACATTTCTCAACATATTCTCCTGAACTTTTACGAGCCGGTTCGGTAATTTATATAGATTTTTTAGGTAGATTCAGTTTGTAGAAATAAAAAAATAAACACTCGAGATCTATCTAACATTTTTACTAGTACAAATTCATGAATACGCTGGTAGTTTTTTTATGTTATGCTGGCAAACGAGCAGACGGATCGCCTGATGGTAAGCGATTACCGTCGCCCATAGACACCTGCAACACCGGAGAAGTCGCAAGTGCGTAGCCGGCCTTTCAGAAGGGATTACGCTCTTTTCTTGAAGGTTTGAAGGTCACATCGGTCCGTAAATACCGCATCCTTCACATTCGTTCCCGCACACACACACACACACACACACACATGCGTTCGTATTTATACGCATTTATATGGCACGCTCACCGGTTCTGGTAGGTACCTGGGTCATTCTACTTTTTCATGACCAGTTTTCTATTGCAAAAAAAATCTATAATATGTATTGGACATTTATTTGTGTGATGAACACGAATATTTGTTCCTGGGTCTTGGATGTTTTCTATGTATTTAAGTATCTATTTATCTATATAAGTATGTATATCGTCACTTAGTACCCATAGTACAAGCTTTGCTTAGTTTGGGACTAGGTTGAGTTGTGTAAGATTGTCCACATAATTATTACCTACATATTATTATTATATTATATATTGAATTAGTGTACCAAAATAGGATATCGAAATAGTACCTGAACCTAATAAAAGGAATTTATAGGTAAAAATACTTAATTATTAACATATTGCTGTAAAGGGTGGGTAACAGTAGTAAAAACCACTTTTTCATACAAATGGTGAGACATCCAAGGACCACTTACTCGATTTATGGATATTAACTGTGGTTCGGTAATTAACAAAACTATCGGAAGTGATACTGCAATTAAACTTGTTTCTAAATAACTAAACAAAATTATGAAGTGTGGGCCAAGTATTCCAAAATTTGCATTAAAAAAAGTGTCTCAAAATTATGTACATGAAAAAGTAGAATGGCCCAGGGCATGGCATATTTCACAGCATTAAAAACGAATTCATCCGTTCCCACATCTAATCGAGTTATTCAATCTCGCACTTAAAGTGGGAGCGAGATTGGGTGCAATCTTCTACGCTTTATTAATGCCCTGTTATGAGCTTCAAATTAAACTCGATGGAGAACGGAACCTTTGCGCGTGGCTCAAGTGGACTTGAAAACAGATGAGGTCGTCTCGTGTGTATTATATTATACACACATTATACACGTGCGGGAAACAGCGTTTTATTGTGGATGCCTATTTTAATTTGTAGCCTGGTAAGTCCTCGCGTACTTGTACCAAGATATATTCAAATCGATTTTCGAACTCTAACAAAATTAAGGGTATCCGTACGTTCAAAACCACATAGGGTCATTGCTAGATTTAGGTTCGCGTCTTTTCGGTGGACATATCAAAAGTTAAGGGCCAAAAAGTAGTGTTTCCGCAACTATAAATCGATGTAATAAAAACATAACTTATGCGTACATCAGCCGTTAACTATTGGCCACCGGGTGGACAACTTTTGTTTTTACAACTGACAATGAACCATAAATCAATCTGGGAGTTGCGGCAAGTATACTGGGAGGTAGTCATAGTCCTATTCTTTAGAAGAGTTGTGACATAAAACTGAAGAAAAACCAATGCCTATAGTATGAACGATATTTTCAACCGGGATAAAGGCTTAGTGACAGGAAATTCATCTTCTAAAGATTCAACACAAACCGTAGTTCAAAATTTTAAAAATAGAGAGCTATAGAGTAGTTCTAAAGTACCGGTTTTAAATAAAGGGCTATAAAGTAGTTCTAAAGTACAGGTTTTGTGTTAAATCTTTACATAAAATACACTTCTATCCGCATTGACGACTTTGTTGTTGATCTTATAGAAGTAACTAACTAAATGCCTGATTTCATGTTTGGTGCACCATTCATATTAGCTTGGAGACTTTCAACGGAAATGTTGAGAGGAAAACATAATCGGTCAAGTGCGAGTCGGACTCGGGCACCGAGGGTTCCGTATGCAGATGTGTACCAGTTCCAACCCTATTAAATCAGGAAAAACTCAACAACATGGTATAGAAATTGAACGCCACGGGTACAGCGCCATCTATTGGCGACTTTTGTTACAAATTTGAGCGACTGAATAACTTATTATCTATGGTAGTTTTTCAAGTATAATTCTTTACCACGTAAACCGATTTCAATTTTTTTTTCTTTATTTGAAAGAATGTACTTTCATCATAATCTCGTAGGAATTTATAAAACAGAAATACATACAAAGGTGATTAAATTACAAACTTAGTATAGAAAACATTTTTTACAATATAAAAAAAACTAGATAGAGCTATAGTTATATTTTTCCTGTAATATATACATCGATATCAATGTTATGCAATAATTTCATATTTTTGCCTTGGTAAACTTCGGAGATAAGGGGAGAATGATTTTTTTTTTCATTTTCCATCATAAATTGGAAATGGCACAACGAAAAAAAAATGGTTCACAATGTGCAACTCGATCCCTTTCATATGACACCCCACTTGACATATTGACTAGACTTTCAAATTTTGAACCACGTACTATCAGTCATTTTTCACAGGAAATAAAAAAAATATTTAAAAAGTCAAGTTCTATGTATCTAGATTAGCCTTCTTTATAAGTATCCATTTCCGATCGATACCTTAAGGCCGGGTTTTATAAACATCCGTTAGACCAAATGTCAGATCAAATTTCAGTAACTCAGTACATTTTTTGACATAACAAACCGACATAAGGTCTAACGGATCTTTATAAAACCGAGCCTAAGTAGTTCTTGAGATAGTTAGCGATGTGACAGACAGACAGACAAAGTGAAACCATAAGGGTTCCTTTTTTACCATTTCGGTGCGGAACGCTAAAAACGAATTGGCCGGAAAATAGGTATCTAATCTCCCATGTAAACATCAGTGCCACCATGAGTTTGCATGACCATACTCGCTAGCGCCTGCGTAAACGATTTAGTCACGATTTAGTATACCGATTCTTAGTTCTATTGCGTAACCGCCAAAGGCGCTGTACTTTTGCCCATATATTTTTTTACGCAGTCGCTAGCGAGTACGGTCATGTAAACTCATGGTAAAGGCATTGTATTGTAAATCTAATCAAAAGTGGAATAGCTGTTGTCGAAAACTGACTACAAAAACTATATGCTCGTTTAGTACCGTGGGAAAACCTTTTTCCTAAACATTTCGACATTTTACGCCTACCACTCGAAAATTATACCAGCATTACAACATCTTCTTACTTGCTATTAGATATTTTCTGTTTAATTAAACAACGAGATAATTTGGTTATAAAACTCCCGTTGTGGATTACAAAAGGGATGGGGATTGGGGAATTAACTCCTTACAAAACGGTTTAGGAATCTTGTTAAGTAAAATGGATGTTATTTTCCCATACCGTAAACTGGGGTGACTTTAGGAAAAAACGGTGCCACTTTGATAGATTTAGAACACTTATATAAGCATCAATAAGAATTTCTAGTCTGGTTCAGTTTAGTGAATGGTTAGGAAATTTACCAAGACACTGACCTCGTGATAACCAAATTAAAACTAACATATGGTATGACAACTGAATTTTTAAAGTCGCCCCTCAATTCGAAAGTAATCCCGGTTGACTGTATCGATTTCTAAGAAACTTTTTTGGTAAAAATACAGGATTTTTCACAACAGAGTATAAAGCTTTTTTTCTGTATTTTGGTGTTATGTGATTTTGTACTGTGTCTGTGCCACGAATAAATGTTTTTTCTTTCTTTCTTTCTTTCTTTCAAAACATTAAAATAGTATTCCATGGTGTCAATAATGCAAACAGCGCTGTTATAAGTTTAACATGATTGTGTATCTGAGTATATTGGGTCTGTCTAAATCGAAAGCTATATTTTGAGTCTTTTTTTTTTCAATTTTTAATTTCATCAAGCCTAATTCCAATTAATAAGAGAACAACGGTTGGAACTCACTTGGAAAGTCACTATTTGCGACATGTTTCGGACTACAATTGGAGTCCTTCATCAGGTTGAGTGTTATCAAGGCAATGTGTTATATGTCTCACGTTAGTGTAAATTTATGTCCTAATTCCAATGTCTGGTTTTCCCTCGGGTTGGAAGGTCAGATGGCAGTCGCTTCCGTAAAAACTAGTGCTTACGCCAACTCTTGGGATTAGGTAGCGGACCCCGGGCATCCTTTAGGATGCAACTGTACCGGGATATCGCTAGGGTGATGATGATGATGATGATGATTTAATTTCATCAACTCAGTTTTTTACATTATATTGAAGCATGATCTGTCGCTATTATGGCTAACAGTCATGTTCGAATTAACGCACGAAGCACCAATGTTTTGTGCGATATCATTATGTCACATGGGAATACGAAAGGAAAGACTTCGATAGTCCCGTTGTTTTGTGTGCGTTCGCAAAAGTAGTGCCTACGCCAAATATAGAATAAGGTGCCAAAGTAGACCCTGGTAATATAGAAACCTGGGGATGAAAGTATATAGTACACGGTATCGCAAATTACCATCACCAACTGCATACCTACAAGCTTTGGTACGTTCTTAAATTTCACTGATGCAGCGTTAAATATCCTTTTTATATCACACCTGGTCATAAAGAGGCAATTACCGCACGCTCCGCGCGCGGAAAATCCCAATTCCTGGCCAGGGGAAGACAAAATTTTGTACTTGCCACGGGCGGTAATAAATAATGTCTCAGATCACATATTTATCGCCTTTGCCTACGGCTTGAGCGTCAAATACCTGTGACCTTGAGACATTCTTTATTTAACCGCTCTTGGTGAGTAATGTACTATTTTGTGTTTTCTGTTTTGTCTAATTTAGCGTGATTTTTGGGAGACCGTATAAAAAGCATCTTGATATTTTCTACGATTAATTCGTGTAGAACCAACTACTCTGAATTTCTCCGTAGCAAATCATCCCAATACGCTTTAGTTATTTTAGAGCTAGACTCAAATTAGCTCGAATCTAATCAAAGCATGGTATACATCACAGGCCCCATTCATCCGATACCGAGTGAAGTAGGTATCCTTTCTCGAGGTTTGATTGCCTCGCGTGATTGAACGGAATGATCGTGTTTCGAGCAGAATACTATCATTTCTCAAAGATTCTTTGTGCTCACGATTATTGGGTCTGGTGCGTTGTACGAATTATGTTTAGTACTTTTTTTGGGGTTCATTTACTTTATATATTGTATTGGAAATTAACTGGTCATGTTTTTTATTGTACTTAATGTAAGTAGTGTTATAAGGCTCGGTTTTATAAAGATCTGTTAGACCTTATGTGGGTTTGTTATGTCAAAAAATGTACTGAGTTACTGAAATTTGATCTGACATTTGGTCTAACGGATCTTTATAAAACCCTGCCTAAATGTGAAAGTTTGATTGGTTATGCAAGCTCTTTATGATCGGGGTTAGTCTGATTGTAGATCATTTTTTGACCCTCTGGCCCGCCATTTTGAACAATTTCCAATAACTAATACGATAAACTATTCTGCTACGTAGACAAAGTCGCAGGCATCAGATGTTTCACAATATTTTATGTCATGACGCTGGAACAAGGAATATTACTTGGAATATGAAATTAACACTCGTTTGTAATTGGGTGTATATGTCAGACTTTCTTATAGATTGCCATTATTCCCTTACGTATCACCCCTATGAGTAAGGAAACTCATTTCGACAATTATCCCCGCTAAGTGCAAAATCCAGCTGCTAAATTTGTTGTATAAATACGATCAAGTAAATATATAAACATATAAGAGAAGAAACTGACCGACTGACTGACATATCAACGCACAGCCTAAACCGCTGTGTTCTAGAGATCCCAAATTTGGCAAGTAGGTTCCTTATTATAAGGTCTAGTGCACTAAAATAAATAAAATAAAATAAAATAAAGTAAGGATTTTTCAAATTCATCCTTTAAAGGGGTGAAACGGGGGTCCAAAGTTTGTATGAAAACACGTATTTATTAAAGTGAGAGATTTGAAACTTTGTATATTAAACACTCTGTTTAAATATATTAATGGTGTATTTAAACATTTTTCTAAATTGCTCCTCTAAAGGGCTAAAAAGGGGTTTCAAAGTTTTTACGGGGAACAAATCTTTTTTTTGAAGTGAGAGATTTAAAACTTTTTATATTGGCTTTGTATTGAAATAGAAGAAAACGAGTTTCAGCGTCTTTTGAAATTACCCCTTGGTGAAAAGGAGGTTCCAAGTTTGTGCGAGGAGCAAATCTTTACTTTTCTTAAAAATCGATATGGGTGTCATCTTTGTGCTTCCTCGGGGTGTCGATTACGAAAGTGACATGCATTTGCAAATCCAAGATGGCGGACAATTGTTTTTCTTAAAAAGCAATATGGTTGTTATCTTCGAGGTTCTTCCGGGTGCCGATTACGAAAATGAAACGCATTTTCAAATCCGAGATGGTGGACATTCATTTTTCTTAAAAATCGATATGGGTGTCATCGTGGTTTCTCTAGGTGCCGATTACGAAAATAACATCCATTTTACTTACATATGTACATACAAATATGCAGGTGAAACCAAGAACTTTTTTTGTAGATAGTTAAAAATTACCCTTAGTACGCGGCCGAAACCGGGGAAAAAGGCTAGTCAAAAATAAACACGATAATTATCATCAAATACTACATACTTTTAAAATGTAATATTAATAATGAATTCCATCCATAGTTCATATTGTTTAAATAAATTACGTTTCCTACTTTAATATTGACGACCGCTTTAGCCTAGTTGGTAGCTACCCTGCCTGCGAAGCTGGAGGTCCCGGGTTCGAATCCTGGTCAGGGCATTTATTTGTGTGATGAACACGAATATTTGTTCCTGAGTCTTGGATGTTTTCTATGTATTTAAGTATCTATTTATCTATATAAGTATGTATATCGTCACTTGGTACCCATAGTACAAGCTTTGCTTAGTTTGGGACTAGGTTGATTTGTGTAAGATTGTCCAAAAATATTTATTTATTATTCTTATTTTATATGTAGATATCTGTGAAAGCGGTTTAATTCTAATAAAGATTCTTATATATTTGAATATCTTCCGCAAACTGCGAGTGAGACAAATTCTTCGAGATTTCATTCCATTATTTACAAAAAGAACTCATAAGAAAGGGGACGTCACTCGGTCGAGATGCAGCTCCTGTAAAGGCTTCCTTTTTACGTTAATACTTTTAAAGAAAATACTTGCCATGTCAGTTAAATCTATTCTTACAGTTATTCATTGTTTGAAATAACGGTATTATTATTATTTATTATAACGGTATTATTAAGATCGTAAAGGTATTTTATTCATAATTTTAAATAAATAACAAAACAAAAATAACAAATCGGAATTTAAAAAATGCAATCAATATAATAAAGGAATAAATAATGGCGATAAATACAGAGAGCATACAATATTACGTTTACTTCGTTCGACGGACGAAATGCAAAAAGTGAATAGGAGTCCGGGACATCTCACACTCCCCTGGAGGGGTGTGGGGAGGCCATGTCAGGTTTGGAACCTCTTTGGCGGTTTTTTGGTCGCGACCCATGACTATGGGCCGGTCATTTTTGCCTTCTTAGGCTTTGATCTGGTCTTCCTCTTGTGGACTCGGCTGTCTTGTCAGCGGGCAAGATGGCCTGTCTGTGGCTTAGTTGGAGGAGTCATAGGCCTTCTTCTTGGGCTATGTCGTCCTGAGGGTTAGGACTGGGGCTCGTTCATAGGCGGCAGGCGCTCGCGCGGTTGGGCTCGCCGCCCTGGGACGTCCGGTGGACGCGCGTGAAGCGGCGCGATATCGCGAAGATGCAGATAGCGGGAGGTGTCGGCACGGGCAAACATCGTGCGCGTCAGTTGGATGACGAAGTCGTCCAGGCTCTGGTGTCTCAGGTCTCTGATGATGTAACGATTCCGCACATACTGGGGAGCTTGGACTATCGTCCTTAGGCTTAGCGACTCCTGCGCCCCGAGCTTCTTTCGATTGGATGCTGAGGTCAGGGCGTACCACGCTGGAGCCGCGTAGTGAATAGGACGCCTCCTACTCTACCTTTATACTGTCAACCATCATATCCCCACCACAACCTACCCTAAAATACCTAGGCGTATAATAATAACGGTTTCCCTTTAGTTCCTGTCGTTTTCTTTAATGGAAGATTTCTTCCTACTATTTAGTTTATCGGATATACATTTCATTAAATAAAGCGACTTTGCGTAAATACTCCGCTAACCTTTCATTGTTGAAAAAACCCTTCTGTGGGTGACACCCGACCCCATCCACAGGCCACGAGCAATACGAGCATGACACTGGGTGACACCCATACGATCTCCGCCCGGGTGCCACCCAAGCTAGTTACGTTACGCTACTGTAAATGCGGATAGCGTGGAACAGATGATCGGGCGAATCAATTGTGTGGTGCGCTACCTTCAAAAAGCAAGAAAGTAATTCTTATTTTTACATATATTTTTATTTGTATGTATGTAAGCACTTTATTGTACATAATATCAGGTTAAAACAATATACGTCACGTCACATAAGATTAAATAAAGTACGGTCGATTGCACAAGGCGAACTTATGAGGGGTTTCTTCCAGCGAATCACTGAGCGGTTGAGTGGAAGTGCTAGTTAGATATCCAAACTTTCGTCGAGTACAGCAACGTTTAATTGTTTCTCGTACTGGTTCAGTTACTTTGCAGAGATCTATTTTTTTACCACAGACAGCAGCGTAGTTTGATAATGTAGTATATATATGTCCTCATCGCAAATATTGAATGGGTGATTATCATCGTTAAAGTTAATTGATGTCCTTACCGGTCCGAAAGTTAAGGAAATCAGAGTGCAATTTAAACTTATTGTTGACTCCAGTTTACTCTATACCTGGATCCCTAACTGTTAAAATAGAAGTCAGAAATAATCACTCACGAGTCGTTAACAATCCGGGCCCGGTAAGGACAAATTAAGAAAGTGTTAAATTGTGGAATCAGAATCACTCGAATAAGTTTGCTAACAAACGATTGCGTGATGTTTTAGTTTTGTCAATTTGCTCGGTCCCGCTTACTAAGCCAACGTTTTGTTTGCCAACAAAAATTCAGTCTTTAGAAAGTAGCATGACAACAAAATGGCCGTTTTAGCGAAATCCAGGAAAGTGCTGTTCCACCGTGCGGTTTCTAGCTGAATGCAGGTAGTCGTAACACAGTGGCGAATACTTCGAACAATATTCGACTCTTTTACAAGCTTTATTAGGTAGGTTGTCCCGCGAAATGATTTCAAAACCATGTTTCAGCCGCTTGTCCGTATCTAATTTAGCTGAAATTTGATGTAATGGGCCGATAGTTAGTAGGCCAGGCTTAAAGTCTTGTAAATTTCAATTAAACGTAACACATTTATTTTGCAAGATTCACCATGAAGTTAGTTGTAACCATAGAAGAATGAAATGTTACTTAAATTAACATAACTTTAGATTTAATTTAGTTAAACACTAGCATAATACTTTTTATAACCTTTAGGAAGAGCGGCGCCATCCAACACAGGCTTTTTTTGCTTACCGGATGGCTCCATCGCCTTATATTATAACAAATTGTACTTTACCAAATAAAGAATTTTTGATTTGATTTGATTTGATAGTTGGGAACAGGAAGGACTTTGATCTTTTTAAAAGAGGAATAACATTGGCATTCTACCACAACCTAAGATAAGATAAAGCTGTTCAGGATATTGGTAATAATGGAAACAACGAGATTGAGGGGAATCCATCCCTTCGATTTGTGGATAACGCTGTCAGCTCCCGCCTTGGAAGTAATAGCTACTATGCAGTGCTTCTTATCATCACTGGCAGTGAATTGAGCAACAGAGATAAGAGAAAAGTCAAGAGTTGCGATACTCGAAAGGCTCCTAATTTTTCTGGGAATAAATCAAAGTATTAGTAGCGATTTGTTCCGCTTGCACATGTTCGTACGGGCAATATAAATATAAATGTTATGTAAATAACGGATAACCGTTATTGGCCTTCGGTTAACTAACAACTTATGTAAAAAAATGTCATATAATAAGGCTGTTGTTATCCTTAATACAAAAAAAATAAAATTAAAATGGTAACAGGAAATACACCACCACCAAATAGCCCTTAAGGCACCCCTGAAAGGTGGATTTCTAGAGTCTAATGAAAGCTGAAACTAGAAAAGAAGCAAATTTAAAAAATCCTCGTGATGCAACCCTGTGCATAATGTCATCAAGCAAAAATAATGATAGTTGGGCAACAAAATAAAATTTTAGCATTATATAGTTTAGTATATAATAAGCGCTAACATTACCAAAAAGAAGATTTATTATATATAAATACTAGCGACCCGCCCCGGCTTCGCACGGGTGCACTATTTAATGGATGTTATCACTGCATAGTATAAAACAAAGTCGCTTTCTCTGTCCCTATATCCCTACATCCCTATGTATGCTTAAATCTTTAAAACTACGCAACGGGTTTTGATGCGGTTTTTTTTTAATAGATAGAGTGATTGAAGGGGAAGGTTTGTAACCGCATCAAAATCCGTTGCGTAGTTTTAAAGATTTAAGCATACAAAGGGATATAGGAATTCCGAGTCTGTTTTGGAAATAGCAATTCCGGCGGAACAATATACTTTGATATGATTTGCTGCATCCCGTTTCTGACCTGTAAAGGATCAAGCAATGTTTGTCTCCATTGACACGGCAATTAAGTGACGTTTGACACATTTGACGTAGATATTACAGTTGTCATTTAATAATAGTTTATGCAACTGATACATAATGAGAGGTCTTGAAACGCGAGTGTGGTTTTATACATAATAAGATCACACGAGTGTTTTAAGGCCTAATTATGTACAGTTGCATACACTATTTTATCTACATCCGTATAGTAAATCCTCTTTCATGTGTTCAGGAACCATTGCGTTGCAAGTGTAGTGAGGTCGAGCGTGAGCCCGTTGAAGTATTTTGAGCACGAGCCTGTATCGTTATGAGCGGAGATGGCCATAACGATACCGTTTTTGATGCTGTTATGGCCATCTCCAAATATTTGTGTGATGAGCATGAATATTTGTTTCTGAGTCTTGGATGTTTTCTATGTATTTAAGTATTTATATTTATTAAATATATCGTCGTCTAGTACCCATAACACAAGCCATCTTGAGCTTACTGTGGGGCTAGTTCGATTTGTGTAAGATTGTCCTCTAATATTTATTTATTTATTTATTTATCTCCGCCCCGGACCGGCGCGATATTGTAAAGTTGGTCCTTACCTACACTTTTTGAGCACATAAAAGAGGATTTACTGTATGGGTGTAGATAAAAAGTTTTAAGTAATCTCAGTATCAACTTTCTCTAGCCAGACTACGCAACGGTGTGATAGGAGCGGCTTTACCGTGTATTTTGTATTTCAGTAGAATACACAGTGAAGCCGCTCCTATCGGACAAGCAAGTGAGAGCCATCGGAACGCACAGTCCACTGAACAAATAGTGTCGCGTGTGACATTAGGTCGCAATAGTCCTGTTCTAGATAGTAACATTGAGAAAATGTCAAGATTCGTGTCAATTCATACAGAAAATGGCATGAATAGATTAGCGTTTTTTAACTGATAAGGACCCTTAGCGACGTTTGACACATTTGACGTAGATATTACAGTTGTCATTTAAAAAGTTTTAAATAATCTCAGTATCAACTTTCACTAGCCAGACTACGCAACGGTGTGATAGGAGCGGCTTTACCGTGTATTTCGTATTTCTACTGAAATACAAAATACACGGTGAAGCCGCTATCGGACAAGCAAGTGAGAGCCATCGGAACGCACAGTCCACACAAATAGTGTCGCGTGTGACATTAGGTCGCAATAGTCCTGTTCTAGATAGTAACATTGAGAAAATGTCAAGATTCGTGTCAATTCATACAGAAAATGGCGTGAATAGATTAGCGTTTTTTAACTGATAAGGACCTTTAGTGACGTTTGACACATTTGACGTAGATATTACAGTTGTCATTTATAAAGTTTTAAATAATATCAGTATCAACTTTCACTAGTCAGACTACGCAACGGTGTGATAGGAGCGGCTTTACCGTGTATTTCGTATTTCTACTGAAATACAAAATACACGGTGAAGCCGCTATCGGACAAGCAAGTGAGAGCCATCGGAACGCACAGTCCACTGAACAAATAGTGTCGCGTTTGACATTAGGTCGCAATAGTCCTGTTCTAGATAGTAACATTGAGAAAATGTCAAGATTCGTGTCAATTCATACAGAAAATGGCATGAATAGATTAGCGTTTTTTAACTGATAAGGACCCTTAGTGACGTTTGACACATTTGACGTAGATATTACAGTTGTCATTTAAAAAGTTTTAAATAATCTCAGTATCAACTTTCACTAGCCAGGCTACGCAACGGTGTGATAGGGGCGGCTTTACCGTGTATTTCGTATTTCTACTGAAATACAAAATACACGTTGAAGCCGCTCCTATCGGACAAGCAAGTGAGAGCCATCGGAACGCACAGTCCACTGAACAAATAGTGTCGCGTTTGTTCCTGGCTCCCACCGCGAAAATTCCTGTCCCATCCAATATTGTTAAAGGAGCGTTCGAATTTACTTTACCTTCCCTGAACTAACAAGGTTGATTTGAAATAGGTATTCTAAATAGCATTGTGCGCTTAGTAAATGGTGCTAGTTTCCAGACGACTTTTATCAGATACTAGCTGTGTTTGCGACTCTGCCTGGATTCAGGCTATATAAAGTAAGTTTATTAATAATATTTTTTTTTTGTGACGACGGGTTTAGCCTAATGGGTAGTGCACCTGCCTGTGAAGCTGACGGTCCTGGGTTCGAATCCCGGTCAGGGCAAATATTTGTGTGATGAGCATGAATATTTGTTTCTGAGTCTTGGATGTTTTCTATGTATTTAAGTATTTATATCTATTAAATATATCGTCGTCTAGTACCTATAACACAAGCCTTCTTGAGCTTACTGTGGGACTAGTTCGATTTGTGTAAGATTGTCCTCTAATATTTATTTATTTTATTTATTTATTTAATTTTTAACAAAAAAGCACACGAAACACAGCTAAAGAACCATCTTGCGCTTTCAATAATGAAGTGAAAATGAACTGTTTTAACCTACACTTAATAAGAGAACAACTGTTGGAACTCACTTGGAAAGTCACCGTTGTTCTCTTATTAAGTGTAAATATGTCTCACGTTAGTGTAAAATGATTTAACCTAGTTCTATTTTAGTTCTAAAGCATTATTACAATATTGTACAATGATTGCTATGCCCTAGCAGGGTCCATGAGGTTCAAATAACTGTATTCCTAACAACTGTATCCCACCATGGTTACAATAAAGAATTATTATTATTAAGTGCTATTCTAACCCACCACACGGGTCATGGGGGGGATTTCAGCTCTCATATCACGTACTTAGAGCACGGATTACAATTTTTCAATTGTCTCCCCTTAAGAGTAAGCGCTATGATAAATATCTCTTCTAACACAATCTGCTTGCTGAATTTTTCATCGTGGTATGGTGTAATAAAATTCTTCGGTAAGTATTTTATTGTACGCTTTCTCGATTGAGGTAATAAAAGAACCACTTCAATTATTACTTCATTTTCTTTTCGGAGTATTCTTTGAGAACGCGAGTACTTTATTAGAATGAAAGGTAACCAAAAAGGAGAAACACTTCGTTACGTTTGTTTGTGATACTTGTAAATAAGATAATGTTATTGTTTTAAATGTGATGTAGATTTTGCTGTGTTTGTACTCCAGGCTCACGTAATAAAACCGGCCAAGTGCGTGTCGGACCACGCACAATGAAGGGTCCCGTACCAACACCTACTAGTCCACATTTAAAATCACTATCCAATACATTGAATCTACAAAAGTCGTATCTTCATAGGGAACTCACGGCACTTACGACCTTTTAAGCGAAAACTCAAAAACCGTAAAACCTATATTGTTCAAACCAAAAATCGTTGAAAGTATTTATTAATGCACACCACCTCAATTTTTTTCAGTTTTTTACTTTATAGTTTGGAAATTAGAGGGGGGGGGGGACACTTTCTATGACTTTGACAGCTAATATCTCACCAACGGTTAACTTAAATGGACAAGTTTTTTAGAAACCTCCATATCATTTTTAAAGGCCTATTCATCGATACCCTACACGACTATGTGCGTTGATATTTTTTATTAACCACCGGTTACATGTATGGAGTGCCCCCCCTAATTTGATATTTTTTTGTAATTTCACATCACTTTTATGTAGCGGTTCATAGAATACATCTTCCTACCAAATTTCATAATTGTAGTGCTTATAGTCTCCGAGTAAATCGGCTGTGACATACGGACGGACGGACAGACATGATGAATCTATAAGGGTTCCGTTTTTGCCATTTTGGCTACGGAACCCTAAAAAATGATGATTGGAATCTTCTCGTAGCGTTCGTGCTGGCCCAGCGGCACCCGCCTACCGCGTACGGTATGCGAGGTTAAGCAACGTCGGCCGAAGTCGTGGACGACCGATTTAAGTGGTTATTAGCTGAACACTCCCGTTCTTTGTAACGAACGTTGTCGTTTTTTTTTTAACCTGACTGTGGCTTTATAGGCCGGGCCCAATAAAGCGATAGGAATGCGCGGTTGGAGAGTAGCCTGGGGAAAATCTAGCGGAAAACCTCCGGCACGACCACGCGTGTGGTTTGGAACACTGAAATACTCTAAGAGTTTGCGTTCCAGTGAGATTGGTTGAGCGGTTTCAACCGAATCTGAGGTGTGAGTGGAATCGAGCTACTGGGAGTTTTTTCGCTGGTTCACTAAACCTAGCCTAGCTGAGAAGAGTCCAGCAAGAAACTCAGCTAGGCCCGACCTGGGTCGAACTGACTCTACCCGGTGTGCGGCGGTACCGGGACGAATAGGGACTATATGTGTCACTGTTGTCGCGATCGTGCGGTGGACGTCCCCGCCGGCGGGAATAACGTTAAGTCGATCCCGGCTGTTGTACATGAGCAGTCGTTAGCCAAGTTAGAGGCCTTCCGACGGCTAGAGAATTTCTACGAATCAAGTTGCCCACTCACTTAACAAGCCTAATCCTAATAAGCTCTAGTTCCCACTTGGTTTGGAAGATCAGATGGCAGTCGCTTCCGTAAAGACTAACATCTACGCCAAATTTTGGGATTGGGGGGAATGCAACTGGGATAACACTAGGAGGATAATTATGACTAGAATTTCCTCAAATGGCGCTTACAGAGCCACTAGGTTAATCAATCAATCAATCAATTTATTTATATCTATGAATGTGGTACAATTTAGGGTCTTATAATTATTTTAGTTCAGCACATCCTGCCAGTGTTGGCGTAGAAATAATTAATACACATGAAATTCATTTCATATCAATAATAAAATATTAACAACAATATAATTAACAACAACATTAACATCTTCAAGGTGTCTCTAAAAAACTCTTTTTTCTACTCCGATACTTTTATCTGTCAATTATATGGTCCCACAAATGAATATAAAAGCATGTCTTATGCAATTTCAAAAGTTTATCTTGTCTATTTTTCATAAAGACCCTAACTAACAGAGGTGTCATGTGAACCCAACAAATAAAAAAACACAACACTACATTTACAACGAAAATCAAAACTGCCAACTTAACAAACAACTGAATTCATATGGTTTGAAACAATAACAAAACTAAAATAAGTACTGCCAACATAAGGAAAACCGGAAGTCAGTAAATGACAGTTGAAAAACAATTACCGTGTCTATGATTACGTTCTGTGGACTGTCATTTGTCACTATCCAACTTACCGCTCTTTCTTATGCTGTATTGCTGTTTAATTTTGTGTTTTATTATTTAATCCCTAGTCGTAGAAAAAGTAATGTATGCAACGTTGTACAAGTAAGCCAAAAAACGCTCATGGCGTCTTTATAACAATTTTCGGCTTCGCCTCAAATTGTTACACACGCCGCTCACCTTTTTTGAACCCTCTTATACAACTATTGCATAAAATACTATTACTAAATAGTAACAATCTCAACCAAAAATGCAACTAATTGTTTTTTTTTTAATTGGTGTGTCTCTAAACTTTTAATAATGTTCGGTCGGTATTTTATTAAATATTTTTGTTGCCATTCCAAAAAAGCTGTTCAGCGCTGTAGGTGTCTGACACCTCAGAATAATGCTGAGCCAGTGTCCGTTTCACTGCCGCGGGGACACAGTACACATGTTGTGGTTTGTTTTCTTCTGTAGTTTTTTTTGTAATATGTGTGTGTCTTCTGTGTCTGTGAATAAATGTTTCTTTCTTTCTTTCTTTCTTTCTTTCTTCTTCTGTTCAGAATTAATACTGTTTTCATAGGCTGATTATGCAGATGGTAGTAAGCTAATGTGAAATTCCACTCTCGTTCCTGTAACGTAACCTCTGAATTATTCTCTCGAGTTAGAAAGTTAGAGGCAAATAACGAACGTCAATAGTGTCGTTAGTATAACAAGGCAAATCCTATAGGCCACCTGAGCTGGTGTTTGCTCTTACATTATTCAAAATAGGCCGGCACCGTTGGAGCGAGTTATCGTACAAACAGCTTAATTGATTAGCTGATTTCGATTTGCATTCATACAGAATCTGTAATATTTGAGGACATAATGGAACCGGTATTCAATGCTATATTATGTTAGGTTTAGTTTGTAGTTTATGAGATTCAGTTCACGGAATTGTGACTAATATTTACCTTATAAGTTTTAAAATATTTTGATATGAAATTATGATCAATAAAGAATTAAAGGCTACGGTAATATTATTAAAGTTTTAGATAGCCATTTTTTGATTTTATTGTATATAGTAGAAATTAAGCCGAAAAAACAAGTTTTTAGCTTGAAAATGGTCGATTTGGAGTGTTGTTTGAAGCGATATTTCTCAATGAAAAATCGAAAAAACATATTTAAAGTTTATGACATAAGGTCGCAATAGCCCTGTTCGAGATATCCATGTTAGTGTAGTCGATCGATGTCAACTCAAAAATATGTAACTCAATTAATGCACTTACCACACTACAGCAATGTTTTCCTCTAAAACTGTGTTAATGAGTGCATCGTTTGGCGTCCACCCAATCTTCGATACCAAAGTTTATGAGATCTCCAATAACGTACAGCGTTTTAAATTGCAGAAAAGAACCGCATAGCATTTCCGTAAGGCATTAGAGGGACCGCAAGATGTACTTGAAAGGCTGCCAAGATGCAGATGCCTGTTCAAGCGGATTTTGAAATGAAATACGACTTTTTTTGCAAAAAAAACCTCAAATAATGCAGATCCCCCCCTCCAGATCTCTCCCTTGAGTCTTCTTTCTTTGGCGTGTATTTTTATCACAAACAAAGCATGACGTTACTAGGCATTTTATTTATACTACGACGGTGAAAAACAAGCTTACGGCCTGTTGGTATGTAGACGTCGCCTATGGACGCATACGACACTAGAATAATCACAAGTGCGCTATCTTTATTGACTTAAAAATTTGATGTGTCACAGCTAGATATATATATTCTCCAATGCAAATATATGTGTATATAGATATGCGATTCACTAAGCACCGTTCTCAACTGTCATCTCACAGCTCACCCGATTTTATATGAAACCTGTCGAATGTCATTTGTCACTTTTTGACAGTTTCCATGAAGACGTAAAAAAATTGGAGTGATAATGGACCTGGGCTGTTATTCACAAACCGATTCGTGCTCGCCTGTCACCTCACCCGTTTTTAAATGGTTTTTCGGTTAGACCCATACTAAAATGTTTTTATTTTTATATATTTGACACCTAGCAGGTGACCTCTCTGGCACATCTTGTTACACATTCCCCTCGGCCCTTAAAAAAATTCAAGTGATAAAAATACACCCCGCATAAATCATCCAATCAAATTGAATAATATGAATAATAAAATTTGAGGCCAATCAATTTTTGTGGGACATAAATTTAACTGATACCGAATCACGGATATGTGCATCAAATAAAGTCGCAAAGAAAAAAGATGTATCTGTTAGATTTATCGTGCCATGTAACCGCATTTTATTCGACTCATTCCAAGATAAGCTAGTGTGGATGACAGATTGACAAGACGTGATTTTTCTTTCTATTGAATTGGGACGTCTATGAAATGAAATAAACGTATTTTGAATGGACAGTTTTATTGAAAGTTACAAGAAATAGGAAATGTTATTTGGGTCATTCTACTTTTTCATGACCAGTCTTCTATTACAAAAAAAACTATATTTATTAAATTAGGGTACAAAAATAGGATTTCGAAATAGTACATGAACCCAATATAAGGAATTTATCGGTAAAAACACTTAAATATACATACATACATACATACATATTGCTGTAAAAGGTGGGTAACACAGTGGTAAAAGCCATTTTTTCATACAAATGGTGAAACATCCAAGAACCACTGAATTACTCGGTTTATGGATATTAGCTGTGGTTCTTCAATTACCAAAACTATCGGAAGTGATACTCCAGTTAAACCTCTTTCTAAATAATTATACAAAAATATGAAGTGAGGGCCAAATATTCCAAAATCTGCATTAAAAAAAGTGTCTGAAAATTATGTTCATGAAAAAGTAGAATTGCCCATTTATTAAGTAAAAAATATATTATTTTAATCAGATATAGTTACATAACTACTACAACCAAATCGATAAGTACTAAGTGATATTCCAGATTGCAATATCACAGTCCGTGACTCTGATATGGGTCACTGCAATCCTTTATTACAAAGCCGTAAGGTCTACAATTCGGATTCGAAAAGTGAACGTGTTAATTATAAATTACGTTTATTATAACATACTATTATAGGTAGTAAGTAGGATAATATGCCAATGTTTAAGTTTTTTTTTTCTAAAATCTGTTAATAGTATATAAAATCAAACTGTCTTCTCAATAACATAGATAAACGATAATTGTGAGCTTCAAATCTCATAAGTAAAAGAGTGCAGGCAATTAATGAAATGTACTCTTAAAAACTATAAAATAATACCGTCTAAACTGCCGCCTACCGCCTATACTGTCAGAATAGTAGTTTATGCAACTGATACATAATGAGAGGTCTTAAAACACGAGTGTGGTTTTATGAAACGAGCGTCAGCGTTTCATAATAGGATCACAAGAGTGTTTTAAGGCCTAATTATGTACAGTTGTATACACTACTTTATCTACATCCATACATTAAATCCTCTTTCATGTGTTGAGGCACCATTGTGTTGAAAGTGCAGGAGTTCGAGTTCGTGAGCTCGTTGAAGTCTTTTTGAGCACGAGCCTGTATACGATACCGTTTTTGATGCTGTTATGGCCATCTCCGCCCTGGACCGGCGCGATATTGTAAAGTTGGTCCTTACCTACACTTTTTGAGCACATAAGAGGATTTACTGTATGGGTATAGATAAACACATTTATTCCACAGAAAAAATACAATTTTCTGGTCACACACTGGATGCTAAAAAGGACCAAAATCGTCTAAATCTTCTCACCAGGGCCGTATTCTTTGCACAGTTTGGCGACGTGGTGGCTGGCAACGGCAGCGCGACGCGACAGTGTTGCCATGTCGTCGCCGGTCGCCGGGCGCACGTGGAAGGCTTGAAGCCGGCATGTACCTGGCATCATTCGGCCTACCACTCTGTTGGCAAATTAGAAATATTGATCGGCTGGGGTTGGAATCCCGGTTAGGGCAATTATTTGTATGTATGTACGTATGTAAAATTCTTTTCACCTCACTAGCTCGGAAAGCCCTTTTTTATTCTTTAAAAACAGATAGCAAAACTGCATTTTATCCACAAGAGTGCAAAGAATATTTGAAATCCGAACGCGCTATTTGTAACTTTTTTAAACATAATTAACATGTAAAGGCGTAGTCCAGACAGTCCAGCAACAATAATTTTATATTGTGCTGTTGTGTTACAAAACTAGTACCTACGCTAAATCTCGAGATTAGGTAGTGGACAACTATATTTAGGACGCAATTAACTGTCAACGTTAGGACGAGGAGGAGGAAAAAAATATTCCTCGCTCTAGTGAGGTGAAAAGATTTGTGTTATACACGGCTGCAAAGTTATTTTACGTCTCGTGTGTTGCAGCACTCGCTACGCTCAGGATTCTATTTTTGAACCACTCGCTTCGCTCAGGATTCTATTTTCGAACCACTCGCTTCGCTCGCGGTTCAACCATAGCATCCATTCGCTAGCTCGTGTTTCAATTCCACACTCGTAGTTAAAATACAACTTTGCACCCTTGTATAACAAATAACTATTATTGTATCGCCCTCCGCGCAGCTGGATTCGGTGTTTAAATTTGGTTTTCTTTCTCTTTGGAACATGCAGCAGTGGTTTTTCTTACACAGAAATTGATGATCTTTCAGATGAGCCTTGGTTTTATCAGGAGACCGATCATACTAGATACCTCAGTACGGGCATCACTTATCATGCTGCTGCCACTGATAAGGCCAGTCAGGGTGGCTTGCAGTAGTGCATTATCGTATAGTCCTACCCCCTCCCTGTATCGAGGAACAAACGAAACTTGAGAGACTTATCTTACTAGAAACCGGTTTTTTTTTTTGAAAAATATTTTTTTACTGTCGCCACCAGGTTTTTTGCATTGCAGTACCGCCATTTCGTGTTTCCCCATGAATGATGTGTCCTATTATGTATACAGGGTGTCCAGTAAATAAAGGACAAGCTTCTAACCACCGATAGAGCCCCTGAGGCTGCTCCAGAAAATGGACTTTCAGGTTTAGTAAAAGTCCCCTGGTTTTCGAGATAATCGAACTTTTCCATTTTCTTAATAATTGGTACCTTCTTTGACTTTAATGACTGTCGAGGCCATAAATGAAGAGATATTCTCGTTCTTTTTATTTCTAAATATTCTCTAATAGTACCGTGTAGACGAAATACAGAAAATGGCTCAAGAAGATCTTAACACGTTACATAGCTGGTTCCAACGTAACTTACTCACTATTAATGTCAGTAAAACCAGTTACATAATATTCAAGGCAAGAAATAAAAAAATATACAATGATATTTCTCTCAGTATTAACGACATACAGATAAAACACTCAACCGAAGAAAAATATCTTGGCCTAATATTGGATAACGAACTGACGTGGAAGCCGCATATAGCGAATCTACAGTCTAAATTGTCATCTCTACGTGGTTGTTTATTTAATACAGTCCAATGTTTACCTCGTCAAGTTCGTTACACCATTTATAACTCTCTTGCTAAATCTCACTTGAACTACCTCATAGAGATATGGGGTAGTGCCACCAAAACGGCACTAAAACAACTGCAAATCACTCAGAACAAATTAATAAAAACTCTATTTCAATATGAATATTTAACAGCCAGCCGAAAAATTTACTCGGATACTAAGATTATGAATATAACTCAACTTTATTTCAATAATACATGCATACTCATTAATAAAATTATTCATAAGAAAATCCACTCTCAATTAAGTTTTAAAACTAAAGCCGAGCATGGAATCCGACCACTACGTAACGCCAACGATCTTTGTTTAAAGTCAATGCGGACTAAAACTGGTAAAAAAAATATTTGTTTTGAAGGGGCACAATTCTACAATAAATTGCCGAAATCTATAAAAGAGTGTAAAAGTTTTAACAAATTTAAAAATAAATTACGAGAGTATGTAATTAAAAACGTTTAAGTTCGGCCCTGGGCTGAGAGTTCTAGCTTGGAGACAATGTTATCGCTAAGCTGGTTACAATTGTGCTGTATTGAAGCGTGTTTTCCAATTTGGTCTTAAAGTGTACGGACTTTGGGTTTTAAATGTCTTAACCAATTAATTATTTTTTAGAGTGAACTTGTTCTGTGTTGTGCTTATACACTATTGGACTTTTGTAGTGCTACCTACTAATAATTTTGTAATTTTACAGTGACAGAAAATGTTTACATATAATTTTTAATTTTTTTTTTTGTTGTTAGTTCATCTATCTTGTGATGCTCACTGTTTTAACTTTGTTTAGTATAAATTCTCATTAAGTGAAATGTATAATTTCTTTTGAGAAATAAAATTCTTTAAACAGAATAGTGTTGCTAATAGACAGGTATTAGAGCTATAGGGTAGCCAGGACTCATTATTGAAGATTAGCCTATGGACGCTTGCTACTCCAGAAGATTCCCAAGCCAGTTGCTGCCTACCCTTATTGACTTGAGGATGGTTGTGCTGACAGCTAGTAGAGACGAGGTCCTACATAAAGTTATCTCTTTTCTTCATTAACAACTTTTTTCGTTCACTTAAGTGGTAGCCAATTATTAAGAAAATGGAAAAGTTCGATTATCTCGAAAACCAAGGGACTTTTACTAAACCTGAAAGTCATTTTTCTGGACCAGCTTCAGGTGCTCTATCGGTGCTTAGAAGCTTATCCTTTATTTACTGGACACCCTGTATATCATCTGGGAGTCTTATCGAACTAGGTTCAGTGTCGTCGGCTCTTAAACTAAGAAAAAAACATAAGTTACACGAATAGTTGACATATATGTACAAAGGCGAGTTTTTTCTGAGTCTGGATGTTTTCTATGTATTTAAGTATCTATTTATCTATGTCTATAAGTATGTATATCGTCGCCTAGTACCCTTAGTACAAGTTTTGCTTAGTTTGGGATTAGCTCGATTTGTGTAAAATTGTCCCCATATTTTGGGATTCGAACCCCGGACGTCCAGGGTCACCACTAACTAGGCTAAGGCGGTCGTTGCCAACAAGTGAATTAAGTAAAGTATATTGTATTGCTACTTTTTTCTAGCCTAAAAAATATGGCTTTTTGTAACAAGTGGGTTGACAAGTAAAGAGAACAATAAGTCTGTAATAAACACAAATGGGAAGAAGCATTGTAAAAGGTTTTTATGAAATAAAATAAGTAAGGAAAAGTTCTTTGTGGAAGTATTACAAGTAGAAGTTCTTTGTGCATAAAGAAGTCTCAGTGCATTATTCAGGGCTCAGTTCATCTCTTTCACGTCCTAAACGCATTTTAAAATAATTTGCCCACGGCGCAGGGCTGTTTCCCTTGCCACGTTGGATATTAAATTCAGCTCACACACCCCGGGGGTGTTGATGACCCGAACGCGCCTGACACCGTCGATAAGTGACAGGATCGTAACTAGATTGTGTAAACGCAATTGGTAAGGTGACAGCGTTGACGCGCAAACGCAGCAAAAACCTGCTATTAGGTATTTTCTAGCTTTCAAGGATAGATACTATTCGGTATTTTCTAGCTTTCAAAGATCGGCTTTGTTCCATGGATGAACTTCTGTAAGCAAGTCTAGAATTAATTATTTTTCACGTCTCCTATTCGAAAGAAAGGCTTTTCTAGCCCGTTTAGAGGGAGCAAAACTCGTTTTTACTCCCTATTAATAAATTTTTAAATTGCTGACAGGGAGCAAAAATGTTTTTGCTCCCTGTGCCTGGTCGCAGGCCGGCCCCGCGCTGGCGGCTCCCCCTCAATCGCGCCTGTTTAAGTTATTCATCTTTAAACATCACAACAATCGATGTAGGTATACTATGTAACTTAATCGAGCAAATGTTTAACTTTTTAACATTTTAAACTCTCGCGCTTTGTAAACATAGTTAAAGATTTGTTTAAACGGGTCTAACACGATATTTATGCATTTACCTTTGTTACCGACGTTTCGACACGGGTTGCACCGGTCTTGGTCGCAGTTAAATATCGCGTTAGACCCGTTTAAACAATTTTTTTAAGTATGTTTAACTTTTTGTTTTTTTTACGTAATTTTTCTTTTACTTAAATGAATGGATTGATGATTAATCAAGTATTCTTTTACTTACTTATTTGAATGAATAGTTTTTCTCATATGAGAAGTGAAAAGAAGAGTGTATTACACGACAGCAAAATTATTTCTAACTCGGGCGTGGCGGTTTGAATCCCTCACTACGCTCAGGATTCTATCCTGGAATCCTTCACTTCGTTTGGGATTCAACACGCTAGCCCTCGATGAAATATTGCATTTTGCTCCCTTGTAATACAATTTACTATTGTAACGTTAACTCGATGCGCGTGGAAGCAAGCGAGCAGATTAATTCGGATCGGAAGCGATGGTGAGAAATAGACCTCGAGTGAGATCTTTTTAATCTGCGAACTGTAGCTTTGGGATTGGAACTGGGTCAGTGAAATATGACTCCGGGCTGCCCAAATGAAATGAGCTGCGGCAATTGCGTCCGCCGGGGGCGTAGACGGTTCTAGCCAGGTCGTATTCACAAAACTGAACAACGCGAACGATAATAAATTCTGAGGCACATTCGTTTCTGTATTTCATGATCGGAATGACAGAGACATGAAACAAAAGAGATATCTTAGGGATGTCCCATCGATCGGTATAGGCAAGACAATATGCACGATAAGAAAAAAAAAATCATGCAATTCCAATTTAGAGACGATTAAATGTTTATATTGGTCCCATATATTTAATAGATATAAATACATAGAAAACATCCAAGACTCAGAAACAAATATTCATGCTCATCACACAAATATTTGCCCTGACCGGGATTCGAACCCAGGACCGTCAGCTTCACAGGCAGGTGCACTACCCACTAGGCTAAACCGGTCGTCATAATTTACCCTAAAATTCTTTTTTTTATGGACTTTGTCCACTGAGTTAAGAAAATCCCTTTTTTGAGCGGTTTCAACCGAATCTGAGGTGTGAGTGGAATCGAGCTACTAGGAGTTTTGTCGCTGGTTAATACTAAACCTAGCCTAGCTGAGAAGAGTCCAGCAAGAAACTCAGCTAGGCCCGACCTGGGTCGGACTGACTACCCGGTGTGCGGTGTAACGGGACGAATAGGGACTACATGTGTTAGTGTTGTCGCGATCGCGCGGAGGACATACCCGCAACCGGCGGGAACGAAAATCCCTTAAGTTTGGTCACTCAATGGAAAAAATGTACGACACTGTAGGGGATTGTGCAAATATTGATCAAAATAAGGACTCAATCGACCTACCAATGTTTGCCATAACTACAATTACATTAAATATGGCCCATTTATTTACCTTTGTTACCGATGTTTCGACACGGGCTCAAATCTTTTAAGTATGTGTACAAAACGAGAGATTTTGAAATTTCAAAATTTTATATGCAATGCACATTCTGCAAATACGATTCAGAAAATAAAACGCTTTCATTTTAAACATGATATTCTGTTGAAAATGGCTTTGCAAGACGGTGTTTGCAGTGATTTGCTGTTCAAACTATAATATTCAGATCATGTCTTTTAAGCCGAGCATACGAGTATAAGCTATCTGAGAGAAATCTAAAGCCGTAACTCAATTTAATCCCAAAGATATTATGTTTATAAACACAACGGTGCTTCGTTTTTGTTTTTACTAAGTACTTATTCTAAATAGTAATCTCTCTAAGCTCGGATTTGCAATGATACGAAGAGGATGTCATGTCGTTAATTTTTTTTTTAGTATCGCAGAAAATTGTTCAAGATATTATATTCGCCTTGGGCGCCCTTTACGACCCTTCCATTCAAACGCTGTGCTTTATTTGGTAACTATAATAATTATAAATTGGCAGATTACCCCCTCTGTCGTAACTCGGCGATCACTGATTAGGGGCCGCACGGTCCGGCGTCCTAGGCACACACTTACGGACCCGGACGACGTAATCACAGCGTCCATCGAAAGATGGAACGCTGCGCTTACGGCGTCCAACTCTGACACGACGCGTACACTTAGGCATTCCCGCCGGCGGGGACGTCCACCGCGCGATCGCGACAACAGTGACACATATAGTCCCTGTTCGTCCCGGTACCGCCGCACACCGGGTAGAGTCAGTCCGACTCAGGTCGGGCCTAGCTGAGTTTCTTGCTGGACTCTTCTCAGCTAGGCTAGGTTTAGTGAACCAGCGACAAAACTCCCAGTAGCTCGATTCCACCCACACCTCAGATTCGGTTGAAACCGCTCAACCAATCTCACTGGAGCGCAAACTCTTAGAGTATTCCAGTGTTCCAAACCACACGCGTGGTCGTGCCGGAGGTTTTCTCCTGGATTTTCCCCAGGCTACTCTCCAACCGCGCACTCCTATCGCTTTATTGGGTCCGGCCTATAAAGCCACAGGCAAATTTACAAGTCAAAAACTATACTAGCGTTTCTAAAAACACCACTGCCGAGAAGAAACGCCGACAGAAACTCGACAGTCATTCCAAAATGATATTTAACCTTTAGGTTAGGTTAAATAATTGAGGTAGGTAAGTCTGAGTGGCAACAAAAGAATTTAAAAAATGAGAAAAAAACTGGCCAAGTGCGTGTCGGACCACGCACAATGAAGGGTTCCGTACCAACACCTACTAGTCCACATTTAAAATCACTATCCAATACATTGAATCTAAAAAAGTCGCATCTTCATAGGGAACTCACGGCACTTACGACCTTTTGTTTGGGCAAGACAGTTTTTAAGCGAATTCTCAAAAATCGTAAAACCTATATTGTTCAAACCAAAAATCGTTGAAATTATTTACTAATTCACACCACGTCAATTTTTTTCAGAATTTTAAACTTTATAGTTTGGAAAATAGAGGGGGAGGGGGACACACTTTCTATGACTTTGACAGCTAATATCTCATCAACGGTTGACTTAAATGGACAAGTTTTTAGATACCGCCATATCATTTTTAAAGGCCTATCCATCGATACGCCACACGACTATGTGCGTTGAAATTTTTTTTTCATCCACCGGTTACATGTATGGAGTGCCCCCCCCCCCCCCCCTAATTTAATATTTTTTTGTAAGTACACATCACTATTATGTAGCGGTTCATAGAATACACCTTCCAACCAAATTTCATAATTGTAGTGCTTATAGTCTCCGAGTAAATCGGTTGTGACATACGGACGGACGGACAGACATGACGAATCTATAAGGGTTCCGTTTTTGCCATTTTGGCTACGGAACCCTAAAAAGTAACAAAAGGTATTTACAATTTGTAGTTCCACAAAAAAACATTTGTGTGTCGAAACTGTATGTTTACGTATTACGTACTTATTACCAAATTCGAAATAAGGAAAATAATAATAATGAAACAAACGCGTTTAAAAATAATATAAATAAATAAAATACTTTTATAAATATTTTTGGACAATCTTACACAAATCAACCTAGTCCCAAACTAAGCAAAGCTTGTACTATGGGTACCAAGTGACGATATACATACTTATATAGACAAATAGATACTTAAATACATAGAAAACATCCAAGACTCAGGAAAAAATATTCGTGTTCATCACACAAATAAATGCCCTGACCGGGATTCGAACCCGGGACCTCCAGCTTCGAAGGCAGAGTCACTAGTCACTACTAACTAGGCTAAAGCGGTCGTGATTTACCATTTGATGTATCATTTTGGTGTAACGCATATTTATAAGACTCAGTATAATTATGTGAGTTCTTACCTTACAGTGGAAGGAAGCGTAAGGTCTGGCAGCAGAAAGTCGATTTCATAGTATACCACTTGCATAGCCGGACCATTATCATCTCTAACCACTAAATTCTTCGAACACGATTTTCCTGGCTGAATGCTCACGCATTTCGCTGACAACAAAAAAATGCATTTAGGATTCGTTTAACAAACTGACCTCAGTTTGGCGAAACTTTTTGTATACCTACCACATAAGTTTATTTTGAATAAAAAAAAAAAACAAGTGGGTCATTCTACTTTTCATGACCATTTTACTATTACAAAAAGTCTGTGATATGTATTGAATTAGTGTACAAAAGTCTATACGTCGATTTTCTCTACCGGTTTTCTTGAAATTTTGTGAGCAAGTTCGATAATTATTTAGTTTCTTTTTGTCGTGAGTTTTTGCGGGTCAATTTCGGGTTTATTTTCCTCTATACCTCAATTTTCTCTACTGATTTTCTTGAAATTCTGTGAGCAAGTTCGATAATTATTTAGAAAGTTTTGCCGTAAGTTTCTGCGAATGAATCTCGGGTTTATTTTCCTCTATACGTCGATTTTCTCTACCGGTTTTTTTGAAATTTTGTGAGTAAGTTCAATAATCAATGAGATTTTTTTGTCGTGAGTTTTGCGGGTAAATTTGGGGTTTATTTTCTTCTATACCTCAATTTTCTCTACCGATTTTCTTGAAATTCTGTAGCAAGCTCGATAATTATTTAGAATTTTATTGTCGTAAGTTTCTGCAGGTGAATTTCTGGTTTATTTTCCTCTTTAGGTCGCTTTTCTCTACCGATTCTCTTGAAATTTTGTGAGCAAGTTCGATAATTATTTAGAAAGTTTTGTCGTAAGTTTCTTTAGATGAGTTTTGGGTTTATCTCTATACGTCGCTTTTCTCTACCGATTCTCTTGAAATTTTGTGAGCAAGTTGGATAATTATTTCGTTTTTTTTTTCTTAAGTTTATTTTCCTCTATAGGTCGCTTTTCTCTACCGATTCTCTTGAAATTTTGTGAGCAATTTCGATAATTATTTTTAAAAAATTGTGTAGAATTTTTTTGGTATCTTTTTTTGGAAAATTTTAAAAATAAAATAATAGAAACTTGCGAGGTCTACAGCTCATATGTTAATTTTGAACACACCACTTTTATACTCACCAATAATTTCGAAGATGATCAATACGCCTATATCTTGTAATGCCTTGTGCCATTTCAGAACCTTTTCAACCGGGCCCGAAAAAGCCCTGGGCCCGCTTCTGTTCAAAGCCTAGAAAAAACCAAATAAATGAATGCCATAATGGCACTTTTACAAGTAAAAACTACTAGTTCAAACCATTACTAGTTTTTGTTGTTATTTGAATTTCTTGATGAATTACAACACAATACAAATACTCTTTATTGCACACCTCAATCAAAGGATTATGTTTTATAACCTGAATTTTAAAGTACTTTTGTTTCGACTATAATGTTGCATATGTTTTGTTTACAAGAAATAAATTTAATAAATTGCTAACTAGAATCAAACCATTTATCAAGAGATTCGATTAATTATTTGTCTGTGGGTTGTAATTTTGTGTCGGCTGGAAGCATTCGAATATTTGTGCTGTGAAAACAGAAGCATTCATTGGTTTGTTTAATAAAATTAATTTCTGATCATTGAGATTTAAAATATTCATAATAATTGACAAATGACGCTTGTAATATGCGTTTAGGGTGAGAGGTTGTTTGTTTGTGTGTGCACATCAGTATCTTCGAAATGGCTTGACCGATTTAGAAACTGTTTTTTGCAATAGGTTTGCAGTTTAGTCGGTCCAAATTCTTTTTAGCATTGAGGTTTATTTGGTAGCTCATGGTAAACTTTTTGGATTTGTGTTAGATATGGACAGTTTTTCTATACATAGGTACAGAAAGATCACAGGGATCGAATACTAGTACTACAAAGCGGAATATATAGAACTCTGAATTAACGCTTTCGCTGTCAATTTTCGCAGCGCTACGCAATTTCCTCTACAGACGGGGAAACGCATAGTATCGGCTACGCGTCTACGAGCGCTCGCCTAATAGATGGGTTCCTAGCAGTGAACGTTTAAAGTTACCATAAAGCGGGGTCACTTTCAAATTGGGGGGTGACTTTAAAAATTCAGTTTTTATGCCGTGTTTTACTTTTTTATTTAGTTAAACTTGAGTCAAGTTATACCTTCGTTAATTTCCTAACTATACAAAACTAGAAATACTTAGTGATGAATATATAAGTATTTTATATGTACCAAAGTAGCCCCGTTTCTTCTTAAAGTCACCCCAGTTTACGGTATATATAATCGTTGTAGGCTACTAAACAATTTCTTAGTTCAATACAAAAAAACTATTTTCCACGAGACAAAGCGACGGATATTGCATCCAACTGGAGTACCGGGCTCCGGGATCGCGCCTTAAGAATAAATAATACCAAGAAAGATCAGTCGATCAACTTGGCAAATAATTGACAGGCATCCATTACATTCAGGTGTGTGTTACCTGGGCCATTCTATTTTTTCATGTACATAATTTTCAGACACTTTTTTTTGAGATGCAGATTATGGAATACTTGGCCCTCACTTCATATTTTTGTATTGTTATTTAGAAAGAGGTTTAATTGCAGTATCACTTCCGTTAGTTACGGTAATTAATGAACCGCAGCTAATATCCACAAATCGAGTAACTCAGTGGTTCTTAGATGTCTCACCATTTGTATGAAAAATGGTTTTTACCACTGTGCTACCCATCTGTCACAGCAATATGTTAATATTTAAGTATTTTTTACCTATAAATTCCTTTTACTAGGTTCAGGTATTATTTCGAAATCCTATTTTTGTACACTAACTCAGTACATATCATAGATTTCTTTTGTAACAGAAAACTGGTCATGAAAATGTAGAATGACCCACCTTCGTTTTTTTTTAAATTTGGATTAATGTTAGGTAGTATAATTTATGTAAAGGAGCGCTCGTCGCCCAGAGGCGCCCGCGTACCGCGTGCGGTATGCGAGGTTAAGCAACGTCGGCCCAGATCAGTTATTGGATGGGTGACCGCTTTGAGTGGTTATTAACTGAGCGCTCCCTTGCTTTGGGAGGCACGTTAAGACGTTGATCCCGGCTGCTGTCTATGATAGCAGTCGTTAAGCCAAGTTAGAGGCCTTCGGGCGGCTTGAGAACTTCTAACAGTTCACTCACTTGACAAGCCTAATTCCAATAAGGTCTGGTTTTCCCTCGGGTTGGAAGGTCAGATATCAGTCGCTTCCTTAAAAACTAGTGCCTGCGCCAAATCTCGGAATTAGGTAGCGGACCCCGGGCATCCTCCTGATGATGACTGTAATTTATGTAATAAAGGGTCCGAAAAAAAGTGACTATTTGTCATCACAAAATGACACGTAAAATTGTGTATTTAAAATTGACGTAATTTTCTTGATTGGAACAGGTGGTGTTCATGCATGGTGCTGAGTAAGAAAAAGCCAAGGGTTCATACATACACCTGTAAGTTAATATTATTTAATGCCCTAACACCCCAATACACCCGTGAATGAGGGCTATAGCGTATGAATTCGCCGCTAGAGGCGCTAGTGTAGCATGAGGTCTACCAAATGTCAAATGTCACTCTTTAAGGTTGCGCTACGCGGGTTAATATCTAATTGGAACAATATGGTGAGTATTTTGCAATATTTGAGCTTGATTATGGAAAATATGAGTTACGGGTCAATGACTGTGATTGCTTTGAGACAGTTTTGTCTTTCGGAAACTTATTTTTTTCGAACAAAACGAGATTGCGCTACAATGCGGGATGTTCGATATTTTTACGGTACGTTTTTAAGGTATTAAATATGATTTAAATGTAAACTTCGTTCTCATGCTCATAATAACCAATAACAATTTTTGACAGCTGGACCTTACTGGACAGTGGCGCCAACTAGTGAGTACAAAAACGATAGCCCTCATTGTACGCTGCGAAAACCATTTCATTACTACCAAATGCAATATTAACACAGCAATATTAATGTCCCAATTCTTGGACAGTAGAATCCGCTTATGACGACTTCGCTTATAACATTTGACCGTTTTTAACGACTTCGAAATCACCACGCATAGATTTCATACCAAACATTTTCAAAGTAAATCACTCCGTTTTGTGCGAGGTTCTGTTAGTGCGACGTAATATCATCGGTCCCTTGACTGTCGCTTTTTTCAAATTCCACTGTAATTCTAAGGCTCGATTTTATAAAGATCCTACCTTATGTCGGTTTGTTATGTCAAAAAATGTAATGAATTACTGAAATTTGATCTGACATTTGGTCAAACGGATCTTTATAAAATCCGGCCTTAAAATACCGTGCGCAATCTTGTCATTATTACACAACGCCCGATGAGGGACACTTAAACAAACAAACAAACAAACAAACAAACAAACAAACAAACAAACAAACAAACAAACAAACAAACAAACAAACAAACAAACAAACAAACAAACAAACAAACAAACAAACAAACAACCAACCTCTCACCCCAAACGCATATACCTTCTCCGTTCCGTCGTGGGTAAAAACCTGGCCTTAAAATACCGTGCGCAATCTTGTCATTATTACACTACGCCCGATGAGGGACACTTTATTTACTCTTTCGAAATCGCGCCCATTACGAGCAAAGGAAAGAATAGGAAGATGGCCACTTACTTTTATGACGTGCCATTGCTTTAAGTTTTTATTCTATGAGTCCCGTTAATATGTCGACAGAGGATTTTTAGAAACGATGGTTTTTTAGATGAGATTTTTTGTAATAGGCGACGAACTGACATGACACTAAGATTGAAAGATAACGAATACCTACTTATTTGCGTAAGTTTCGTTTATGATTCGTAACTTAAAAAAATATGCAGTTAATACAAGTAAGTTGTAGGAAATAATATTAAGAAAAATATTAATAATTCTAGGTAGAAAGAAATATTTAGACTATCATAATTTTTAGTCTGTAATCGACTTAGCACAGTTGCTCTCTTCGAGTAGCTTTTCTGTTTAAATCCTTTTTTTAATTGAAATATTTCAATGATAGACGTCCATTTGTTTTTCTAGGATTACTTTTATATTAATAACTATTTCGCTTAATAATGTTTTTAATTTTATTTAAGCTCGTTACTGCGAACTCACACAATTTAAGCAAATTAACAAGGTAACTTTACCTAACACTTGAAGACTAAATCACACTTATACTCACGACCGCCCAAGTTGTTATCAAAGGATCCAATGCCGAAACTTGAAGCACTTACCTTAAGTTTGTCAAACCGTGTCAGGACTTGGCTCTGTAATTCGTTCTTCGGAGTTTCGGTTTCATTCGTTTTCTTCGGAGCGACTGGGATAGAAAATGCAATTCAATTTAAGTTAGTGTCATTGAGAACAGTTCTTTCTAGTGGTTTTTAGAAGTAATCTAGCTTACTAAGCTTTTCTCTATAGACATTTTTATTAGGTATAAACGTTATATTAGGTTGTGAATTCGTCTTCTAAAAATTTTCACGCCTTTAAACTGCATATTAGATGACATACCAATAATTTGGTACCATCAAGTTGATTTGGTGTTACATAATTGACAAGTTGTTTCATATTAAATGTATGCCACGCCCTTGCCAGATAGAGAATGAACGACTTTGGAGTTCAAAGGAATTCAGAGTACTCCCTCTGAACTCCATCCCCCGGTTTGTGGAAATGTTGGAGAGCAGCTTGGAGTAGGGATAAAGGAGGGGGCAATTGCACAAAATACGCCGAACCTACCGCTAACAATTATTGTGGTAAAAGGACACGCAGCTACTTAACACCGCGAATATTTAACACAATTACATTTGAAAACGAGTGTAGCAGTAAAATATATTTAAAAACAAACTCAAAAGGTTGCTATTAAACACCTCAACGCAGATGCTTAATATTAATTAAATAAGCTAGTACCCATCTGGTTTTATATTCAAAGGATAGGGATTAATTACTTTATTACTTAGGTCATTAGATACTATAACTTGGTACAAAAAAATGAAAGTGAGTGTAATATTTCGCCGATAAACTTAACGTTTGGCGAAACGGAAACAAATGTAAACTGTACCATACGTTTTTGGGAAAAATAAATTAAATTAAAAAAAGAACCCACTGGGTCGAAGTGCATCCGCAAGGACCCTCGCATAAATATGATATGATAATATACATAAATGGCACACTTTCTAGTGTTATACATAGCATCTTTGACTGTACTTATACGAGTTTCTTGAAACAGAAAACACTTTATGCGATTAGGTACCAACTATTCTTATGTGGCAGATCATAATTTAAAACAAAGATCATTTACTGAAATCGCGAAGCGTTTGGTTGACGTAACTGGTGAGGGAAGAGCTGGCGACTTCCTCGCACAACGTATCAGCATTGCGATACAGCGAGGAAATGCCGCCAGCGTCCTCGGTACAATGCCCCAAGGGACTGTTTTAGATTTAAGTTAGTTGTTATTTAACTATTATTACCGCCTGTAAATCAATAATGTTTATAAATAAAAAAGACATAGATTAATACCTATCCTTAACTTATAACATTAAACATCAATAGTCACATTATGATCCGCCTGAACCCTTGAAATAGTAGTTTATGGAACTGACACATAATGAAAGTCTTAAAACACGATTGTGGACTCGTTGACGCTCGTTTCATAATAGGATCACACGAGTGTTTTAAGGCCTAATTATGTACAGTTGCATACACTACTTTATCTACATCCGTATATTAAGTCCTCTTTCATGTGTTCAGGAACCATTGCGTTGCAAGTATAGTGAGGTCGAGCGTGAGCCCGTTGAAATCTTTTGAGCACGAGCCTGTATCGTTATGGGCGGAGATGGCCATAACGATACCGTTTTTGATACTGTTATAGCTATAACAGTATCTCCGCCCCGGACTGGCGCGATATTGTAAAGTTGGTCCTTACCTACACTTTTTGAGCACATAAAAGAGGATTTACTGTATGCGTGTAGATAAAAGACATTACAATATACCAAAAGAGGTGGCATCGCGACACAAAATCCCATTAGACATTAGTCATTACCGTCACGTCTAAATACGTTACTTAAGTACAATCACGTCTCTAATGCTCTGTCAGAGTTCCAAGTCAAAACCCAATGGAGTATATGTATTGAAGAAGTATGAGCATAACAAACGAAGTTTGTCATTACAAGTTTTCGTCGAAATACAGTAATGAGCTTGTTAAGTAGAGTTAGCGGAGTTCGAACCGTTGGGCTGTATTAAATATTTTTAAGGGAGTTTGTTATAAACTCTGCCAGAGTAATTGATATGTCATGCGTGATATTTAAGGTAGCTCCCAATGAACTTCGATCTGTACCTTTACCATGAGATTACCTCTACCACGAGATTGCATAACCGTACTCGCTAGCGACTGCGTAAACTATTGGTTGAAACCGCTCAACTAATCTCACTGGAGCGCAAACTCTTAGAGTATTCCAGTGTTCCAAACCACACGCGTGGTCGTGCCGGAGGTTTTCCCCTGGATTTTCCCCAGGCTACTCTCCAACCGCGCACTCCTATCGCTTTATTGGGCCCGGCCTATAAAGCCACAGTCAGGTTCAAAAAAAAAACGCCGATTCTTAGTTCTATGGCGTAACCGCCAGAGGCACTGTACTTTTGCCCATACAATTTTTTACGCAGTCGCTAGCGAGTACGGTCATGTAAACTCATGGTAAAGGCACTGTAACTCTCCGCATTGTCGTGTATTTCTATGGCTTATCATATTAAGAACAACTATGTTTACCGAAATAGTATAGGTGGGTCATTCTACTTTTTCATGACCAGTTTTCTATTACAAAAAAACTATGATATGTATTGAATTAGTGTACAAAAATAGGATTTCGAAATAATACCTGAACCTAGTAAAAGGAATTTATAAGTAAAAATACTTAAATATTAACATATTGCTGTAAAAGGTGGGTAAGATAGTGGTAAAAACTATTTTTTCATACAAATGGTGAGACATCCGACCACTGAGTTTCGATTTATGAATATTAGCTGTGGTTCGTTAATTACTAAAACTATCGGAAGTGATACTTCAATTAAACCTCTTTCTAAATAACAGTACAAAAATATGAAGTAAGGTCCAAGTATTCCAAAATCTGCATTAAAAAAAAGACCGAAAATGATGTATACATGAAAAAGTAGAATTTCCCAGGTACCATATTTACCTCAAAACTCACTTTGGCAATAAAACGGTCGGACGTAACTTTTATGAAAATGAGTTAAAAATAAAAATCTCTCTTGCGTTGTTAGACACGTCAATAAGGAACAGTTACATGTACATTTCATATGTATAAGTGCATAAACAATATACTAATATCCAAAATAGTGTTTTTTTGGATCATGTTTCAATAAACCAGAAAAAAAAATAGTTTTTCAGCCTGGATGAACATATAGAATACTTTTTATTCCGAAAATGATCCCTTGAAGAGATGAAACAGGCAGTGGAAGTTTCCGCACATGAAATCGCGGGTAAAATAGTATATTGGTAAGAATTGCTGCTTAAGGCCATGGAGCTCCATGAGCTCATACCGCCTTCCCCCTTCTTCCATCGGACATCCAGACGTACGGCTGGATACCATCCTTACTTGGTCGAAATTCCTCTTATTCGAACCCAGCGCTTTGCATCATCTTATATAATGCGCACTTCTAAGGTTTGGAATTCTCTGCCGGCGTTTGTGTTTCCGAGCTCATATAACCTAGACCTTTTTAAGGCACGAGTGAATAGGCACCTTCTGGGTGAGCTCGCTTCATCGTCGGCCTCGTCTTTGCCCCCTGGCTAGATGCTGGTCAAGAGCGATCCCATTTTTAATAAAAAAAGGCCGGGTTTTATAACGATCCGTTAGACCAAATGTCAGTAACTCAGTACATTTTTTGACATAACAAACCGACATAAGGTCTAACGGGTCTTTATAAAACCGAGCCTAAACTTACCACTTAAACCGAGAGGCATTTTTTGAGGCACTTTTAAATCTGGTAGCTTCGGTTTGCGATCTTCGTAATTGGGGTTTTTGTTCCCTGGTAATTTGGTACCAAAATGCCTGGAGGTCTCTGTAAATTAATCCTACTGATATCATAAATTTTTAAATGTTTGATACTCAATCACGCAAAGACGGCTGAACTGATTATGATGAAACTGGATTTACAACGAGATTATAGCCGAGATTAACATACTTGTAGGATATTTTTTAGATGGAAAATTTTCCCTCGATGCAATGAAATAGGGACTGGATGTTAAAGCGTGCAAAAGCTATGTAAAATAAACTTCGATATTCCTACTATAGTTTAAAATTAGGTTATATTCTCATAAGCGTTAACGCATATCCTAGCATGGCTCGGAAACCGGTTTCGACTTCATACAATTAACCGGTTAAAAATTTCGGTTAATTGCGTTTTACGTTATTTTTCGTACCTAATATAAATCATTTATTTGATTAAGAAGGATAAGCAAAAATCGAAATAAAAATGGAGATATGGAAAGTAGTACTATAGGATATATTTCAAATATAGTAAAAACCGGTTGCGAGCTCTGTCCCGTAGGTAAATATATTTTAGTGCAATGAATTATTGCTTGAAATTACCACTTGAAACGAGAGGTGGCATTTTGTAGTCTTCGTATTTAAGGTTATTCCTTGGTAATTTGGTATCAAAATGGCGGGGTGTCTCTGTAAAAAAAAAGGAGATTATTGTGTATTTAAAATGATAACACGACGCGATTTGCAGAAATAAAGTTTATTATTTAAAGTTTGAGTCGATGAGGTACAAAACACTGGCTAGCTGAATAGAAACACAAAACTAACAGTTCTAATACACTACACACACTAAACTAGGCCCGGCTAAAGCCTCAATAGTTATTTAACAAGAAATTACTGTAATTAGAATAAGTTTTACATCGAAAGATGCGCGTCGGTTCTAGCCAGAGGTCAGACTGATTCGCGGAAATGGCCGCCGCTCAAAAATGGGCGGGTGCCGCGCGGGTGTCGACTTTATGTCGCTTATGCCGCGAAGTTTAAATACCTATCGGGAGTTTGATATTTTGGCGCGCGTGGAACGGCGAATAGGAGAAGTATTTACGATAAAATATCAAAAGTAGTACTATAGGATATATTTCAAAAATAGTAAAAACCGGTTTCAGAGCTCTGTCCCGTAGTTAAATATATTTTTAGTGCAATATTATTGCTTGAACTTACCACTTGAAACGAGAGGTGGCATTTTGTAGTCTTCGTACTTAAGGTTGTTCCTTGGTAATTTGGTATCAAAATGGCGGGGCGTCTCTGTAAATTAATCCTACTAATATTATAAATGTGACAGTTTAGACGTTTTAATGCTTGTTACTCTAGCTTTTCGAGAAAGGAAAACATCTTGAGGTGTAACAAGGTCTGGATAACTAGGCCTTGTTGCTCCTCACGATGTATTGGAAGGTCAGATGCAAGTGGCTTTCATAAAACTCTTCACGCCACATCTTGATATTAAAAAGCTTACGTAACGGCGCCTATTACCGGGGGGTATCAAAATCGGCGCCCATCACCCGATCGATTTTCTTAAAAATACATTTTACACCATCAAAGCTTATTCAGTTCACTAATAGACCTATTAGCGCGAGTGTGTGTGAATTTAAAGCCAGTAGGTAAAATAAAACCGGTACACAGATGTATATCGGTTCCAACCCTGTTAATTCAGGAAAATCTCAACAAAATGGTGAAGAAATTGAATGCCATGGGTACAGTGCCATCGGCGAATTTTGTTACAAATTGAGAGACTAAATAACTTAGTATGTATGGTGCTTTTTCAATGATAACTCTTTATCACGTGAACCAATTTCATTTTTTTCTTTACTTGAAAGAAGTTACTTTCAGCATAATCGCGTAGAAATTTTATAAAACAAAAATAAATACAAAGGTGATTAAAATACAAACTTAGTATAGAAATGGTTATTGATGATAAAAAAAAAAGAAAAACCTGATAGGGCTATAGTTATATTTTTCCTGTAAAATATACATTGATGTCAATGTTATGTAATAATTTCATATTTTTGCCTTGGTAAACTCATAAATTGGAAATGGCTCAACAAAAAAAAAGAAAATAGTTCACAATGTGTAACTCAATCCCTTTCATATGACACTCCACTTGATATATTCATTACACTTTAAAAAATGTAACCACCATCTGTCGCTTTTGACAGAAAATAAAAACAATATTAAAAGAAAACATGTTCTATCCATCAAGGTTACCCTTCTTTATAACTGTTCCAAATTTCAAATCGATAGAATAAGTAGTTCTTGAGATATTTAGCGATGTGACAGACAGACAAAGTTCCTTTTTACCATTTTGGTGCGGAACCCTAAAAATGCTAATGTGGACTATAATAGAGTAAAGTAAAGTATTTCTTAATTGTAAACTGTGTACATAAGGTCTTAAATTATAAGTAGTGCTAGAAACAACAGTTGCTCATTTCGAGAATACATTTTTTAGCCTTAAAACTATACAACAACGGCTAGATATACATACGATTGCTATTGTAAGAACTATCTGAATATCAGGTTTTTAGGAATTTAAATTTGTCTATTGAGTTACTTAAGCTATCGGATTCGGCATTGGAGAGGATGGATAGGCCATTTATCCGTCTTATCCCTGACAATTAAATTACGGGCCCGAATTTATTAACTTTCTCGAGCTGGGTTTGGATAAAATGGTTTACTTTGCCATGGTTTTCAAGTTAGAATATTGAAGGTATACACCGTGGGCCTGAATAACCAGAAATATTTAAACCAACAATTTTAGAGTCAAATTAGAGTGTATAAAGTTATATTATTATTGTTTTGTTATTATTGCTTGTTTATTATTATTTTTATTTTTTTACCTAGTTCTTGTTAATTCTGTGTGTTTGCGTTTTCCTCACTGTGCCGTGAAATCACCAAATGGTCACAACAGAATATCAGCGCTGGCCCTGCCAGCATAACGGTGAGTTGTGACCATTTCGTGTATATGTTATTCTGTTATGTCATCTTTGTAAATGTCTAATAAATGTTTCTTTCTTTCTTTCTATTACAGATCCAAAAATCCATAATTTACGAGATATTAATTATTTAAAACAAATCTCAAGTCTAACACACCTTTAAGGCAAGCTGTGGCGTAGCTACCTGTAGCTACCTACCACTTCCACACGCAGACGCACTAACTGCGTGGTTATTAACCAGTTTCACTTAATTAAGTTTGTTATCTATCATACAAAAAGGTTTCGCTACCGAAACTCGTTCTATTCTCAATCACGAGAGTGCAAACTATTTACCTTCACTAATAACCGGCTGATAGTTATAAATTGATGTCGCTAAAATGACAATGCTCGCTCTCTGTTTCTCAACTTGAGATTAATTAAACTCGCTGACTCTCTGAAGTAAAGGTTTATTCACAAAGAAGAGGTCAATGATTATGATTTAATGTACTGAAATAGTAATTTAATTAAGACACATAATGGGACCCATGTTGACATACTCGTGATCGGGTGCTGTTTGTGGAGTCCGGTCTATTCATGCTTGCTAGGACATAGTGACTACATTAATACTAGTGTCTTTTTATAGGGGATTGATGAGAGACATCATCCTCTTGTGGATTCGTTTTTATTATCAGTGACTCAGAGACTATATACATCTCTAACAATATTAAATTAATCTTAATTTTTACGCTCAGAGACCATGTACATCTTTGGGATATTATATTAATTTTATTACCTTATACATCTCTAACTTTACTGATGTAATATTTGTAATAGATAACTTTGCAAGTTTATCTGCACTGTATGACATTAATTTTGTTATAATTGTAAACTCGAAATTATTATTCTTTCTTGAACTGTAAATTAATATTTAGACATGAAAAAATGTATTATTATAGTCAGTAAATTGTAAATTAATATTTTGACATGTGAAAGTGCCCTAGGGGCCTATTTGCAGAATAAATGCTTGATTTTGATTTCGATTTGATTTTGATATATCATTATTTACTCGCACTGTCGTCAAAAATACGTGGTTTAAATCATTCGGGTTGTTAACGCCCACGGTGTATAAGGGTTCCTATTTCTTTTTACTTTTTGGTTATATTCAGCGCGGTCTTATTATTAGCTACGTTTATATTGACAGAAATAAAAATTATATCCTGCTTGGGGCAAAAAAATGATTTTCTTCATTTTGAAATAAATCCATACGGCCATATAATATTATAAATGCGAAAGTGTCTGTCTGTTACCTCTTCACTCTTAAACCGATTTAGATAAAATATGGTATGGAGATAGTTATAGTCCCGGGGAAGGACATAGGCTACTTTTTATCCCAAAAATCATCCCTTAAGGGGGTGAAAGTTTGTAGTGAAGAGCGATAACTAGGTAAGTGCTTAGAATAGAATTCTATCGCGATTAACGAGTTATACGGGGGAGAAGTTGCGGGCAAAAGTTAGTAGAAAATAACACTAACTTACCGCAAGGCACTTGTGCGAATGTTTTGCAGTTATTCCTGTCCACTTCCAGGCTTCGGTTCTGATACTCACTTCCGAACGCCGGATCGGTTCGGAATTGCATTTGCCTATCCATTTGTATCTCTCTGTGCATATGTGCTGTGAAAATAATATTCGCTATATTTCTGTCCTAAATCTTTTACAAGCACTACTATGTTGAGTGTTACGTGAAAATGATCTTCAAGCCAAGAAATTTTGTTGTTAAACTTTAGAACCTCTCTTAGCTACTAGAAAAGGCAAAATACTTTAAGTTTGACACTAAAAAAATATCTTATTCTATTGGATACACTTTAACACTAATGTAATACAGTTTCTATTTCATTGACACTGTATAAAAATAGTATGTTTTTAATGAATACTTTATTGTAATGATGTTAAGATCAATGAGGGCTTCCGTTTTTGTGCTCACCAGTTGGCGCCACTGTCGAGTAAGGTCCAGGTGTCAAAAATTGTTATTGTTTATTATGGGCATAAGAACGAAGTTAACATTAAAATCATATGTAATACCTTAAAACCGCACCGTAAAAATATCGAACATCCCGCATTGTATAGCAGTCCCGTTTTGTTCAAAAAAAAGGAGGACATAAGTTTCCGAAAGACAAAACTGTCTCAAAGCACTGACAGTTATTGATCCGTAACTCATATTTGCCATAATCAAGCTCAGTATTGCAAAATAGTCAAGAGTGACATTTGACATTTCAAAGACCTCACGCTACACGGCGAATACGTAGCCGGTAGCCCTCATTGGATTAACATCACCTGTCAGTGTCAAATCTTCAGTGGCGCTACCGCGAACAGCAAACGAAATTTTCGCTCTCTGTCGCACCTGCACGTTCGGACGTAAGTGCGGCAGAGAGGGAAAACTTCGTTTGCTGTTCGCGGTAGCGCCCCAGTATCTGAGGGACTACCGCAACCACAAACGAAGTTTTCCCTCTCTGTCTCACTTAAATGCAAACTTGCAAGTGCGACAGAGAGAAAAACCTCGTTTGCTGTTCGCGGTAGCGCCCCTGATGGGCTACTACGTTCTTCGAAATCCGAACTTCGTATCGTGCTGTCCCTTTTACTCATATAGTTTATAACACGAGAGTGCTTTGAAGAGTCTTTTTTTAACCTGACTGTGGCTTTATAGGCCGGGCCCAATAAAGCGATAGGAGTGCGCGGTTGGAGAGTAGCCTGGGGAAAATCCAGGAGAAAACCTCCGGCACGACCACGCGTGTGATTTGGAACACTGGAATACACTAAGAGTTTGCGCTCCAGTGAGATTGGTTGAGTGGTTTCAACCGAATCTGAGGTGTGAGTGGAATCGAGCTCCTAGGAGTTTTGTCGCTGGTTCACTAAACCTAGCCTAGCTGAGAAGAGCCCAGCAAGAAACTCAGCTAGGCCCGACCTGGGTCGGACTGACTCTACCCGGTATGCGGCGGTACCGGGACAGGGGAGTCATTGTGGCCCTCAACAGAGGGAAGAAAAGTACGACTTTGATCCCTCATTTGAGGGCAACAACCACTCTTTTCTGAATAGAAGGTTGAAAAGTCCTTTTTTTTCTTTTTAATTACCTGCCGAGTACTGCCCAGTGCTGTTAGAATACGCTGCCAAGTAATTAGGATCGATTCCAGACATTTGAGCTTGACCATGCATCATCTGAAATTAAGATGTACTTGTAGATACATATTATTAGGCTACGCTCATGCTGCGCCTCGGAAACTGCATGTAGGTATGATTTATTTATTTAATAGTATATTACTGCAGAGACCAGACCAGCCTGTACTCCAAATTAAAAAAAAAAATAGTAACATCAAGCCCCCATTTCACGATAATCAAAATATATAACCACATTCCGAACTCTATAAAAAACATTGAAAAAAATACACAATTCAACAAAGAATTGAAAAGATACCTTATTGACAGATGTTTCTATATGATAAATAATTAACAGCACTTCGATAGCTCTTCATTTTTACATCCGTGCCATTCTATGGAACTCAAAAGGGGACACAATTCAACTTAAATTTCAAAACTAGTTATATTGTATTATCAGTAGTAGTAATGATATAAGTAGAATTATGTAATAAATTAGTCCTCTTAAGTATGTTGCTGTGCCCTAGCAGGGCGTCACATGCATACCTACTCTCAATTCCATCTTTTAACTGTAATGTGACTTGCAATAAATGATTTTGACTTTGACTTTGACTTTCGTATCATGCCGTCCCTTTCACTATCGTGGCATAAACTATATGCGGAGTTCGGAGTAGGCCCTCAGTAAGTAAGCAATCCTGAACGAGTAGGAGTTAGCCGACCGAGTCGAAGGCGAGACCAGGATGGCACTTATGGTCGAAGCATGTAGGTAGTGCTTTTCTCAAAGATAAACAAATTAAACAAACAAAAGTTAATAGTACATTCTGACCAACTTGTATATTGATGTTCCGTTTTTCACTTGAAAAACTTTTCATTATTGATAAAATATCTGTTTGGATTCGGATGAAAGTAATTTTCTATGTCGCAATCAGGTTCATTCAATTTACCTAGATACTAACAAATAGAAATAAGATTAAATCCTACTAATATTATGGATGTGAGGCTAAGAATTTCATTAGGGACATAGGGCGGCGCTTGAGGGATAGGGGTTGCGACCCACGCCACGCTCTGGTTGTTAAATACCTGGTCCAACAAATATCACTAGACTAGCCATTCAGCGGGGTAATGCCGCCAGTATCTTTGGCACGTTTATTCCGGGTGAGTATCAGAGTGGGGTGTGATTTGGTTTATTTTAATTTAGTAATAAGTCTGACGAAACCTGCGGGGTAATCACGTAACCTTTTTACTACCGTTAGGTAGATTTTAATGTCAAATTTTAATTGTCACCTCATACATTTATACTTCAAAATTGACAGTAAAATCTATCTACCGTTAGTACATAAAGTTACGTGATTCCCCTGCTGTTGTGGATTTATAGTCTGTGCAATGCATGCATTGTTTGACGAGAACTATTGCTGATCAAAAAAAAAACAAAAATCATTTATTTTTTTAACGTGTACACAAAAAGGTGTCGAATCCTCCTTTTAAGGCCGTGCAACGAGAAATATCGTATTTTTTGAAACGCTGTTGTACCCAGACGAGGAACCAATAAGCATTGATTTTCAGATATATGATTCTTGACTATATGAATGTATTTCTGACAATACCGAAGCATGATTACTTAAAATTTTCTCGATAGAAAAAAAATCCAAAGTTGAGTCTTTATTTTCTTTTTTTTACTCAGCCTACTAAAACAACGCATTATTAAACGGCACAATTAAGTTAAAATAATGGTATTTTACATCGTCTAAAATCTGTCAAGAGGAAATTTAATAAAACTGCACAGAGACAGACATTTAACGACATTTGTCTAATGCCAGCCAAGTGCATGTCGGACCACGCACAATGAAAGGTTCCGTACCAACACCAACTAGTCCACATTTAAAATCACTATCCAATACATTGAATCTAAAAAGTCGTATCTTCATAGGGAACTCACGGCACTTACGATCTTTTGTTTGGGCAAGACAGTTTTTAAGCGAAAACTCAAAAACCGTAAAACCTATATTGTTCAAACCAAAAATCGTTGAAAGTATTTACTAATGCACACCACCTCAATTTTTTTTAGAATTTTAAACTTTATTGTTTGGAAATTAGCGGGGGGCGGACACACTTTCTATTATTTTAACAGCTAATATCTCACCAACGGTTGACTGAAATGGACAAGTTTTTTAGAAACCTCCATATCATTTTTAAAGGCCTATCCATCGATACCCCACACGACTACGTGCGTTGAAATTTTTTTTTCATCCACCGGTTACATGTATGGAGTGCCCCCCTCCCTAATTTAATACTTTTTTTGTAATTTCACATCACTTTTATGTAGCGGTTCGTAGAATACACCGTCCTACCAAATTTCATAATTGTAGTGCTTATAGTCTCCGAGTAAATCGGCTGTGACATACGGACGGACGGACAGACATGACAAATCCATAAGGGTTCCGTTTTTGCCATTTTGGCTACTGAACCCTAAAAACTTCGTTCTTCAGACGCAGAGGAGCTACTTCGACCTTCGAAATCGGAACTTCGTATCGTGCCTTCCCTCTCACTCATATAGTGAATCACCATCATCATCATCATCATCATTTCAGCCGAAAGACGTCCACTGACTGCTGAACTCATCACTCCACCTTGTCGGAGGCCTACCGACAGCTCGTCTTCCGGTGCGTGGACGCCACTCAAGCAGTTTCTGGCCCCATCGACCGTCAGTCCTGCGAGCAATGTGCCCTGCCCACTGCCACTTAAGTCTATATAGAGAATAACGCGAGAGAACAGGCTCAGGCCGCGTAACTGGCCTAGCGACCATGTACTCTAACTAAACCTCTTAAGTCTACTAAAACATTCCCAGTGCACTTACATTTGGGGTGTAAGACTTGTGTGGCAAGCTGTATCTGTTTTCTTGAACATTCTGGAAGTCTGAGCCGTAAGCCGTGTAGAATGTCTCGGGCCTGGGAAACGTAGGGCTTGTGAACACGTGAACAGATTTCATTGTGGGTTTCACAAACAGGTTTATGTGATAATCCACATCGAAAGGGACCTTATGGCGGCAAGCGCTTACGTTACACCTATTCACTATTGTATTGGAACAGCGGCAATAAAGGCGTAAGTGCCGGCCGCCATAAGGTTCCTCTCAATATGGAGTATCACATATAACTACAGAAGTATATATACTTAATTGTAGAGATTTACATTTACACACGTTTGGTTCACGTAAAGTGAGCACAACAAAAGCAACTAAATTAAATTTCAATCCAATGCGTTCAATCATATGAACCACCCAGAGGGCCTACTCCGTCCCTTTCACTCTCGTGTTATACACTATATGAGCGAAAGGGACGGCACGATACGAAGTTCGGAGTAGGCCCTCAGGTGTTCTACCGCGAACCGCAATCGAAATTTTCCCTCTCTGTCGCACTTGCAAGTTTGCACATAAGTGAGACAGAGGGAAAACTTCGTTTGTGGTTCGCCGTAGTCCCTCAGGAGTACCTAAATTACTTACCGACACGACACGCAAATAATAATACCATTACCGAGCGAGATGGTCATATACAACTTTGTAATTTAAAAAATCCACCAGTCCCTACTAGAAAATGTCCAGGATAATATTCAAGAACGGGCCAGGCTAATGGCAGTCTCGGAGAAGGAATCGGGTCATTGGTTGCATGCCCTCCCGTCACGAAACCTTGGCTCCGTTCTAGATCCCTCTGCCTTAAGAATCGCGGTGTGCCTTCGCCTGGGTCTTAAAATCTGTGAACCACATGCCTGTAGCCGCTGTGCCCAACCTGTCGACTCTCTGGGTCACCACGGCTTACATTGCCAAATGAGCGCCGGCCGACTATACAGGCATGCTACTCTTAATGACCTTATTCGCCGGTCACTTAGCACTGCAGCTCTTCCTGCAACTCTGGAGCCTTCAGGGCTGTCCGCAGCTGACGGGAAGAGACCCGATGGCTGCACTCTCGTCCCCTGGTGCTTAGGCCGCCCTTTAGCGTGGGACGCAACCTGTGTCGACACGCTGGCTCCGTCCCACGTTACAGGGTCGGCTCGGAAGCCTGGGACCGCCGCAGAATAAGCTCAAATGCACAAAAGCCGCAAGTACGCGTTTCTCTCGAATGAATACGAGTTCGTGGCACTCGCGGTGGAGACCTTGGGCCCTTGGTCGTCCGACACAAAAAAATTCATTAAGGAGGTGTCTGGACGTTTAATAGGCGTCTCAGGGGACCACAGGGCTGGAGCCTTCTTTGCACAGCGTATAAGTCTTGCGGTGCAAAGAGGGAATGCCGCCAGCGTCCTAGGCACCATGCCACAAGGGGGCGAACTAGGTGGGGTATTTTATATATAAGTAGTTGTTCCGATAGCTTTAAGGTTCTTGTTTGGTTGATTTAAAATGTTTATTTTATGCACAATTAAAGTTTTAATTAAAATCGTAAATAGAGCGACAGAGAATTACAATATCACTTGTTGTTTAGTTTCGCTTTTTTGTCGAGCACATATTTCTAGGCGCTGAAACTATTCCTACTGTCAAGAACATTATGGCTTGTCACTTTACAATCCGATCTTGTTTGAATAACATTAATTTCTAATTAAATCGACAAAAATACATTTGGAGTTTTATCTGAAGCTCCTTTATGTCCACACAAGACACATCTCATAAAAAAAAAACAAAACGTTTATTCTGCAAATAGGCGTCAAGGGCACTTTTACAAGTCAAAATCTATCTAGGTACATCAAATAAAAATAATACAATAATCAAAGTATCATTAATTAAATGTAGTGTTACATGTCAAAAATAAGACTAAGAAACTAATAACAATCGAGATTTGTTAGAGATGTATAAGGTCTCTAAGCGTCAAGATAAAAGGTAATAAAGTAGGTACTTACACTAATCATAATAAAATATGTTGAGCTATATCTATAACACGTCAACATGAAAATAATACAATATATTAAATAAATATCCTCAGAGATGTATAAGGTCTCTGAGCGTCAGTCTAAAAATAAAATCAAATGAGAACAGAGCGAAGTCTCTCATCATGTCAATTTCACTGAACACTAGTACATACATATAGAGACTAGTGCCTCTAGTATAACTTTTTTTGAAACATAAACACAAACGCGTTTTGTGTTTAGTCTCAATTTGTACGGCAACCGAACAGCGCCTCTGGTGGCCTTTGGTGGTAACTATTTTTTTGCCATACAAATTGAGACTAAGCGTAAACGCGGTCGTTTGTTTTGTTTCAAAACTTATACTATAGAGGTACAGAGTAAACCTATAGAAAAATCATAGTACCTAAGCTATTCATACATATGTATATACTTATCTACTGTAATAGAAAAAAAATGCTAAAATTTAACATGAAAGTTAAATAAAATGAATTCCTTTAAATTAAGAGTATTTAAGTAGGTAATGTAATAATTAGGTGCATCAATATTCTTGAGCATATGTTCATCCGAATTTGTTTTAGTAGGTATTTCCCGTCACCCTTATATTTCCAACCACACGAAAACATTAACGTTCACGAATTCGTGAATAAAACAGACAGGGGACCAATAAGGATAAAATAAAAACCACACAATAAAACTTTTGAGATGGAACGGCGTCTACTCTAGACATTTGACTTTTACCTGCTAAAAGATGCAAATTCTCTCTCATTACTTAGAAGACACCTAAAAAAATACTTACATCATGTTATTCCCGCCTGTACTCGTTGGAAAAGCTATTATTTGATTTCCCTGAAGGCATTCTGAAAATAATTAATTGTACTTTTTTATTAAGTCCCGTTCATATTACATTTTATTTTGGTTTCTAACAAGAAGTACTTATTTAATATCTTACCAGTTCCCGTTCGCGGCTCTCTAATTATGTATCTATCCATTGGATTTGATTCACAAAGCAACAATGGTTTGAGTGTTATACAAAGTTTTATAGTATTTTCGTAAATTGTTACAACCGTTAAAAATTGCGAACCTTTGGCGCCAATTCGTTTGTTTTTTTTTATTGTACCTACAGCCTAAGGTTGTTTTGTTAGGCGGAAGGACAAAGTTGAACATTTTAAATTATTGTAATTTAAACCTAGACATTAAATACCAGACACCGAATACAAATTTGGTAAGTATTATCGAATGATGCGTAACAGAATTATATATTACGTTTTATGTTTAATATTTAAATTACTTGTAATGCCCATAGAATGACTGGCAATCATAACTGGAAAAATATTGATGCCATTAAAGATAAAAAAGTAGGTTATATATTTTTAATTTCATTTTATGACTACAATTTTTTTTTACTGTATATTCGCCAGTAGGTACAGTGCAGTCAAGTGTAAAAATATGTATCAAAATGAATCTTCTCATAAATATGCACCGAAACCTTAATGAGCCGACATAAAATCCATGGGACATTGTTGAGTAGCTTGCATGCGACCATATTTTTGCACTCTACTGTGTACTACTCAAACCCAGTACCACCCTGAGGGGCTACCGCGAACTGAAAACGAACGAAGTCCGAATATCTCCCTCTCTGCCGCACTAATAAGCAAGTGCAACAGAGAGGGAGATATCGTGTCACACACAGCAGCGGCCTGCGGTAGGCACCGCTGGCTGCTGATGTGTGTGACACGCTTTAACTATATTATATGTATTCTTTAGATGCTATAATATTTTTTTTTATTACACCCTGGGTTTTTAATTACCTAATCCAGCAGTTAATACATTTACTCAAATAAGACGTATTGCCTACGTCAATGTCAGTTGTCACTGTCAGAACCACCTAATGACACTGACAGGGAACTTGTATATTGTTGATTTGATGAGTAAGACATCGACAAATTAGGAACTTTTTCGCTTTTTATAAGAAACCCCATAATATGGAGCTCCAAGATATATATTACAATAAATCTGAATATGTAGAAACAGTAAGAGAGCAATATTTATGTACTTGGAACGATTTTTCCATAAAATCCTGTGGTTTATTAAGATTTTTTCTTACAGGCTTCTGGGAACAAAGTTAGCAGACAAACGGTGTTATGTGGGTCGCAGAACATCATCCTTCATGGCAAAGTTATCGTTCAGAGTGAGGCAATCATCAGAGGTGACTTGGCCAATGTTAAGACTGGGCGTTTTTGCATTATTAGTAAAGGATCCGTCATACGACCACCTTTTAAGAAGTTTAGTAAAGGGTGAGGAAAAAACATCCTTAAGGAGTTGTTTGTGTGGCTTAGACTTCCTCTCTTTACATAGTTTTGTTGTCCTAAGAAATCCAGCAATGCACTTTCTACCAACAGCACTAGAAAATTTGCTTTTGTATGAATTTTCTTATACAATTAAATACTCAATCAAGTGTTGATATTTGATTGAGTATTGAATTGGCATTTTTATAGTTTGTAAGATATTTTATTATAATTAATTACTTTACAGAGTAGCATTCTTTCCGCTCCAAATGGGTGACCATGTTTTTGTTGGAGAAAACACTGTGGTAAATGCAGCTGTGGTCGGTTCTTACGTTTACATTGGCAAAAATGTTGTAATAGTAAGTATTTGATGCTACTTTCAACCACATTTAATGAAAAGGTATATCTGGATTAAATAAATTCAACACAATCAGAAACTTTAGAATAATTTTGGTTTTCTTTTAAACTAGTATTTAGAGAACACCTAGAGGTGGCCGGCAGGATGTGGACCAGTGGTCACAGACAGGGATGAATGGAGAACACTGGGGCGGGGGAGGCCTTTGCCAGAAGGCACACAAAATATAAGAAAAGGCGGTTACTGTAGTTTAAGTTGGGTATAATAACTTTTGGCTATACCCAGAGAAATTGCAGTAATAGTATTACAAGTTGATGGCGAAACCATATTGTTATTAAGCCATCATCTCCCAGGCCCGGAAATCTCCGGGCACATAACAAAACAATCTCATTCTTTGTTTAGTTCACCACACAGCAACGAGTTAAACTATTATCTTTTACATACATTGATTAATAGCTTTAGCTAGGTTAAATCACTTTACTAAATAGCAAAATGTAAGAGAGTTATTTTAAAGCAAGTTGTGTTTGTCTGTAATTAGGTCAATACTTAACTGTACCTACATGTTTTCTTGTTAAGTTTATTTTCAGTAGTATTGTACACAGGTACAATACTTGGTGAACCTTAATATATAAATTAAATAATTAATTAAAATTTTACACATCTCCCTTTCCAGGGCAGGAGATGTGTTTTAAAAGATGGCTGTATGATCGAAGACAATTCGGTGCTGCCCGCTGAGACTGTGGTACCCTCATTCGCGAGGTACTCTGGCAGCCCTGCTTGCTTCGTCACCACTTTACCTGAAGCTATGCCGGACCTAATGACAGAGTTTACTAAGGGCTACTACCAGCATTTTCTACCAACAACGGTTAATTAAGATATAATTATAATTTGGCTTATTTAATTCCAATATTTAATTTTTATTTTATTATTAAGAATTATACTTGCTTCAGTATCATAAATTGTGTTTATCTAGGCCAATCAACCAGATGTACCTACAGTTATATAGTTGCACTTAAACAATTCTTAAGCACACTTGTCCCCAACTTTGAAATGTGAGTCTGATCAGCTGACTATTAGCATTGGCCCTTTCTTATGCTGTTCCGCTTTGCCTATTTGAGTATTTTGCTCGTTCTGGGACAGCATCGCCATTTGTGTGGGGTATTGTCATTCTATAGTATAAAGATGGTCACTTTAGACCACTTTTCTTTACCGAACCGACACTGTTGTGAAGAGTATTTACCCATATTTTGTCACAATCGTAAGTGGAGATGACTTTATATTAAATTATAAATTAGGCTTGCCTTAACATCAGAAATTTACAGTACTTAATATTTTTAATACCTAGTAAATGAATATAGTTCAGGTGAAATTTTTAAACGATGTTCGTTTAAGACACGAAAAAAAACGCCTCTTCCGTTTCGTTCGGTCTGACAGGCGCAATAGCTTTTTAACATTTATCTTACTATACATATCACTTTCAGTCTTAACTTAAAGCCTTAAGCATCATTGTCGTATAGCAATATTGATTACGTATAGCGCAAATGACGTACCGTTCCGTTATAATCGCTACCAAATGTCCAAATTGCAACGCCATGTCAGTACGGTACCCTAGGCACTACAAATCGCATCTAAAATTTGAACATGTAGCCATTTAATTCCTTAAATCCAGGCAATACAGACGTAAATGCTGTATAACATTTTGACATTAGAGTAGATGTGCAGGCAGTGATGTGTTGTTTACTGTTCTGTTTTAAGTGGTTTGCGTTGCTTTCAGTTTGAGATTTTGCGTGCGTATTATGTACCGGGTACTGGAATTCCTATAAAATATAATAAAGCTTGGAAACTTGCTTACAATCTGTGATGTAAACATAATAAATAATATATTGTTTTGATGAACGTTCGTCTTCAGAAGTAGCATTCGGAATCTAAAAATGGAGTACCATTTTAACGATCTTTGTATGCCAGCAGATCATCTCTTAACAGGTAAACATTTAAGTATGCGTTCTTATTAGTAACTAGGACTACTTACATATTGACTAATTCAACAGGTTAGACAAACGATTTATTCCGTAGAATTTTTTGATATAAAAATGTCTTACCCTCTATGTGAGTTGAAGTTGAAAATCTGCCTACAAAACTTTAAAGTAGTGATTATTATTGAAAGAATGTGTCATGTATTTAGCAATCACAGAAACACAAAAGGTCTCTGTATTTTAAAAATAAAAACAACAGTTATTTGCCTCATTTAGCAATATTTTATAAACCAGGTCAACTTAATTACCTACAGTCAAGAGTTTTATACTAATCTAGACTTTCTTAACCCTCGTCTCACGGCAAAAAAAAACAAACAATAGCATTCTTTTGTAATGAGCCCTCCGATCCCAGGGACCGGTAGACGGGTTATAGTAAGTATGTTTGTTTAGAATTATTCATTTAATTTGTATACACAACACAAAATTTATTATTATTATATACTTTAGACGGGCAGCTGACGCTGATACGTCTAAATCATAGTTCACTTGGCACTAGTTTGTTTTTAATCTGATTAACACTGTTAGCGTTCACTACTTCTGAAGGTAATTTGTTCTATGCCTTTACTATTCTATTAGAAATTAAGTTCTTGCCGATATTTGTTTTAGATTTGTTAGCTGACAATTTATTATTGAACATTTTAATTCATATTGAAAATACTAGTTATTCTATTTATTTCATCATTTTATACATTGAATAATGTATACAGGTACAATACAATACAAATACTCTTTATTGCATAACCTCAACAAAAAAAACACAGTACAGTACATAATTACAATGAGTAGAGGCAAACAACAGGCGGTCTTATTGCTAAAGCGCGATCTCTTCCAGACAACACACAGGTAATATAGTAGTTCCATCAAAATGTTGAACTGGCATGGCATATGCCTCACAGACATCATGACTATTAGTTTGAAATATGTCATCATAACAGTCTCCAGCACACAACCAGGAACAAATTGGATTGACAGCGCAAAAAACCGAGACTAATTGAAGGATATGGGGGAGGCCTATACCCGTCAGGGGTTCTTAATCTAACATCAAACATATACTAAATTTTTTTTTATAAACACATGTAAATGTTAAGGAACAATAAAAAACACTTAATAAGAGAACAACAGTTGAAACTCATTAGGAAAGTGTTGCGCGGTCGGTTGCCTTGATAACACTCAACCTGATGAAGGACTCTAATTGTAGTCCGAAACATGTCGCAAATAGTGACTTTCCAAGTGAGTTTCAACCGTTGTTCTCTTATTAAGTGTAAATATGTCTCATGTTAGTGTAAATTTATGAACAATAATAAACGCTATAATAAAAATAATGACACCATGGTGTAAGTGTTACGGGCCAATCAACTTTTTCTTGTTGTTATTCTGTCCCGTCAGCGAGGAGACAACAGTAACCGAGTTTCTTAGAAAAATGTTTATAATATGGACTTCAAGCATGCTCAAGAGATGACCCACGTCCAAATGGATTTATGTTCATCACTAAAACGAATGTTTGGTAGTTTAAAACCCTATAAAATCAGCTTCAAAGACTGACTCAGGAGACGTAACCATGGTAACGAGCAACAAAGAATAGTTGATACACACTAAGAATGCTTTGGTGAAATCCCCATTTTCTCCCCGGGATCCCCGGGCTCATTACAATAGAATGCTATTGTTTATTTTTTCGTCGGGAGAAACAGCTTAATGACATTATTCTGGCAAAATGCTACAGATTCTACTCAAATTATCCATGATTGTAGACCCATATGCAGCAGAATACACTCCACAATACCTGATGCCGTCACATGAGGGGGAGTATGAAGTGCGGAACAGCATTCAGGTTGATGGAGGAGATCGGTTTGGAGTCTCCGCTGTGCAGTTTGATAGGTTTGAAGAGCTAATATGGATGGGTAACCAAGGGGTAAGTTAGTTATTTATTCGTTTTAGTCTGAGTAATATCGTTCCATACCAAAGACTGCCACTAAGAGCTGCTTTATTACTAAGACTTCACTGTCCATCTGTCAGCAGGCTGCATCTCATGAACCATATTAGGTAGACTATTTTTACAGAATATGCTTGTAATATGTAACAAGAACAAATAATAAAAATAAAAATGCATGGAAAAATTTGATTTTTTCGTTATTATACATATTTTTATTATAGTATGGAACCCTCTCTGTGCATCAAGTATCTCTCATTGAGGGTGTTTGTCTGCAACTTGAAGATATACCCAAAAATTTGTGGCTTGTCAACAGACTTGTTTGAACAAATTTAGAAATAAAGGAAAACTTGAAAAATTTAGGCACCGAGCAGGATTTGAATAAATTTGTAGTTTACATTAGCAGCGGTACTGCTTAATACAAAATTAATTTAGACTTGTTTGACATGCCATATCTTGTGTTATTTCCTGAGTCAATAAAAATACTGTTTAAAGGGTATCTTTATTATATTATTAGGAGATAATGCATAAATAAATAAATATGTAATTTTAGAATTAATGCAAATTCTATGTATAATAGTTTAACAGTATTTGCATAAATTATAAACTTACCTATTTATGTAGAAATGGAACTATGGACTACAGCCTAAGAATTTTAAATACTAATTTATGACTTAAAAATCACTTTTTCGTCCACTTGCAGACATAGTGGCACCAAAAAAGTTATGGATTCACTGCATTCGCTTACTGAGGCTTCATTATAATATTTATTTTCCGTTTCTCATACAATTATGTGTGTGAAGGATTTCAGTAGCTTCCATTATCTTGTAAACTATTTTATTGTTACTAAAACTAATGTAACATGTTTCAGGGACATGTCACATCCTACTACGGCCCGGCTATGCAGAAGTACACTTCCTTCCAAGTACATGAATCGGAAGAAGTGAGGGATATTTTGACTACTGAAAATGGTATATATGCCTTAACGAAAACTTCGCTGCGTCATCAAATTCGAAGAGGCATACCTAAGCATACTCACAGGTAAAACTAAACTGAATCTATAAAGTAACTAGAAATAAAATCGATTTTCTATGATGTTAGAAAAGTCGCGACAGACACACTCTAGTATATCTCTTTGTCTTGGTGGTTGGAAAAATAATCTTGCATCTTAAAATAATGAAAAATATATTGAAATTAATGTTTTTATGGGTTAAATTGAGGATTTCGGTAGTGAACATAAAATGTATTGTATTCAAACCGTGTGGACTATGAACTGGTGACTAACAGTTCTTATTTTTTATGGCCAGTATTTAATCAAACTGTTAATGGGTCGCCGCGTGGCATTGGGCCTACCTACTACGAACGACTGCCCGCCGACTTCAGACTAGAAATCTCCTCTGTGGCGCTTGAAATGCCTTTTATTTAAACATCCATTATATGCAATTAAAGAGTATCTTGAACTTGACATGTAAATAATTATTGTGTACCTATTTAATTTCTTTTTAATCGTATTTGGAAATTAATTATGGAGTAAATGACGATTATTAGTGGGATACCTATATTTAAATTTGATTTTATTTTTGGTTATTGTTTATTTGTTGACATTGTATTATTTTTATTGTTTTGACGATCATGATAACTATTCTTATAATTTTGACATGTGTGCAAATTTATAATGTATTCTTTATCATGAAATTAAGAATTTAATCTAATCTAATGGATTTTGAATCTTATTGCATGCGAAAACGACTTATGTTTTCTGTAAAGATTATTCCCGTAAACAACTTTGCCAATTTAATTATCTTAAATACAAGTGAAGGCATGCGAAGAGAAAATTTAAATAAAAGGTTTCTAAAATCTTTGTATATTATGACCAGAGACATCATAAGAGTTTACTAGACAATCCGCAGATCGAGGAATATGACTGAAATGCAGTGCTTGTACCAAGTGGCGCCCAACAAGCTCCTGATGGGCGGACATCAGGACAAGCTGATAGACTTGGACCTTACGAAGTTGGTGGAGACTGTCATTGTGAGTATTTTAAGTTTACTTGATAATCAGCAGACAGGAACATGACTGACATGCAGTGCTTGTACCAAGTGGCGCCCAACAAGCTTCTGATGGGCGGACATCAGGACAAGCTGATAGAATTGGACCTTACGAAGTTGGTGGAGACTGTCATTGTGAGTATTATAAGTTTTCCTGACAATCCGCAGACAGGAACATCACTGACATGCAGAGTGCTAGTACCAAGTGGCGCTCTACAAGCTTCTGATATTTTTCACACTTACTATTCAGAAAGGAGTCATTATAGTCCTCGAATGAGGGATGAAAGTCGTACGTTTCTTTCCTCATTTAAGGGCAATAATGACATAGAGGTGTGAAACAGTATGTATCACTCGGTAGCAAAGTTATTTGTAACAAATTTCATGACTTTAACAGCCTCATAGGCCTCATAGGCTGTGTGAAAAAAATAATCCTGTTTTAGTCGTAAACACTTGTATCCCTCGCTACGCTCAATATTCTACAATAGAATGCCTAGCTACGCTCAGATTTCTATTGAAGAAACTTTCGCTTCACTCAGGATTCAATATACCGCCCTCGCCGTAATAGGGCAAAATAATATAATATAATTATTATTTTGCCCCATTGAGACACAATCTACTATTAAGGGTTGGTTGCACCAATATACGATCACAGGCCGGTCATCGTCAAATATGGCGCCGGTAGCTGTCATCCCATAGAAACTTGTCAAACTTTCCACACAATCAGATTTTAACGAACACCGCTTACGATGACAGAATCAAATTCCAATTCAAACATTTATTTTGCAAATAGGCCACAAGGGCACTTTTACATGTCAAAATACTAATTTACAATTTAAGAAAGTCTGACTATAATAAGTAATACATTTTTCATGTCAAAATATTAATTTACAGTTCAAGAAAGAATAATAATTTCGAGTTTACAATACAGACAGACATTTACAGACGGTCTGGCGCAATCACCCTAATAGTCTTTATGTCACACCTGGCCATAAAGTGGCAATTACCGTACGCTCCGCGCGCGGATAATCCCACTTCCTGGCCAGAGGGTGACATAAAATTTTGTACTTACCTCGGGCGGTAATTAAGAAAGCCTCAGATCGCATAATTATCGCCCTTGCCTTCGGCTCGGGCGTCAAATACCTGCGATCTGAGACATTCTTTGTTTTACCGCCCTTGGTAAGTAATGTACTATTTCGTATTCGTCAGCCGATCCCAGACGAAGGCTGCGCCGTCCTCCGCGGCGGCGGCAGCTCCATCGTCGCGTGCGGGAGCGCGAGCGGCGCGGTCTCGCTGCGGGACCTGCGCAGCCCCGAGGCGGCGGAGCACACGTTCAGGGCGCATTCCGCCTGCCTCTCCGACCTGGATATGCAAGGGGACCTGCTGATCACTTGCGGATTCCAATCGTGAGTATTTTCATAGTTCTTATAATGAAGTGACTGACAGCAGCGTGTCTAAGTTGCACTACTACTGTCTAAGAAGTCTGATCTTCGGAGTCCCATGGCAGCAGAACACGCCTTTAGACCTGGATATGCAAGGAGACCTTGTAGAGACCTTGTTCAATCGCCAATGTAAATCAATTAATTACAGCAGTGTCTCCTACAGCCGTCAATAGATGGCGCTAGTGGTACCAAAATATGGTAATGAACCTTTATAATAAATTACTTTATTAATTACTACTGGATTGCAAAGAAATCTGTAAATAGTTGGTTTAAATTTCAACACTTGAAAGTAACACAATTCGTCTTAAACCTTAGTTTCAAATGTCTCCCCTAGATGTCGCTGTTACATCGGGAAACTGACTAACGATGTGTTAACTTAACTATTAAGGAACCCAAGCAAACATTGTTTATTTATCTTAAGCTTCTACCTGTACTGTATGTGAGTCATTGTGCGAATACAGTTATAGATTTAGCAGTTGGTATTATTTTGGGACCCCCCGTGTACATGGTCCTTCGAGCCGGATGCGCTCGAGGTTGAACTGGCGGCAGGAAGTCTGAACCATCGACGCAGTAGCGGGTTGCTACTGAAGGTGGACGTCATCAGCATCGCGTGACGCAGCGTGTGTCGTCATTAATAAGTGTGTGCGCGTGAGTGAGTGAAGACAAACTGTGAGTACTTTCCATTATACTTAATTGAAGATTAACTTAAAGGATTGGACTTAGCAAATTTAGCGAAGATTTGGACTTAGTAAAGTTGAGCTCTAGGGACTTAGAATAATTCTCTCAAAAGAGGAATTACGGGGAATCCATGCCCGATTTTAGCCAGAGTCGTTCAAACACTTAGAAAAATTTACTGCAGTTTGGACTTAGACGAATTTGCACCGTTTGGGACTTAGGACGAATCACGATAACTTGAACTTAGAATAATTTTGCATAAACGGCTTCAAGGTTCAAAATGGCGAATAATAATATGAGAGTACAAAGTGATTTAATGAAACGGATCCAAAAGGCTAAGGATAATTTCAAAAAGTCACCGAAAGAGCGACTAAAGTCCGAGGATCATCTGAAACTTAGATTGAAAATGTTGGAAGACTTATGGGCACAATTTCATTTGACGCACACTCAAATTGTGCTGGATACCGATCCTTCAGTCTTAGATGCCAGTGTATATGTTACAGGCGACGTGTATGGGCTCACTGAGGAGTTGTACATAGAATACAGTTTTGAATTGAAATCGGCACTAAATATGTTAGAGATTAAGTCGAGTCCTACGAACGTGACGTGCGAGATAGAACCTACCACGTCGAATATAAGACTGCCAAAAATTACCATACCTGTGTTCTCCGGGAAGTACTCAGAATGGACAACATTCCATGATCTTTTTGTATCGCTTATTCATAACAACAAATCATTGGACAATGTCCAAAGACTCCACTACCTCAAGAGTCATTTAGTTGGCGAAGCAGAGCAACTTGTAAGACATGTCAGTGTAACTCAGGAAAATTACCATGCCTGTTGGGAACTACTTCAAAAGCGGTACAATAATAAGAAATATCTAGCAAATCACATACTTAAAAGATTAATGAGCCAACGAAATCTGACATCGGAATCCGCAACTGCGATAAAGGAGCTGTTGGACACAACCAACGAGTGTTTGCATGCCTTGGAAAACATTGGGGTTGACGTGACAAGTTGGGACATTATAGTTATTCACATAATCTGTTTGAAATTAGATTCCGAAACTAGGAAACAGTGGGAACTAAAATCTAGTGAACTGTCCGAAGATTTGCCCACTCTTAAACAGTTTTATGGATTTTTGGAAACTCGGTTCAGAGCGTTGGAATTCGTAGAGCCAAAGTCGGTAAAAAATATTCCTAGCTTCAGTAATAAAGGTTCTAATAGCTATGCTAACAAAGGGTCCAACGCTGCTCCCAATCCAAAGGTCCACCATGTAACCGCGCTGTCATGTACTTACTGTTCTGATAATCACAAAATTATCAATTGTAAGGGTTTTGCGAAAATTGATGTTGACGCACGTCGTGATTTCGTCCAATCCAATCGTCTGTGTTTTAATTGTTTAGGTGTTAACCACTCCGTATTTGCTTGCCGTCAATCTACTCGATGCCGCATATGTAACAAAAAGCATCACTCTTTACTACATCCCAGGAATACCACTTCGGCGGCTGATTCTGAGGTTTCGAATCAATCAGCCGAGCACAGCGTGGCTGTGCACACCGCTTCGAAAAGTTCATCATCGCACGATGAGCCCACTTGTAGCCATGTCATGAGTCATTTTTCGACCAGTCGTAATCAGGTATTATTAGCAACGGCTTTGGTGAAGGCACAATCGAAAAATGGCTCAAAAATCACACTGAGGTGTTTGCTCGACCAGGGGTCCCAGGCTTCTTTGATCACAGAGTCCGCTGTCCAATTACTAGGATTGCGGAAGATTCAACATAAAAGCACAATTTCGGGTTTGGGAAGTGACGAAGGCGCTCCTATAGCGTCTAAAGCAATGGTCAACGTTAATATTCAATCACTTCTCGACCCAAAACTCAAATTCACGGTGAATGCTTTTGTGTTGAACAAGCTGACATCTGTCCTACCAGAAAGGAGGATTGTTGTCGAGCTATGGTCTGAGTTCAACAATATCGAGCTAGCCGATCCGTCCTTCAATGAACCCAACAAAATTGATTTGCTCCTTGGAGCTGACGTCTATGGTAGTATTTTAGAAGACGGAATTATCAAAGGATCTTCAGGTGCAATAGTAGCCCAAAAAACTTCTTTGGGTTGGATTTTGTCGGGACCCATTCATGCACCTGAGTCCTCAGAACACTGCAACATAAGTGTAAATCATATTCAAGTCAACGAAACTGAGCTTCTCAAAAGATTTTGGGAACTTGAGACAGATATTCCGATAAAATCTCCAAAGGAAACTTACACCGAAGAAGAACAGAAATGCGAAGAGATATTTAATACAACCACAAAAAGAGATAGTACAGGCCGCTATATTGTCAAGCTTCCGTTCCGAGATACAGATCCTAGTTGTAAGTACGGTAAATCCGAAGCCATAGCCACAAGACGTTTTATGCAACTGGAAAAAAGATTTGCCAGGGATCCCCAACTGCGAGCTCGATACACCGAAGTCATAGACGAGTACCTCGAATTAGGCCACATGGAGAGGGTAACTGAAAGGGAAAAACACCAGTCGAATGCAGTGTACTTACCCCACCACGCGGTAATTCGGGAAGACAAAACCACATCAAAAGTGAGGGTCGTATTCGACGCTTCGTGTCCAGGGATCAACGGGGTTTCTCTTAACCAAGATTTATTAGTAGGACCGGCCTTACAAGATGATTTACGTCACATCATTCTTCGGTGGCGCATGCATCCTATCTGCCTAGTCGCAGATATTGTGAAGATGTATCGACAGGTCAAGGTCGATGAAAGTGATACAGATTTCCAACGAATCGTGTGGCGAGCAAACTCGCAAGACGAGCTTGGTCACTTTAAGCTGCTTAGAGTGACCTTCGGAACAGCGGCCGCTCCATATCTAGCAGTCCGTGCGTTGCATCAGGTGGCGTATGACGAAGGAGCAACTGTACCTTTGGCCACCGAGCGGGTGCTACACCATTTTTATATGGATGATTTACTAACCGGATGTCAAACTGTGGAAGAAGGAAGGAAGATATATAAGGAATTAATTGAATTATTAGCAAAGGGAGGATTCGAGTTACAGAAATGGACAACGAATAATGAGGAGTTGATGGAAGAAATAAAAAGGGAAAACGTAGAGGTAACAGAAAGTGTGCAACTTAAAATTGACACAGTTATGAAAATTTTAGGTCTTACATGGAATCGGAACACCGACGAGTTCGAGTACGCAGTACAAATTTCCCCACCAAAAACGCCATTAACCAAAAGAAATGTAATTTCAGATATTGCACGACTGTTTGACCCGCTAGGGTGGCTGGCACCGGTAATCATAACAGCCAAAATCTTCATACAGAAACTTTGGCTTTCGGGAATTGACTGGGACCAAGAGGTCCCAGTACAATTGCTGAAGGAATGGCTAGCCTACAGAGAAGGTTTGGCCCAACTTACCAAATTTAAGATCCCCCGATGGATCCTGTCTAGCGCCGGTGATGAAACTCTGGAACTGCAAGGTTTCTGTGATGCTTCTTCAGATGCATTTGCAGCAGTAGTATATGCTCGTGTTATCGATAGCAATGGTGAAGTACATGTTTCATTAGTTATAGCTAAAACGAAAGTAGCTCCAATCAAACAGATTTCGATCCCGAGGCTGGAGCTCTGTGGCGCAGTTCTCTTGACGAGGTTATTATTAGAAGTAGCGGACGTAATGGGCATTGATAAGATGAAACTTCACGCCTGGACCGATTCAACAATCGTGCTGTCTTGGCTGAACAGTCGCCCGAATAGGTGGAAGACCTTCGTGGCGAATCGCGTCTCTGAAATTATAACCTCATTGGAACCTCAACAGTGGTCCCATGTCGTGTCGAAAGACAACCCTGCTGACTGCGCTTCGAGAGGTACTTACCAATCCGTCGATGAGCTGCTCTGGAAGGAGGGCCCGGCCTGGCTGAAACAAATAAACATAAATTACAAAAATATTAATGTCAAGGAAACAAAATTGGAAGAAAAACGTAGTAAGTTATGTCTCATACATACCTGGGGTACTGCTACTACTGGTGCAGAAGGCGTCACATCTGCAACCGAAATCATGTCCAGGTTTTCTAACCTGAGAAGATTGATCCGCGTATTGGCTTTCTGTAAGAGATTCGTCAAAAGGTGTCAAGGTCAAGTATTTAATAAGTGGTTGACAAGTCAAGAAATACGAGGCAGTTTGATGGTATGCATAAAACTAACTCAAGCCGAACAATTCACTGAGGAAATTCGTAACTTAAGGCAGCAAAAACCGATCAGTAAAAGGAGTAAACTTACCTCTGTGAATCCAACGCTGGATGCAGAAGGAATACTAAGAGTAGGAGGAAGGCTTCAGAATGCTCGAATTAGTGAAGAGATGAAGCACCCCATCATTTTGCCCCACAAGTCACATCTCACTGAATTAGTAGTAGCTGATGCACATCATAGGACCTTGCATGGAGCTCCACAGCTAATGTTAAATTATTTAAGGTCCAAGTACTGGATAGTGGGAGCAAAAAATCTGGTGAGTCTGTTTGTTCGAAAGTGTGTGGTCTGCATACGATATGCTACTGCAACTCAGCATCAGTTAATGGGGCAGTTACCTACAGCAAGAGGAACTGATACCCGAGTGTTTCGTCACAGCGGAGTGGACTACGCTGGACCAATAAACATAAGAACGTCTAAGGGCAGAGGTCACCACGCGTATAAGGGTTATATCTGTCTTTTTATATGCATGTCTACACGAGCCATCCACTTAGAGGCAGTTAGTGACTTGACGACGCAAGGATTTTTAGCTGCCTTCAAGCGATTTACAGCACGCCGTGGTCATTGCACAGATCTTTGGAGTGACAACGGCACAAACTTCGTGGGTGCAGCTCGTGAGTTGAAACATTTGTTTGCCGATGAAAAGGCTTCTCTGCTCTCGGAGATAGTAGACGAACTGGCTACAAATGGCACGAATTGGCACTTCATACCCCCGCATTCTCCGAACTTCGGGGGCCTTTGGGAGGCTGGTATTAAATCCACGAAATATCACCTCAAAAGAGTCGTGGGTAACTCAACTTTGACGTACGAGGAAATGGCTACCGTATTGGCCCAAGTTGAAGCATGCCTTAATTCAAGACCTATTTCTAAAATGACTGAGAACTGCAACGATCCAATGCCTTTAACTCCCGGCCACTTCCTGGTAGGAGAACCCTTAGTTTTGGTACCAGATTACAATTATGAAGCACAAAACATAAGCAGTTTAAGAAGGTGGCAGCTCACTCAGAGAATGGTCCAAGATTTCTGGCGTCGCTGGTCGCGTGAATACCTAACACAGTTTTATCATAGGTACAAGTGGGGCCATCAAGTCTCTGAGCCAGCTGTTGGAGATGTAGTCTTGGTCAAAGAGGATGATCTTCCCCCGGCTAAGTGGTTATACGGTAGAATTACAAACAAACATCCTGGATTGGACGGCATTACACGTGTCGTCAGTTTAAAATGCAAGGGAGGTATCATAAAAAGATCTGTAGGAAAGATCTGTGTTCTTCCTATGGAAAAATAATTTTGTAATTGTATTTTGTTAATGTTGAAGTTTCCACAATAGTAATGTAACGTATAGTCTTGCATGCATACAAATTTCTAATGCATAAGAATGTGAAAAAGTGTTTACCAGTTTTGCTACGCTGTGTTTTTTATTTAGTATTTAAGAAATCCACTCGCTTGTTAGCGGCATGGTGGGCGGTATTAAGGACAACATCTCTCATTTGTCCTTGGTGGGCGGCATGTTCAATCGCCAATGTAAATCAATTAATTACAGCAGTGTCTCCTACAGCCGTCAATAGATGGCGCTAGTGGTACCAAAATATGGTAATGAACCTTTATAATAAATTACTTTATTAATTACTACTGGATTGCAAAGAAATCTGTAAATAGTTGGTTTAAATTTCAACACTTGAAAGTAACACAATTCGTCTTAAACCTTAGTTTCAAATGTCTCCCCTAGATGTCGCTGTTACATCGGGAAACTGACTAACGATGTGTTAACTTAACTATTAAGGAACCCAAGCAAACATTGTTTATTTATCTTAAGCTTCTACCTGTACTGTATGTGAGTCATTGTGCGAATACAGTTATAGATTTAGCAGTTGGTATTATTTTGGGACCCCCCGTGTACAGACCTTGAGGATGAAGTGACTGACAGCAGCGTGTCTAAGTTGGATTGATGATGAGCAACCTAAGAAGGCTGACCTTCGGATTTCCATGACAGCAGAGCATTTAGACTTGGATATGCAAGGCGACTTACTGGTTCATTTGGGGATCCCAATCGTGAGTATTTGCTAAGCACACTTTCAGGGCACATTCGGTCTGTCTCTTCGACCTGGATATGCAAGGGGACTTGTTGATCACTTGTGGATTCCAATCGTGAGTATTTCAGTGTTCTTATAATGAAGTGACTGACAGCAGCGTGTCTAAGTTGGAATGATGATGTACTCATCATCATTCCACTACTACTATCTAAGAAGACTGACCTTCGGAGTCCCATGGCAGCAGAGTACGCCTTTAGACCTGGATATGCAAGGAGACCTTGTAGAGACCTTGAGGATTGATGATGAGCAACCTAAGAAGACTGACCTTCGGAGTTCCATGACAGCAGAGCATTTAGATTTGGATATGCAAGGCGACCTGTTGATCACTTGCGGATTCCAATCGTGAGTATTTCATTGTTCTTATAATGAAGTGACTGACAGCAGCGTGTCTAAGTTGGATTGATGATGAGATTGATGAGTAACCTAAGACTGACCTTCGGAGCACCATGGCAGCAGAGCACGCCTTTAGACCTGGATATGCAAGGCGACTTACTGGTTGATCACTTGGGGATTCCAATCGTGAGTATTTCATCGTTCTTATAATGAAGTGACTGACAGCAGCGTGTCTAAGTTGGATTGATGATGAATAACCTAAGAAGACTGACCTTCGGAGAACCATGGCAGCAGAGCACGCAATGCAAGGCGACTTACTGGTTGATCACTTAGGGATTCCAATCGTGAGTATTTCATTGTTCTTATAATGAAGTGACTGACAGCAGCGTGTCTAAGTTGGATTGATGATGAGTAACCTCCGAAGACTGACCTTGTGGATTCCAATCGTGAGTATTTAATTGTTCTTGTAATGAAGTGACTGACAGCAGCGTGTCTAAGTTGGAATGATGATGTACTCATCATTCGGCCCGTCTCTCCGACCTGGATATAATTTTATACACACTCCAAAACTATTATTTAATAAATGCATGCACTTGACAAAAAAAATTGTACGCCAACCGGCATAATATAAGTGGTTCCATAATGTTTACTTTTTAAGACCTATGTTAATAGTAGATTGTTAACCAATGGTTGGAAACGACCTATTTCAACCGAGATATTTCGTTTTTTTTTTAACCTGACTGTGGCTTTATAGGCCGGGCCCAATAAAGCGATAGGAGTGCGCGGTTGGAGAGTGGCCTGGGGAAAATCCAGGGGAAAACCTCCAGCACGACCACGCGTGTGGTTTGGAACACTGGAATACTCTAAAAGTTTGCGCTCCAGTGAGATTGGTTGAGCGGTTTCTACCGAATCTAGGTAAGAGATATTTCGTTCGAGCGCCAATAGTTCAAGGGTGAAATGGGTGCTTTCTCCCGAGTTAAACACTCTACTTTTCATTTCGGCTACGAGGAAAATAAACCGCCGGCCGGCGCAAACAAGTTTAAAAAAAAAACATTCCACCCTAGGGTCGGAAAAGCGACTTTCAACCCGGCTATCTACTTATGATTGAACTTTCCGAACAGGTAGGCTAGCACAACTTGCTGCCAAGTCGTATCTCGCGCGACTCAGCGATTCCTGTCTCACTCGGACTGTGCTAATTAGAAAGAGGAGGGTAGATTTTTCTCTACTCGCGTCGCAGCGGCAGTTGTGCTAGCCCCGCAGGAGAGAGGAAAACAAATAAACTTTTCACACCTGCTATTCAGAAAAGAGTTATTGTTGCCTTCGAATGAGGGATCAAAGTTGTACTTTTCTTCCCTCATTTGAGGGCAACAACGACTCTTTTCCTCATAGAAGGTGTGAAAAGCAGTATGTGACACTGTAGTAAAATCATTTGTAAGATATTTCATGTCTTTAGCAGCGGGCCTCATAGACGGTGTGAAAAGCAGTATGTGTCACACGGTAGCAAAATTATTTTCGTCTTGGGCGTAAACACTTGAATCCCTCGCTACGCTTAAGATTCTACAATAGAATCCCTCGCTACGCTCAGGATTCTATTGTAGAATCTTTCGTTTCACTCAGAATTCAATATACCGCCCTCGCCGTAAATATATCATTTTGCTCCCTTGAGACACAATCTACTATTTCAATCAATCAAACTCCTATCGCTTTATTGGGCCCGGCCAATAAAGCCACAGTCAGTAAAAAATCGTATTCATTGTACTATTGTCGACAGACTAAACAACGTGGCAGTAGCGGAGCCCTACGTAATAGTATGGGACGTTCGCCGCCTACGCGTAGGCGCAAGCGAGGCTGCGTGGTCAATCTCAACTGCATCGCCTCCATTACTGTTGCACTATTTACCTGCGTTCTCTGGTAGAGCGGTGGCGTTGTCCGGGGACGGGCATGTGACGTTACTACACGTTAACGACACGGATGAGAACCATTCCGTGTTCCAGGTGAGAAGATTTAGATTCATTCACAATATAAGATTACAATATAAATTACATGTCAATTTACAAGAGTATAAACACCTCAATTTATAATATAAACACATAATAATACAAATAATCTGCAACCAGTCCCTCAAGTTCCTTCCCATAAAACCGGTGTAGTTTCCCTTCTTTTCGCAATAGCCCTTGCACGTAGCGGGTGCTGTCTCTGGCTGTATCTCCTCAATAGTGCAGGCAGAGATAGTATCCGCTAGGTGTACACATCCCAATACATTATCGTATCTCAAAGGGGCCTCTTCGTGTTGGACCTGTATCCCCATGAACGCCTTCTAAAAGGACCGGACATAGTGCCGTGATATCCCAAAGGAGAGATACAAATAATCTAATTAAAATTAAAATTATAAATAAAAAATTTGACCCAGATCGCTGTCAAATGGTAGGGTGCCCAGAAGGCTGGCTGTTTGTTGTTTCCTCGCTGCACGGCAATACTTATTCGCTGAGCGAAATAGAAGCCATCCCTCTGGTCACCAGAAGCCTCTATTAGGCGCTTCGAAGATCATAAGAATCTCTATTGTGATCGTCAATATCATTAAATAAAGCAAAATAAATTAAAAATCAATGAATAAAATATCAGTTAAATAATACAATGAGTATGATAAAATTCACCTGAGAGGATCATCATGAAAATATTAATATTTTTGGTGCTCTAAACACGGATAACAAGCAATTAAATATTAATATCTCGTAATGATCGTCAATGTAAATATTAAAACAAGAATTAAATTAAATCAATAATATTAAATTAAATTAAACAATGTCAACTATATTTTATTTCCATGTATTCGCTAATATTTATATTAATTGATTTGATTAGATTTAACCATGTAATTAACCCTGCTCTGTGTTGGTCGACTTGACACTAGTGCTGTATGTGCACTTGGTCAATTATGCGCTTACTTATTGATCATGCTGTGTGCACTTGCTTTGGATCTCACGCTGGTCTATAAACTACTGATTTTGTGCAAACTTAACTGTATCATTTATTGTGTGATGTCTGTAAAGTATACCTTTTTTAAATAAATAAAAAAATAAAAAATAAATAAATGGGATATAACGGGGTTTCTAATAAAAAGTTTTGAAAATTTTGCTGTTGGCCACTAGCCCAAGAGTGAAGACGAGACCGAAGATGGGGCTCACCCAGAAGGGCCAGATATTTTACTCTACATAACTCTATTTAGCGGTTTAATATTTTTTTTCCTATAAGGTGCAGGGGGGGCAATCTAGACTGCGGGAAATTAAAAATACAGTGGAATCCGGATAAAGCGACAGTCAGGGAACCGGTGATATCACGTCGCACTAACAGGACGTCGCACAAAACGGACTGATTTACTTTGAAAATGTTTGGTATGAAATCTAATGTGTGGTGATTTCGAAGTCGTTAAAAACGGTCAAATGTTATATGCGGAGTCGTTATAAGCGGATTCTATTGTAATCGAAAATTTCTTCCGTGTTTTATTAGAATGCTATCTATTCCCGGATAGAAGAAAAGCGCTTTTACAATTTCACCAATATGGCACTCTAGTAAATGATGTAAAACAAGCATAATCGATTTACGAAATAAAGATAATCGATTAGAATAGATCGACATAAGAAAACCTAATAATAACGTAGCTACAATCTGACATTCGTGACTCCTTTGGAGTTGCGGGCGTCTATAGGCTGCGGTGGCCGCTTACCATCAGGTGGGCCGTAAGCTTGTTTGCCACCGTCGTATAAAAAAAAACAAAATAATTGAAAAATATTTCAGTTAAACTCATTCACGTAGAACTCGTTCATCGCGTTAAAATTTTGTTGCTATTCTTTTATATCAGGCACTTACCTAGTTATCGCTCTTCCATACAAACTTCCACTCCTTAAATAATGATTTCCATGATAAAAAGTATCCTATGTCATTCCCCGGGACTCAAACCACCTCCATACCAAATTTCATCGAGTGAGTAGCAAAACCCACTATCAAAGTCACTACTCTTCGAAACCTCGTATCTCAGTACTGAAACGATGCTGATATACGAGCTTTATTTTAAGTAGGTATTTCTTACTTAGTCACTTTTGCTTGTAACGACGATTTGATCTCAATCGGTTCAGCGGTTTAAGCGGGAAGAGGTAACTGAAAGACGGACGCAATATTAGTATGTAATTATAGATAATCAGCTCTATTCGATCAATGAAATAAATAAATAAATGAACTTTATTCTGCAAGTAGCCCGCAAAGGCACTTTTACAAGTCAAAAACTACTAGCGTTTCTCATGAGACCATTGCCGAGAAGAAACGCCGAAAGAAACTCGACAGTCAGTCATTTTCTCCAAAATATGCTTATTACAATGATACTACTTAACCTACTTAAGTAAATGTAAGTGGTAAACAACAAAAGAGAATTGAAAGAAAAACGAGGAAAAAATAACAATAGGTATTTACAATGTGTAGTTACACAAGAAAACAAAACATGTCGAATAGTTTGATATGCTTTCCTGCAAGAAATGTGTCAACTAGATACAATGAAAATATTAGACTCTTTACGCTATTTAGGTATTTAGTTTGGGCCATGCATTTCTGTCTGTTAGATAGTCCTCAACCCTATAATAAGCCTTTGACATCAATGTTTTTTTTAGGTAATTTTTAAGAGCTGGAAAGGTTTACCCTTCAAAATTTCATCGGGTAACTTATTATAAAAACGGACACATTGACCTACAAAAGACTTGTAAACTTTACGGACACGAAACTTGTTAGTGGCAATTTTATTTTTATTCCTGGTATTAAAATTATGGATATCAGAATTTTTACAGAATGATTCTTGATTCTTTATGACAAATAATATTCTCAATGATTTACTATCTCCGTAGGTGGATACGAGATCTTCATTGTGCAGTGTGATGGACGTGTCAGCCACGAGCCAGGCCTTGGTCTTCGGTGACCAGGCCGGCCATTTGCATCTATTCTCACCCCAACACAACCATGAACCGGTGTTCAACAATTTTTCCAGGTAAGTGACATTTTCTCTTCGTTACTGTGGGTGGGTTGCACCAAACCGTCTGTAATCGTAAGCGGTGTTCGTTTAAATCTGATTGTATTTTTTTTTAAATATATTAATATATTCCTGTAAAAGGTGGGTAACACAGTGGTAAAAACCATTTTTCATATAAACGGTGAGACATCCAAGGACCACTGAGTTACTCGATTTATGGATATTAGCTGTGGTTCGTTAATTACCAAAACTATCGGAAGTGATACTGCAATTAAACCGCTTTCTAAATAACAATACAAACGCACTTGTCCTCTTCCGGCAGTACCTAGGACAAGCACTGTGTCCCATAGGATGTCTCCACTTGTACGCGGACTGTGATATTTTTGCAAGTAGTTGGATGAATATATGTGTAGAGTGCATGAAGTTCTGTGAGGTGATGGATAAGAGACCGTCCTCTGTATTTTATTGATTGGCCTTAGGTCTTAGGCTTCAATCCTGTAAAACTGTGTAATGTTTGGCATAAATAAATAAATAAAGGGTCATTCTACTTTTTCATGACCATTTTTCTATTACAAAAAAAAACATGATATGTATTGAATTAGCGTACAAAAATAAGATTTCTAAATAGTACTTGAACCTAATAAAAGGAATTTATAGGTAAAAATACTTACATATTAACATATTGCTGTAAAAAGTGGGTAACACAGTGGTAAAAACCATTTTTTCATACAAATGGTGAGACATCCAAGGACTACTGAGTTACTCGATTTATGAATATTAGCTGTGGTTCGGTAATTACCAAAACTGTCGAAAGTGATACTCCAATTAAACCTTTTTCTAAATAACGATATAAAAATATGAAGTGAGGGTCGGGTATTCCAAAATCTGCATTTAAAAAAAAGTGTCTGGAAATGATGTGGGTTACACGCGGATTTAGGTTCGCGTCTTTTCTGTGGATACACTAAAAGTTAAGGGCTTCAAAGCTTAATTTTGGATTGGACCAGTAACCCGCATAAACAGTGTCTCCGTTTCTATAAATGCCTGTAATAAAAACATAGTTAACATGCACATAAGCCGTTAACTATTGACCACAGGAGAGACGACTATAGTTTTTCAACTAAGTATGACCCATGTACATGAAAAAGTAGAATGGCCCATGTTGTAGAGCGACAGAGTTCGCGGACGCGCCGCCCGACGTGCCGTTCGCGGCGCACGACGACGCGTCGTTCCAGTGGGCGGCGCTGCCGCTGCCGCCGCTCGCCGCCGCCGCGCGCCGCTGGTTCAACGAGCTGCCGGAGACCTTCTTCAGGAAGGGTTACAGGTATCATCATCATCATTTCATTTCAGCCGAAAGACGTCCGCTGCTGAACATAGGCCTCCCCCAAGGCTCGCCATTTAGACCGGTCCTGTGCCGTTCGTTTCCACCGGATTCCCGCGACCTTCACCAGGTCATCACTCCACCTTGTCGGAGGCCTACCGACAGCTCGTCTTCCGGTGCGTGGACGCCACTCAAGCAGTTTCTGGCCCCATCGACCGTCAGTCCTGCGAGCAATTACAGGTATACTTCTCTAAATCTTTCACAGTGCGCGCCGTAAAATAAATAAATAAATAAATATTTTTGGACAATGTTACACAAATCAACCTAGTCCCAAACTAAGCAAAGCTTGTACTATGGGTACCAAGTGATGACATACATACTTATATAGATAAATAGATACTTAAATACATAGAAAACATCCAAGACTCGGGAACAAATATTCGAGTTCATCACACAAATAAATGCCCTGACTGGGATTCGAACGCGGGACCTCCAGCTTCGTAGGCAGGGTCACTACCAACCAGGCTAGAGCGGTCGTCAAAATTGTGGAACAAGTTACCGATGTCCTTAAAGTTCCTTATCAGTTAAAAAACGCCCATCTGTTTACGCCATTTTCTGTTTAAATTGACACATATTTTGAAATTTTCTCAATATTACTATCTAGAACAAGACTATTGCGATCTTATGACATTAATTTAAAATGAAGGTTATGGCTTTTTCATCAAGAAATATCGTTTCAAACATCACTCCAAATCCACCATTTTCAAGCTAAAAACTTGTTTTTTTTTCGCTTAAATTCTACTACACACAATAAAATCAAAAAATGGCTATGTTACTATATAAATCTTTCATAAAATTATCGTAACCTTTAATAACCTTATTGATATTATCAATACTTTTGTCAGAATTTGAAATCAAAACATTTTCAAACTTATAAGGCCTCTTAAGACAGCCCCAGTCTGTAGCGTCATTGAGGAGCAAGTTGAAGGAATTATGGCTATCCAATGACTTGTGAATTGCTTGGATACTATATTTATATGTATTATTTTATATTTTATTTAGATATATGTACATGTATGTATATATATTTATATATGTTTATTAATGTGTAGTTGTATATGTAGAATATTTATATAAATACATCTTTGTACACGTGTTGGTTTGTCTATCATTTAGTTCCTATTCTTTACTCAATTGCTCAAAGGTTAACTGGAAGATCTCTTCCCTCCCCCCCCTTCTCTCTTGAAGGGATCTCCCTTACAGGGATAAGTTCGCCTTTGTACATGATTGATCTGTTTTTTTTCTGTATAATTTATTTTACCTTGTCTTGTGTACAATAAAGTATTTACATACATACATACTTTTATTTATACAACGCCGGTGGCGTTGCCGTCCTTTTGTAAAATTTTAGTATTTACTGTGTTTTGACAACAGTTCATTCTCGGGAGCTCTGGCAACCTTGCTCACCCCCAGGAACACAACATTACATACCTGTATAGTAAATGCTCTTGATACTACACTACTATTGTACACTTGAAATGCTATTTTGGGTTTTGAATCTCCCGGTATACATAATTAAGTCGCTTTCTGTACGGATTCATTTCACACAACTCGGCGAACTCAAATGATTTTAAGTATATCCCCATTTTTATACGTTTGCGGTAATATAGCTTATGGCCTGCCTCCTGGCTCTGGCCTCTGGACTCTTGCGACTTCGTAATCATAAGCTTATAGGACAAGGCGTTAAAGAAGAATACACCCGAGCCTATTATATCTATAAAGTTTATTCCAGTAAATACAGGACAACGAAAACAGTCTTAAGGTCACTAAAGATGGAATTAGTCACAATACATATAGGAAGACGAAATAACATTAAACTTCCTATATCGCGTGAATAGCTTAGGTTCGCTGTCTAAGGGCCTGCGCGCAGCCTCTCGGCGTCGTATCGCTAATAAGACTGACTGCGCTGGCAAAACCGAGCGGGAACGAATGCGCCCGAGTGCAGGAAACCGTTAGGCGATAACGCTGCATCGATCGGCGGCCGGGCAGCGGCGCGCAGGCAAACATAATATATTATATTTAAAACTTACGCTAAAATATTATTGTAAACGCTACAAGCTCGTTGCCGACTTTTATAGTCGGCATAGCGATTTTTCAAGTCTTGACTCTTCGCAAGCGTATGAAGCGTCCATATCCATGTAGTAGTACCCAACTGATAAGGCGCGTCGTGAATCTTCGTTCGCGCAGAAAAGAAAGTATCGCTCCGAAGATTAACGAAAGAATGCTTAAAACTTACAATTAGCCTTAGATCACTACTATAAGGTTCATAATACACTGTTCATAATGCGCGTGCACTCGATCAGAAGTATGGCGGCTGACTAACATGCCACGCGGCGCGCGCTAACATGGCGGCAGCTGCGGACCAATAGCGGTGCAGGAAAACGAAGCGCGGTGCATGGAGCGTGCCGATTGGTCAATAGCATTTCCCGCGCTTTAAAAATCTTCTGCGCAGGTACATCGGTAAGCCATATCAGTTGGGTACTACTGTATCCATTTATCGTCAGGCAAATTCGCGTGCTAGTTTACCACCGTCGTGGTATCCAAAACAAAGCTAACTGGTTACCATTTCACAGGAAGCCCAAACCTATAGACCCTGAGGTGCTCAACACGATGAAAATGCAGGGCCCGATTGGATACGCGCCCAATCCTAGGACTTTCAAAAGGAACCAGGTATTCAGAAATATAATTATGTACGCCTGAAAACTTCACTACATGTATAAAACAAAGTCGATTTCTCTGTCCCTATGTCCCTATATCCCTATGTATGCTTAAATCTTTAAAACTACAAAACGGATTTTGATGCGTTTTTTTGTAATAGATAGAGTGACTCAAGGGGAAGGTTTATATATATAATAAATGACTCAGCATTGCACCCGTGCGAAGCCGGGGCGGGTCGCTAGTATTTAATAAAAAATCATTTTAAAATGATCATCATTCGCTTGCCATTATCCGATTTACTTGGACCGCGCAGCATGTTTTTCCTCCACACCTCTTTATCCTTCATGTTCAAATTGTCTCTCACGCCATCCTTTTCCTTGGCCTAGATCAGGGATCACCAATTAGTTTCGCTCGGGGTCCGTTTTAAGAAATGAAATTACCATCGCGGTCCGCACAACATTTTATAGATAAATATTTATTAAACAAATGTAGTGTAGGCCCTAGATCATTTACATCCCCCCCATATTCATACATAATGCCCTTTTAGTCACATAACTTTCATCCCTCCTGATAACACGTCCATACCACCATAGTTATAGAATCGTGAAGCTAAGAAAAACGTAAAAGGTGAAAGAAAATACTATTATACATCAAATCACAAAAATTAGGCACGAATGGAACAAAATTGAGTTCCACTCAGTCATATAATATGGTGATAAATGGATGCTGTTATTTAATAATGTGTCAACCTAATAGGAAAACCTATAGTAGGTTGACACATTATTGCATAATAGCGTCCAAATGACATATTTTATCTACACCCATACAGTAAATCCTCTTTTATGTGCTCAAAAAGTGTAGGTAAGGACCAACTTTACAATATCGCGCCGGTCCGGGGCGCAGAAGGCCATAACAGCATCAAAAACGGTATCGTTATGGCCATCTCCGCCCATTACGATACAGGCTCGTGCTCAAAAAGACTTCAACGAGCTCACGAACTCCTGCACTTTCAACGCAATGGTGCCTCAACACATGAAAGAGGATTTAATGTATGGATGTAGATAAAGTAGTGTATACAACTGTACATAATTAGGCCTTAAAACACTCGTGTGGTCCTATTATGAAACTCGCTGACGCTCGTTTCATAAAACCACACTCGTGTTTTCAGACCTCTCATTATGTATCAGTTGCATAAACTACTATTATTTCCATTTCAGATGCCTTACATAGAAGACAATCTTGAGGACCTCTTCGCGGCCAAAATAAACGAAAATAAATTCACGAACCAACCGATCCCGAAGCACTATCAAAAGGTACGCTATGAAATTCCATACAACAGAAGGAGTTATAAAAAAACGAGAAAAGTCAGTATAAAACTTTTTTTCTGCTGGCGAATTTTGGGTTGTTTTTCTCGACAGGTCACATTTCTCAACCGATTCTCCTGAAATTTTGTGAGCAGTTTCGATTATTATAGTTTTTTTTGTCGAGAATGAATGAATGGTTTTTTCTCCTCTAGAGGTTGCATTTATAAACCGATTCTCATGAAATTTTGTGAGCAGGTTCGTAAAGTATACGGGTCGGTAAAGTACTGTCATATCTCCTAAAATTGTGCTTGTACAGTTTTTAAATCCTGTCATGATCTTTATTTAATTTTACATCTAACCTGCAAAAATAGCAGATAAAAAATAACCTTTCCAGGTTTAAATCGGACTCCTAAAAACCCATTAAAAAAGGCAATCCGAACGGAGCAAGATATCGCAAAAATTGACAGTTTTGGAGATTGATATTTTTATGATAGGATTCCGGGACTTGCTAATACTGTTGGATATTACGAAGAATAATATATTAAGTATGTAAATAAAACTAGTATAAAATATTTAGAACAACCTATTGCGATTATTTAATTTAGGGTTAAATTTTTGACCTCGAGTGTATAAATTTTTTTTTTGAGAACATTTTTTTAAAAGTTTTTGTGTGTTTCTGCGGGTGGATTTCGGTTTGTTCTCCTCTACAAGTCACATTTCTCAACTGAATTACGTGAAATTTTGTTTGTACAGAATTTTTATTTAGTCAGTTTTTGGAAATTTAAAAAAAAACTCTCACGAGATCTACAGCTCATAAAGCCACTAGTTTATTATAAAAAAAATTGTTAACAGATCGACGTGCGATTCAACAAAGCCGAGGCTGAGACGATCAACAAGCTCGGTCTCCCTGGCCTAGAAGGCATCCTGCCAAACTCCTACTGTAACTCCATGCTTCAGGTATGTAATGAGATTTTTAGACGTCACAAACAATTTTAAGGCAAGGCCATTCCAGTGCAAATTACCCCCTCTAACACGCGTGAGTTTGCAATTAACCGTCCCGCTCTCTACGTAAATTCGTGAACATTTAGTACACTTTTATTGATTGCTGGAACACTGAATCACTTATGATAAATCTATCCGCAGAACAATAAAATGCTATCGTTTTTATAAAAAAAAAAACGTGTCACTGTCGTTGATAATTACGAGATCTGCAGCATTAAAGTTTATTTTTACTATGATATTTAGGATTTTTTGACAGAGTTACCAAGGCATTTTCAATATTTAGTTTGGTTATTTTTTTTTCTTTGTTTCTTTTTCAGTCTACTGTAATTTTTGTGTAGTGTAATTCTACATTATTTCTTCACAGTCGAAGCTCAAATTTCAGTATTTTCGTCAGATCTGTGAATGGGCCTTGCCTTAATATGTATTACCCTCAGAAATTTCTCCTTATAAGGGTAAAGTTATGCATAGAAAGTGATACTTATGCAATCATGTGCGGAAATAGTAGTGTATTTCAATGGAGCAATGTGATGTATTTACGGCTAGGGCGGCATTGAATCCTGAGCGTTGAGCGGGATTCAAGTGTTAACGCCCAAGTATAATGTTGCTACCGTGTGACACATACTGATTCTCTCACTTTCTATGAGGAAAAGAGTCATTGAAATATAATAAACGGGTCACTCACGTCTTCAAGGTCGTGACGACCGCTTTAGCCTAGTTGGTAGTGACACTGCCTACGAAGCTGGAGGTCCCGGGTTCGAATCCCGGTCAGGGCATTTATTTGTGTGATGAACACGAATATTTGTTCCTGAGTCTTGGATGTTTTCTATGTATTTAAGTATATATTTATCTATATAAGTATGTATATCGTCGCCTAGTACCCATAGCACAAGCTTTGCTTAGTTTGGGACTAGGTCGATTTGTGTAAGATTGTCTACATGTATTCTTTTTTTATGTTTCGGACCAATACGTGGCACTTAATCATTAAATAGTATACCATATTTACTTCAAAACTCACTGTCTTCGAGATATATGGCATCAAAATTTGGCAATTTGAGGCTAAAAAAAAGAGTTATAATACGTAAAAATTGTTAAGATAAGTAAAAATAAAAATCTCTCTTCTTAGAGACATCAATAAGGAACAGGTACTTGTACATTTCATAAGTATCTTTCTTTGTAGTCGTTCCTTCATGACTGAAGATCGTGATCATCTGCAGTCTTGCTGGACAGCACGACTTGCTTCCAACGGCTTCTGTTGGTGGCCATCTGCACCACATCATAGAACTTGCTGGTCTTATCCTTGATTTGGTCGGTCCATCGCGTCGGAGATCTACCACGGGCGCGTTTCCCTTCCACGTTTCCAACTATGACCAGTTTCTCGAGGCTGTTGTCCCCTTGTTCATAAGTATAAGTGCATAAAAAACATACTTATATCAAAAATAGAGCTTTTTTTGGACCATGTTTGAATAAATCATAAGAAATAAGTAGTCTTTTTTTTCCAAAATTTGGCTCTTACAAATGTAGATAAAGGATTGAAGAACCGATAACCGGTTGTACAGTTGCCATCAAATATATCTGTACTCTTCAGGGTGCTCAAAAATATCTGAACATGCACTTTAACGCCTTGACAATAGAGTCGTGTTCAGATATTTGTGACCACCTCGTTCGCTCCGATATATCTGATGGCGACTGTACCATAGATATATCTATAGTTTTGACGGTGCAATCAACTCAAAATCGTCAAAAGTCGATGAATAGCGCGTGGAGGCCGGTAGAGCTAAGAAAAAGAAGAATTTATTGACTGACATACAGTATAATAAAAATATTCTTTTTTTTTTTTTAATTTATTAAGGACAAAAAACAGTTACACACAAGGTTACATGCTTTAAGTGTAGAAGTTGTAAAATTACAGAGTGTGAAACCAACGACATTGTCCACAGATTAATAGATTAGTATGTAGCGCTAAGTACTTAAAGATATCTTAAAATTTTGATAGTAGTGGATAGTTATTAAAAAACAAAAGAAAGAAAGAAACGGTACAAATGAAAACAAAAACCATTATTTAAGTGTCAGTTGGTGTCGGCATCTAGCAATCTGAGCAACACTCTTTTTTTGTATACTGTGTCGGAGACCATGAAGATGTCAATGTCATTAAAGTATGTGTTGTAAGATTTGACCAGTCTATGTAGGGGATCACGTTCGCCCGCGTGGGCGCGGCAGCGCGACGTCGCAAACAGTTGATGCTCTCGCGCGGCCCCGCGCGGGCACGCGATAACCTAGCGCCCCACTTAGGCTGGGGCAGTCAAAATATTCTTACCGAGGCGCTTTATACGTTTCAGGTTCTTTACTACACCCCGCCTGTGAAAGCAACGCTTCTGGCCCACACTTGCGCTAAGGAATTCTGCCTCAGCTGTGAATTAGGTTTGTATGAGTTTCAAGAGTCGGGAGCTTCCTTTTTTTTAAAACCTGTCTGTGGCTTTACAGGCCCAATACAGTGATAGGAGTGCGCGGTTGGAGAGTGGCCTAAAGACGATCCAGGGGAAACCTCCGACACGACCACGTGGGTTTGAACACTGGAATACTCTGGGTCGGTTGCACCAACATACGATCACAGGCCGGTCATCGTCAAATATGGCGCTCGCAGCTGTCATCCCATAGAAACTTGTCAATTGTTTCCATACAATCAGATTTTGACGAACACCGTTTACGATTACAGACGGTTTGGTGCAACCCACCCTAAGAGTTTGCGCTCCAGTGAGACCTGCTGTCAACGAGCTTTTAACAACGATACTCCACTCGATGAGATAGGTCAATAAATATTCTTGACGCCTGCCTTTAGCTGTTTTGGGGAGCACCCCCTTAAAAACATTTCGATCGACTTCTTATCAAAATTGAGTTCAGCGACCCCCAAAATCCATTCCAGGACACCCCACTCGACTAGATTCCTAAATCCCGTTCTAGGATACTTCACACGGCCAGATTCGAGTTACATTATGGATTTTTCTTCGCCCCTTTGGCCGCCATCTTGAATTTTGAGCAAAGGAGCCAAATTCGGCTTGGCAAGATCCAGAATCGGATTTAGCAGGCTTTTTTACATCGGAAAAGTCATGTTGCCAAAATGGCTCACAAAATGCCGTTCAGCATGAAATAATATCATAAAACTACAACTTTAATTCTATCAGTCAAAAAGTACCACATCGGTAGTCAACAAGGAGACTCGCGATAGTTTAACCAAATTTGTAGCTAATTTCCAAAACACTTATATTTGAAATCATTGCATTTCACAGCTCAGAGCCTATTTACACCTCTGGAGTATTATATTAATTTCATTATACTCCTTGTTTAATCTTGAGACCTTATGCATCTCTAACTTTACTGATGTTGTAATATTTGTAATAGATAACTTTCCAAGTTTATCTTCACTGTATGACATTAATTTTGTTATAACTGTAATTTCGAAATTGTTGACGAAATCATATTAAATTGTAAATTAATATTTTGACATATAAAAGTGCCCTTGTCGTCAATTTGCAGAATAAATTTTTGATTTTGATCGAATTCATGTTTCACAGAATTTTCATTTCATGCAAAACATTTTTTTCGCAAAGGGGCACAGTTCTAACGTAACCTAACCTATTTTTCTGTTCACGGTTTCTCATAAAAGGTTTCTATGAACTGAAAATTCTGCGAAACTATACATTCTATTATGCATTTTTCTGCAAAACAAGAGAACGGCCGTGGTGATATTTAATTAATCTTAAGTCAATCTTTTTACGCGAGTGGCATGTGGGTTAAGTACACGAAGCGAGCTTATAATGCCCTACGCGTGCAATATAATAATGCGTTCAGGATGCTGTTGGGACTGCTAGAATGGTGTAGTGCATCGGGCATGTTTGCTGAGGCACACACCAATGACTTTTACGCTATAATGCGCTACAAAATTGTGTCATTAATGGGACGGATTAGGAAAAGTCACAACCGCATCCTGAACATGGTAGCTAACAGATTTGACTGCGCATTGTTTCAGTACTGGGTTGGGCAAGCAAAATCTGTAGCTAAGTATATTAAAACCCCTGTGTACTAACCTAAGTATAAGTATTAATGTTACTAACATAAATTAATATGGGTCGATAAAGACCTGAAATAAAAGATTTCATTTCATTTGAAAGAAAGAAAGAAAGAAAGCATTTATTCACTGCACCAAAAGACACACAGTTACAAATATAATATACTCAGTACATGAACATACAGTCAAAAAGTGCGTCTTCGCGGCAGTGAATCGGTCGCTGTCTCAGCATTATGCCGAGGTGTCAGACACCTGCAGCGCTGGTTTTCAGACAGCACCGTGCGTGATCCACGGAACGCAACACAACATACTATACATATAGGAAAGGTATACATATAATGAATAAAATCAAAGGTGTTATATATATGAATGAGACTACCACAAAACAGGGTAAACTGGTGTGAACATGAGGAGGAATTTACTCAACAGTGGGGGGATATAGACCGAAATGAAAAAAAATAAAAAATAAAGCAAGGAACAGCTTCAAAACAATTAAGATCAATTAAAAACACATGAAAAAAAAGGCGACACAGTTGGAATAAGTGCTGGTTGGTTTAGGAATAGGATTTTTGGAGCGTCAACAGATAGCCCTTAAGCATGCGCTTAAAGGTATACTTGCTAGACGCCCCTTGGATAGGTGGGGGGGAGATCATTCCAGCACTTAATTTCAATAATAATAATTTCATAATATTTAATGATGATGATGATGATGATGCTACGGTACCGGTGGCGCGCAGGTTTCCTGTTCCGGTCGCTGGACGCGTCGATGGGCGCGGCGTGCGCGGCGGCGCGCTTCCTGCGCGCGTTCCGCACCGTGCCCGAGGCCGCCGCGCTCGGCCTCATCCTGCAGGAGGGCACATGTCGGGCACACGACCCGCACGCACTCATACAGGTATAGGTAAAAACTGAAAAATAGTAGATTGTGTCTCAAGGGAGCAAAATAATATATTTACGGCGAGGGCAGTATATTGAATTCTGACTGAAGCGAAAGATTCTACAATAGAATCCTGAGCGTAGCGAGGGATTCTATTGTAGAATCTTGAGCGTAGCGAGGGATTCAAGTGTTTACGCCCAAGACGAAAATATTTTTGCTACCGTGTGACACATACTGCTTTTCACACCGTCTACGAGGCCCGCTGCTAAAAACATGAAATATCTTACAAATGATTTTACTACAGAGTGTCATATACTGCTTTTCACACCTGCTATGAAGAAAAGAGCCATTGTTGCCCTCAAATGAGGGAAGAAAAGTAGGTATATCTTTGATCCCTCATTCGAGGGCAACAATAACTCTTTTCTGAATAGCAGGTGTGAAAAATATATTACAGTTAAATGTTTAGGCATTGTCATATTTAGTGTTTAAATTTAGTTCATAATAGCATAGTAAGTACCTAACATTAGTTATATGAGCGCGATCTCGCCAACAAACTGTTATGGCAGTTTGGCGAGAAATTAAAAGGTTGTAACTGTTATGTACTTTTTTGATAAATAAATTTAAAAAAATAAAAAGGTCAATACAGTTTTTTTTGAATAACTGAACAGCGATTGACTGGCCACAAAACTCCCAGGAGCTCGATTCCACTAACCTCAGATTCGGTTGGAACCGCTCAACCAATCTCACTGGAGCGCAACTGCCGGCGGGAATGCCTAAGAGTATGCATCCTGTCTGAGTTGGACGCCGTAAGCGCACAGTTCCATCTTTCGATCGACGCTGTGATTACGTCGTCCAGGCCCGTGAGTGTGTGCCTAGGACGCCGGACCGTGCGGCCCCTAATCACTGATCGCCGAGTCGACAGAGAGGGGAGGGATGGGAACGTAGTCGACAGCCTTCCTAACGGATTCCTATGATGGGGAGCGTTGTCAAAATAACGTCTGGCAGTCTGCTTAAAGAAACCATACATAGTGCTAATCCCCATGTCGTGGTGCAGACTGAGGTTCGACTGGTACCACGGAGCACCAGTCGCCCTACGGAGAAAACGATTCTGAATGACCTGAAGCGGCTTGAGCGATGTCATAGGCACGTGAGCAAAAACTACACTTGCATAAGACATGATTGGACGACCACAAGTTTTGTAGAATCAGCTAATTTCTAAGGCTAAAATCCCTCGTTTATGTAATGTGAGTAAGCAAAAACACTGGTCTACCAGTTTTCGGCTCTATTATTAGTTTATTAAGGTTAAAATGTGGTAGACCTATTTTTTAGGGTTCCGTACTCAAAAGGTAAAACGGGACCCTATTACTAAGACTCCGCTGTTCGTCCGTCTGTCACCAGGCTGTATCTCATAAACCGTCATAGTTAGACAGTTAAAATTTTCACAGATGGTGTATTTATGTTCTGTAAAACAGAATAAAATAAATATTTAAGTAGTCTCCGCTAGAACAAACGTGATTTTTTTGCCGTTTTTATAGATGGTACGGAACCCTTTTTGTGCGAGTCCGATTCGCACTTGGCCGGTTTTTTTTATTTTTATTTACATTAAAAAGAAAAATCTTATATTAGGTTTGACAGATAAGTGTCGTTAAACCCTATCGGGTTTGTATCGCCACAACATTCGCGGGCAATAAGGTAGTGAGTTTATATGAAAATGAGCTAAAAGCTATGTATGACACCTTGAACAAAGACACCAACATGGTAATTACATTGTGAGGTAATATTAAATAGATAATCCCAATTCGGGTACCGAAACAATACAATAAAACGGCGTGCAATTAGTGACACATCAAGGATCAATTTTCTACTACTCCAGTGTAAGTTTACGCGAAGAACATTACAACCATACTTAATCGGAGGTCTCTTTACACCGGTCAACTCACGTGAGTTGCCGTTACGTTTTAATTTATGTTTTGGCATGTATGAAGGGCCGTATCGAAGTAAAAAATCGTCTCAGAATAAAAAAGGTATAATGCCCTTTACAGTATACAAAAACATGAAAAATATAAGTCGTGAGTCGGGGAGTTCAAAATCTCTGATCATGCCCGAAGTTAGCACGAGTGACAGAAAAAACGGTTGCACCCCGCCCCTCTACGGTCCCCGCTGACGCCCTGCGTTTCGTTCTCCCTTTTGCTTAAGAGCGCTTTAATAAAATGTAACAGGTCCACTAGCGCCACTCGTAAATAATTCTTCTATCGGACATCCAGACGTACGGCTTGATACCATCCTTACTTGGTCGAAATTCCTCTTATTCGAACCAAGCGCTTTGCATCATCTTTTATAATGCGCACTTCTAAGGTTTGGAATTCTCTGCCGGCGTTTGTGTTTCCGAGCTCATATAACCTAGACTTTTTTAAGGCACGAGTGAATAGGCACCTTCTGGATGAGCTCGCTTCATCGTCGGCCTCATCTTTGCCTCCTGGCTAGATGCTGGCCAAGAGCGACCCGATTTTTAATAAAAAAAAAAATTGTTTAAATTTAACGATATATATCTAAAAAAAAGGGGGCCGCTACTTACTGTATTTTGTATTTAAGTACGTTTTGAATCCATCAAACTAGTTATTACGTTGCTGGATTCGTCAATCTATGCGTCCAAAGTTAAAACGGCCGTTTTAATTTTGAGCTCATAGAAAGACCAATCTAGCAACGTAAAATAGTTTGATGGATTCAAAAAATACTTAAATACAATTTTATATCATTGAAATAAATGAAATAAATGAACTTTATTCTGCAAGTAGGCCGCAAAGGCACTTTTACAAGTCAAAAACTACTAGCGTTTCTCAAGAGACCACTGCTGAGAAGAAACGCCGAAAGAAACTCGACAGTCAGTCATTTTCTCCAAAATATGCTTATTACAATGATACTACTTAAGTCAATGTAAATGGTACACAACAAAAGAGAATTGAAAGAAAAACGAGGAAAAAATAACAATAGGTATTTACAATGTGTAGTTACACAAGAAAACAAAACATGTCGAATCGTTTGATATGCTTTCCTGCAAGAAATGTGTCAACTAGATACAATGAAAATATTAGACTCTTTACGCTATTTAGGTATTTGGTTTGGGCCATGCATTTCTGTCTGTTAGATAGTCCTCAACCCTATAATAAGCCTTTGACATCAAAGGTTTAGGTAATTTTTAAGAGCTGGAAAGGGTAAATTCAAAATTTCATCGGATAACTTATTATAAAAACGAACACATTGAATTTAAATAATTACAATGATTTACGAGTGGCGCTAGTGGACCTGTTACATTTTATTATTATTTATTATTTAAGCCTTTTTATTTCCTTAATAAAATTCAGTTTGCAATAACATTGTGATTAAATAGCATGCAATTTACAATTGATAAAATTTTTAATAAGTACATATAATTTTAGGTCAAGGACCTCTTCATAGAGTAAAGGCAATGATTTACGAGTGGCGCTAGTGGACCTGTTACATTTTATTAAAGCGCTCTTAAGTGTGTCAATGTCATTTTAATTTATATTTCTGTTATTGTTTCAGAGCTGGAACCGCTTCATATTACACCAGATGCACTACGAGATCCTGGAAACCAGGAAGAAAGAGAAGGAACTTGTACTCATGGCTAACAGCTCCCCGCCTAAGACTCGAGGCAATATCGTACTACCAACTATAGCTCCCATTACACAGGTAGCAATAGGCTAGACGACAAAAAAACATGCCGTTCGAAAAAGGTTTTTAGAGAAGTACAAATATCTGTATGGGACCAACTACAAAAAAAGAGGCAAAATACGACATAGCCAGGGTTCGAAAGGATAATTATCAACGATAATTATCTTAATTCTTGTATTAAGCAGTACCGCTGCTATCGTAAACTACAAATTACGGTACTGCTTAATACAAGAATTAATTTGGGTATGGGATGGCGCATCGTAACTGACGATTCTCAACATGATTTGAGACGTTAGTGCCGTTAATGAAGCATGAGTCTTCCGGTAGATGTCGCTGTACGCCTCCCTTAAGGCGTTTGTATAAATGAAGGAACGGTTGATGAATTTGGGGCTGGGTAGCGATTGCACCTATAGCTGAGTTGGCTAGAGCGACTGGCCGCGAGTGCCGGGAGGTCGCAGGTTCGAATCCTGCTCGGTGCCAAATTTTTCAATTTTTCCTTTATTCTAAATTTGATAATTATCAAGATAATTATCGTGATTTTTATGCTTTGATAATTATCGATTTGATAACCTAAAATTGTAAATTCAGCATGAGTTAAAAAAATCCGTGCGTGAATTCGAACGTTAATAATTGCGCTCTGTATATGTGTTTTAATGATGGTATAATGATTAATTGATTATATTTTAATGGTTAATAAAAAACTAGTAAAATATTGTATAGCAACTATTTATTTTGCAGCCTAAAACACCATAATCTTTTATATATTAGTACAGAGTGCAGCCTTTATTGGTAAAAATACATTTTACAGGTCATATCATACATCGGAAAATAAATTTAACTAATAAAATAACGTATACTACCCTCCCCATAAGAGGGATTATCGGATAATTATCGCGATAATTATCAAAGACCATAATTATCTTGACAATTTCGAACCCTGGACATAGCTAACTGATTGACACGCAGGCGTGACGTCACGCTTGCGTATTATTTTTTATAGCCTATATAGTGTCCCACTGCTGGGCAAAGGCCTCCCCTCTTTTCCGCCACTCGTCTCGGTCGTGTGCCAGTTCCCGCCAATCCGTACAAAATGTATCAAGGTCGTCCCGCCATCTCCTTTCCGGTGCCTCTGCCTCGAGAGCCATCTTTTGGGATCCATTCGCTGGCTACTTTGGCCCATCGCTCCGGGTGCATTCGACAGACATGCCCAGCCCAGCCCCACTTCGGCTTTGCGGCCTTAACACCCACATCTACGATACCAGCTTGCGTATTTATTTCTTATTTTTTTAATTTGAGTTTAAGCGGTCGCTATACCGTCCAAAGAAAAGCTGAGATAAAAATAAACATATTTATTTAATTTCAACTTTTATTATTGCCTACAATTACGTTGCTTCATTGATAACTAATGACGTTATACTAAACAATGTATATGTTTAAAAACTGCATTCATTGATTAAAAAAAAAAGTTTATTTTTATATTTTGTACAATCAAGCAAAGAAAATGATGTCAATTTAAAGAAAAAAATTAAAAAAAAACATAGTATTTTTGGCCTTTTTAAAGATTTTCATTGGACGTTGGTTGGTGACCCCTAAAACTTGAATAATAAAAAGGTAACCTATTGATGTTTCGAAATATTTTTTCCCGAATTTCACTTGTGTTCACGGAATCTATACAATCTAAATATTTTGTTTTGCAACTATTTGAAACAAATCAAATTACCACAATGTCATTTGCCCGCAATTCAAAAGCCCGCTTTACAGTTCTCAATTTTTGCATTTGACAACTTACACGTTAGCCATATTTTCATCATTTCGATAATACGGAAAGTCGACGTGACGTTTTTGATAATTTTATTGTACCGCAAAATATACGTAAAGCCGCCTTTAGGAGTACTCATTCGTTGCAGCTCATTTCATCAAAAAACTCTCTGAAATAGTATCATTCTTCTCTCTCCATCTAGAAAATAGTAGAAAATAAGTAAAATAACCAACGACTCGCTGGCGGGTCAAGATTGCTCAACATCACAGAAAAGAAACAACTTGGCTACCTGGCGAGCGAAACCTTCCAGAGCAAAACCGACTCTAATGTTATTAGCTTCAGAAAACGAAGGCGCCTTAGGTTCGGTTTTATAAAGATCCGTTAGACCTTATGTCGGTCTGTTATGTCAAAAAATGTACTGAGTTCAGAGATCGATACCGGTATTTTTAAAAAACCCTGAATTAGCCCAATATTTTGGATTATTTTTTGCTCTTTACGTAGGGCTGAATCATGTATTTAGGTAACAACGTCGTATTATAAGATTGTCCCATTAAAAACGAAATAATGAACCGGTTACCGTAATAATACCGGTATTTTTCTATGGAGAAAATACCGGTATCCGATCCCCGACTGAGCTACTGAAATTTGATATGACATTTGGTCTAACGGATGTTTATAAAACCCGGCCTTAGTTGTCTGGTGTTAGGTTTTTTATGCGCCTTGAAAAATGCTTGTGTGCATGTTTGAAGCGCGGGATTCATGTATTTACGCCAAAGACAGAAATAATTTTGCTACCGTGTGACACACTGTTTTCACACCGCCTATGAGCCCCGCTGCTAAAACATGAAATTCTTACAAATTTTGGCATCGAGTGGCATATACTGCTTTTCACATTTTCTGTCAGGAAATAGTAGATTGTGTCTCAAGGGAGCAAAATTATATATCTACGGCGAGGGCGGTATATTGAATTGTGAGTGAAGCGAAAGATTCTACAATAGAATCCTGAGCGTAGCGAGGGATTCTAAAGTAGAATCTTGAGCGTAGCGACGGATTCAAGTGTTTACTCCCAAGACGGAAATAATATTGCTACCGCGTGACACATACTGCTTATCATACCGCCTATGAGGCCCGCTGCTAAAAACATGAAATGTCTTACCAATTTTGTCACCAAGGTATATTGCTTTTCACACCTTTGAGGAAAAGAATCATTGTTGCCCTCAAATGAGGGAAGAAAAGTACGACTTTGATTTCTTCGACTTTTCTTCATTCGAGGGCAACAATTACTGTTTTCTGAATAGCAGGTGTGAAAAATTATTTTCGTCTCGGGCGTAAACACTTGAATCCCTCGCTACGCTCAAGATTCTACAATAGAATCCCTCGCTACGCTCAGGATTCTATTGTAGAATCTTTCGCTTCACTCTGAATTCAATATACCGCCCTCGCCGTAAATATATCATTTTGCTCCCTTGAGACACAATCTACTATTGTTGCCCTCAAATGAGGGAAGAAAAGGACGACTTTGATTTCTTCGACTTTTCTTCATTCGAGGGCAACAATTACTGTTTTCTGAATAGCAGGTGTTAAAATACATATTGTTGTACAGGTAAACGGGCAATATCCGGAAGAATATCAGTACCCGGAGTTGGAATTCCTTGGCCCGAGTGCGGAGTTCGAAGACGAGCCGAGGGAAGACGGGTGGCAGAACTTGAGCCAAGAAGAAGGTACGTATGTAAGCACTTTATTGTACACAATAACAGGTAAGGTCTAAAACGTCTACGAGTTTAGAGGAATACCCCTAAATCGTAAGGCAAAAGCGAAGGAACTTGAACAAACAGTAAGGGTCGGTTGCACCAACATACTCCTACGATCAAGGGCCGGTCATCGTCAAATATGGCGCCGGCGCCTGTCATCTCTAGTGATGGGCCGAGGAGAACATTCTCGCTCTCGAGAATTCGCTTCCGTGAGAATTCTCAATGATTCTCGAGAAAGTTCTCTTGAACGGAAATTTCTGAGAAAATACATGAAGTCAGAACAATATAGATATTTATCTTTTATTAATTTCTTGTTTTAGCAGATTGATAAATATTCAGAAGCCTTTTTCTAAACAGACGATTCTAAAGCCTAAATTCTCTTCACTCTCGAGAAGTTTCCGAGAAAGTTCTCGGGATCATTCTCATTGAGAACTTTCTCGGAGAAAAAATCAGGATAGAATTTTTGAGGAAAAGCACTAATTAATTGGAATATTATTATTTAAAATCACGAATAATCTTTTATATGATATAATATAGTTTTTGGCTTACATACGTTGCTTTCGACTCATTGTTATGCACATTAAAAGCGAGGAATTCGGTTTATTCCCGAGAAGATTCTCGAAATTGTTCTCAAGTTAATTTCATGTTTTTATTATAGAACAATTAGCAGTGTAATAATGTCCATAAATCTAAGGGGGCGTCCATAAATTACGTGAGGTGTTTTTTTTTTAGTTTTCTGTCCCTCCCTCTCCCCCTGGTGAGATGTCGTGAGATTTTATTCAACCCCCTCCCCCATCCCCCAATCTCACGTGAGATTTTTTTAAATGTGGGTTTCTTACGTAAACGCGTTGGATTGTTATTGTAAAAAGAAAAAAAAAATTGCTTCGTGCTTTTATTTACGACTAGTTAAGACTAGTAATCAATATTGCTGAGAGTTAACGTCGAAGTATGAATGAAATTATTTTCTTTCGAACGAATTAGTGAATAATCTTAATCGTATTACGATTACGCTTAAGATTAAATCTTATAAGCGTGTACAATCTGGATTAAATGGACTAAAAGAGCATAATTTTTTTTTGTTTCAATCAGAAAAAAATTGCTTGATATTTGCCGAAAACCCCCCTCTCTCCAACGTAAGATTAGATGAGATTTGACTCGTCCCCCTCCCCCCCTTAAACATCTCACGTAATTTATGGATGCCCCCTAACAACTTAATCAAATTCAAATAAAATAAAATAAGTACTTAAATAGTTAAGTATGTTATTTATGAATTACTTCGTATTGAAATGTGAAATACTAAATAACTCTTTTCCTTCAATTCAATATTTAACTTGTAGGTAAGATGTAAGATAATAATAATTGAAAATACGTTTACGTCGGAAGGGGATCATGTCATGAGCCACCTCAGGTAGTTTTTAAAACAAAAGGAACCGGTCATCTTCCCTGTACTCCTACCCTTTACATGTAGATAACACTTATCTTATACTATACCATTATTTTGGTGTTTTCTAATTAATTTATTGAATAGTGTTGTTAAAAAATACACGTGCTCCAGATATTTGCGAAATAGGTGTTCAATTTATAACCGTCTTTTCTGTGGACATACCAAAAGTTAAGGGCTACAAAGCTTAATTTTGGATTGGACCAGTAACCCGCATAAACAGTGTCTCCGTTTCTATAAATGCCTGTAATAAACACATAGCTAACATACACATAAGCCGTTAACTATTGAGGAGGGACGACTTTTGTTTTTTCAACTAAGTATGACCCTTCAATGCTTTAATGTTTTCCATTTCAACGATGCTGAATTTATCGCGGAAAGTTCTCCGGAGAACATTCTCGAGAACTTTCCCGGAAATTTCTCGAGAGCGATGAGAATTTATCCCTTAAAATACTCAGATAGGCTTAAATGTCTTGCGAATGCACATACGATACGAATATCACGAAATATAAAAAATAAAAATTCTAAATATGTGCATATTTAAAGTACTTTCTCGAAAATTTCCTCTCAAGAGAACTTTGCCGAGAAGCTTCACTCGACATTCTCTCGTTTCGGAAACTTCTCGAGAACGGCCCATCACTAGTCATCTCTTAGAAACTTGTCAAACTTTCCATACAATCAGATTTTAACGAACACTGCTTACAATTACAGACGGTTTGGTGCAACCCATACAACTTCATATAAACCTAACTTTTGTCGTTTGATAAAAGTTGATTGCTCATGATAGTTGTTGATTTATATTCATGATGCATGTTTCGCGCACGCAGCGTTATTTGGAGCTGCAGAATTCTCAGGTAATTTATTTCTACGAACGGCCCTTATTAGCTAAAACCGCTCATCGACTTAACAACTTAAGGATCCTTATCAGTAAAAAATCTCTATTTAGACGATTTTCTGATTGAATTGACACATATCTTGACATTTTCTCAGTGTTACTATCTAGAAAAGGGCTATTGAGACCTAATGTCATGAATTTTAAATGTATTTTTTGGATTTTTCTTTAAGAAATGTCATTTCAAACATCACTCCAAATCGACCATTTCAAGCTAAAAACTGTGTTTTTTCCGCTTAAATTTTAATGCACTCAATAAAATCAAAAAATGGCTGTGTTACTGTCTAAAACTTTAATAAAATTATAGTATCCTTTAATTACTTTATTGGCATTATCAATACTTTTGTCATAATTTGATATCAAAACATTTTAAAACTTATAAGGCCTCTGGAGCGTTACCGCGAACCACAATCGAAGTTTTCCCTCTCTGTCGCACTTATGTGCAAACTTGCAAGTGCGACAGAGACGGAAAATTTCGAACGCCGTTCGCGGTAGCAGCCCTGTAACATTAACATTTTGATTAATTTTGGAGTCATGTCCACATTATGTATGTATGTAAGCACTTTATTGTACACAATAACAGGTTAAAACAATATACATGTCACATAAGATTAGAGTACAAAGGCGAACTTATCCCTATGAGGGATCTCTTCCAGCTAACCTTTGAGGGATTGAGTGTAGAGTGGGAGAATGAGATAGACAAACTTACACAGTGTACTAAAACTTCAATAAGGAAACTTATAGTTAAACCAGAACTAAATAAATATATAACAACTATAACATATAATAAATACATATTATAAATATACACGTATTTAAATTAATATACATAAATAAATATATATAGTATTCAACCAAATCACAAGTCGTTGGAGAGCCACAATTTCTTTAAATTACTCTTGAGCAGGGGCGGGCAAACTTTTTTCATGGCGGGCCAGTAAGCTTGAGAAATTTCGGAGGAGGGCCATAATTGCAGCAAAACTGCACTTTTGTATAAAACCGCTGCTCTGCTTTTTGGCTGAACCGTCAAAATATAATCATCGCGGGCCATGTATTAATTAATTCGATGTATCGGCGGCGGGCCGGATAAAATGCTTTCGCGAGCCGCAGTTGGCCCGCGGGCCGTACTTTGCCCACCACTGCTCTTGAGTGAGGCGACAGACTGCGAGACTGCATTATTGCGAGCAATGACGCAAATTTGTCCGATCTCTGCTCATAACACATATAGTCGTTCCTGGCGCCGTTCGAAGAACACAAATGTGTCGTGTGTGCACACATTTATGTGTTCCTCAGAGGGTTAACTAACTGTACCTCTAGTATAAGCTTTTTCGAAGCAAAACAAACGAACGCGTTTACCAAAGCCCGCCAGAGGAGCTGTTCGCGTACGTTTGTGTTAAGCTTAAAAAAAACTTATACTACAGGCACTGTTGTTTACAGTTTCCCCGGACCATCAACTCAAAGTTACAGACGAGCTTCCAAGTCAGCAAGTTGACAGAGAGGAATCAGACATATCTCAGCTCTTTGCTATTGGCAGACACCAGCTCAATAGATGTCTGAAATGCAATAAAGAGGTAAGATATACTAAGGCTCGGTTTTATAAAGATCCGTTAGACCAAATCTCAGATCAATGTTTCTATAAATCCCTGTAATAAAACATAGCTAACATGCACATAAGCCGTTAACTATTGACCACAGGAGGGACGACTTTTGTTTTTCAACTAAGTATGACCCTATTGCATAAACTATTATAATTATTTTATTAAGTAATTTTTGTCGAGTCAAATAACGTATTTTTTTGTAATTTTCTCCGGTCTGATTTTGATTTGTTCACCTCTACAGGTCGCATTTCACAATCGATTCTCGTGAAATTTTGTGAGCAGTTTCGATAATTATATAGATTTTTTGTCGAGTCAGTTTTTGGAAATTAAAACATTTTTTTAAGAATCAGAATCAGAATCAGAAATATTTATTCGTGCAAATAAAAAACACAAGAAGAACAAGAAAATAAATAAAAACAGAAGAAGCAGGTATTGCACGAAATGGTTCTGTCTCAGCGTAGTGCTGGCGCGATGACCAGCGCTGATCTTCCGACAGAACCATTAAGTGATTTCCCAGAAGGTAACACATTATAAAAATAAACTAAAAATGACAAGAAGCTATAACTACAATTAAAAGAACAGAGAAAAACAAGCGTAAAAAATAATATTAAACAAGAATATAAATAAATTAAAAGAACTAGACTCCGTAATGCCTGATCCAGCAACCCGGTTAGCAGTTTTAATGGTTTGTCCTCCTCTACAGATCGCATTTCTCAACCGATTCTTATAAAATTTTGTAAGCAAGTTTGATAAGTATATAGTTTTGTGTTGAGGCGGTTTTTGGAAATTTTCAAACACTTTATTTTAATTAATTAAAAAAAACAATACTCGCGAGGTCTACAACTCACAAAGCCACTAGTATGTACCCCCTTATTCATAAAACTTAACAAACCTCTGCTAACTAAAATGTCTGTTGTGACTGTCACATAAGCACGACCTACATATACTAGTTAATATAAGTTCGTACTTTAGCGGCTAGTTAACGGTTTGATAGACGTTTAAGAATAAGGGGGTTAGTATTTATTTATTTATATTAGGAGAACCAACAGCCCAATAGTTGACACATAGATTCTGTTCGTTTTTTTACCTATAATGATTTCAGATCGGAGGTGACAAGTATTGGGTTGGTGCTGGGCACTGGTAAATTTACACTATGAGAAATCAATGGATAACTGTTATTGGCCTTCTTTTATGTAATTATCAATACGTCATGGTTATATCTACGGCTGTAGTTGTCCTGAATACCAATAAATAAATAAATGAACAGCAGTACAAACAATGTAACAACATGCGTATTAACAACAGAGCCAAGTTGATTATTATCAAGTTGATACCGCCAGGAGGAGCGGTCATCAATGGTGCTGTGCTGCGCGCTGCAGTGGGGCTCGTGCTCGAGCTCGGGCTCGGGCTCGGGCGCGGGCTCGGGCTCGAGCTCGGGCGCGGGCGCGGGCGCGCGCTCGCTGGCGGAGCTGCTGCGCGCGGCGCTGGCGCCGCGGCGCTGCACGCCCGCGTGGTGCGAGCACTGCGCCCGCTTCACGCACACCAACCAGCAGGGACACGTCATACGGTACGGCACACCTGCACTCCTGCATGCGGCGTGACTCTAACTGAGTATTGTAAATAACCCTTAAGTCACCAAACTTTTTTCCCATTTCACTTCAAGTGATTGATAGAGATCGTGTTGTTACAGGCTGCCCCCAATTCTGGCGATAAATTGTGGCGGGGTAACGGCGCACGAGAAAGCATACTGGGCTAAAGGCACGCAGAAAGACACGGTAACTAATTCATTGACAATACACTAGATCTGTATGGCTATCAAGATAGCGCGCGATATACCTGCTGTGTCTGTGCATCCCTTTCTCACCCTAGCGTTATTCCATAGCCCCGGGTTCGCTTTGGAATATAATCCCAAGATTTCATCATCATTCATAACTTTCATACCCCGATACGATTTTTATTAGATTGCAATTCGATTCTTAAGGACCATTCATACATATACAAAAATCTCATGCAAGTCTTTAACATTGCGGGGTTTGATAGCTCGATTTATGTAGTGAAGTATACTCTAGAGAAAAAATAACGGGTACACTTTCTATGGAAATTAATTACAAAGCGTATCCGTTATTTTTGCTCGTCAACTCTTGCGCGATTCTTACACGTGTGGGAAAAATGCTTTCGTATGTCCAACTGTTCTCTACACGTTACATTTCTCAACCGATTCTCGTGAAAATTGTGAGCTATCAGGCTTGAAAACGTAAAAAATATCACCCGCAAAGTGCAAAGCAGTCACTAGTCATAATTTTAATTAGACCAAGTAAACTGAGATGTTAGTATGAATTATTCGTAAATCAGTTCAGTTCAGATTTATTTATTTCTCTAAGATTACAAATCACTTATGCGAGAAACAAACAATATTTCAGTAAAACTTAAACCATAATATAATTTAGTAGGATGATAAAAAGTATGTGAGGGTATTTTTCAATTATATTCTAACAACTCAGTTGAACGCTTGCGTACGAGTATTTATACAAAAACTAACACAGCCAACCGACCATCAGTGACCCTTATTACAATGCCTATAAAGTGCACAAACGGTCAGCCAACTGCGCTGGCGATGGTACTTGGCTAATGAGCCTAGTGCAGTGCAGCTGATAAGAAAGAGGCGCGCATGCGTTCAACCGGTTGAGTTAAATATTGTAAGGCGGCATGCATATTGAACGTAATTAGTATAATTTCTTAAAAGTATTATCACAATTGACAGTATTTATATTCAGTAATAGTATATTTAATTGTAAGTATAATTTTAGTGTGTTTGTAATATGATAAAAGTAGGTATTATATATATATAATTTTATTAAATCATAACTACAGTAATTATTTCTAAAATAAATTAAATAAGTAAGAGGGTACTATAAAATAAAAATTAACAGATAAAGCTTAACCTAAATTATTATCAAATATAAATTAACAAAAATAAAAACTAACAATTATAAAAAGAATACTCCCTCCAACAGCTCCGCCTGCGGCATGGTTCCCATTATGCTGGCGGCATTACCTCTCTGTATTGCAATGGCAACACGATGTGAGAGGTATGCGCCAGCTCTAGGGTCCCCCGAACTGCGGATCAGCCGTGACGACAGGGCCCTCATGAATACCTTCATGTCCGCCGACCAGGGTCCCAAGGTCTCTACCGCAAGCGCCGCAAACTCGTAGTCTTTTACTAGCGACGAGTATTTGCGGCGCTTGAGGATTTGGGCCTGGTCAGCTGCAGCGCCGGCTTGTGAACGGGTCGCCTGGATGTGGGACGCGGCAAACGTATCGACGCATGTCGCGTCCCACACCAAGGCCCTACCTAGTTTCCACGGCACCAATGTGGTTCCGTCTGGGCGCTTGCCATCGTCTCGTGCCATGCCCACGGGTTCTAAAACCGCGGGCACAGAGGCAGTGGCAAGCGAACGGCGGACCAAATCATTTAGGGTGCCGTGGCGATATAAACGGCCGGCGCTTTTAATACATGAGAGGCCATGCCGTCCGAGCTGATCCACATTCTTGCCGCAGGTGCATGTGTGGGAGACACATATCCTGGCTCCAAGTCTTAAGCATATGGCTATTCTTAAGCAGCTTGGATCCAGAATAGTCCCTACATTGCGGGAGGGAAGGGCGTGCAGCCAATGGCCGGACTCATTTACTGAGACGGCCAGAAGACGGGCACGTTCTGAATCGTCCTGACTATTTTCAAGGAGAGACGCATGGGTTGCCTTGAGACGAGGAGCGTCCCATACCCTCTGATTATGTTTTAGAGCCGGGATATCCGCGCCTGGGCACGAGACACACCAGGCTTCTTTGGCCTCCACCAGGCTCGCTATCTCCGCGTCAGATATCTGTGGGTGATTTAAAATGACACTGACGAGAGACAACGAACTGTAGGCGGAGGACAGGAATGCCGGTAATGCCACGCTTGACGAGGTGCGGACACCTAGACCGCCGAACCTTATTGGGAGAACCGCTTGGATCCACGGCCTTTCATCGAAGTTAATGTTTAAAATTTTGGATAATGTTGTTTGAAGCGAGTTATCGATGGCTGACAAGGTGTGAGGAAATTTCCAAATCGGGCAACTGCGAAGTAGATACATAAATTTTGGAGTGAACAGACAGAAACGGATGATAAAAAGTGCCATGTGGGGGTTAATTTCAAACAGTAGGTTGGAGGTACTGTTAAACAGATTTAATTTGCAATTAACGACGGGAATTATTGCTTCGTCGAAAATTGGTGAACCTAAAAGTGTGAGAGATGAGTTTGAGTGTACGGAAATGTTTGGTATAACTTCGTTGAAGTTTGTAAGTATGTCAATTTTCTTGTCCGATGAGAGGTGACTGGGTAAAAATATTTCGCATTTGGTGAAATTTAAGGACAGGCCAATTTCTGAAAATTTGTCAATTATTAATTGCAAATCCTGTAAAACAGTTGTGGCGTCTCCGCCAAGGGAGCCATCGTCTAGGTACCAGAGATTAAATTTAGAATTTAGATTAGTAATTATTTGATGAATGGCTAAACTAAATATTGCAGGTCCGAGTGGGTCTCCCTGTTGGCAACCCGTGCTAGATAAAATAATTTTGTCACCAAAAAGTAATTTTGTTGGTGCCCCATAGCATTGCCACAAGTAGCTGTATAATTCTGGGAGTTCCTTTTTAGCTTCTGCTAGGAGGACACCACGGTCGATCGAATTAAACGCATTTTTGACATCGATTTTTACAAATACTTCATAGTCAGGACGACTCAAAAAGGATCGCGCAGCGTGTACTGCTGCCTCACATCCACCCTTGACGCCGAAGCCCAGCTGTCGTGGCTTGAAGGTGTTTGTAAGTTTTTGGTGGAATTTCCGGCAGCATAGCTTTGAAGCTAAGCGTCTAAAAGTGCAGCCGACGGCGATCGGGCGGATACCACCACCCTTTTTTGCCAGTGCTACAAGGTTGGCCCCATATAGGATTGGTACAATCTCGGCGTTGACGCGGCCTGATAACATAAGATTTATTAGGGCAGTGAGTTCCTTAAGCAGAGCAGTACCGGCATCTCCTGATGACACGGTGGTTAAGTCTCTTAGGTGTTGTGGAGACAGTCCGTCTAACCCGCCAGCAGAACCGTTAGGGAAAGATAATATTGCTTGGCGAACTGCGTCTTCAGACATGGATACTCCCTTGTCATCCGACGCAGGGGGATCTGGCAGCTGGGTGGAGGCGAGAGGAATTGGGTGTTTCTCTCTCAGAGCAGCGTATGTCTCGGCCGAATGCGCAGCCAAGTCATCACTCGAGAAAATCATTCGGGCAGCTCCACTCACGTCTCCTTCTGACATTTTGTTTTCTATAGACTTTACCTTAGAGTATTTTTGGGAGTGCATATCGTTTTTACGGTGAATTTGGAAATTATTTGGTGTTTCACCAATTGAAAGAGCATTGTTTTTGATTTGCGCCGTCAAAGAGTTTTTGCTGTTTTTGTCGGCATGCAGAACAGAATAAGAGAAAGTGAATAAGCGCTCCCAGGCTGTAGGAGAGTTTTCTGCAACGACTTTGGCTACACACTCTGCGAGGCAACCGGCCACAGATATGCGTGCGCCGCGTGGTATTCTTTTTATAATTGGCTTGTTGGCCTTCAGCAGCCCCAATCTTTCAGCAAGCGTACTCGTAGTGGGGCTATTGGTGAGTAAATACATTTGGTCTCTAGCGGAATACGATGGCGCAGGTTGAGAGGAACTCGGGAACACGGGATCGGAAGCCATACGCGTGCCATGTCGGCGGGCGGTATGAATTGCGAGCCCGCGTTGACCTTTATACTGCTTTTTGTCATCGCAAATAGGACATTCCAATAGCTCCACTGACGTTACACAGGGTTGCGAAGGCATTAAATAAGAGTTAGAAAGGAGAACTTAACAAAGCTAGCTAGGAAAAAGGTTAACTAATAAAGTAAGAATATAAGATAAGATATAAAATACGTAAAGCACGCCACACAACACTTATTTACAACACGACGATGCACCATAAAAATCTGAGCATTCCAGTTTTATTTAAGCTGTCGAGTTAAGCGACGCCTTGTGGTAAACGTAAAATAAGAATATAACACACGCGTATTTGAAATTAAGTACATTTTACACACTTTTATAACAACAAAAACTATGCTTATGACAGGAGGATGTAGCAAGTATGTGCGCATGTGGTGTTTTCCGGGTCGTCTTGGAGATGACTTAGGACTTCACCAATACTAGGGCTCGAGTCTCAGGACGCCGGCAGGTTGCTTGGGGAAACGGCTGAGGCCACGCAGAGATGGCGTTTTGACAAATAGAGCGCTGTCACGAGAAATTTCAAAGAATAACGAGCTAGAGACACTGCCGCATGGTGCCTACAATCACAGTGCCTCACAGTTTAGTACCAGACGCCGAATGAGTAAATTTAGGGTCCCAAAATCCTTAAAAAAATTATATTTATTCATTTTAAATCAGAGCCGACACATTTTGCGTGTTGCTAGGTTACTAGGTTGACGTATATTCTATTTTATATTTCTATTTTAATTCAAATGAATATAAATTAAAAGAGACTGAATTTATATGGGACCTTTTAAAATGTGGCACTTAAGTTTCTTTTTAAAAATTGTAAACGACTTGACTTCAGTTATAGCTTTAGGTAAAGTGTTATAAAGTTTTGCACCTTCATATACAATATTTTTCTTACCATAATTGATTGTTCTTGGCATCCTAATACAAATATGGTGTGCTCGTCTTGATAAATGTTTAGTTATGTTTTTATTATTGCTTTTAATTTGAAAGTTTATTTGTGTGTGAATACTTTTATGTAGTATTTTCCGTACGAGTATACACGTCTTATATTGATAGTTTTGTTTTATACTCATAAGCTTTGTTTGTTTATATATTTTATTTGTAGAGGTTAAGTAGTTAAAATGGAAAAGCAGTTTAATAAGCTTGTTTTGCGTTATTTGTACAGCTTTGAGGTTTGTTTTTGCAGCTGTACCCCAGAGCTCAATCAGGTAGTCGATGTGCGGTTTTACTAAACAGTTGTATATGGTGTATCGCACTTCTAAGGGGAAACATCTGACTACAGGTCTAATTGACCCTCTGAGGGATGACATTTTCGAAATAAGTTTCTCTAGATGCGGCTTCCATGAGAGGCGCTTATCTAGTGTAAGTCCAAGATACTTAATCGTGTCAACTTCATTGAGTGTTTCGCCATTTATGGATAGTGGAGTATGGTCAGGCAATTTCTTATTTTTAGCTGCAAATATTATGTAGTCTGTTTTCGATGCATTGATAGTTAAGAGATTACTTAGAAACCACTTTTCCAGTAGCATTAGGTCTCTCTGAGCTTCGTTAACCACCGTGTCAATGGACTTACCGAAATAAAACAGGCAAGTGTCATCAGCATATAAAGTGATATACCCACGTAGGCCAATTTCATGAATATTGTTGATATAGATTAGAAACAAAAGCGGACCCAATATAGACCCTTGAGGCACACCGTAACTAACAATCTTTGGGCTACTTAGGTTGGTTTGTATTTTTACAAGTTGGCTACGGTTTGAGAGGTATGATATTAACATTTCCAATGCTTTTCCAGTTATTCCAATTTCAGTTAGCTTAGAGATTAGTAGCGAATGACTAACAGTGTCGAAAGCCTTTTTCAGGTCTATAAATATGCCTAGAGCCATGTTTTTTTGATCTAGGTTATTTTTTATTTCGGTGACTAGGTCAATTGTTGCCGATAAAGTGTTTGATTTGGGTCTAAAACCATATTGCCTTTCAAAGAGAAAATTTATGTCGTTTAGATATGCGGTCAGACGAGAGTGTATTACTTTTTCAAAGATTTTTGACAAGACGGGAAGTACGGATATAGGCCTATAATTGCTAGGGTCAAGTTTACTCCCGGCTTTAAAAACTGGAGTCACTTTTGCCACTTTTAACGAATCTGGAAAGCACCCTTCATCCATACATCTATTTAGACAAGTCGTTAGGGGTTCGGCTATAATATTTTTAATTGTTTTTATTGTTTTAGCGTTGATATCATCTATACCTGCACTTGAATTTATTTTTAAGTTATCAATTATTTTTATTACTTCATTAATTGTGGCAGATGTAAATTTCGACAGTTTGTGAGATGTCTTGGGGCTTGCAGTATGATTATTATTTCTGATACGATCGTGATATATTTCGGGTATTTGGCTCGCCAAGGCCTTTCCTACCTGAGAAAAATATTCATTAAAAGCTTCACATATTTCATGCATGTCTTCTATATATCTATTTTCTAAAAGTAATTTTGAAGGAGGCATGATTTCTTTATACTTATTATTACTCAAGTTATTTATTAAATGCCACATTTTTTCACTTTAAATTAAGACGTTATTTCACAAAATCATACTTAAAAATAAATGTAACCGGTGATATAAGGGTAGGTATTATTATTATAATATATGTCTTTTTCATATCTCGGGATCATGGGGTCCCGGACCTTTGGAAGGCATGCGTGGGGCCGAAGCCAACAGCACAGAGACAAAATAGTCTAAAAGCACATATACACATGGAGGATACCATCTCCGAACGCACAACATGATACAACCGGAGATGGTCCAAAGACTATGGGAGTGCAGCTCTTTGGCTGCGATGGGAACTAAGTTGATTGGGCTATTGAGTTGAATGTTGGATGGACTGGATAATGGGTTATGGGAGGAGACTAGCGGACACCTGCCGTGACAATTAGGGTCGGTTGCACCAACATACGATCACAGACCGGGCATCGTCAATATGGCGCCGGCAGCTGTCATCCCATGGAAACTTATCAAACTTTCAATACAATCAGATTTTAACGAACACCGCTTACGATTACAGACGGTTTGGTGCAACCCAGACTTAGTCTCGGAATTGTAAAAAGGCATGCGGTGACTTGGCTACTCGCTGAGTGGGCTCCACAAAACAGTCGCACGTACAGTGCGACAATGAGGCAACATCCCTTTGAGCGGCTGTGAGGTTGTGGAGAGATGAGTGGTATCTGCGAGAGCCAGGCCCCAGTAGTCCGGTCAGCACATTTTACACTTCCAACCTGGAGCACAGGTTCCGCTCTTGCGAATCCACTCTGGCCAGCCGGTTGAGGCAAGCACAGAGGCGAGGGCCGGATACACGGGCCCTCTGAAGTAGGGGTCCGCAGTGTCGCCGCTCACCGTCGGCTCGTCACAAGTTGCCCCCGCGGGTTTATTATTTTTATTGTAGTTATGTGCCTTCGTATGCCGCTTCGACCAGCGTGTGATCTATATGTACAGCCAGAAATCAGAAATCAGAAATATTTATTCGTGCAAAACACAAAAAGAACAAGAAAATAAATAAAAACAGAAGAACAAGGTATTGCACGAAATGGTTCTGTCTCAGCGTAGTGCTGGCGCGATTGCCAGCGCTGATCTTCCGACAGAACCATTAAGTGATTTCCCAGAGGGTAACACATTTAAATAAAAATAAACTAAAAATGAAATAATGAATACCATAATTAAACAAAGATAAAGTATACACAAAATAATGAATACCATAATTAAACAAAGATAAAGTATACACAAGAAGGCCCTTAAAGTTCACCGTTAAGACCCGTTGATTCCGGAAATTTCCAGATTCTTTGGGCGATGATGTGTTGTACCTCTTCTGGTTGCCTGGTGTGCGGACCTAGGTGGGTACTTTTGCGTATCAGTGGTCCGTAGGAGCAGAGAATGTTTAATCGTTATTGCACAAAAGAAACTTTATCGTACAAAAAGCGGACTTAATACCGTATGGCATTCTCTACCAGTTGACCTTAAGGCGAAGCAGAAAGATTTGTTGGCGGTGCAACTAACAACTAACGAAACTCAAAATTAATATTTTATATAATTATTTTATATATAATTATTTGTGTAATGTAACAAAACGAGTAAATGTTTTTTCTGACGGATATAAGGGTAACTTTAATTCATAAAAAGTACTGTACTTTAACGATTATGGAATAATCACGTCCGATGTGCCGGGGACATACTAAACGTCATTTTACTTGGCCTAATTAAAAAATAGTTGTAGTCAGTCTTTCAAAATCAATATTAAGAAGTTTATGCTCGAACATCAAAAGAGAGAGGAAAATTGCAGATTGGAAACTAGCTGTCTGTAACAATAAGTTTTCATTATCTTACCACTGGGTTATGCACCATTTGCATGATTGATTGATTGCTATTCTCTGTCTCGTTTTGTGACTACAACGCAGACATTTCATTTGCTTTTATGTGTTTAGTTTTAATCACTAATTTTAATATTGTCATATGACGCCAACCTAATAATGCCTCCATTTTCATTTCACGAAATGGCGTAATCTGTCACTGTTTTAGTGGTTGTCCGCTGGCGCTAGTTGCGACTCGTGACAGACCACAGATATTTAAAGTTTGTTTAAGGTCGCGTTCATGTTTGTCTGTTCTTGTCTGTTTAAATTGTAAATTATGACATTTATTTAATTGTTATGATGTTTGTGACTTTAGTGTTTTTTGTCTTTCGTGGCTTCTCGTGGTCCCAAAGGAAGACCAGCGCTAGCCAATGGCTAGCACTATGCTGATTTGGGGCCATTTCGTGGCTATTTTCTGTATTTTGGTGTTATGTGATTTTGTACTGTGTCTGTGCCACGAATAAATGTTTTTTCTTTCTTTCTTTCTTTCTTTCTTTCTAGTCATAGAATCTAGTAAAACTGGGTAATATGTTCCAGCCGGATACGTCGAAACGCGGCAGCAGCGCAAAGCCGTGCCGGTACGGTATGCACTGTGCAAGACCTGGCTGCAGGTTCAAACATCCCGACAGGTAATGTAATCATTTGAAAAATGCTCATTTGACTACATATCAGACTTGATGAAACAGGGACAAAACTTACTCAAAGGTTAAGTGGAAGAGATCCCCTTAAGGGATATGTAAATTCACCTTTGTACTTACATTCTCCTTCTGTAAATTAATTACCAAACCAAAAAAGGGAGGCACTGGCAGGGAGGATTGAACCTTAGGGGAAAACAGATAAATAGAAAATATGCATCATTTTTTCATGATGCCATTCTAACCAGTTTTTAGAGAGGAACAAGTACATTTAGAACAACACAAAAGACAAAAAATTATTTCAAAGTGTATCATAAAATCCGAGCGCTCAAAACGCCCCCAAAACTCCCATACTAATTGAGCATAGTGTGTGATGTCTATATACTATGCGCCCGTACTACCATTGTATCGAAAAACGAGTAATTTACTTTTTTAAACCGTTCAACCAATCTTACTGGAGCAGAAACTCTTAGAGTATTCTAGTGTTTAAACCGCCCGCGTGGTCGTGTCGGAGGTTTCCCCTGGATTTTCCCCAGGCTACTCTCCAATTGTGCACTCCTATCGCTTTATTGGGCCGGCCTATAAAGCCACAGTCAGGTCAGGTGATTTGACTATGACTCAAAATCCTTTATTATAGCGGCATAGAGAAAACTGTACAGTCAGTAGCAGAACTAGCTAAGCGGGTCTAGTTTAAGGATTTGTCATACATTCATATATTCTGCCGATTTACTTGCCGATCTTATTGTAGTGCTTCAAGCTGTTATTTACCACACGAGCCGAAGACGAGGGAAATAAAAATGTTTTTTTTCTTCGTTTTTTAGACCGAGTCCATCTCAGGGTTCGTCGAAGAGCCCCGACTCTCACTGTGTGTTACCACATCAGTTACTGGTGAGACTTCAGTCAGACGGAGACGTCATTATAAATGACAAGGTAGGATATAGTAATCAAAAGGTTCGCCAAGTTTCGACTTTATTTTAATTTAATTAAGGCTCAAAAAGTGACGAACATTTTTCCGCGACTGTAGTTAAGAATGTTTTAGTTGATCCGTACAAAAAAGCGACTTCATTTTGCATTATTATTATTGTTAGTTGTGGGCCGCCTTCTTTGCCGCCTCGACCAGTATTGATCTATTGTGGCAGCCCTTAAAGTTCTTTGCTTATACCCGTTGCCTCCAGGAATGTCCAGATTCTTTGGGTCGTAATCTGTTGTATCTCCTCTGTGGGCATGATGTGCCTCCCTAGATAGATACTTCTTTTGCGCATAATTTTCATTTTGCATACTCGAAGATTAAAATCAAATAACAGTTTTATAAAAAAACGACCAGCTAAAAATATATCTCTATACAGTCGGCGCCGAAGATATGTTGACACTTCTGTTGCGATAATTAATAATACGCATATGGAAATCTAATTGGAGGAGGCCTTCACCTGAAGAAGGGTTCTTGTCCGCAACTATTATTACATAATGCTATTGACATCGAAACTAATTAATTAATGATAAAACTGTAATTTTAATGTAATGTAATGATTATGCAAAAATGACATGGACACACTTTGGACTATATACCTATTTAAAAATAAATAAAAATAAGCTAGCTAATACTGACCATGTAACCTTACAGGACAAGAAATAAAAGGCTTTTTTATTTATTTTATTTTATTTATTATTATATGAAAATCTAATAGCAAATATTCCTTAAGGGCCGTATCTCCAAGACCTCAAAAGCTCTATGCTCTGTTTGATAGGACTTATTTAAAAAAAATATTGAAATTATGTTAAATTTGGACAAAGTTGCATTTGATTTATGGGTCATTCTACTTTTTCATGACCAGTTTTCTATTACAAAAAAAATCTATGATATGTATTGAATTAGTGTACAAAAATAGGATTTAGAAGATATATTACCTGAACCTAATAAAGGGAATCTATGGGTAAAAATACTTAAATATTAACATATTACTGTAAAAGGTGGGTAACACAGTGGTAAAAATCATTTTTTCATACAAATGGTGAGAGATCCAAAGACCACTGAGTTACTCGATTTATGGATATTAGCTGTGGTTCGTTAATTACCAAAACTATCGGAAGTGATACTGCAATTAAACCTCATTCTAAATAACAAAACAAAAATATGAAGTGCGGGCCAAGTATTGCAAAATCTGCATTAAAAAAAGGTGTCTGAAAATTATGTAAGTACATGAAAAAGTAGTATGGCCCTTATACTGTTCGATTTTAGACAATGAAAATATAATTCTATTACCTACTCCAGTTGATTCAAATTTCACTGTAATGTTTTGTTGTATGGTGGGCCTTAGAAGGTTAAAATAAAATAAAAACCTTATGTCACCAGAACGACCCGAACGACAACAGAGATAAACACAAGAAGAAACAAGTGACTACAGTGTCGGAGGACGAATACACACTCTCCGCAGTAGTCGTGTGTGTAGAAGACAACCCCAAGAACTTAGTAGCTTATGTGCAGACCAGAAGAGAAGAATGGCACATGTTCAATGACACCAGGTGAGTGACATCAGTGGCAGCTTGCGTGGGTGACGTCTGGTGCAAACATTTTGGGTGTCACCCATAGAAGACAATCCCAAGAACTTAGTCGCTTATGTGCAGACCAGAAGAGAAGAATGGCATATGTTCAATGACACCAGGTTAGTAACATTAGTGGCAGCTTGCATGGGTGACGTCTGGTGCAAACATTTTGGGTGTCACCCATAGAAGACAATCCCAAGAACTTAGTCGCTTATGTGCAGACCAGAAGAGAAGAATGGCATATGTTCAATGACACCAGGTTAGTAACATTAGTGGCAGCTTGCATGGGTGACGTCTGGTGCGAACATTTTGGGTGTCACCCATAGAAGACAATCCCAAGAACTTAGTCGCTTATGTGCAGACCAGAAGAGAAGAATGGCATATGTTCAATGACACCAGGTTAGTAACATTAGTGGCAGCTTGCATGGGTGACGTCTGGTGCGAACATTTTGGGTGTCACCCATAGAAGACAATCCCAAGAACTTAGTCGCTTATGTGCAGACCAGAAGAGAAGAATGGCATATGTTCAATGACACCAGGTGAGTGACATCAGTGGCAGCTTGCGTGGGTGACGTCTGGTGCGAACATTTTAGCCTAGCACATAGACGCAAAATTGCCTGTCTGTGCGTCTTCTACAAGTAGTACTTCGGTGAGTGTGCTCAAGAGCTCCATGAGCTCATACCGCCTTCCCCTTCTTTCGTCGGACATCCAGACGTACGGCTGACTACCACCCTTACCCGGTCGGAATTCCTCTTTTACAAACCAAGCGCTTTTCATCATCTTTTATAATGCGCACTGCTAAGGTTTGGAATTCCCTGCCGGCGTCTGTATTTCCGAGTTCATATAACCTAGACCTTTTTAATCATGAGTGAATAGGCATCTTCTGAGTGAGCTCGCTTCACCGTCGGCCTCATCTTTGCCCCCTGGTTAGATTCTGGCCAAGAGAAATCCCATTATTGATAAAAAAAAAGAAAAAAAAATATGTTAACTGATTCCTTTCAAACAGATCTAACAAAATGAAACAATTTTATGGAATTTGGAAACATTAAAGACCATATTTTATACAAACGCCTTAAGGGAGGCGTACAGCGACATCTACCAGAAGACTCATGCTTCATTAACCCTGCTGCTGTTCCGGTTCTGGTTCGAATCCTGCTCGGTGCCTAAATTTTTCCTTTATTCTAAATTAAAGACCATTTTCAAGTTACAAAGGCCTTTTTAACAGGAAATATTTAGTTTGAAAATAAAGAATTTCTTAATCTATGCTGGTACATAAACATAAATTATGTATATGTAAAATATTAAATAAAGTTCAAACTGAATTTACTTATTTTTATAGATAGGTTACTTGAAATTCTGTAAAGAAGAATATTCGCTAGATATTTCCGATTAAGTTTAATTTCCCTCAGTCTAAATTGCCCCGCTGCATGTTACACATTATTATTACACAGCATTTTTTAATTACACATTACAACATCATTTTTTAAATTATTTTTTCTCAGCATAACACCTGTATCAGCGTCAGAAGTGGTACAATTCAACGCGTGGTGGAAAACGCCGTGCGTACTCTTTTACTCGTCCAAGAGTATCAAGGCAGAGGACGACTCATAGCCGCTCGAGTATGGACCTTATAGCGACGAGTGAGTGTTCCATTTTACATTGTGCAGTGTTAATTGCCTCGGCGTTGGAAGCCACGAATCAAACTGACGACTAAGGTTATAAACTATGTCACAGGTTCTGTGAGGCAATAATTATGAGAGCGAAAGAGAAAGCATTATAATTCCAGACATCATTTTGGTATGCGGGCTCTATCGTAAGAGCGAAGTTCTAAACAGAGTCGACCATCAAATGTAGATGGGCCATTCTACTTTTTCATGTACATAATTTTCTGACACTTTTTTTTAAATACATATTTTGGAATACTTCGCCCTCACTTCATATTTTTATATTGTTATTTAGACAGAGGTTTAATTGCAGTATCACTTCCGATAGTTTTGATAATTAACGAATCACAGCTAATATCCATAAATTGAGTAACACATGGATTTATGCTCATCGCTAAAACTCATGTGTGCTAGATTTAAACCTCATAAAATCACAGTTTTAAGAGTGACTCAGGAGACACAAAGAATAGTTGATCCACCCATATCTCCTGAGTCACTCTTTAAAACTGTGATTTTATAGGGTTTAAATCTACCAAAAATTAGTTTTAGCGATGAGCATAAATCTATTTGAGCATGTTTGAAGTCCATATTATATCTCCTGAGTCACTCTTTAAAACTGATTTTATAGGGTTTAAATTACCAGAAATGAGTTTCAGCGATGAGCATAAATCCATTTGGACATGGGTCGTATCTTGAGCATGTTTGAAGTCCATATTATAAACATTTTTCTAAGAAACTCGGTTACTGTTGTCTCCTCGCTGACGGGACAAAATAACAACAAGAAAAAGTTGATTGAACCATTTATTACAAATTTATTTCTATCTTTTCAGAGCTGTAGGTCCATACAACATGAACGAAATGCTCTACCAAGTGATCGCAGACGGCCACTATACCTACGATGACTTATAACGGAAATTGAATCCTAATGCGAAGTGGTAAGGAGCAAAATTGAAGAAAATTAATTGGAGCATTTAAATTATGAAGAAATTTTAGCTAAGTCGTATCGATATTAGTGTAGTAGTGGTATGTGAAAGTATTAATTTTATAAATAATGCGCTTTTTGACTGTGTCACATTAACATGCGTTGCAAGAATGCAAAGATAATTGTGAACGGTTGTTTTGCAAGTGTGCCTACTTTCTATACGTGTATAAGATTACAAGCTTACATGGTCATTTACATTAGAATTACGATTTGAAACGGGATATTTACCATGTACTAAAACTCGCAGCACGTCAGTTAATCCTTGATAATGGCGCTTGCAACAGTGCCGAAATATCAGGAACTCAAAAATACAAATATACATGGTAAATATCCCATTTCAAAACGTATTTCTATACGTGTGTTACTTCTCCCCGCCACAATAAATTAAATAGAAATATCTTGTTCGGAAAGATGCGCTAAAGGCATCTCCTGATGATCTAAGATTTATGCTATTTTCTATGTGGAATACACGTATAATGACAATTCTCTTCGTAAATCGTAACTATCTATACCTTGTTTTTTTTAGAGTAAAATTGGGTAAACAAAGAAACAGTGGTCATAAACACATACACATTAAATTGGCATTATTCGCACGAAAGACGAGAAACAGTTACAGTTGGGTCATTGTCAGATTTAGGTTCGCGTTAACTTTAACTTTACTATAATTATTGCATGTGGAGTTTACCTTTAAGTAGTTGTTACATTACTCCAAGATTGTTCGCTTGTATGTTTTACCAAATGTAAGGATGTAAGCAACTGTTGGTGAACCTTAATTAAATAAAAATAAAAAATATCAAAATATAAGGCCAAAAAGCTTAATTTTGGATTGGTCTAGTAACCCGCACAAACGATGTTTCCATAATTATAAAACCTATCCAAATATAACTTACTTAACATGTACATACGCCGTTAACTATTGTTTTACAACTTTTGTTTTTTACAACTGAGAATGACCCAGTTAGTGACTGACAAATTACTTTTTAAAAGTCGAACCGACTAAGGTCTGGTTTTATAAAGATCCGTTAGACCAAATGTCAGATCAAATTTCAGTAACTTAGTACATTTTTTGACATAACAAACCGACATAATGTGTAACGGATCTTTATAAAACCGAGCCTTGCAATCTCTGCCTAGTTGGGTTTTTTACAATTTTAGATCAATAAAATTAAACGTAACTAAAAAAAAATATAAAAACAGTTGTAATTAGGCAATATGTATATTATTTATAGGTTATAATATACCTAGTTTTCTTAAACTGCTCCATAAAGCCCGTTACAAACACGGAGTTACGGATATGTAACAAGTTTATTCCTTGGTTGTGATATTTACAATCTAGTTTGCATCTACGTGTTTGTGATGCTATATATAAATAATAAAACATAATATACATGATCATTCTATTATTTAAGTATCTATTTATCTATATAAGTAGGTATATCGTTGCCTAGTACCAGAGACAAGTAAATTGTATAGAATTCCAATAAGTATCTATAATTTCTGACTGTACACGCCTGTATTGGTGTACTTGAAGATGTAGATCTTGGGGTTCGTGATGTGGTGAGGATTAAAACTCGTAGTCCGAACATGCACGTATAATGAATTTAAATCGTGATACAGGTGTTAGATCACTATAGTTTGGTATGTTTGGGCACGAGCAGCCCATTGAACGGTTGTTGAGCTACTGGCGGCCGCGCCGCCCCGTCTTCCCCTCGCCCCGCATCATGCACTGCGCCGGCGACGGTTATCGATGATGCCCGAACAAAGACCAGGCGTAGACACTGACGTACGTTTAAAATAATGAGCCTACTGTAGCTAGTGTTACTATAAAGAGGTCGCTGTATCAATCATTTTATATGACCTCTGCTTAACACATTAGCGCCATCTATTAAGAGATTTCTTGTTATATTCATAGATGGCGCTATTGTGTTAAGGCGAGGTCTAAGTGTCAAATGAAATTAATGGTACAGGGACCTCTCCATAGTGAAACTAGCTACAGCAGGTTCATTATTTTAAAGGCATTCCACATTGTATAGAATCTATACAATGTGGAATATATAGACTGCCAATATCTATACTATAGATATTGGCAGTCTATATAATTTACCTGTCTCTGGTAGTACCTCTTTGGTTAGTTTGGGACAAGGTCGATTTGTTTAAGATTGTCCACAAATGTGATAATCCACATCGAAAGGGACCTTATGGCGGCCGGCACTTACGCCTTTATTGCCGCTGTTCCAATACAATAGTGAATAGCTGCAACGTAAGCGCCTGCCGCCATAAGGACCCTTTCGATGTGGATTATCGCAAATATTTATTTATTTATTTTATTAAGTAAAAGTTATTTTCGTTGTGTATACTAAACATTGAAACACGTATTTATTTATCCCTTTTTTCTCATAGACGTTATAGTTACAGAAACGAAATAAAGGGTATACGAAGAAAACAATATCTAGTTCGTTTAAATTTCAAAACAAAAAGCAACCTAACTTATAATGACATTAGGTTCAACTTGGCTTTGAAATTTCAAAGGACTAGACAAGTTCTTTCCATGTATAAATATGTACTTTTTAAACCTGACTGTGGCTTTATAGGCCGGCCCAATAAGGCGATAGGAGTGCGCGGTTGGAGTGGCCTGGGGACAATCCGGGAACTTCCGACACGACCACGCGGGTTTAAACACTGGAATACTCTAACCCCCTTATTCATAAACGTCTATCAAACCTATATTAGTTAACTAGCCGCTAAAGTTCGTTTGTCCTTATCTGTCGCTTTGACATTGACATTTGTGAGAATGGGACAAAGAACTTTTTAGTTAACAGAGGTTTGTTAATTTTTATGAATAAGCGGGTCAGAGTTTTCGCTCCAGAGATTGGTTGAACGGCTTCAGCCGAATCTGAAGTGTTATATAATATAATATATACGTGTTTCAATGGAATTAATACAAAAAGTAATCTCTAGTTTAGGCTAAAATTTAAGATCAGTTTATGAACAAGGAGTCGGATAAAAGACTGTTAGCATTGTTTTTTGTAAGTAGTTCATACTTGGAGGCTAGGCACTACTGGTAGTACTGGTACAGAGAAGTGCAAAAATGTGTATCGAATGAATCCTCTCATTAATATGTACCGAAACCTTAATGCGCAATTTGAGTGGCTTGCATGCCTATTGCACCCATATTTTTGCACTCGACTACAGACTCAAAATACCGAAGTATCATAGTTAAGATAGAGTTTGGCTGATGAAAGCTGAGCGTTAGATTTTATTTGAAACTTTTTAAATGGCAACTATAATATGTCAAACGTCACATAATTGCAGCGTCAATGGAGACGAACATTGCTTGATCCTTTTTTTTTAACCTGACTGTGGCTTTATAGGCCGGGCCCAATAAAGCGCTAGGAGTGCGCGATTGGAGAGTAGCCTGGGGAAAATCCAGGGGGAAACCTCCGGCATGACCACGCGTGAGATTTGGAACACTGGAATACTCTAAGAGTTTGCGCTCCAGTGAGATTGGTTGAGCGGTTTCAACCGAATCTGAGGTGTGAGTGGAATCGAGCTACTGGGAGTTTTGTCGCTGGTTCACTAAACCTAGCCTAGCTGAGAAGAGTCCAGCAAGAAACTCAGCTAGGCCCGACCTGGGTCGGACTGGCACTTGATCCTTTACGGGTCAGAAACAGGATACAGCAAATCGTATCATAGTACATTATTACGCTGGAATTGCTCTCATAACAAACTCGGAATATTTAAACATCATAAATAGGGTCGGTAGGTGGGTTTACGGCCTGTTAATTTGATGCGCCAGTTTGCGGCCACTTGGATAAGATTGATGAATTGAACGGATATTTTCTCGCTTTTTTAATATATTCACATTCAATAGCTACTAATTAAAACGTGTACGACGCACTATTTCTTTAGGGCATGTAAAAAAATTAATATCTTTAATTGAAAAAACTTCGTTCTTCGGAAGACCGCAAACTGACGCAGGCCGCGTAACTGGCCTAGCGACATACGTTTTGGTAAATTTATCGCATTTTATGTATTGAACTATGTAGTTTGAAGATTTTATTTTGTTGCCCAAGTGTCATTATTGTTTTGTCACATTATACGGGCCATTCTACTTTTTCATGTACATAATTTTCAGACACTTTTTTTTAAATGCAGATTTTGGAATACTTGGCCCTCACTTCTTATTTTTGTATGGTTTTTTAGAAAGAGGTTTAATTGCAGGATCACTTCCGATAGTTTTGGTAATTGATAAACCACAGCTAATATCCATAAATGGAGTAACTCAGTAGTCCTTGGATGTCTCACCATTTGTATGAAAAAATGGTTTTTACCACTGTATTACCCACTATTTAGAGCAGTATGTTAATATTAAAGTTTTTATAACTATAAATTCCTCTTATTAGGTTCAGGTACTATTTCTAAATCCTATTTTTGTACAGTAATAGTAATTCAATACATATCATAGATTTTTTTTGTAATAGAAAACTGGCCATGAAAAAGTAGAATGACCCATACACAGTGTTGTAACACTTTGTACAATGTTGTAACGCAAGGATTTTTTTTTTAATTTACCGCTCTTTTCTAGTCTCAGCTTTCATTAGATAGACTATAGGTTTAGGCTCTCTGCCGTGTATTGCAGGCCTTAACATTTTCAACGTTCTGTCAAATACAAAAATTGACACTCACACGCCAAGACGGAAATGTTAAACGCGAAGTTGAACCCTATAGAAATGTGTGTAGGTTGAAGTCGCATTGCCAAACGTGATGGATATATCCGTCGTTCGCGTTAAACCGATAGTTAGAAAGAGAGAATATACAGGGCTCGGAAACCGGTTAATTTTTCAAACCGTTATCATGTACTTGCCTCAAAACCTTTTTATTTCGGTTTAGATACAAATACCGGTTTATTTAAACCGGTTTACAGAGGACGTTTATATAAAGGACGATATAAACCGGTTAATGCTGGAGCACGATTATGATTGAAATCATTTGAGTTGGCCGAGTTGCATCAGCTTAAGTTCTTTAAAAAACTATTTTACTGCTTAAACAATAAGGTTCATAATCCAATAATATGTTCATAGAAATTAGGTCAACGAAAAGAACTTCAACCATACCTACCTATCGTAATACCTACAGACGTGAGCCCCACTAGTACGCCCGCCGGGCCTCTAGTCGAATAAACCGGTTAATATAAAGTTCTTAAAACGTTCGCGTTCCCACGAAAAGTTAGAAGCTAAACCGAAATAAACCGGTTTTTACTGGTATATTAAAAACCGATTCCGAGCCTTGAGAATATAGTGTGGCAGTAGTGCGAGCCAGTCAGACTGATGTTACGTCGCTACTCGGTATTCCATTTCATCATTATTTATGTTCGAAGTATCATTTTGTTAAGCAGTTCTAATTTAAATAAAAGTGGTAATTGAAATGTTGTTTTATTCATTACATACCTTAACTAAATTCCAATTGAAAACTTAAAATTACATAAACACCTATAGTAGCTTCTAACAAAATTATGGTTTTCTATACGTGCTAAAAAAACAGGTGAAAAATGAGGCGCGAGGCCCTCAGACCGCGAGTGGCCCACGTCGCACACCCCTAACGCCGTCTCTGTCGATAATTATATGGATTCTTGATAGTGATGTCCACAGTTCACAGAACCACTGGTTTCACTTAGCCTCATTAGAATTACGATTTGTAACGGGATATTTACCATGTATATTTGTAATTTTGAGTTCCCGATATTTCGGCACTGTTGCAAGCGCCATTATCAAGGATTAACTGACGTGCTGCGAGTTTTAGTTGTGGTCTACCCACACACCATAGCGATCTACCCTCTTCCTGGTTCGCTTTTTTCGCACAGTGTCACCGTCACTATCACCGTCCGCCTTGTCACTTGAAACTCGATTACGGTCACGACACACTACACTCACAGTATCAATACGCGAGTTCTTTCCGGAAACAGTCTCTTTTCGATTTGAGAATTTTCGGATCACTGGACGCCAGACACCTTGACAGTTGAAACCCATCTTTCCGGTTGAAATTCTTATCCCGGATTCTTCTTTTTCTTCCCGGTTCAAATGTAGATGGTAAATATCCCTTTTCAAACCGTAATTCTAATGTACATGGTACATGGTCATTACCATGTAAGCTGGAAATCACTTAGCCTCGCTCCAATCCTTCAACTGCGCCTTGTACTGATCGTCCATCATCTTGATCCACTGCACGCGGTTGACGCCCGTCTTTCGCAGCTCGTCATACGCCGTCCGGTACCGTTCAATGATCCCGAAGTTCTCCCGCGACAAGCTGAACAACTCGCAGTTGGTGACCGCCACTGCTGTCACGAAGCGCTGCCTGTTCAGTTGAAAACATGATGATTATTATTAGAATTAGGAATGAAGCTATCCGTAGCAGAACTGGGGTCACCGACATAGCGGCAGTGGGCAGGGCAAATTGCTCGCAGGACTGACGGTCGATGGGGACAGAAACTGCTTGAGTGGCGTCCACGCACCGGAAGACGAGCTGTCGGTAGGCCTCCGACAAGGTGGAGTGATGACCTGGTGAAGGTCGCGGGAATCCGGTGGAAACGAACGGCACAGGACCGGTCTAAATGGCGAGCCTTGGGGGAGGCCTATGTTCAGCAGTGGACGTCTTTCGGCTGAAATGATGATGATGATGATGATTATTATGAATCTCTTTAAAAAGCTCGGGTTTAAGGCCCGGTCATTTAATTGAGAGGCGTGCGTGGGGATATAGATCCAACACGTAGAGGCCGTTTGGAGAAGTTTACTGTGCTGTAGTACACCTGTTAGAACCCATTCACGGGTATATCGATAGATCAAAAAAAAAACAAAATCAAAACATTTATTCTGCAAATAGGCCTCAAGGGCACTTTTACAACCAAAATCTATCTAGGTACATCAAATAAAAATAATACAATAATCAAAGTATCATTAATTAAATGTAGTGTTACATGTCAAAAATAAGACTAAGAAACTAATAACAATCAAGATTTGTTAGAGATGTATAAGGTCTCTAAGCGTCAACATAAAAGGTAATAAAGTAGGTACACTAATCATAATAAAATGTTTTGAGCTATATCTATAACACGTCAACATGAAAATAATAAAATCTAATAAATAAATATCCTCAGAGATGTATAAGGTCTCTGAGCGTCAGTCTAAAAAAATAAAATCAGATGAGAACAGTGAAGTCTCTCATCATGTCAATTCCACTGAACACTAGTACGAAGTTACTAGTCCTTGCATTCATGAACAGACCGGACCCCACAAATATTCTCACGACTCCTGGACTGCCAGTTAAGACAAGCCAGAGCTGAGAGTCCTGCGGGTCCCCTTGGAGTTCCCACTCCGACCGAAGAAGGCACGCCGCAGACGGAGGCCCTGACCGACTCTCGGGAGCAGTCGGGTCCGTGGGGTCGTTACTCCCCAACAGCCAGAGATGCGATTTATTTGAAATACTTCTATTTAAAATGCAAATACAAAATGCAAAATACCTATTTTGTATTTTGCATTTAAATGCCTTTTAGTAAAAAGCATTTTGTATTTTATTTGAAATACCTTTTGAGATGTATTTTGCATTTTAATATTCATTACAAAATGCAAAATACTTTGTGATTAAGTTTAGCCAGATTACCAGTCAATCAAAATTAAATGAACGAATGACGCTTGTATTGCCGAATTTGACCGATAGAGGCGCCTGCTAGCCATGTGTGCCCTTTTTAGGGTTCCGTAGTAAACAAGGAACCCTTATAGTTTCGCCATGTCCGTCCGTCCCCCGCTTTTCTCAGTAACCGTTAGTACTAGAAAGCTGTAATTTGGCATGAGTATACATATCAATGACGCCGACAAAACGGTAGGAAAAAATCATTAAAACAAATTTTTTTAGGGTACCTCCCCTACATGTAAAGTGGTGGTGCAATTATTTTTTCTTCCAATCCCCATCGTGTGGGGTATCGTTGGATAGCTCTTTCAAAAATATTATTAAATAGGTTTCTAAAAGCATTTTTTGATTCAAGAATCGGTTGGCGTGATATTAAGCTTTGAAGTGATAATTTTTTCTATGGTCGTATCCCCCCCCTGCCGGCTAAACGGTAGCTACTAGGCATGTGAAAAAAATCATGGTAGTAGTATATACGATGAATTTATCTCAGCTAAGCAATATATTACCGTAAAGGGCAAAAATATGTATACAACACAACATCTCAAAAAAGTACAACATCAGTACTGAGATCAGTAAAGACCCTTTTACGGGTCCGTAATTCCGCATATGACCGGTGACGTGATGGACGGGCAACTACGGAACCCTACACTGTGCGTTTTTCTTCTTTGGTCAGAGTGCGCTCCTTATGTCTATATATGCCTATAAAAATGCAACACCGCTGACGCCGACGATTCGATTTCACGGATTTATTGTTTGCTGGTGCTGGTGCTGGTGAAGTGGTTACTGATTTGATTTGATTACCTACTTTTATGGTATTGAAGTGTTGTTGTTATCCCTACAATACTGGAACGGCTATGTACTGTACTACAACAAGATAATTTAGATAATGTAAACAACTTATTAATAAAAGACAAGTGTAATAAAAATAAAATAAGAATTAGATGCACAATCAACCGAAATAAATGGCGACACAATTCACAAAATGAAGCCATGGCTATCTTTTCGTTAGTCTAGTTTTTTACATTATTTTAAGTGAGTATTATTATTATTAATAACATAACAGAATTTATTGATACGCGTACTGATAAATATGACCAAAATGTCATGCATAAGGTGGCATTCGGCTCGGCATTGTATCTCTACCTAAAACAAATAAAAATGTCATTCGATTTGGTCAAAAGGTATTTTATTTTGAGAAAGTATTTTGAAAATACCTATTTTGCATTTAGCATTTGAAATACAAAACGCAAAACTATTTGGTATTTTGCATTTGAAATAGTAAATCTGAAAAGTATTTTGCATTTTGTATTTAAATGCTTTTTTAAAACCATTTTGTACATCTCTGCCAACAGCTCGCCACAATTATTATTTTTATGTTATAGGGGGCAAACGACCAGACGGATCGCCTGATGGTAAGCGATTACCGTCGCCCATAGACACCTGCAACACCAATGAGTCGTAAGTGCATTGCCGGCCTTTCAGAAGGGAATACGCTCTTTTCTTGAAGGTTTGAGAGTCATGTCGGTCCGGAAATACCGCAGGCGACAGTTAATTCCATAGCTTGGTTGTGCGAGGCAGGACATTTCTTGAGAAACGGACAGTTCTGGACTGCCAACCATGTAAGTGGTGAGGATGGAAATGCTGACGCGTAGGACGATGGCGAAAAGATGCGGCAGGGATAATTCAGGACCTGACTACATTCCTGTAGAATTCGCGTATAGAGATTTTTTTTCCGGAAAGTGTTGACATAGCTGGGAAATTTCCCGGGTGATGACTGTCCACTAAAATACTTACTAAGGCTCCTACTACACTTAAAATTCTCCATACGCGGACTTGCCTACATGACAGTTGAGTCAGGTTCAAGACTATAATTGTGCTGGTTCAAAGTCCCAAAATAATACCTACCTACCCCAGATACTTGATACCACACTATTATAGTTTATCAATACAAAGCACAGGATATGTATACTTTAAAACTTGACCAAAAAAATCAAATCCTCTGAGCAGAGAGGTCGTAGGATGTTTTTTTTTTAATTCAGGAATCCCCACAGAACGCTTGCATACAAAAACCAGCCTTAAAGATTCGTGCCGTCAGGATTTTGTAGAAACTGCAAAAGGTTAGTTTGTACGGCTCGAGTCTTTAGAACACACTGCCCGGCTACATACGACTTTGCCCGAATTGCGGTGATACGAAATCGGGTAACCTCTGTCATTTATTACACGGCTAAATAATTACGGACAATGGCAAGTGGCTTAACAATCGCGTGATGGTTCGCGATTGTACCTATTGCGGTTAGTTGGTGTGGTTGGTGGAGCGCTGCCGCCGCCGCTCGTAGTCGTGTCCGGGCCGTAATGGCGATGACAATCACTAATGTGTACGCATTATTGGACCTTATCACAAAGGAAGAGTGAAAAAGTGTAAGTCGACAGTACTTGTGTCTGGTCATGAGCGTGATCTCGCCGAAGTGGTCGCCGTCGTCGAAGTGCATCAGCTCGCAGCCGGACTCTGAGTACACCGCCACCGTGCCTTTGTTGATGAAGTACATGCGGTCCCCTGGAACATGGACGTTAGAAATTCTAGGATGACTGTTTTTACTTCGATGATGCGAGGTTAAGCAACGTTGGCCTAGGTCAGTTCTTGGATGGGTTGCCGCTTTGAGTGGTTATTATCTGAGAAGGCACGTAAAACCGTTGATCCCGGCTGTTGTCTATGATAGCAGTCGTTAAGCCGAGTTATAGGCCTCCGGGTTGCTTGAGAATTTCTAGTCAAGTTGCCTATTCACTTAACAAGGGGGTCAAATATGTACCGCGTCCGTAGGGAGAACCCACCGCTACCCTACACGTGACCCCTGGGTGGTGCTAAAAGTGCAACAAAACTGGTAACTGTACTGTCTTCTCGAAGATCTCATGGTTCGAAATAATTGCCATACGATAATATTTCGATGATAAGGGAGGAGAATGCTGCATCTAACCTGATCTGTCTATCAGAAAACTCAATAGGAATCGCGGAAAATTGGTACATATGACGTCGAGTTGCGGAAAACTAGTCAACGAAAACCTATTTTAACCCATCAGAAAACTCTACGAAGGGATCATCACTCATCATGCAAGGTTGTCAACAGTATGTGCGCGAGATAGATGGTCCTTAAATCCAACTGCTCTAGTAAAACTCTCATAGACAGATCAGATCCATGGCAGTCGGCAGGTCATATGGCCTATGGTAGGTCGTGTGGTGCAAGACTACTGGTATGCAGCCAGTGGGAACATAAAATACCGATCCAAATCGGATGGAAAGATGAAGAGCTTGAAGTAGGCCTACACTAAAATCGTTTAAGGCTTTGTGATGATGGATCAGCTCACCAACAGTATGAATCTTGTATATGATGTCCCCCTCAATGAAGATGGCGAGTTCGAACTTGAGGCTGATCTCGATGAGCACGGACCACGGGAGCTGCTTGAGGAACGCGACCTCGCGCACGAGCTGGCGACCGGTATGCATGATGATGTCCTCGTGCAGCTGGCCTGAGACGCAGTCTAGCATGGTCGACTCCTGGAACGTAGAGGCTGGTTCTGTGTATGTTAATGTCAAAAAATACAATAGGAATCTTAAGGGTCCTTATCAGTTAAAAACGCTCATCTATTTACGCCATTTTCTGTTTCAATTGACACATATCTTGACATTTTCTCAATGTTACTATCTAGAACAGATCTATTGCTACCTTATGTTATAAACTTTAAATGTATTTTTTGGATTCTTCATTAAGAAATATCGTTTCAAACATCAGTCCAAATCGACCATTTTCAAGCTAAAAACTTGTTTCTTCCGCTTTAATTCTACTACACACAATAAAATCAAAAAATGGCTATGTTACTATCTAAACTAAACTAAACTTTAATAAAATCATCGTACCTTTCAATAACTTTATTGGTATTATCAATACTTTTGTCATAATTTAAATCAAAATATTCAAAAACTTATAAGGCCTCTTAAGGCGTCGTCTCCCGGCGAAAAAAATAAACAATAGCATTCTTTTGTTATAAATTTACACTAACGTGAGACATACACTTAATAAGATAACAACGGTTGAAACGGTTGAACAACGGTCGCCATGAACATTTGCACCTCGTCGAACTCTCCGAGATTTCAAAAGAGGAATATAGATAAAATATTATGAACAATATCAGCCTAACTTTACCACACACACTTACCACAAAGAAGTGAGATCGGAATCGGATCGCATAAAACTTCAAGATTTTCTTCTTTATCCTCGATGGGAACCGCCTCTGGTCCATGTAAGTCTGAATCTGTTGCGACATAATGTAGTACTTCATCTTTGAAGACTGTGAGCCGAACAGCACGAGCATGTATTTGAACGAGCAGTGTAAAGTCAGACACTGTAATCAAAGGAACCCGTTAGGTGCTCTGTTCCTGTTAAGAAGGCACTGGGTGACATGCACCACGCGGTTCACACAGATTACAACCGCACCATTTGGAAACAAGCCACGTGTAGTCGCGATCCTCAGCAGTGAGGGACCGAGAAAGAAGAAGAATCAAAGGAATTCTATTGAAATACCTTTAACATTTGAACGCCATTCTTCATGTACGGTACCTACACTCCAATTTATTTTCCATAAGAGATTAAATATGAATTTTAGGTGTGCAGCTTTGTTCCTATGATAAAATGCGAAATAATTATGTTAAAACTATGTTAAGTAAAATAATTATATTGCAGTGCCCTAACAGGGTTGTGTTGAAACTTACAAATTGTTATAAGATCTTTTTTTGTACACACAAGGCAATGATTAAATGAAATGAAAATGAAATGAAAGGTGACTTACGCCATACATAACACCCGTATTCATTATTGACACCGTTAGGCACGACAACAAGCGACATGATTGATTATTGTTTTATTTTTAATTGATATAGATAGATTTTGACTTGTAAAAGTGGCCTTGAGGCCTATTTGCGGAATAAATGTTTTGATTTTGACACCATTAGATGATCTCGGCGTACAAAGTGTTGGGTAGACTGCTAAGGGTGAAGCGTTGATTCTTGTGTGTGTTGTGGGAGAGATGCAGCAGCAGTAATAGATGGTAATTTAGGGAAAATATGTATTGCGACCGTGAAGGCTTGCACAAGAAGAGAGTAAGTAAGGCGACAAGTCTCACAGACAATAACACAAACATTACAGGAAACACTGAATCTTAATACTACGTTTAATCTAGAATATAAGTAGTACCAACTTAATGATTTAGGTATCTATTGTTGGACTGTTCTTAGGTTACAAGCTCAGAGTAACTAGAGTACAAATTAGATAATACCACTGATTGAAACTATCAACACTGCTGAAATCTGCCGTCGTTATTGGTCTAGTGCCGAAGTATTGCCAGTAAAATCTACAAATAATGGTGACAGCTCCAAAACTTACTTGAGCAACAATAAAGGAGACTATCGTGAATATTTCGAAACATCCGTCGTATCGAAGGAGATTGAAGTTAGAGTTCTGTCTCAACATTTCAACTGTAAAGCAAGCAATTAATTCAAAAGTTATACATTTAATAAACAAATATATAAGATTACAGAAGTTGTATGCGGGAATGCAAAAAGGACATGCCAACTTAGAATCGATCTTCGTCTCGAATAGGTTCTGCTACCGTTCGCCCCCGCCGCCCCGTGATCCAACCTGGTTCTTCCCAAGGCATCTGAATCCATACAATAATCTGATCTCAGCTCAGCTGCTATGCGATTTAGTAAGCAACGTCCTCACCTGTCACCTTACAGCTCACCCGTTTTAATATGAAATATGTCAAATATCATTAGTCACTTTTTGATGGTTTCCATATAAAAAGGGGTGTGGTGACAGGTGAGGACGAGTCGATTTGTGAATAACAGCCCCGTGTCCGAGAAAAATCGCCGCTGGATTTCTCGAAATATTTTAAACACAGCATACTCACCAGCCCTAACGAGACTGTACCGCATGAGCCGCACTTCTGCCGGCTCCAATAGTTCGTAGATGGTGAACCAAGAGCAGGCGCGCGGGTCCATCGGCCCCTAACTTTCTCCGTAGTACTCGATTGTGGGAACACTACTCACCAGCCCTAACGAGACTGTACAGGAGACGCACTTCTCACGGCTTATCCCACAGCACCCTGACGGTGAGCCAGGAGCAGGCGCACGCGTCCATCGGCCCCTAACTTTCTCCGTAGTACTCGATTGTGGGAACACTACTCACCAGCCCTAACGAGACTGTACAGGAGACGCACTTCTCACGGCTTATCCCACAGCACCCCGACGGTGAGCCAGGAGCAGGCGCACGCGTCCATCGGCCCCTAACTTTCTCCGTAGTACTCGATTGTGGGAACACATCACCAGCCCTAACGAGACTGTACAGGAGACGCACTTCCCACGGCTCATCCCACAGCATCCACACGGTGAGCCAGGAGTAGGCGCACGCGTCCAAAGGCCCCTAACTTTCTCCGTAGTACTCGATTGTGGGAACACTACTCACCAGCCCTAACGAGACTGTACATGAACCGTACTTCTCCCGGATCGTCCCATAGCTCGCCTATCGTGAGCCAGGAGCAGGCGCACGCGTCCATCGGCCCCTAACTTTCTCCGTAGTACTCGATTGTGGGAACACTACTCACCAGCCCTAACGAGACTGTACATGAACCGTACTTCTCCCGGATCGTCCCATAGCTCGCCTATCGTGAGCCAGGAGCAGGCGCGCGGCGTCGTCGGCCGGTAGCTCTCCTCCGCGTAGTACTCGATCGCGAATTGGAACACAATGTTCCACGATAAAAACGATGTCAGGAATAACGTGATGTCCAGTGCTGTTCTCCAAGACATCTAATGAAAAATAATGTACTACTGAATCTGTGTGCGATGCTTTTTAATTTTCCGAAAAACCAAATCGACTAAACGGATATAATTATGCTCACAAACGTTCACGAGAATCGGCTGAGAAATGCGACCTGTAGAAGACAACAGCCGGAATCTTGTCCAAGCTGTACGCGTATCCTTACCCGTACGCGGTTAAAAAGAATCTGGGTCAATCAACTTTTTCTTATTGTTATTCTGTCCCGTCAGCGAGGAGACAACAGTAACCGAGTTTCTTAGAAAAATGTTTATAATATGGACTTCAAGCATGCTCAAGAGATGACCCATGTCGAAATGGATTTATGCTAATCGCTAAAATCATGTATGGTAGATTTAAACGCTATAAAATCACAGTTTTAAAGACTGACTCAGGAGACGTAACCATGGTAACGAACAACAAAGAATAGTTGATCCACCCATCTGTTTCTTGGTGAGAAAATAATTTGAGTACGGATGGATTTAAGTTTGAATATGCATCTTGTAACCCAGTCGAGGAAGCAAAAACTCGAAATGTTGGCAACTTTGATGAAATTTGGTACAAATGTTCATTGATGGCCTTGTTTTCGTCTCCCAAAAGTCTACAGGCCAGGACCTACTAGAGGCGCCGCTATCTTGGAAAATGTCCTCCATCCGAAAGATATTCGCAATTTGTGCGAAATATACGTACCCTATTAAAATGGTCAAGGGCAACATTGAAGCTTAGTAAATTCTGCACTAACCCGTAGTATACATAACTGTGACGAGAAAACATGTCCTCGTGGAGTAAACTGCATCCATATGTGTGATTTTCTGTTAACGTAAAGACATTAACGAAATTTTTTATTGTGGAGATCTTTCTGAATTTATTAAATACTTCTCACTTATTGCCTACTATTTTTTTAATGCCTTTTTATGCGTTTTTTTTTTCAAATTATGAAAATTAAATGCTGTAAAAAATTTACCCGTTTCGATAACGGCGGCTCTAGAAGGGCCTGGCCTGGGGACTTTTGGGAGACGAAAACGAGGCCATCAATGAAAATTCGTACCAAATTTCATCAAAGTTACCAACATTTCGAGGTTTTGCTTCCTCGACTGGGTTATTGATGAACTGGCCTTAAAATGTCGAAAATAATACTGCAGGCAAGTTCATTTTAATGTGAGAACCCTTAGCTGAGTGAAATAGTAATATTTTCCTGAAAATATTACGCTTGGTCAAGGGGGGAGTGGGTCGTAGGTCTCGTCACGGTCACGGAGCCAATATCCTCTGGCGAAATCTCGCGCTTTTCCAAGCTACATTCAAATGATAGCTATAAGTTCAACGATTTTTTAACTAACAGCACCCTTTCTGATGTCACAACCAAAATCTTTTCCACATATACTAAACCTAGGGAGGTCTTTGTTTTTTACACTTTGCCTGCAAAATATGATTGTTAATTATGACATAATATAAATTACTAGCAGCGCCCTGCGGTATTACCCGCGGATAAAAGGTAGCCTATGTCCTATTCTGATGTCTAAGCTACAATACTGGAAAGTTTCATATAGATCCGTTCAGTAGTTTTTGAGATTAAGCGGAACGTACATCCATCCGCACAAACTTTCACGTTTATAATATTATTAGGATTAGGACTACGTCAAAGCTAGGATTGGGGTTGGCGCGTACTACAGATAGTCACCGATGGGGATCGGGGAGAAGGAAAAGGGGTTAAAAAATGGTTCACGTAGGATGGGTATGTTCCCTTACCCCTATCTTCAAAACCGTGCATATATTTTTCGCGTAGCAGAATAGCACTATCCGCTGCAACTCCGTGATAGCCGATATAACGGGTATAACGTGCGTGTGATTCTGATCCTCGTGTCGGAAAGACTCGTAGAAAACACATAACACAGCTGTGCTGTCCACAATCATCCAGGTACACATGTAGTGCTTCAGGATCTTGCATTTGTCCAGTACTATGTTTTGACCGTTCTTCCCGTCGATGTAACCGGTTAATGCGTTGACAGGGACGTTGATGAGAACGTAGATCACCTCAGTGAAGAGTATGATTAGATGTGCGGGATCCTAAAACAAAATATTCTATCATCGAACCGCTCGCCGTTGGTAGGGCGGGTAGAGAGGAATTTCCTCCCTCCGGTTGTGGAATGAGCTCCCTGCCGAGGTTTGCTCGAGGGATTACAGGGTTCGTCGAGAAAGGAGTGTTCAATGGATTATATACACTCCCGGAGTTGCAAGCATCCATAGGCTGCAGTGACCGCTTACCATCAAGCGGGCCGCACGCTTGTTAGCCACCGACGTGGTAAAAAAAATAAAATTTTAGTGTTGAATTGTATACAATTTCCCAAGAACTACTTTGTCACCGTTACTAATTTGTAAAAAAATATTTTGAGTTTCCCAGTGTTCCTTGTAGTTATTTTTTTTAACTACCACCGATTGGGAAAATAAGCCTCTGCCCAGGGCTCGGAACCGGTTTTTACTATTTTTGAAATATCTCATAAAGTATTTCTCATATCTCCATTTTTATTTTAAGTTTTGTTTTTGTTAGCCTTCATCTATGAAATAAATGATTTAAAGTACGAAATAATATCGTGAAACGCAATTAACCGAAATTTTTAACCGGTTAATTGTATGAAGACGTAACCGGTTTCAGAGCCCGGCCTCTGCCTCGATAAGAACCGGCGTAAACTAAGTTAGTTAACTCTCTGCCGGCGTATGTGTTTCCGAGCTCATATAACCTAGACCTTTTTAAGGCACGAGTGAATAGGCACCTTCTGGGTGAGCTCGCTTCATCGTCGGTCTCATCTTTGCCCCCTGGTGGCCAATAGCGATCCCATTTATAATAAAAAAAAAAAAACTTACATCCACACTGGGTTTCGGATTGGACACCCACACTGGCATCAAGTATTTCATTAAAACAACGCTGATGAAGACTACGACTTCCACCCAGAACCTGAGCTTGCTATACGGATGTATGGCCATTGGGTACTTGGTGAAATGGCGGTACCTCTCCGCCGATAGGCTTGCATATGATCTGAAATATTACCTGTCAATCAAATTATCTCCACCAATTACAACTTTTTTCCTTTTGGTGTCGAGACCCTTGGTCCGTGGGGCCCATCAGCAAAAAAATTATATCGCTTTTTGGCAAAACGGTTGATCGATGTTACCGGGGACAGGAGAGCTGGCAGCTTCCTCGCTCAACGCATAAGCATTGCGATTCAGCGAGGAAATGCTGCCAGCATCCTGGGTACCATGCCACAGGGGCCTATTTTAGAATTCGACTTTTAGTTTTTGTTTTATATAGTTATTGTTTAAGTTAGTTGTTTATTTTATTCTGTAATAATTTTTATTTTTATAAGTTTCTAATATGTCTTAAATTTAATTAATAAATATTTTTGTGTAGCGATATATTATATAACTAGTTTTTCGCGTGGTGCGCGGGGCGCGAGCGCCCCGCGGTACTCTGTGCTCTCTTGTTTTCTGTTTTGTTATTTGTCTTGTACTTTGACTTTACGTCGGAGAGGGGTGGGGGAGGGGAGGGGCGAGTTTGTCATGGAGAGAGGAGGGAGTTTGGAGATTTAAAAATCTGCAATGGGAAGCGGAGAGCGGGAGAGAGATTTGCGAAGCGGGAGTTGCACTCTGTCTTTCTTGTGAAAGTGTGGGGGTGCGGGGATGACCGTATTGGGCGTTAAAAGGCGGTTCCAATGAGTCCAAACACGATGGGTTTATCTTGTATAATTAAGGAGTTGCTATGGTCACCTTTTCTGTTTTCATCATCAGAACAGCTCGATGACACCCTAATATTGCATTTTCACCTAATTTGTACAATTATTCCAAATATCAGTTCAGTAGGTTAAGGATAACGGTGCTAAAATTCAGTTGCAAGTATTGCATAGAAAACAAAATACCTACCATACATTGCTATAACAATTACAAGCTAATGGCATTATAAATAGCGACGTTTACGATCAATGAATAGCGTAAAATTCAACATTATTAAAATTCGCTGCTCAATTCTTGACTGGAATTAATTCCTTAAGCGATGGAATTTATTTCTTCCATCTATGAATTGTGTAATAGGTAGGTATAGCTTCAATGTAGCTACGTCTTTATAATGTTAGATAGATTAGAGAAAAGATGAAGAAGAGAAGAGAAGACTACCTTCTTCAGTGTTTATATTAAAAGGACCATCTCGACACGTAATATTGAAACATAAATGAAATACCTACAGTGATTATATTAAATTTAGCGCCATCTATACACAAAAATGGAAACATAAATGAAATTAATTAATAATTTATTATTACATTTTAACATCTTTCGTACAATAAACATGGTTATTGTAACACCTACATTATAAATGAATTGAATAATCAGCCTAAACACGATGCTTTTTTATCATGTGTAATTTAAGAGTTTGCTAATAGCGTTATTAGTTTCCCATTTCCATACCATCGCATCTGTCTTCATCATGAGATCAGCTCGGTGGTAGGTGCCTAACATAATATCGTATTAAATCAATGAGCAAAATTAGCTATGGCCCTGGTCACCTATAAACGCCATCGGCCGCTTACAGCGTTAACGCCGCACGCTGAGTCATAATGCTTACTATAGAGCTGTACTATTAGGCCCTGACAGACCATAACAGTACATATATCTCTTTAGTATGCATTGTGACGCAGCGTACGACGTGACACTGTAAGCCGCCGATGGCGTTTATAGGAGACCAGAGCATATGTCATCTTATATTCGAGATGCACAAAACTATGACTAACCTAATATGCGCAGCAGCCCTGTAATTGATAGAAGACTGTGTCGCTCTAAGTTAATAGATACTGTTATATCGGTTGTCAATACAAATAAAGATATTTTTTTTTGGTTTTAGCTAATAATGCTTGGCTACCAATAATGCAATCATGCTTGTTGATTATTGATGGCATTGCGTAGTTAGTATAATAGATTTCATGGTCGTGTCTGGTAAAACGTTTTGTTTTAAAAACAGCTTCTATTTAAAGGCATATAAAAAAAAAAACCTAACAACCTAAACCTGCTTATTTGCAGGGTAAAATATTAATTTCATGTCAAAGTGAGCAACTGTGATATGCAATTAACATTTGTTTTGCGGATATTAATATTTATTGGTGCGCAGTGAGTGTTTTATGTAATTATATTGCTCTAATGGGACGTTTCGGGCCTTCGGCCCTACGCGGAGCTCGTTGAGCCGAAATTTATCAACTCACATTGTTCTCACCCTCTTACAAATGACATTTTATCATCTGGTTGGCTGCCCCAAGCCCGCCCCTCTAACCCCTTGAGAGCCAGGCAGCCCAAGAAGCTGCAGCCATAAAAGAAGAAAAAAAGGAAAACGATTCTAGGAGTTGCATGTTATAGTTTTTACATAGTTAAATTTGAAAAATTTAATATGTACTGTAAAAATTAGCGTAGGTGGATCTGTAATAATGCGCCAAGCAATAATGGGTCTTGTGAAGATTATCGCTCACATCCCACCTGTCTTCATCATGAGATCAGCTTGGTGGTAGGTGCCTAACATAAAATTGTATTAAATCAATGAGCAAAATTAGCCATGGCCCTGGTCACCTGTAAACGCCATCGGCCGCTTACAGCGTTACGCCACACGCTGAGTCATAATGCTTACTATAGAGCTGTACTGTTAGGCCCTGACAGACCATAACAGCACATATATCTCTTTAGTATGCATTGTGACGCAGCGTACGACGTGACACTGTAAGCCGCCGATGGCGTTTATAGGAGACCAGAGCATATGTCATCTTATATTCGAGATGCACAAAACTATGACTAACCAAATATGAGCAGCAGCCCTGGAATTGATAGAAGACTGTGTCGCTCTAAGTTAATAGATACTGTTATATCGGTTGTCAATACAAATAAAGATTATTTTTTTGGTTTTAGCTAATAATGCTTGGCTACCAATAATGCAATCATGCTTGTTGATTATTGATGGCATTGCGTAGTTAGTATAATAGATTTCATGGTCGTGTCTGGTAAAACGTTTTGTTTTAAAAACAGCTTCTATTTAAGGCATATAAAAAAAAAACCTAACAACCTAAACCTGCTTATTTGCAGGGTAAAATATTAATTTCATGTCAAAGTGAGCAACTGTGATATGCAATTAACATATTTTTTGCGGATATTAGTATTTATTGGTGCGCAGTGAGTGTTTTATGAAATTATATTGCTCTAATGGGACGCTTCGGGCCTTCGGCGCTACGCGGAGCTCGTTGAGCCGAAATTTATCAACTCACTTTGTTCTCACCCTCTTACAAATGACATTTTATCATCTGGTTGGCTGCCCCAAGCCCGCCCCTCTAACCCCTTGAGAGCCAGGCAGCCCAAGAAGCTGCAGCCATAAAAGAAGAAAAAAAGGAAAACGATTCTAGGAGTTGCATGTTATAGTTTTTACATAGTTAAATTTGAAAGATTTAATATGTACTGTAAAAATTAGCGTAGGTGGATCTGTAATAATGCCCCAAGCAATAATGGGTCTTGTGAAGATTATCGCTCACCCGAGAGCCTTCGGCGCTCGAGTTCGCGTAAAGGGGTCTGAAGATCTGCCCCAAGCCATAATCGGCATTGTAAAGATTATCGCTCATAATAATGCCTGCCCCAAGCAATAACGGGTCTTATGAAGATTATCGCTCACCCGAGAGCCTTCGGCTCTCGAGTTCGCGTAAATGGGTCTGCAGATCTGCTCGAAGCCTTAATCGACCTTGTAAAGATTATCGCTCACCCGAGAGCCTTCGGCTCTCGAGTTCGCGTAAATAGGTCTGAAGATCTGCCCCAAGCCATAAACGGCATTGTAAAGATTATCGCTCATAATAATGCCTGCCCCAAGCAATAACGGATCTTATGAAGATTATCGCTCACCCGAGAGCCTTCGGCTCTCGAGTTCGCGTAAATGGGTCTGCAGATCTGCTCCAAGCCTTAATCGGCCTTGTAAAGATTATCGCTCACCCGAGAGCCTTCGGCTCTCGAGTTCGCGTAAATGGGTCTGCAGATCTGCTCCGAGCCTTAATCGGCCTTGTAAAGATTATCGCTCATAATAATGCCTGCCCCAAGCAATAACGGGTCCTGTGAAGATTATCGCTCACCCGAGAGCCTTCGGCTCTCGAGTTCGCGTTAATGGGTCTGCACTTCTGCTCCAAGCCTTAATCGACCTTGTAAAGATTATCGCTCATAATAATGCCTGCCCCAAGCAATAATGGGTCTTGTGAAGATTATCGCTCACCCGAGAGCCTTCGGCTCTCGAGTTCGCGTAAAGGGGTCTGAAGATCTGCCCCAAGCCATAATCGGCATTGTAAAGATTATCGCCCATAATAATGCCTGCCCCAAGCAATAACGGGTCCTGTGAAGATTATCGCTCACCCGAGAGCCTTCGGCTCTCGAGTTCGCGTAAATGGGTCTGCAGATCTGCTCGAAGCCTTAATCGACCTTGTAAAGATTATCGCTCACCCGAGAGCCTTCGGCTCTCGAGTTCGCGTAAATGGGTCTGAGGATCTGCCCCAAGCCTTAATCGGCCTTGTAAAGATTATCGCTCACCCGAGAGCCTTCGGCTCTCGAGTTCGCCTAAATGGGTCTGCAGATCTGCTCCAAGCCTTAATTGGCCTTGTAAAGATTATCGCTTATAATAATGCCTGCCCCAAGCAATAACGGGTCTTATAAAGATTATCGCTCACCCGAGATCCTTCGGCTCTCGCGTTCGCGTAAATGGGTCTGCAGATCTGCTCCAAGCCTTAATCGGCCTTGTAAAGATTATCGCTCATAATAATGCCTGCCCCAATCAATAACGGGCCCTGTGAAGATTATCGCTCACCCGAGAGCCTTCGGCTCTCGAGTTCGCGTAAATGGGTCTGCAGATCTGCTCCAAGCCTTAATCGACCTTGTAAAGATTATCGCTCATAATAATGCCTGCCCCAAGCAATAACGGGTCTTATGAAGATTATCGCTCACCCGAGAGCCTTCGGCTCTCGAGTTCGCGTAAATGGGTCTGCAGATCTGCTCCAAGCCTTAATCGGCCTTGTAAAGATTATCGCTCACCCGAGAGCCTTCGGCTCTCGAGTTCGCGTAAATGGGTCTGCAGATCTGCTCCGAGCCTTAATCGGCCTTGTAAAGATTATCGCTCATAATAATGCCTGCCCCAAGCAATAACGGGTCCTGTGAAGATTATCGCTCACCCGAGAGCCTTCGGCTCTCGAGTTCGCGTTAATGGGTCTGCACTTCTGCTCCAAGCCTTAATCGACCTTGTAAAGATTATCGCTCATAATAATGCCTGCCCCAAGCAATAACGGGTCTTATGAAGATTATCGCTCACCCGAGAGCCTTCGGCTCTCGAGTTCGCGTAAATGGGTCTGCAGATCTACTCCAAGCCTTAATCGGCCTTGTAAAGATTACCGCTCACCCGAGAGCCATCGGCTCTCGAGTTCGCGTAAATGGGTCTGCAGATCTGCCCCAAGCCATTATCAGCATTGTAAAGATTATCGCTCATAATAATGCCTGCCCCAAGCAATAACGGGCACTGTGAAGATTATCGCTCACCCGCCTCGACTTCGCGTAAATGGGTCTGCGGATCTGCTCCAAGCCTTAATCGACCTTGTAAAGACTATCGCTCACCCGAGAGCCTTCGGCTCTCGAGTTCGCGTAAATGGGTCTGAAGATCTGCCCCAAGCCATAATCGGCATTGTAAAGATTATAGCTCATAATAATGCCTGCCCCAAGCAATAATGGGTCTCGTGAAGATTATCGCTCACCCGAGAGCCTTCGGCTCTCGAGTTCGCGTAAATGGGTCTGTAGGTCTGCCCCAAGCCATAATCGGCATTGTAAAGATTATCGCTCACCCGAGAGCCTTCGGCTCTCGAGTTCGCGTAAATGGGTCTGAAGATCTGCCCCAAGCCATAATCGGCATTGTACAAATTATCGCTCACCCGAGAGCCTTCGGCTCTCGAGTTCGCGTGTTGGGCCACACAGAGACAAAACGCGCTCTAATGGGACGCTTCGGGCCTTCGGCCCTACGCGGAGCTCGGCCTTCGGCCTCGCTTGGCCTCGCCGCGCCTTCGGCCCTCAGGTTTCGCTTGTAAGAGTGACGGGAGTGACGAGTGTCCGCGTGGGCTCGCCCTTCGGGCCGCCTCGGGCTCGCGCGGAGAGCGCGCTCTGATGGGACGCTTCGGGCCTTCGGCCTCGCTTGGCCTCGCCGCTCACCTGAGGGCCGCAAGCGGCCATCAGGTTCGCTTGTAAGTTACACGGGGCACATGAATAGTTGAGCAACCCCTTCCTCTAGCAGCTCGGCCTTTGGGGGGGACTCGCTTGGACGCTCGGGGTGAGGCCCCGGGCCTACGGCCCTCCGCCGAGCTCGGCCTGCGGCCTCGCGGCCTGAAGCTCGCCCTTCGGGCTCGCGAAACCTTGTACTTATATAGGATTTTCCTTTGTTCGGGGCTCCCGCAGCTCGGCCTTCGGCCTCGCCAAAAATTTGAGGGAGGGGACGTGCTCGTGCACTCTTGTGAAGGCTCCGGGCCTTCGGCCCTCCGCCGGGCTCGGCCTGCGGCCTCGCGGGCTGAAGCTCGCCCTTCGGGCTCGCAAAAACTACTCGGAAATGGTTTTGCCCCTGGAGGCCGCCATTTTGGATTTTTCCAAATTTTTTTTTCTTGCACATATTCTTGGGCCCCCCGAGTCCCCGCGTGCCAAATCTCAACGCGCTCGGACCATTATGAATTTTGTCCAAAAAAAAAAATTTAATTTTTTGGCAAAATTTTTAATGCAGTTTTTTTCGTTTGGCAATTCCCTATAACATTTGGTCGAGCACCTCTCACCCATCTCCCACCGTTTGGCTTTTATGGGGGGCCAAACAATTTCCTATACAAATTTTTTTTCGAGCTACGAAAAATTTTTTTACATTTTTGTAATCAGGGGACCGGTATCTCTCCGCATGCCAAATCTCAACGCGCTCGGACCATTTTGAATTTTGGCCAAAAAAAAAATTTTATTTTTTGGCAAAAATTTTAATGCAGTTTTTTTCATTAGGCAATTACCTATGACATTTGGTCCAGCACCTCCCACCCATCTCTCACCGTTTGGCTTTTAGGGGGGGCCAAACAATTTCCCATACAAATTTTTTTTCGAGCTACGAAAAAAATTTTTACATTTTTGGAATCAGGGGACCGGTATCTCCCCGCATGCAAAATCTCAGCGCGCTCCGACCATTTTGAATTTTGCCCAAAAAAAAAATTTTATTTTTTGGCAAAAATTTTAATGCAGTTTTTTTCGCCCGGCAGTTCCCTATGACATTTGGTCGAGCACCTCATACCTATCTCGCACCGTTTCGGTTTTCCATACAATTTTTTTTTTGGCGCTAGAAAAAAAAAAAAACTTTTTTTGGGATCCGGGGACCCATATCTACCTATATTTCGACTTTTAGCTCTCTCCGACCATTTTGAAAATTTGGCCAAAAAAAAAAGTCATTTTTTGGCAAAAAAAATGTCACCCCACCAAATCGCTCGCGGTTCCCTATGACATTTGGTCGAGCACCCCCCACCCATCTGGCACCGTTTCGGCGGGCAGGTGTCCAACTTTATAGTTTTCCCACGTAGCTCGAAAGTCAGATTTTTCTGGGGGTCACGGAGGTAGACCGCACACTTTTTCCATACATCATCTGTACCCAGGAGTGCTCCTTCTGGGAGAACAATTCTATATATGAGAAATCAGTCGTAATGCAGCTTTATATAGTATTAATGGTGTAATACTTATAATATAAAAATTATCTCCATACCTAAATTTATCTAAATCGGTTCAACAGTTTAAGCGTGAAGAGGTAACAGACAGGCAAACAGACACACTTTCGCGTTTATAATATTAGTATGGACTAGCTTTTACCTGCATCTTCGTCCACGAGGTACTCGTTTATATCATACCCCATTTCAGCTCCTAAGGGGACGATTTCCGGGATAAAAACTATCCTATACTCTTTCCGGGGCCTCAAACTTTCTCCATACTAAATTACATCTAAATCAGTTCAGCGGTTAAAGCGTGAAGAGGTATCAGTTGAATGAATGAATGAATGAATTATTTATTTGAAACCACAACATAAACTACAGTTAGCTTAAATCTAGGAAATACACATTTGAGGATGGTTCCAAAAAGGAGCCCACTCAGCATTATGTCGGAGCATGAAGTGCCACGACGCTGATTTTCAGTGGATCCATTTTCCAGTTGGCCACCTTATTTATAAGTATGGATTGCGGAGGATTAAAAGGTAGGTACTTACTTAAACATAGATCGAGCTCTTACATCATTGAAATTGATGGTAGTCAAGTCGAATATAAATCCCCTGACTCGGCCGCATCGGATGCCATACTTGGTGCGTGGACTAGGCAAGGTACACTCATGGGGCTTAAAGTATTCCTCTCGTTCCTTGTTAAACCTACTAGGGATGGTATCTCGACTAATTCCGGAGATAGTTTCAATAGACATTGTTGTTTAAAGTACCTTTTAACTGACGAGTTAGTTAATGGAGAAATAGCAGCCTCAGGGGGCTTTTCTAATAGCAGTTTAACCTATGGTTTTTGCTGACGAGAGATGATTTGTGTCAGGAAAATTTGAAATTGCTGTCAGCGTAGTGATTATATTGTCTTTGGCAGCCAACATGAACATTGATAGTTGAGGTGACAAACGGGACCACAGTTTTTTTTTATTTAAGCTTTGGCAATCAGGGCCATCAGTGACGTTTCATATATACACATAGGTAAATATATACTTACCTACGTTTTTTTTTCTTCTAACTTGCCTCCATGTAGAAATCTCGCATTATGAATAGAAAAATAAGACTCAATTCAATCATTAGAAAAATAAGGCGCTACTCCGAACTTCAAAATCTGAAATTCGTGTAGTACCGTCCCTTTCATTCTCATGTTATACACTATATGAGTGAAAGGGACGGCATGATACCAAGATCTGATTTCGAAGTTAGGAGTAGCCCATCAAGCAAATTATTGACATCCTACTTTGATACTAATGTGATAGAGTTTCTATTGCATACACACTGTCTGAAAGTCGTATGTTTGTAATAAACCTTTTCTCAAAAATAGTATGAAATGTTCTCATTGAAGGAGTTTCTCCTAATGATGATGAGGATAAAGTAGTTTTATGGGAGTCTATGATGAGGGAGTACGTACAAGTTAACTCTTCCAGATATTTTGCCGAACTGTTTATTTTGACGTTTGTATATTTATATACTTTCACCCATAGACAATACAATGTAAAGGCCGTAATACATTCAATTACTTAGGGTCGCGGTTGCACCAATATACGGTCACAGGCCGGCCATCGTTAAATATGGCGCTGCTGTCATCCCATGGAAACCTGTCAAACTTTTCGTACAAACCGATTTTAACGAACATCGCTTACCATTACAGATGGTTTGGTGCAACCCACCCTTGTTATACACATGTTCTCCAACACTCATGACATATATGAAGATAGTGTCTATCCCCTAGATAAGAGTGTGTTTGTGGTGTATCTGAAATTGTCTCTTCCAGGACAGTGTCCAGGAAACGCAAACCTACTGCTCAGGAAGTCAGTAGCTATGTAATCCCATTACATATCATCATTACGGGCGCGAAAAGCCGACCAAGCTGGTCATTGCCTACGGTTTTAGAATGAACAAGGCGGAATTGGCGAAAAATATGTTTTACTGTTCATACACATACTGTACGAGCTAGCATCGTACATCGTATAGCATTTAGTATAAACATTGCCTTATTTCCAATATGTTGACTCGTGTAACCTAGTTTATTGTCTTACGACACTTCAGTGCTTTTTTTTTTTTGAACCTGACTGTGGCTTTATAGGCCGGGCCCAATAAAGCGATAGGAGTGCGCGGTTGGAGAGTAGCCTGGGGAAAATTCAGGGGAAAACCTCCGACACGACCACGCGTGTGGATTGGAACACTGGAATACTCTAAGAGTGTGCGCTCCAGTGAGATTGGTTGAGCGGTTTCAACTAATCTGAGATGTGAGTGGAATAGTTCAACCGATCCTGAGGTGTGAGTGGAATCGGCAAAATTGCTTATGCATGCATTGAGTACGTGGGAACAATTTCACAGAATACTTTTCTATCTCAGTTTTTCTGTGTTCTTTCCTCTGTTTCCTTCATATTGAGATCGGAAATATGTACAAGAAAGATCGGGTAATAGCTTATATATATTATAACCTTTGGGAACGTAGATGTATTTATGAAAATAACTGTACATTACTTTGGTATAAAAAAAACATTGTAAACGACACATCTTATATTAACTTCCTCAGATTTAACTACTAGTTATTGTGAACTAAAGTCCATGGTATAACACTAGTTCTGCCTCGCTTCCAGGCTTCTGCGCAGATTTTTGAACAGAGCACGGCGCTCAGGATCACAGATTCCGTTCTGTCTATCAGGATAATATTCCTGAAAGAAAAATAAATTATTCAGTGAGTACACTTAGATTATAATACTTAGCAATGAAATGACACAACCATTCAGTCACTGATGCAACGATTGCGATATAACTTTAGTTAGTAGTTATGTATCATCATCATCATCCAAGCGTTATCCCGGTACAGTTGCATCCTAAAGTATGCCAGGTATCTGCTACCTAATCCCAAGATTTGTCGTAGGCACTAGTTTTTACGGAAGCGACTGCCATCTGACCTACCAACCCAATAGAAAATCAGACCTTATTGGAATTGGGTTTGTCAAGTGAGTGGGCAAGTTGACTGTTAGAAGTTCTCAAGCCGCCCAAAGGCTCTAACTTGGCTTAAATCAATCGTTAAGAAATCATAGACAGCAGCCGGGATCAACAGCTAGTTCGTAGTTATGTATAACTATCATAAAAACAACACACAAGGACACAAGGATTAGACTGAAAAATCAGCGCTAAAGCCATCCCCCAAGCTGTAGCATCATGCTGAGCTTGATCCTTTTTGCTGGCACACGACTTATACCTATTCTCCCTTAGTTTTGTATTGTGTGCCAATGCAAATAAATAATTTTCCATTTCTCATAATCTGAAAGTGGGTCATTGTTCATCTAGGTGGCGTGCTGAAAGTGGCATTTTCTGCTCTAGAGCAGAAAAGTATTAAAAAGAAAAAAGTGCGGTGGACCGCAGTTAGATTGGGTTCCGTAGCCAAAATGGCAAAAACGGAACCCTTATAGATTCCGTCCGTCCGTCCGTCCAGCCGTATGTCACAGCCGATTTATTCGGAGATTATCAGCACTACAATTATGAAATTTGGTACGAAGGTGTATTCTATAAACCGCTACACAAAAAAATTTGAAATTACAAAAAAAAAATTAGGGGGGCTCTATACATGTAAACAGTGGATGAAAAAAAAAATTCCAACGCACATAGTCGTGTAGGGTATCGATGGATAGGCCTTTGAAAATGATATGGAGGTTTCTAAAAAACTTTTCCAGTTTAGTCAACCGTTTAAAGATTACTCGATTACGGTCACGACACACCACACTCACAGTATCAATACGCGAGTTGATAGTTGAACTCAAAAATACAAATATATATGGTAAATATCCCGTTTCAAATCGTAATTCTAATGTAAATGACCATGTAAGCTTGCAACCGATGCTTATCCCTACTTCAAGACAACCTAAAACGTAAATCAGGCAATGGCCTGGGAAGAAATGTCTTACCCGAGACAGAATTCGTACATCACGTAATCAAATATAGGCTTCTTGCAGACAATGTTTTCACATCTCGATATAGGTCCTTCACATAATTCTCTCTTTATAAAACTTGGTAAACAGCCATAGTATTCGTCCACTACGTCCGACGTTGCGTAAAAACTTTTTTCTTTTCCCTTAATCCCATTTTTGAAAACGGACGGCGTGACTTTAAATTCGTAGTTGCCATTTTTGTCTTCGCTGGGTATGTTCTTAGATCTGTCTATGTTAAAATTTTGGAAATCTTCGTGAATATGAGTCATATTATGTCCGTTGTGTGGATAATCTGCGTAAATGCTTTCCGTGTCTGTTGTTAACTTTTTGGCAGTTTCTGATATAATTTGGTAGAGTTTTCTTCTGCTTAGCTCGTAGAGACTTGGTGGAGGGTGTGGACTTTCGAGGATATTCTGGTGTCGAACCGGGCACTGTACATCAATATTTTGAGAACCACTTTCATTGTTTATTGTTAAACGGCATACTAGGCGGTTGTTCGAAATTGTTTGAGGTTTTCTGAAAAACAATAAATACGGTTTTAGATTGATCACTACATAGTATAAAACAAAGTCGCTTTCTCTGTCCCTATATCCGTATGTATGCTTAAATCTTTAAAACTACGCAACGGATTTTGTTGCGGTTTTTTTTAATAGATAGAGTGCTTGAAGAGGAAGGTTTATATGTATAATAACATCCATTAAATAGCGCACCCGTGCGAAGCCGGGGCGGGTCGCTAGTATATAATAAACGCTTCACTCACGTCTTTAATGTCGAATATCGCTCGACATGTTTCAGACCAAACGTGACCCTTACCATGAGAACCAACCGTGACGGCCGCGCGTCTAACACTGATCAATTACTATCGGACTTTTTGGCTCAATTACTATGGGACGTTTTCAGGGCTAGGTTTTTATGCTGTACTTTGAAACCCATTATTGACTTTTGTAGTTATTATGTAACATTTTAAACCTTTCTATATCCGGATAATGTTTCTAATACTAAACAAGGCGATAATGGATGTTTGTATGAGCCATAAACACGTCTATCACTATCCGATACACTAAAGTCAAAAATACATTTACCGATACGGTTATACTTGATATCATTTGGCCGATTTGCGTCAAAGTAATTGGTTCAAAAAGTTATTTTACTGTTCAAAGAATAAAGTTCAAAATCCATTGACATTTTTATAGGGATTCGGCCACGTAAAGAATTTGAACCTTACTAAGACTGAGATTTTAATGGCACTATGGGTTTCAAGCGTACGTCTTGTCTGTATTTGTACTCAAAATCAAAATCAAACATTTATTCTACAAGTAGGCCACAAGGGCACTTTTACATGTCAAAATATTAATTTACAATTTAAGAAAGTCTGACTATAATAAGTAATACATTTTTCATGTCAAAATATTAATTTACAGTTCAAGAAAGAATAGTAATTTCGAGTTTATAATTATAACAAAATTAATATCATACAGTGAAGATAAACTTGCAAAGTTATCTATTACAAATATTACAACATCAGTAAAGTTAGAGATGTATAAGGTCTCAAGATTAAATAAGGAGAGAGAATTTCATTATACGAAATTAATATAATACCTATCCCAGAGATGTAGATGGTCTCTGAGCGTCAAAATTAAGATTAATTTAATATTGTTAGAGATGTATATGGTCTCTAAGTCACTAATAATAAAAACGAATCCAAAACAGGATGATGTCTCGCGTCAATCCCTATAAAAAGACACTAGTATTAACGTAGTCACTATGTCCTAGCAAGCATGAACAGACCGGACTCCTCAAACAGCACCCGATCACGAGTATGACGCGTACTGCCAGTATTGTCATTGTAAAGCCCGGCCATAAATAAAAAGTCGTCACCACAAACAAACGTCGTCAAAAGGGCGCTTTTATTTAAACCTGACTGTGGCTTTATAGGCCGGGTCCAATACAGCGATAGGAGTGCGAGGTTGGAGAGTGGCCTGGGGAAAATCCAGGGGAAAACTTGCGAAACGACCGCGAGTACTCCCATAGTTTTCTCGCTCAAGCGAGTAGAATTAGGAAAATATGTGCAAAATTATGTTAACAATTACTATGGCAGAATAACAAATCAGTTTATGCATGGTTCCAACTATTTATAACGAATTTAACTGGTTAAGAAAAGAGAAAAAATGTAGTTTAAATGTAGTGAAAAGCAAGCTAAAAAAGACATTTTTACAAAGATTACCTTAACTGTTAACAGATTTAGTTAGTTAATATGTATATTTTTTATTGATCTAGTCCTTACAATTACAAGTATTACTTAATTATGTAATAAGTGCATGATAATAGACTTGTTAAAATGAGCGCGGTCTCACCAACAAACTGTCTTGTCAGTTTGGCGAGTAAAATTGAAACTGCAAACTTTATGTACCTTTTTGAAAATAAATTAAAAAAAAAGCTATGAGATTACTCGCTACTCACCGGCGGTGGGATCAGTGGCAACGGATAGCCGACAGCTAGGCCATTCCGCGTAGGTAAGTATTTAATATTTATTTTCACCTCACCCGCTCTGAAAGGCTTACTTTATCGTTTCAAATCTGCGTGCAAAAGTCACTTTTAATTCGCTAGCGGATAAAGTGATTTTGAAATTCGAACATCACATAGTACCGCGCTACCCAATTTTTTATGGATGCGTTCGGAATCATGGTTCGGCCATGCGGTCTTATGGCGGTTTCTACACTGATGCTGTTTCCGCACAACGATGCGGTGTGCGAGTGAGACAGCGCTATACATGTGTATAGCGACGGCCCGCTCGCACAAGGAATGTGTCATCCGATGAAACATTTTATTTTAAGTACTTACATTAAATTGACAATCATTCAATTTTAGTTTTATGTTTTATATCATTATTTTACCTACTTTTTAATTTAGGGAAATACAAAAATAAGGAATATATTCAAACAATATTCGTATTACAATTTTCTTTAATAATACTTGAATTGTTTTCTTGTACCTACGTTTCCTCGTTACGGTGAGGTGAAAAGTTGTGTGTTTCGCTCGGCAGCAAAGTTATTTGGCTTCTCGTGTATTGAAACCGCTACGCTCGTGGTTAAATTCTAGAATCCTTCGCTAGCTCGGCTTTCAATTCGAGTACTCGCGCCAAACAAAAACTTAGCAGCCTTGCATAACAAATATTATAAATTATAAATATAAATATTATAAATATTAGAGGACAATCTTACACAAATCGAACTAGCCCCACAGTAAGCTCAAGAAGGCTTGTGTTATGGGTACTAGACGACGATATATTTAATAGATATAAATACTTAAATACATAGAAAACATTCACACAGACACAAATACAAATATTCATGCTCATCACACAAATATTTGCCCTGACCGGGATTCGAACCCAGGACCGTCAGCTTCACAGGCAGGTGCACTACCCACTAGGCTAAACCGGTCGTCAATTACCGGTTAGTAAAATTGAAACTGGAAACTTTATGTACCTTTTTGAAAATAAATTTAAAAAAAAAGCTATGAGATTACTCGCTACAGTACTCACCGGCGGTGGGATCAGTGGCAACGGGTAGCCGACCGCTAGGCCATTCCGCGTAGGTAAGTATTTAATATTTATTTACATACCCCATAGCAAGGTTCCTAGTTTGCTGGTCTCTGAACATGTGATACCACAACGAGTAAGGAATGGCTTGCAGCTTGTTCCTCCAGAACCGAAGCTCGCAGTGGTGGTAGTTGAAGACGGGCCGTTGCGGCAGCCATTCCAGATTATTATCTGGAAATAGAATTGAAATAAAGTTGTGGTGTCGTGTGGTGGAAATGCAACTCCAAGAAAGAGATCGATCGCCGAATCCAACTCGGATGGGCTGCGTTCGGGAAGTTGAGGAGGATCTTCACGTCAGAAATTCCACAGTCCCTGAAGTCGAAAGTCTTCGACCAGTACGTGTTGCCAGTGATGACATATGGTACTGAAACGTGGCCGCTAAATGTGGGCCTCTTACATAAGCTCAGAGTTGCTCAGCGTGCGATGGAGAGAGCTATGTTTGGAGTTTCTCTGCGGGACATGATCCGAAATTCGGAGATCCGCAGAAGAACGAGGGTTACCGACATAGCTCAGAGAATCTGCAAGTTGAAGTGGCAGTGGGCGGGCCACATTGCTCGTAGAACCGATAACCGTTGGGGAAGAAAGGTTCTCGAGTGGCGGCCTCGCACGGGAAGACGGAGCGCTGGACGGCCTCCCACTAGGTGGACTGATGACTTGGTCAAGGCAGCGGGGAGTCGCTGGATGCGGGTGGCTCGCGACCGTGTGCTGTGGCGCTCCTTGGGGGAGGGCTATATCCAGCAGTGGATGTCTTCCGGCTGAATGATGATGATGTGGTGTCCCCAAGGCACATTTGAGTAGCGCAATGCCCCTTTGGTCTCTTTCGACACCAAAGTTCGGAAACCAGTTTTAAAAAAGAATTATTCATCTTTGTGGCCGGAGGGATATCAACTAGTAGAATTACGATTTGAAACGGGATATTTACCATGTATATTTGTTTGTAAACTCGCAGCACGTCAGTTAATCCTTGATAATGGCGCTTGCAACAGTGCCGAAATATCGGGAACTCAAAAATACAAATATACATGGTAAATATCCCGTTTCAAATCGTAATTCTAATGTAAATGACCATGTAAGCTTGAAATCTTATATCAACTAGTAGTAGTAGTAGTAGTAGTAGTAGTAGTAGTGTATTAATTGTTGTGTTCCAGGAGGTGAGCAAGGTTGCCAGAGCTCCCGAGGATGCACTGTGTTAAGAGCGAGGGACATAAATTTGTCCCTTCTGTTGTCAACACAGTGCATCCTCAAATTTTATAAAGGGTCGGCAACGGGTATGTGACTCCTTCGGAGTTGCGGGCGTCTATTGGTTGCGGTGGCCGCTTACCATCAGATGGACCGTAAGCTTGTTTGCCACCGGCGTTGTATAAAAAAAAGTAGGTATTATTGAAGTTTCGGAAGAAGATTTAATATTTCGTATTGGGTAGGAGTTTCTAAAACAGAATTTTCTTAAATAAAAGATGAATAATTCTGTTTTCTTAACTGGTTTCCAAACTTTGGTTTCGATCGCGGCCGAAGGGTGCAAAACAAATTCGAGAGGGCTGAGAAGATATAAAAAAAATGTCTAAATGCTATGTCCCTCATCTCCCGATTCTTCATCAATTCGGGGGTCTAGGGTTCGAAGCCTGGCCCCGTACCTCAGGGTTTTAGAAAAATGTACGAGATATCATTTGATTAATAGTAGCTTTTCGGTGAGGGAAAACATCGTGAGTAAACTGGTTTATCCCAACAAGGTCACAACCGGGAAACTACTAACTACTACTAACTACTACTAAGTTAACACGCATGGCGCGCGTGCGATGCGAATTATTGTGTTCTGTTTCTCTCTCATTCACTCCACTCGCAATTACGAGTACCGGTATTTTAACTACTAAATACGGGTAAACATCAGTTTATCGGTTTTTACAATACCGGTACCTCTGCTTGGTACTGGTACCGAAATCGAAACCACGTCTAATAACGGTTTCTGGTTCATACGATACCGGTTATGAAAAATACCGGTATTTCAAGCCCGGGTCGTAACTATCAACCAAATCGCATAAATCGATCACTAACACGATGTAAACAGGTCAGGCAAATCAATGAGGAAACTAAACGTTGATTTATGTCCCAGTTATCTGAAGCGCCAAACATTAGACAGCACGAGACAACCCCTTCCATTCTACAAAGCAATTCCAGCTTTATACCACCGGCTTAAAGTACAAACATGTGAGAGATGTCACTGTCGTGTCGAAGCAGATTGTACAAGCCAATTCAAACATTATACCATCGAATTAAGGTACAATTCTGTGTTAGACGACGTCGCTCTCTTCACTAAGTTTACGAGTGGTAAAAGCAAGTAACTGGGGCAAGTAAACTTGACTACTTTATACCGCTGTGTTAAATTATATTCGGATTTATTACGAAAACTGCTGTTAATCTAGGAGCTTGGGTGGGATTTCAGCGAAGTACGATGGATTAAGAAAGTAAATGCGTCCATTAATGTTCTTGAAATCACTTACAAAACGTATTAGTTAAAAACAAATGGCAAGCGTCAACTGAAAATTAAAACCTGTAGGTAACACAGAATTAATAAAATCCGGACAAGTTTTTTTTTATACAACGCCGGTGGCAAGCAAGCTTACGGTCCACCTAATGGTAAGCGGCCACCGCAGCCTGTAGACGCCCGCAACTCCAAAGGAGTCACGGACGCGTTGCCGACCCTTTATAAACTTTCAGGATGCACTGTGTTGACAGCAGAAGGAACAAATTTAGGTCCCTCGCTCTCAACACAGTGCATCCTCGGGAGCTCTGGCAACCTTGCTCACCTACAAGTGCGAGTCGAACTCACATACCAAGAGTTCCGTACAAATTTGTAGGTATTTATTACGTAATTTAAATAAAGATTTTTTTGTGATTTAATTGCAAAATGTACAGTGTTCAGATTTTTGCCAGTACTTACAGTGTAAGACGATATTATTTGCCAAATGTTTGGTGTTCATAACTCGTACGTAATTTAGTGTTTATTTCAACTTATTTCATTTGTGTGTATTGTGTAATGATTTAACACCAAATAAATATTTCTTTCTTTCTTCTTTCTTTCTTTCAAATTTCATAGTTACAGGTCAACGGAAAGTATCCTATAAATTTTGATTCCCTTGAGTGTTAACTGTACGTTTTTTTTTACGTTAATATAGAAATTGGATTTTTTACAGCTACAGGTTTTAATTTCAACGTGGTACCGCTACGCGTTCCTGAGATAAAGGGTCTTGACAGACGGAGAACAAAGTGATCCTATAAGGGTTCCATTCCCCTTTTGAGGTATGGAACCCTGATGAATGCTCTCCACTAATAGACATTGTTTTTGAGTTTCTATTAATTGGGTGAATCAACTTTTTTTGTGTTGTTATCTTGACCCGTTGTCCAGGGGACACTAGTGGCGCAGTTTGTTCAAAAAAATGTTGTATTAAGTTCTACTAACATGCTTAGTAGATGGACCATTATGGAAATAGCTTATAAGTACCACAAATACGTATCTTTGATAAACTTAAATAGCATAAAATCACGATTGTATTTGAATTTTGTCCTGGACAACCAGACGTAACCACGGCAACGAGTGGCACTAAAAAGTTGATTCAACCAATTGCGTTTCTGATTAATATGTAAGCGAATATATTATACAAAAAGGACAATTTCACGCTATTCGATCTAGTCCCAAACTAAACAATAATTAGTACTACTTAGGCGACGATAGATATACTTTTTTTCAGTCCCGAAGGCTGGCCGAGGTGTCGGGGGACCGTAGGGCTGGCTCGTTCCTTGGCCATTGGATCAGCATAGCTATACAAAGAGGGAACGCTGCCAGCCTTATGGGCACCTTTCCACAGGGCTCCGATCTTGGAGATCTTTTTTAAAATAATTTTAGTTTTTATGTTTCAATTATTTTGTGGTTATGACTAAAGGTATAATAAATTTTATATGTAGTATCAAGAAAAATATCTCAATACTAGATATACTTATTTCGATAAATAGAAACTTGAATACAAAGAAAACATCCAAGACTCAATAACAAGTATTCGTGCTAATCACACGTGTGTTAACCGGGAGTCGAATCCGGTCATTACCAACTACAATAAAGTCCACCAAGGCGAAGTAGTTTGACAAGTCAAAATGCACGCGTGGTCGTGCCGGAGGTTTTCCACTGGATTTTCCCCAGGCTACTCTCCAACCGCGCACTCCTATCGCTTTATTGGGCCCGGCCTATAAAGCCACAGTCAGGTTCAAAAAAAAAGGCAAAATGCATGTTGCTACAGTATGGCCAGTGCTGTGCCTTTACCATGAGTTTACATGACCGCACTCGTTAGCGACTGCGTAAAAAATTGTATGGGCAAAAGTACAGCGTCTCTGGCGGTTACGCAATAGAACTAAGAATCGGCATACTAAATCGTTTACGCAGTCGCTAGCGAGTACGGTCATGCAAACCCATGGTAAAGGCACTGAGGGACTACTGCGAATCACAAACGAAGTTTTCCCTCTCTGTCTCACTTATATGCAAACATGCAAGTGCGATAGAGAGGGAAAACTTCGTTTGCTGTTCGCGATAGTGCTCCTGTTCATATCGATATTATTTAAGCCCTTCTAGACTTCAGTTTATTGGCTCCTAGGTGCTTTCCGAGGACATTGAAAATCGAAATTAGTAGTGTTTCTCTCAATCTAATATGCTTTGAATTTGTCAATTTAAAATGATTTTAAAATCTCATATGATTTATTCATATTTAAAGGACTGAACTTCATATTTAATAAATACCACTTTTGTCCCGCTTAACGAGCCTTTGGGTCATACGCGGATTTAGATTCGCGTCTTTTCTGTGGACATACCAAAAGTACATAACAAACGGCACAGGACCGGTCTAAATGGCGAGCCTTGGGGGAGGCCTATGTTCAGCAGTGGACGTCTTTCGGCTGAAATGATGATGATGATGATGACCAAAAGTTAAGGGCTACAAAGCTTAATTTTGGATTGAACCAGTAACCCGCATAAACAGTGTCTCCGTTTCTATAAATCCCTGTAATAAAAACATAGCTAACATACACATAAGCCGTTAACTATTGACCACAGGAGGGACGACTTTGTTTTTTCAACTAAGTATGACCCCTTTATACATATTTTTATATTATCTTATAGATTACAACGTTATTATTCTCAATATGTTTTTATCGATATATACCGTCACTATTTATTTTTTTCTACTCCTGGCAACATCTAATCTGTCAGTTTATCTCGACTAATTGTGGATTTTAGTTTATCATTTTAAGTGTCGTCAAAACTAAACACTTTGGAGGAGAATTCATTTCAAGATTTGCTTTACTCTGCATACACTGTTATTAAAGATCTCAACAAAAACTATTCATGATAATATATACATACACTTTTTTATATTTAATTGAGTAACTTCAGTTTGTAGTAACACAAGTCACAATCTTTCTTATAAAATAGGTATGAAACATGCTGTTATTTTATGTTGTTTAAGACTTTAAGATTTTTAATTGATGTTTGGAAGCTACAACTCAAAAACGATTAATTTGATGTTTTTTTTTTCTTTGACTTCGTGCATATTTTCCTTACAAGTGTAGATATATTTGTGAAAACTTTACTGGCTTATGATCTACCTTAATTTATTAACTTTATGTGTGATTGATGCTGTTTGTTTTCCTTAATAAAGAATAAATAAATAAACAAATCACAAAACACCAACGACACACGATAATATAAAGGACTAGATACCACAAACCGATAGATACCGCAGCGCTCTCAACTCCCCAATCCGCAACGGCAACTCACTCAACTCGTTCTCATCCAATATCAAGAACTTCAGGCATCTGACATCCCCTATTTCTTCAGGTATGCTCCGCAATCTGTTTCCACTAACATCGAGGCACTTCAAAGCCCGCAACTTTGATATCTCTCTAGGCAACAGCGTGATGTCATTACCGCTTAAGTACAGACTCTCTAAATGCTCCAACCTTCCGATCTCGCTCGGTATACGCGAAATTAGATTCTCCTTGAGATAAATATCCGTGATTTCTGATTCTTCACCCTTAAGCAAGTGTAAAGGGAACTGAGTAAAACCCCTATAGTTCCAATGGAGAACTACCGTTGATTTATCACTGCAATCCATTTTTATATTTATATCATTATCACAACACTATTTGTTCAGCAGTCCATTTCTAAAGCAATACGGATTTAAAAAGAATAATAAACGTAGAAACCAGTTGTCTTTGATCCCGTCGGCTGAATACTGCATCCCGTAGTCTCGCGAACGCGCTAAGCGTGATATTTTTAAAACTATAGCAAGGTCTTCGGTATCATTATTATGCCAGACGATGGAATATAGGTGAAATGTTTTCATATTGGCAATTAATGTAAAGAACTAAGCTAAAACTAAGAAGAATAAAGCAAATTTTATGTATTTATTTATATATGCATTTGCGAGAATAAAATGGATCGGTAGACTTCGTATTAATTATCATTCAGAGTTTACTGTACTCGTGTTACTTGAATATATCTAAAAGTAAGGTAAAGTTGAGGTCATAAATACATTTTTTTTTTATTTCTAAGAAAAATACAAAATGTGTACTTAGACTAAAGTTTCGCCAAACTGCGAGGCAGTTTGTTGGCGATGCGCTTATCTAATTAGTATTAAAATTAGTAGGTACATGTACGCTACATATACTTTATTTCATGCACTAAATAAATAATTTACCTACGTTTCTAAAGATAATATCTGAGTAAATTCCTGCCCTTGCAAAATTGAGTCGCCCTTTTTACGAATTACCTTGACACAAATTCAGATAATTTTACTGAAATGCTATTAAATTACGGATCAAGGCAGTCTCATCTCAACAAAGAGATAATTAATGCCTACCGATTTCAGTTGTTAATGTCACGTACGCTTGTGTTGTTTAATTAAGTAAAGACGTTACACTAATCGATTATAGATAATTAATGATTCTAGTCAATTTATTATACAACGTGTTAAATTATTCCAATTTGATGTTTTGCCCACTTCACTAGTGAAATAAAACATTGGCATACACAGAGTTAGGATCGCGCCTCACCTCTGTACGTAACCAAAGAATAACATTTTAATCTCTCACGCTAGTAACTTTTTTATTGAACCTGACTGTGGCTTTATAGGTCGGGCCCAATGAAGCGATAGGAGTGCACGGTTGGAGAGTAGCCTGGAAAAAATACAGGGGAAAACCTCTGACACGACCACGCGTATGGTTTGGAACACTGGAATACTCTAATAGTTTGCCCTCCAGTGAGATTGGTTGAGCGGTTTCAATCTGAGATGTAAGTGGAATCCAGCTACTGGGAGTTTTGTCGCTGGTTCACTAAACCTAGCCTAGCTGAGAAGAGTCCAGCAAGTAGAATACAGGCGTGTATGTATGTATGTGCATATGTATTCACTGCCATTCACGGCCGATTAGTTCTGTAATGATGTTCCAAACGAGCAGTCAAAGGTTCTACGTGGATTCATTAATTTCAATATGTAACAGTAGGTTTTTTTTTTAACCTGACTGTGGCTTTATAGGCCGGGCCCAATAAAGCGATAGGAGTGCGCGGTTGGAGAGTAGCCTGGGGAAAATCCAGGGCAAACCTCCGACACGACCACGCGTGTGGTTTGGAACACTGGAATACTCGAGTTTGCGCTCCAGTGAGATTGGTTGAGCGGTTTCAACCGAATCTGAGGTGTGAGTGGAATCCAGCTTGTGGGAGTCTTGTCGCTGATTCACTAAACCTAGCCTAGCTGAGAAGAGTCCAGTAAGAAACTCAGCTAGGCCCGACCTGGGTTGGACTGACTCTACCTGTGTGCGACGGTACCGGGACGAATAGGGAATATATGTGTCAGTGTTGTCGCGATGTTGGTGCCTATGGGTACAATCGACTAGGTACTGCATGACCGGAAAATAAAGGTACGTCGATACCTGAACCGTTATCATTACCGGGTTTTAAGAGGGTGCCGCCAATGGCGCCAACCAATCAGCGCTAGTTATTGGGTGAATACCCATTTTTGCTAAATTTCGTTCTGCGCTATAGATTACTGATGTAGTCGCTGTTCGCTGTTGGTCGCGCTTACATACCCATCGTAAAAGTTACGTTCGAAATTTTTTGGTACCGAAATAATACCGGTTGGCTCAGGCACGTATCCAGAGGGGGGGAATAGTTGGGATTTATCCCCCCCCGAAAACGTTTTTAGCCAGTAGTGATTACAGCGATTTTTACACAGTTCACATGGTTGTTTTAATGTTTGTCCCCCCCCCCCAACCAAAAGTCTGGATACGTGCCTGGGTTGGCTGCCGTTATAATAAAGGTTTGAGAACACCTATCAAAAATAGCGATATCGTTGTTTTATACCGGTCGCGTACCTTTATATTGCAACGGGTATAGTTCTACCTTTATAACGAAGCGGTATCGATATCCAATACCGCTACAATACCGCTTATACCGTACCGAAAACGGTCCCTGCAATCAACATCAAAAATATGTCTATGCTATTTTTGTCGCTTTCCAACGTATAATTATATGTTTATGCCTTTGACTGCACCGGAATGGGATGAAACGGCCAACTGGAACTGGCAGGAGTGTATAAATTTTTAAACGGTCGGCAACGCGCATGTGACACCCCAGGAGTTGCAAGCGTCCATAGGCTACGGTGATCGCTTACCATCAGGCGGGCCGTACGTTTGTTTGCCACCGACGTGGCATTAAAAAAAACTACTACTACACAACAACTACTACAACACGGCAAACAATTGTCGAACACGGCCAACATTGGCGGCACCGTTTCATGTATTCGCGTATTACGTAAAGATACAGAGTGCTTTGGCGCACCGCCAGCGCGTCAGTCGAGGTCACGCGCAGGCGAAAGTAAACAAACACACGTCACTAATTAATGGAGAGAGCTATTTGCCTGTTCCTACAGTAGGTGAATACGGGGATGTATTTGACTTAACATATAAAATAAATAAATAAATGAATAAATAAATATTAGAGGACAATCTTACACAAATCGAACTAGCCCCACAGTAAGCTCAAGAAGGCTTGTGTTATGGGTACTAGACGACGATATATTTAATAGATATAAATACTTAAATACATAGAAAACATCCAAGACTCAGAAACAAATATTCATGCTCATCACACAAATATTTGCCCTGACCGGAATTCGAACCCAGGATCGTCAGCTTCACAGGCAGGTGCACTACCCACTAGGCTAAACCGGTCGTCAAAGATACTAACATATTGCTCCAAAAATTATGCTACTCGGGGTGTATTTAATTTTGATTTGGTCTGTTGTTCCAAATATGGTACTGGGAGTGTATTATAACTACTTTTGTTTCACCCAATCAAGTCCTTACAATCATACGTAAATAATGAAAGTCAGCAGGCGGTTATCTGGAAGCGATCTCTTTCATAGAACCTTGGGTTATAGATAATTTATATTGTATTGGTTACTGTTAAAAGAAACATTGGTAGGTTTTATCCAATATACCATTTTTTGACATAATTATGGAAAATAAAACACGTTTACTGGAATTCATAAATAATTTATTTTTAAAATTTATCGTTTTCATCGAAAAAACACTGAAAATAGATCTATATACAAAAGGCATTTTTTTAGATAATTCGTAGATAATCAAGGATACATTGTCATACATGTAGCTATAATTACATATTAATTTCCACTTAAGAAAAGTTCATCATTTTTTTTCATTGTAAAAGTTACTTATTATTATAATTCTACTCAATGGCGAGATAGAATAAGACAGAAATGAATTTAAATACCTGCTCGTTTCTATATTAGAGCAGTAGATACGTATTAAAAGTATGTAACCTCATATAGATATAATTATTATTTGACATAACTAATATTAACAATAAGCCTAGAAGAATGTTTGAATATGGAAATTATGATTTGAAAATACACTGAGTTAAATTGATAAAAAATATGATTAAGTAGCAATCATTCTTCAATGTTGATTTATAAATATAAGAATATTAAGAACAATTATTTGATAAATTCTTTTCTTGTATTTAACATTAGCAATATGTATAGTTTTAAATATACATACGAATAGTGAAATGATTTACGAAACTACTACAAGTTACAATTTTCCACGTGTCAATTGATTACAAATTGTAAAATGTACATTGTAGATGACAGGCTACAATTTTACAAGTGTCTGATCAGTTTAACATGTTGGAAAGTTTACAAATTTGTTTGTAGGTACTTAAAGTTTTAGGCAAATGAACTGTCGTCATTGGCCGGCGTTGCTAGTTGAGACGAAAATTGTAACTTGTAAGTAACTTCGTGGAACGCACCTCATGACTCCAGAAATTACCCTGATTAGTTAATCAAGTTTAAGTTATTTTATATCATTCTTTGTCTCCGTAGCCGATACACCAATATGAGATCTTGATTACAAGTTATAACATGGTAATTTACATTACAATTACTATTAAAAACGGCAAAGGTGCCGTAATATCAGGATCTCACAAAAACAAATATTCATGGCAAATGTAAATACCCTGTGGTTTTAATAGCTGGTTATAGTGTCATCAACCTTGCAGATTTTCAACAAAGGATGTCACTTGGCACAGCCTAATGGTAGTAATGGTAATCTGAGCAGATTTAGTCCTGTACTAATGTAATTCCTCCTTGGTGGTGGGGGTTGAACCCAAAAAAAAAATTTCGATCGTCCGTAGCAAAAATAGTTCTGCACAAAATTTAAATAAAAAAATTTAAAAATCTTACCCTTCAATTAAACCGCGCAGTAATGCACTATAAAACTATATGACTGAAGTGTTCTGCATGAATTTATTTTGAATAAATGATTTTGATTTGACTTGACTTTGTCTTGACTTGACTTTGAATAGTCTATTTTATGTGGAATGTATCAGCGTAAACTATATTGACAGATTTAGACTTGAAATATGTATAATATATTTTTCATTTAGAGGCGAGAAGCTATTTTATTTCTACTCCATTAAGTTTAGTAAAAATATTATGTTTGTTAACGTTTTCGTATAACCAAAGTTTTGTGCAGAACTCTTGTTTTTTCATACGGACGAGTGAAAAGTTTGTCCCAGAAATGAATTTCTTGTCCTTGAATTATACGAAAACAATACCAAACATGACCTATTTACTAAACCTATGTAGAAATAAAATTCTTCTCGCCAGTAGGCCGCTAATTAGATATTAAAAAACACATTTAAAGGTTAAATCTGCCACTGTGGTTTACATTTATACATTCTACACAAAACGGGTTATTAACTCATATTTTTTATAATGCAATACCTCGCGGTTTAATTGAATGACAAAATTTGTCGAATTTCTTAAAAAAAAAAAAAACAAATTTTGTGCAGAACTTTGTTTTTATCAACGGAAGAGTGAAAATTTAGTTTTCATTAATTTCTCGTCCTCGAATTATACGAAATCGATATCAAATATGATCATTAAAATATAGAAATCGAGCTCAGAGCGCAGCGCGGTACATGGGATTTCCTTCCTCCAGCCCTCATTACCATGGAAAAATTTCGTGGGTTAGATACAACTGTTGCAAGTGGCGTTCTATGTTAAAAATCTGCAAGGCGCTCCATACAAATACGACACTAAATAACCCACTAGTAATTCTTATCGAAGATTCATTCGTTCGCCTTACCTTAAAATCCTATCCCCCGTATTCATAAAACTTAACAAACCTCTGCTAACTAAAATGTCTGTTGTCACTGTCTCACAAACACATATGTCAAAGTGGCAGATAAGGACAAACGAACTTTAGCGGCTAGTTAGCTAATATAGGTTTGATATACGTTTATGAATAAAGGGGTGTATCTTTTGAACTACACATCCCTTCCGTCAATGGCATAGCTAGCATAGCCACCCGGGGTGAAGGCGAAAATCAAACGGGTGTCACCCGGTGGACGAAGAGACGCCGCCCGCATGTTGTTTCGCATCGATGCGATGGTGGCAGCGGGACGCCCATACATGGCTACCGGGTGTCACCCTTACACGGGTGACTTGCTACAGTCGCTACGTCACTGCATTCCGTAGTCAAATAAAATATGATTTATAAAGTGTAAATAGGAAGAAATTGTATATTTTAATAATAGTTTAAATCTACTATTATACACTTTTGTTGTTTAACCGAAAAATATATTATTCTAATTGGGTAAGAAATATTCACCTAAAGTGCTTTACCATCGCCTCTATTTAAATATAAGTCAACTGCATAAATAAAATAGAAGAGGTAGTATAGCTTTGGTATAGAGTTTAGAGAGTTTTCTCTACATTCATTCTAATAAGATCATAATTATATATAATAATCACATTTATTCAATAAGCAGTACAGTTTCAGACTTCAAAATACGCATTTGACACCGATATGTTAAATTCTTTAATCTAAAATGTCATGTGCATTTGAAATATTTAGACCTTTTCGTATCACACCGATATTAACTAAGTCACATATAGTATAAGCCTACCGCTTAAAGCGCACCACACACAGCAGCGGCCTGTTGTCTCTATGACAATCAAAGCCGCATGTGTCTGAATGAATGTTAGGATTATCATAGTGTACAACAGGCCGCTACTGCGGCCGCCACCGCAGGCCGCAGCTGTGTGTGGTACGCTCAACTCAGAGGGGACCCGAAAACGTTACTCGAATATGCAAGTGTGAGCGATGCAGATATATAGTTTTCAGTCGCGGTGTACCCTCAGACGTTGCGAGACGAGGGGTAGGGGAGGGGAGAGCGGAGCAAGTTCCCGCTCGTTCCCCGACTTGACCCCTTGACGTCAGGCTTTTACTCCGAACTTCGAAATTCGACCTTCGTATCGTGCCGTCCCTTTCACTCTTATGTTAATACACTATATGAGTGAAAGGGATGGCACGATACGAAGTTCGGATTTCGAAGTTCGAAGTAGCCATTCTGAGCTAATTGGTAGGCCTTTAGGTAATATGACACTGACAGATGCTCGATGATACTTTAACGTTAATATAACAGAGTTTCTATTACAATCGTACTATTTTTAGAGTGTGAATGTAATAGAAACTCTAGTGCAATAGCGTTAAAGTAGAATATCCAATGGATATGTCAGTTTCATACTTAAAATAATTAAAGTGTCTGCCCGATAAATGTTAGCAAATTCAAAGTTACCTTACAGATAACAATCGAAGTTAAGATAGTAAACATTTTGAATCAAAGTCTGTCATTGTTTAAGTTTAGATACATTTTTTACTAGACAGTCTACCATATATTGTAATAAGGCTATGTGTACTTCTAGTAGCACTAAGTAGTATAAATTATAAGACATGTATACCGAACAACTATAATGTATGTATACTGAATATTGTGGCAGTCGAAAGAATATCATTCAATTTGTTTGAAGACATTCTGCGGGTACATAAATAAATTTCATTTAGAAGTATTTGAAAATAGTGGGCATCATAGCTGACGAGTCAATAAATATTTAGATATCTACTTATTCATGTAAGCGCATGTAATTTCGCGAATCCTTACACAATGCATCCAGGCAATTCCCTGATATGGCATACTAAAAAAAGGGGGAAGAAAAGTACTCTAGTACCCTCAGTTGAGTTACAGACTACAATGACTCCTTTCTGACTAGCAATAACATTTTAAACTCACGCGCTTTGCCCACATTCTTAAAAGATTTGTTATCGCGTTTTTCTTTTTTTTTGAACCTGACTGTGGCTTTATAGGCCGGGCCCAATAAAGCGATAGGAGTGCGCGGTTGGAGAGTAGCCTGGGGAAAATCCAGAGGAAAACCTCCGACACGACCACGCGTGTGGTTTGGTCGTTACCACGTGTCTAACGCGATTTATGTTATGTATTTGCTACCGATGTTTCGACGTGGGTTGCACTGGTAATGTTCGCGGAAGAAACGTATCGGAACATCAGTTACAAAGGTAACATAAACGTCGCTTTAGACTGTAAACAAATCTTTCAAGTGAATAGAATTACGTCCACATATTCAATATCTTCTTATGATCCTCACACGACGTCCCTTGCCGTCTTCGTCGTCACTGTCGCAAGATGGCTGCCGGTGGCCGAGCATCAACGCGTGCACGTCGGGGTTCTGCGGCAGAGCGGGGAAAGAAGATCGCCGCACCATCGGTGCCGGGCGAGCTCCTGCGTGGAACAGGGATGGCGTTAGATTTGTCAGGACCTTATCCAGAAACAGGAGAATCTTACAAGTTCTAAGGACAATAAGCCATTGTTGTCAAGCGGTAAGGGTGTCGGCAAACGTAGTGTAGGACGCCCTGTAACTAGGTGGGGCGATGATATTCGAAAGGCAGTGGGCAGGGATTGGAGGAGAAGAGCTGAAGACCGAGCTCAGTGGCGTGCCATGGGAGAGGCCTATGTCCAGCAGTGGACTGACACAGGCTAATGATGATGATGATGATGGTAAGGGCCGGCGCACATTATCGACACGGCACGGCACGGCAAGGGATTCCATCTCAACCATGCCTAGGTGTGCTTAAAAATACCGAGGCATCCCTAGACATGCCGAGGCGTACTCAGGCATATCAAGGCGTTATTAGGCATGTCGAAGCGCTTACTCCTAGATAGAAAATGCAAAGCGGTTTTAACCGTAACTGAAGAAACCGGTTATAACCGGTTATTGGCCAAAATGTCATAACCGGTTATTGGAAATTTGAAAAACCGGTTTAGGTTACGTTCGGTTATACTTTTCCTAACTACTAAAAATGAATTAAGTTTCCTGTATTATTTACTGTGATTTTTACTAAATATATAGAATAATTCATTATGTAAAAGGAGGCAATAGTGCGCTTATCTTCATTAGTTTTTTTTAATTCTTTATTTATTTCGAAGCTTTCGTCAAGATGACGATGTCAGCTCCAGCAAGCCTCTAACTACATTACAACTTCTTAGATGTAATTAAAAAAATCTAATAATAAAACCACAAAATTTGTATACTTATTTCCAAAAAAAAGCCGTATACAAACCTTGCAGCCTTTGACAAAGGATCCGCTAAAATGGACAGAAAAATCCCAACATGCAAAAGGGAGAAGCCCCAAATTCTGTTCAACTTCTCCATTTTCTCCCGAGTTCGAACACACTCCACCACTTCGTTAGTTGTCGTTTGATTATAAAGGTGTCTACGTGTTAAATTCAAACTTGAATGTTTTATGTTATATAATATACACAATTCAATTCATATTATGAATGAGGGGCTGTCCAAGTAGGCTGCCACATGGAGTGGCATCATTGAAATTCTTGGTGTTTAAAATTTCCATATTTTTAACATTAAATAGCTGTAACCGGTTATAACAAAGGGGAAAGCTGGAAGAGATCTCTCATAGGGATAAGTTCGCCTTTGTACTCTAATGTTATGTGACATGTATATTGTTTTAACCTGTTATTGTGTACAATAAAGTGCTTACATACATACATACATAACCGGGTTTCGGTTATTTTTTGTCATAACCGAAACCATAACCGGTTATGAAATATGACCGGGCATTCCCTACTCTAAGACATTTCGAGGCGTCTCCCTCCACCTTAGGCGACGCCGTCCTTAGGCATGCAGCGTCTCCCAAGGCATTGTCAAGCACACCTCGGCATACAGTCATGAGGGTGAGAAGGAATCCACACAGGCAGCCTCTAGTTTGGTGTAAAATAATTATGTAAGGTGCAGCGGGGTAATTTAGACTGCGGGGGATTAAATAAATAAAAGGCGGATTTTATGTAAACAGATAAATTGGATGCTGTTATGCAATAATGTGTGAACCTAATAGGAAAACCAGTTGTAGATTATTTTCACACCTGCTATTCAGAAAAGAGTTATTGTTGCCCTCGAATGAGGGATCAAAGATTTACTTTTCTTCCCTCATTTGAGGGCAACAATGACTCTTTTCCTCATAGAAGGTGTGGAAAGCAGTATGTGACACTCTGTAGTAAAATCATTTGTAAGATATTTCATGTTTTTAGCAGCGAGTCTCATAGACGGTGCGAAAAGTAGTATGTGTCACACGGTAGCAAAATTATTTCCGTCTTGGGCGTAAACATTTGAATCCCTCGCTACGCTCAAGATTCTACTTTAGAATCCCTCGCTACGCTCAGGATTCTATTGTAGAATCTTTCGCTTCTCTCAGTATTCAATATACCGCCCTCGCCGTAAATATATCATTTTGCTCCCTTGAGACACAAGCTACTATTAATTACCTTCTCAATTCATACGTAACTACTCAGAATATTTAAATCTCTGTCCTTTTCATGATTCTTGTATTCGGTCGTGTTACGAGTACTTTGCATAGTATGTATATATGCATACCTATGTAGAATTAAAAAAAAATGACCCAAGTATCATAACAGTTTTGCTAATTTTCATTATACTTGTACGTAGCGCAACAACACGTACCTACATTTTTTTTAATTTACCTTTTATTTCTAGTCTCTAATTTGATTAGTTAGACTAAGTATGCCATACTAAGACTTTCAGCTTGTAACTCATTTGACGCATCAGTTACCCGCAGACAGTGACTCCACAATGCTTAAACACTTTTAAGGATTCGCAATGACAAGTAAATCCTACCTACAGTTCGTGCCACGGATCGTATGACGTAGACTAGTGAGCCTCATAAACATTTAGCCATTTTAGAACTAAACTTTAGCACTTTTGTTTTAGGGATTATTAAATAAATCGTCATCGTCCTAGCGTTATCCCGGTACAGTACGCTAGCGAATCCAAAGAGTTGGCGTAGGCACTAGTTTTTACGGAAGCGACTGCCATCTGATCTGCCAATCCGAGGGAGAACCATATCTTATTGGAATTAGGCTTGTCAAGCGAGTGGGCAACTTGACTGTTAGAAGTTCTCAAGCCAAGTATACGTATTATATACGTGGTATACAATGAAAATATTATACATGAATCTTTACGCTAGGTATTTTTGGTTTGGACCATGCATTTCTGTCCATTATAGTCTATGGATGTGATTGAAGGGAAAGAAGTACCTATATAAGAACCGTAGTATTTTTCATTCTTTGGTCTGTGCCTATCCAAAGGGACACGAGCGTGATGTATGTGTTAGAGTCACATTAAATAAGGGTGGTTATTATTCTACGTGTTACCCAGTATACGAACAAATTAAAGGATTCAAGCATTGATATCGCCAGATGCCTAAAATCACAGTTGTTAAGTGTTAAACAATGGCGATACCGATGACGCAGACACGTAGACAGTGGCGCCGCGGAGCGGTGGCCGATATGGGTAACTAATCGTTTGCCGCGTTTTCCGTGGTCGCCCTTGGCAGATGTAAAATTAAAAAGTTACGCAGGCTTCTTGAAGCAATGGGGGCTATCGCGTATGAATTCGCCGCTAGAGGCGCTAGTGTAGCGCGAGGTCTCCGAAATGTCAAATGTCACTCTTTGTAGTTACGCTACGCGGGTCTGATTGGAATATCTGATTGGAACAATATGGTGAGTATTTTGCAATACCTGAGCTTGATTATGGCAAATATGAGTTACGGGCCAATGACTGTCAGGTCTTTGAGACAGTTTTGTCTTTCGGAAACTTATTTCCTCCTTTATTTCCTAACAAAACGGGACTGCGTTACAATGCGGGATTTTGGATATTTTTACGGTACGGTTTTAAGGTATTAAATATGATTTAAACGTAAACTTCGTTCTCATGCCCATAATAACCAATAAAAAATTTTGACAGCTGGACCTTACTCGACAGTGGCGCCAACTGTTGAGCACAAAAACGATAGCCCTCATTATCGATTGTTGAAATTGTTGTTATAACTTATAACGTGGTAAATTAATATAATGCAGAATAAGCATACTGATTGTACAAATAATACTATTGAGATAATTTGTAATACAGATATTGTAGGAATAATGGAGTTTCATTAACATAATGTATAATCCGACCACGCTAACCATGCATTGAAATAATTTGGCAACACTACCTCAAATGTCACATTTTGATACAAATACGACGTATAATGCACAGTGTTGCCAAATTATTGCGTGGTCGGACTTTATCTAAGACTCCAAACAAAAGGGCCGCTTGAAAATCTTCTGCTTACTTTCTGGCAGACAACAAGATTTTTTAGCCACCAAAGTAGTACTATAAAAAAGTATACATAATGTTAATAATGCTGAATATACAACAACGGAATATTCTCCGTAATACGAGACGGGATTCCCTTTTATAACTCGACAATAGCTTAATGTAAAGTGCACTAACGTCGCTCCAAAACCCATTTACTGCATACTTGGAATCTTAGAATACCTTTACAGACATCCATGAACTTAATTTAATTTCTAGCGTGCTAGGTATCTCTGTGGTATTTTGAATTAGAATACGCATTTCTAATTCATCTTGTAATACTATTGTTAACTTACTACAGTAGAATCCGCTTATAACGACTCCGCATTATAACATTTAACCGCTTTTAACGACTTCGAAATTTCATACCATACATTTTCAAAGTAAATCAGTCCGTTTTGTGCGACGTTCTGTTAGTGCGACGTAATATCACCGGTCCCTTGACTGTCGTTTATCCGAATTCCGCTGTATTAGGGTTGCACCAAACCGTCTGTAATCGTAAGCGGTGTTCGTTAAAATCTGATTGTATGTTTGACAAGTTTCTATGGTGTTAGTTTTCATATATACGAATGAGTTAATGTCACTCACAACAGCAATACAACGTAAAATGTCATGCACATCGAAATCACAAAGGAAGACAATTGCACTGCGAACGTTGATGTTCTACGTCTTTTTATGTTTTACGGCCGGACACCACCGTTATGAATCGGTAGCCGTCTAAGTAAATCGATATGATAATTTCATTTTAGGTCGCAACAAAGCATTATTTTGACGATTGGTACGATTAAATAAAGCTAGAATTATATGGTTTACCTTGCGGGAAAACCATATAATTCTAGCTTTATTTAAATCTCAAATAAAAATTTATTAAAGGCCACAATTCCGCCACCTCCGTTCAAGTGTCATCCAATCGTAATCGCTTGCTGTGACAACCGATTTTGGTTAGTTACATCTCTATAAACGTCAGTCATAATGTGTCAAATAATGCAAATAGGCCCACAATTTGTCTGCTTTGCCCTAAGGTTGACTGGTAGAGAATGCTTATGGCATTAAGTCCTCCTTTTGTACGATAAGTTTTACTTTTGTGCAATAAAGATTAAATAAATAAATAGGAGTGCAAATACTGTACAACGTTATAAACCATGATACAAAATATAAAAATTAGATTCTATCCATAATTCTGAACCACTTTTATTATGGGACAAACCTTGTACGGGCAAATGGAAATGGTCTTCAATCAAGTAATCGAAATGTATGAGATGATTCTCATCTTTAAAGTTAATTGATGTCCTTACCGGTCCGAACGTTAAGTGAAAGTTAAGGAAATCAGAGTGCAATTTAAACTTATTGTTGACTCCAGTTTACTCTATACCTGGGTCCATAACTGTTAAAATAGTTAAAGTCAGAAATAATCACTCACGAGTCGTTAACAATCCGCGCCCGGTAAGGACAAATTAAGAATATGTTAAATTTTGGAATGAGAATCACCCTAAAATGCAGATAATTCTGCACGATCAATGTTGGTCCCGTTTTTTTTTAATTTTTTTTTATACAACGCCGGTGGCAAACAAGCGTACGGTCCACCTGATGGTAAGCGGCCACCGCAGCCTATAGACCAGCCTATAGGCCTTTCTTAATCATGGATAGAATCCGATTTTTAAATTTGCATCATGACTTATGTATAAAATTTCAAGCTTACATGGTCATTTACATTAGAATTACGATTTGAAACGGGATATAATATCGGGAACTCAAAAATACAAATATACATGGTAAATATCCCGTTTCAAATCGTAATTCTCATGACTTATGTGTCACCTTGTATTAAGTACAATAGGTGCCAAAAGCTGATTATATTACTATAAATCCAATTAGTATAAGTACGTTAAAAGTATCAGTTTACCTGCTGTTACATATTGAAATTAGTGAATCCACTTAGAACCTTTGATTGTTCGTTTGGAACATCATTACAGAACTAATCGGCCGTGAATGGCAGTGAGTACATATGTACATACATATATGCCTGTATTCTATTTGCTGGACTCTTCTCAGCTAGGCTAGGTCTAGTGAACCAGCCACAGGGAGTTTTCCCAGTAGCTCGATTCCACTCACACCTCAGATTCGGTTGAAACCGCTCAACCAATCTCACTGGAGCGCAAACTCTAGAGTATTCCAGTGTTCCAAACCACACGCGTGGTCGTGGCGGAGGTTTTCCCCTGGATTTTCCCCAGGTTACTCTCCAACCGCGCTCTCCTATCGCTTTATTGGGCCCGGTCTGTAAAGCCACAGTCAGTTATTCCTAAAAGGTGTAGGCAGAGCACAAATCCTCCTAGTGTTTTCCCGGTTATGCCTTAGGGAGACCCTTTCTCCGCTTTGTCATTTTTTTATACAACTCCGGTGGCAAACAAGCGTACGGTCCACATGATGGTAAGCGGCCACCGCAGCCTATAGACGCCCGCAACTCCAAAGGAGTCACGTACCCGTTGCCGACCCTTTATAAAATTTGAGGATGCATTGTGTTGACAACAGAAGGGACAAATTTAGGTCCCTCGCTCTCAACACAATGCATCCTCGGGAGCTCTGGCAACCTTGCTCACCTCCAGGAACACAACACTACATACTTGTATAGTAGATAATGTTATTATGGCTGTGGTCTTCTGCAAGCCGGAGGTACTTCCCCAGTTAGGCTGCTCCAAATTCGAGCAAGATGACATTTTGCTGTGCCCTACCTCTTTTAAATCGAATCGTATTTTTACCCACGACGGAACGGAGAAGGTATATGCGTTTAGGGTGAGAGGTTGTTTGTTTGTTTGTGTGTGCACATGAATATCTTCAAAACGGCTCGACCGATTTAGAAGCGGTTTTCGGCAATAGATTTGTAGTTTAGTCGGGAAGAATTTTAGTTGGGTTTTACGAGGAAAACTCACCAGGGGGCGCTGCAGTAAACATTTTTCACCGTACATCCGTCGTGGGCTTTTCAAAATTTTTAATTTTGTTTTTCTGAGTGAACCAATATAATACTACAATAGAATACAATTGGGAGACACGAAATCATCGAAAGGAATCAGGGGTGTGCAATCACATCACAATACACAATAAACGAGCAAAAAGATGTCACCAACATATTCCGAGTCCAGTTGACAGCTCGGCGATATCAAAGTTAATTTACAGCCGTTTTATCTTTCCGACGGCTCGCAACATGTTGGTGATTTCAATAAAAAAATATACACATTTATAGTTACCTGAAAATCTTTTTCAGTCGTCAGACAGACCTTGTTTCGGAAAATAGTGAATTAAACAGTGATTAGACAGAAATAGAAGACAGATTAGACAGTTGAATCATAATAACATCGACATTCACATTCAACATTCAATAAAACAGGCTGAAGCGCTTTTTGTTTTTAGGGTCCGTAACTCAAACGAAAAAAAAAACGGAACCCTAATAGAATCACTTTGTTGTCCGTCCGTTGTTTATCTTTACGTCTTTTAAGCAAGGATCGGATACCGGTGTTTTCTCCATAGAAAAATACCGGTATTATTACGGTCACCGGTTCATTATTTCGTTTTTAATGGGACAATCTAATAATACGACGTTGTTACCTAAATACATCATTCAGCCCTACGTAAAGAGCAAAAAATAATCCAAAATATTGGGTTAATTCAGGGTTTTTTTTAAATACCGGTATCGGTCCCTGCTTTCAAGACCATTTAACTCGAGAACGCAGGGAGGTATCGAGCTTAATTATTAATTACTTAGGTCACCTTGAAGCTGCGAAAAAAATCAAAATTCTAAGTTAACTTATAAAAAGATAGGACCGTTTATGCCGCAAAAAACGTTGACCTAGAACTACGTAATTTGCCAAGTAGGTTATACGTACAGGAAAAACCGGAAAACTGTACATTTTTAATTAAATCGTAAAAAATATTGTCTTTATTTAATGTAGCTAATTAATCATCGAGGTTAAGCAATGGTATGCCCATGTAACTACAAATTTGTACGGGACCCTCGGTGGGCGACTTCGACTTACACTAGTCCGGTTTTTTGACTGTGATAATTTTAACCGTTCCTTTAATTCGTTGTCTACCCATCTCGGAGATCGCCGGGCATATAACAAAAGAATGCTATTGTTTGTTTTTTTCATCGGTCGAGACGCAATAGAAATCGACGATAACAAAGGCTAAAATCAGAAAGCATGATATAGTTCTGCTTTTTTAATATGTTGTATTGGATGTTAGGTTAGGTTAGGTTAGGGTAGTATACACGTATTCGGGTCATTGTCAGTTGTATAAAAAAAGTTGTCCACCCGGTAGTCAGTAGTTAATGGCTTATGTACATATAAGTTACGTTTTTATTACATGGATTTTATAGTTATGGAAACACCGTTTATACGGGTTACTAGACCAATCCAAAATTAAGCTTTGTGGCCCTTAACTTTGATATGTCGACCGAAAAGACGCAAACCTAAATCTGACAATGACCCATTCCGGCGCTTGCCGCCATAACAAAGACCTTCGGGTGGCAGTCACAGGGGCGCCTGCCACTCATAGGAAGGAGGTCCTAGAGGTGGACGTGTCAAGTGTTTGGACACGCCCTTAATGATGTCTGGAGGATCTACAGGATTCTCCTGTGATGGGCGCAATAGTGCGGTTGCTGGCGGGGTTGCGGACGAGTAGTAGTTCCCGTGGCTCCTAAAACTTAAAACTCGTCACCAACAGCCCTCACCATATGACTATCAAAATTTATAATCATATAATCCGGGAGAATTATCCGGGAGACTTAGGACAGTACCGCGTCGCATGGCACTCTCAGCTAAAAATCCACGGGTAATTGGACCAACCTATTACGAGCGCCTACCCGCCAATTTAAGAACTGAACCATCTGACGAAACATTCAAACGTCAACTGAGAAACTTTTTATTGGAAACCCCGTTATATTCCATTAGCGAATACATGGAAATAAAATATATTTGACATTGTTTAATTTAATTTAATATTATTGATTTAATTTAATTCTTGTTTTAATATTTACTTTGACGATCATTACGAGATATTGATATTTAATACTCATTGTATTATTTAACTGCTATTTTATTAATTGATTTTTAATTTATTTTGTTTTTATTTAATGTTAATGATGATCACAATAGAGATTCCTGTAAATTGATATGTAATTTATATTGTAATCTTATATTGTGAATAAATGAATCTGAATCTGAATATGAATCATCTTCCAAACGCTATAAAAAAATCTAGAAAATCCAAAACAGTTTAACAAACAATTGAAATTGTTCTTATCAAACAGATGTTTTTATAGCCTAAAGGAATACTTTAATGATGTCGGAAAGTGAAAAATGTTACCGTCTGTTATGCTTATTGCAATGATTTTGTCTGTGTAAATAATTGGCCCTCTGATATTGCTGTGCCCTTGCAGGGTGTCACATGTATACCTATTTATTTGTAATTCCATCCACGCCTGTAATGTGATATGCAATAAACGATATTATTATTAAAAAAAAAGAAATGCAGAGCGATGAAAACCGTGGCGTTTTAGCCGGTTGTCCGGGCGGTTCCCGGGAGTCCGACATATCCGCCCTGGCCTCCCAAGCCAGGCGGAATGCGTAAAAGCATTTCCCCACGTAAAACAAAAGTATACACGTATTCAAATTTGTAACATCAAAGTTATTGGTATACACAAACGAATTGATATTCTGTTTTTCCTTAGTAACAAACCCAAAAGAGATGCACAGACATTTTCTACGTACATACCTACAGAAAAGGTAAGAAAGTTTCTCTCTTTCGGTCTTTTAGGATATGACATAAGATTCAATTTCACTTGGACTGTTGAAAGGTTCATTACCTATATTTGGAACGGCTATGTGAATTGCCGGCCGTATTTCGATCAATGATTATTATTAACTTACAGCATTTATAAATTCATATTCATTCAGAATTTTATTTCACGGCACAGAATTTAATTGTTATACGTAGGTAAAACTCTCAAGTAAAGTGCCTTATTACACGTATGTGGTTGTGTAATTAAACAAATGTCCATTGGAATAGTCCAGCTGGGTCATAATTAGTTGAAAAGACAAAAGTCGTCCCTCCTGTGGTCAATAGTTAACGGCTTATTTGCATGTTAGCTATGTTTTTATTACAGGGATTTATAGAAACGGAGACACTGTTTATGCGGGTTACTGGTCCAATCCAGAATTAAGCTTCGTAGCCCTTAACTTTTGGTATTTCCACGGAAAAGACGCGAACCTAAATCCGTGTATGACCCAGCTACTTACAAGAGGGGTTTAATTTAAGTTTTTCACCTATATCTGGTATAATCCGTCAGATAATTATGGCTGAAAGCAGTCGTCTCTCGCCGAAAAAAATAAACAATAGCATTCTCTTTTTTATGATCCCTGGGATCCCAGGGACCAGTAGACGACGAGTTATTTAAAAAAAAATTGACGCCTAATAATGTGCTTTAGCATACTTGTCTTATGAAGTTATGATAGTTATTAGCAAACCTCAACAACAATAAAGATTTCGTTAAAATACACAGCTCAAAGTGTAAATAATTATAACTTATATATTGTAATTAATTAATTATAACTTATTAAGATCAAAATTTGACATTATAATTAAAATAATTTATTAAAAAACTTGACAGTGTATTTAGAATCTATAAAAAAAAACTTGACATTAAAATTGGAATTTATTAATAACAGAACTTGACATTGCGATTACAATTTAAATATTTTTCGTATGCATTGTGTTCTGTTAACCAGGGATCGGATACCGGTATTTTCTCCATAGAAAAATACCGGTATTATTAGGGTCACCGGTTCATTATTTCGGGGACAATCTAATAATACGACGTTGTTACCTAAATACATGATTCAGCCCTACGTAAAGAGCAAAAAATTATCCAAAATATTGGGCTAATTCAGGGTTTTTTAAAAATACCGGTATCGGTCCCACAAACATTATGTGCCCTATCTGGGTGTCATGTACCTACCAACTACCTGTAACATCTCCTGTAATGCACTTGACATAAATGTTGAATAAATGAATAAATAATTATATAACATACCAAAGAGCTTAGCAACCGACTGCCTCTTCACAAGTCTCGGCTCCGAGGTTTCTGTGGGCGTGGACCCGTCTGTCTTAGGCTTCCTATCAGCCAAGTAGGAGTTCGTGGAGTCCCCTCTTGTATATGGTCTCTGGCGTTTCTTCTCTTCTCCCGTACTAACCACGGACTCAGCTATTTGAAACAGCTGAAGACCGAATCTGCTTGATTCTCGCCTCAACTGTTTCTTATTAGCAAACTCTGATAACGACTGTCTTCTCTCTTCGTTAGGGTTCAGTTTCCTACGTTCCCTTTCTTGTTCTTTCACTTTCAGTACGTCAAGGACTGCGTTAATAGCTAATGCGACTAGGAACACAGTTATGCCAATGACAGCAATTGTGTTGCTACTGTTCTCTAATTCCTTCAGCCGTGTTTTGTTTTTCTTGATCAAAACTGGTTTTCTCGTAAACACCTCCAAAACGCTGCACGCGTTGTAATAGAATAATGAAATCTCTTTTGTTTTTGCCTTCATTCCTTTGTTTGTCTTGATTCCATCTTTCTCAATTATTGGTGAATTTATAACCGCAGATACATCGGGTAAGTCGGGGTGAAGCGATTCTAGGTTTTCCTCTCTGATAGATTCAGATTTGAACCAGCTGTTGAGGCAATATAAACAATAGATTACAACAAACGAGATTGATATCAAGATCTTACGTTCGTTCATGTTTACATAGCAGCAGCACTGATTTGTTTAGACGCAGCGTGTAAGCGCGTTGAGTCCGAGTACTGTTTTAACCTTTCGAAATGAGCACGATTCTCGTGGAGTTCACTGATATTTGTTAAATTCCGACCGATTTAGGACTTGGATAGTGACGCGTCGAGTCTTGTTTTGAGCGATGTAGTTACTACCCTTTGCGCATGTGCGGACTTCTGGCCAGGGGTGCCCTTGTTTGTGGTTAGCTTCTGTGCGCACACAACACACACGCGGATAACTTCGTTACAGGGGATACCTTTGTTTCGTAATGAATACCTTATCATTTTATGAGGAACGACGTACGCAGTTTACTCTGGGCAACCTACTGTACTATACACAGACGAATTAATATTCCGTATTTCATTTACCACGCCCCAGAATTGAAGTATGCAATCTCGTGATAAGAGATTTTATTTAATTCATTATCTCATTATTGATTTTTTCGCAGTTTGCATAATATTGATGAATGTCGTCATATTTAATTTACCGGTGCACTAATAACACTTAACTGGCGATGACACAAAAATATATAAATATTGAATTCCACTATATGATAGTAATTACTAATTTTCAACTTGGCGTCTAGTGTTTTTGGTTATATATCAAACTAAAAATCACATATTTGTGATTTCTCACATAGTATAATTATAAACAAAACAAACATGACTGAACGAATTCCCGTCAGTACTGTAACTAGAGGGTATTTATTGACATTTTATAAATTACCTTCATATTTACAATATTATTAATTCCAATTCACATCATAGGTTCAATGTTATAATGTATTTTTTTTTCCATTTGAACTAGTTTTTAAAGTCGATCAAATGTTTGTATGGGACCAAATAAGAGGCAAAGTAGGATATAGAATATTGCTATTATGTACATAGTTGCCGTACAATTTATTTTTCACCTCACCCGCTCTGAAAGGTTTACTTTATCGTGTCAAATCTGCGTGCAAAAGTCCATTTTATCCGTTAGCGGATAAATAAAGTGATTTTGAAATTCGAACATGACGTAGTACCGCGCTACCCAATTTTTTTATGGATGCGTTCAGAATCATGGTACGGCCATGCGGTCTTAAGGCGGTTTCTACACTGATGCGGTTTCCGCACGACGGTGCGGTGTGCGAGTGAGACAGCGCTATACATGTATATAGCGACGGCCCGCTCGCACAAGAAATGTATCATCCGATGAAACATTCTATTTTAGATACTTACATTAAATTGAAAATCATTCAATTTTAGTTTTATATCATTATTTTACCTATTTTTTTAATTTATGGAAATACAAAAATAAGGAATATATTCAAGCAATATTCGTATTGCAATTTTCTTTAATTATACTTGAATTTTTTTGCTTATACAGTCGCCATCAAATATATATGTACTCTTCAGGGAGCTCAAAAATATCTGAACATGCACTTTAACGCCTTGACAATAGAGTCGTGTTCAGATATTTGTGAGCACCTCGTTCGCTCCGTTATATGATGGCGATTGTACCTACGTTTCCTCGCTAGGGTGAGGTGAAAAGTTGTGTGTATCGCTCGGCAGCAAAGTTATTTGGCTTCTCGTGTCTTGAAACCCTCGCTACGCTCAGGATTCTATTCTTGAACCACTCGCGCCAAACAACAACTTTGCAGCCTTGCATAACAAATAACTATTTTATTGAAACATGAGAATTCTATTGGTAACTTTCAGTTTACATTTGGCCAATAAACAAAAAACAAGGTTTTTGCTAATCTTTATAGTCCCATATCTTTTTATGATTTTGATTAGTTTGTCTAATAATTATTTCAATATAATGGTTTGATGATTTTCTTTCATTCCTATTACTTAAGGATACTATATTTTTATACAACACCGGTGGCAAACAAGCGTACGGTCCACCTGATGGTAAGCGGCCACCGCAGCCTATTGACGCCCGGAACTCCAAAGGGGTCACGTACTAATGATCGTCTTTGGGTCATTGTCAGATTTAGGCTCGCGTCTTTCGTTGGACATATCAAAACTTAAGGGCCACAACGCTTAATTTTGGATTGGTCTAGTAATCCGCATAAACGGTGTGTCCCTAACTATAAATCCATGTAATAAAAACATAACTTATATGTACATAAGCCGTTAAGTGGGTCAATCAACTTTATCTTGTTGTTATTCTGTCCCGTCAGCAAGGAGACAACAGTAACCGAGTCTCTTACAAAAATGTTTATAATATGGACTTCAAGTATGTTCAAGAGATGACCCATGTCCGAATGGATATATGCTCATCGCTAAAACTCATGTTTGGTGGATTTAAACCCTATAAAATCAGTTTTAAAGAGTGACTCAGGAGACGTAACCATGGTAACGAGCAACAAAGAATAGTTGATCCACCCAAGTATTAACCACCGGGTGGACAACTTTTGTTTTAACAACTCACAATGACCCATTCACACAATATTTTACTGTTATTGTGTACCTCATGTTTTGTTTTAAGAATAATTTTCCTATATTGAATACGGCGCCATCTATTAGCATCTACAAATACCAGTATGTTATTTCATACTTCTTTTTTTAGATCACTTTAGCATTATGGTTTATGGATGTAAGTTATTTACGTTACGATTATGAGGCGTTGAACGTTAGGTTTATAACCGTTAGCATATGGTGGGGTTAACTGCCTTCTGAAATTACTGACCGTTTTATGAGACATCCAGTTACTCGCTTATTCTGCATAATGGTTTGAACCCTATCCCTTTTTAATAAGTCAATCTTTGTTGCTCGTTACCATGGTTACGTCTCCTGAGTCACTCTTTAAAACTGTGATTTTATATGGTTTATTATTTTACCAAACATGAATTTTAGCAATGAGTATCTATCAATTTCGACATGGGTCATCTCTTGAGCATACTTGAAGTCCGTATTATACTGACGGGACAGAATAACAGCAAAGAAAAGTTTGCGATGAAAGACTGGAGATGACCCATCATCTCAATTACGTGTCACAGACCCGTCATCGATGAATAGGCTTAATTTAAATTTCGCGCCTATGTATATACAGCACGACTAATTATGATATGTCATAACCGTGCTGATGGATGTATCAGTCTTCTGATACATCTAAATGTAATCAGGTTATCATAAGTCCGTCTCTTTCGGTGATTCGCTAATCCTCCTTCTAAAGTATCTTCCTTCTACGAGTTAGTATCGCTGTTTACTGTGCCCCTACATGTCAATGAGTGCTTCCTGACTGGAGCGGGAGAATTAGATCTTATATCATGTCAATAGAGGTGAACCATACAGTTGTCAAACATTTTGACATTTACGTTTTTAATGTCATATCAATACGATGAGTCAGTCCCACCCCAAGGCCAAACAAAGCTCAGTGCCTTTACCATAAGTTTGCGTGACTGTAGTCGCTAGCGACTGCGTAAACGATTTAGTATGCCGATTCTTAGTTCTATTGCGTAACCGCCAGAGGCGCTGTACTTTTGCCCATACAAATTTTTACGCAGTCGCCAGCGAGTACGATCATGTAAACTCATGGTAAAGGCACAGGAGTCTTAGCAATCTTGTGTTTACTAATCACAAACTGGTTTTTAGTTAATTCATAACTGGTTTCCCATGAATAGCCATCTAAATACCGCTAAATAAGTATTTACTTATTCGATTAGTAGCAATTTCGGAAACAGAAGATAATATTAGATTGAATGGAAGGTTTAAGGCCGATTTTTGAATCCCCAGATAAATGTATAAGTCACATAAAAGTTAGATTTGGCCTTTTCTTTCATATGACATTAGAAAGTGACAGCGATAATTTTAACTGACGGTTAATTTTATCTGGAGACTGAAAAATTGACCTTTAAGCGATTTAATTTATAAAAAAATATCCACCAAATACTTTAAAATGACGGCAGTCTATAGTCAGACTCCCATATTCATAAAACTTAACAAACCTCTGCTAATTAAAATGTTTTTGTCCCTTTCACACAAACGTAAATGTCAAGGTGACAGATAAGGACAAAGGAACTTTAGCAGCTATTTAATTAAAATAGGCTTGATGGACGTTCATGAATAAGGGAGAGAAACTTTAGTACTTTTTATATATAGGTGCGACACATTGTAGACACGAAACAATTTGAAATGGTTGAATGGTTTTCTTCGCCGATAAAAAAAACGCTTCAGCAACAAAGTCGTCGATTGCTTTCTAGTGTTTTTTAATGTCGTTTTTTTTTTAAACGGCGGCATTTCGATATTGCATCCCGGTTTCAGCCAGTTACGATCCAGAAAGATTTCCATTTCGCGCTTCGTCGCATTTGGCTGCGTATTAAAATATGCAAGGGCGGTGTATTCTGTATATTTGCTGTTACGAACTGTTTTGTAAGCTTGTTTTTATGTAAAAATCATCTACTTACTTATGCTTTTAATTAAATAAAATGTTTTTGGATTCCATCGTTGTTATTTTAGTTGGTAGATTGGTCATTGTCAGTTGCAAAAACAAAAGTTGTCCCTTCGATGGTCAATAGTTAATGGTTTATGTGCATGTAAGCTATGTTTTTAGTACATGGATTCATAGCAATGGAAACACTGTTTATGCGGATTAGACCTATCCAAAATTAAGCTTTGTAGCCCTTAACTTTTGATATGTCCACCGAAAAGACGCGAACCTATATCTGACAACTTTCTGTCTAACATCACAAAAGGTACTAGCAATGTGCAATGCCGTCACAAACCAAGGTGTCGTTTACACTTTTGCACTGTCACTTCGGCTCATGTAGCAGACGATGGTGGTTAAGTGGTCATCATCATCATCATTCAGCCGGAAGACATCCACTGCTGGATATAGGCCTCCCCCAAGGAGCACCACAGCACACGGTCGCGAGCCACCCGCATCTAGCGACTCCCCGCTGCCTTGACCAAGTCATCAGTCCACCTAGTGGGAGGCCGTCCAACGCTTCGTCTTCCCGTGCGAGGCCGCCACTCGAGAACCTTTCTTCCCCAACGGTTATCGGTTCTACGAGCAATGTGGCCCGCCCACTGCCCTTCAACTTGCAGATTCTCTGAGCTATGTCGGTTAAGTGGTAAATCAGTTTTATTTGACTGATTACATTATCAAACACGGATTTTATACTTATTGCCCTTACTTTTAACTTATGTTATAAACTTTTGCGATTTGCGATTTTAGGGGGTCCGGACAGCTAAGGCCACTTTCCCGAAGGGCCACTCTTCAAATTATTAGTTCACCCATATCCTTGTTTGTCTACTTCTTAGTTCGTACATTTCCTAATAGGTCTATTCCCCCGAAATTCCACTGTCTAAATTAAGACATCCTTGAATCATCATCATATCATCATCATCTTTTTTTATGTTATAGGGGGCAAACGAGCAGACGGATCGCCTGATGGTAAGCAATTACCGTCGCCCATAAACACCTGCAACACCAGAGGAGTCGAAAGTGCGTTGCCGGCCTTTCAGAAGGGAATATGCTCTTTTCTTGAAGGTTTGAAGGCGCGTCTAGGGAAGGTGATCTTAGCGTTATTCTGGTACAGTTGCATCCTGAAGGATGCCCGGGGTCCGCTACTTAATCCCAAGATTTGTCGTAGGAACTTACGGAATCTGACCTTCCAACCCCAGGAGAAACCAGACCTTATTGGAATTGGGTTTATCAAGTAAATGGGCAACTTGACTGTTAGAAGTTCTCAAGCCGCCCGAAGGCCTCCATCCTCCATGTCTTTGAATAACCACTATCAAATGTTTTGTTAATCCAATTTGAAGTTAGGTTTATTTTGCCATCTTTTTTCTATTGCTCATTTTTTTTTAAAACACTTAATCTAATACAAGGCTTCGCCAAATTGCGGTGCAGTTTGTTGGCGAATAGATTAAAAACACTCGTTCCTTAACACCTACTATTACCTATATCTGTGCCAACAGAAAATACTTATCCATGTAGGTACAGTCACTTTTCAACGTTCTGTCAAATGAAAAAGCTGTCACACACACGCCATGAATTCGTCCTTGTTGTAGGTACAAATTCAATTATTAATACGATTTTTATGCCACCTAAAAAATATTCAACGACATGTACAGAATTCAAGTGAAAAGCGGCAATGTAGCACCTGTCCCACTAATGTATTCTCGCAAATTACAGAATCATATCCAGGAAATCCCGCGCGGTATTTTTATTGAATATTTCATTTCAGTACATTTGTTGTGTGTGAGTAAGGTCGCAAGAGCTCTCAAGGCGCTCTGTTGAGTGAGGGACCTGTACATTTACCATGAGTTTCCATGACCGTATTCGCTAGCGACTGCGTAAAAAAATGTATGGGCAAAAGTACAGTGCCTCTGGCGGTTACGCAATAGAACTAAGAATCGGCATGCTAAATCGTTTACGCAGTCGCTAGTGAGTGCGGTCATGCAAACTCATGGTAAAGGCACTGTCTATGGCTGTCAACACAACGAATCCTCTAGTCAACAAAGGATCGGCTACGCGTTTGTGATTCCTCTGGAGTCGCAAGTGTCTATAGGCTACGGCATCAGACAGGCCGTAAGTTTGTTTGCCACTGTCGTTAAAACAACAGTTTTTTTTTTTAACCTGACTGTGGCTTTATAGGCCGGGCCCAATAAAGCGATAGGAGTGCGCGGTTGGAGAGTAGCCTGGGGAAAATCCAGGGGAAAACCTCCGGCACGACCACGCGTGTGGTTTGGAACACTGGCAAGAACATGTGTTCTGTTATATCCTGAATAGATGATTATACAGCATCATTATAAGTAACTTTGCCTGCTCTTCTTGAGTCGACTGGCACGGTGAGGGATGATGGTAAGAGACCTGATGGGGTGTCTTTAGTTCCTTGGAGTTAAAGCGGGTGCAGCGGCGGAAAATGCCGAAATATTGAAGCGCAATAAATAATTAAAGTACAATTTTGTACCTTTTAGTGTCGAAACTCTTGGTCCATGCGGTCCCAGCGCGCACAAGTTATTTGAAATCACGATACGTTTGGTTGACGTAACTGGTGACCGAAGAGCTGGCTTCCTCGCACAACGTATCAGCATTGCGATACAGCTAGGAAATGCCGCGAGCATCCTCGGTACAATGCCCCAAGGGCCTGTTTTAGGTTTAAGTTAGTTGTAATATTATTTAAGTTATTATTATTTGACTATTATTACCGCCTGTAAATCAATAAATGTTCTTTAGTAACTTTGTTTCTAAATTACGATCTTACCTGATTTTGAATAGCTTCCACATTACCACAGAAATCCTCTACAGAAAATATTCCGAACGAAAATAGCACCAGATAAATGAGAGAAATCAATTGAAAGCATTCATTGCTTTCAAATGGCGGACTTATTGAATAGGTAAAAAAAACATCGGAGCTGGCTATGAATACTATGAATAAACGTTATCGTTTAATTTGTAGAAAGATGGTCCTTCCCTGTCACTGACATTTAACTTTGTAAGAATGGGTAGTTAAAGAAGGACCATCAGCGGTTTGTTAAGTTTTATGAATATGGGTGTAATTGTTTTTCTATTTTAAATCGATTTCGTTCCTAGAATTAAGAATTAATAATAGATTGTATAGTTATTTGTTAGTTGTTAGTTAGTTGTGAGTGTAATTTGAAAATTGTTCGATAGGTAATAGATTAGATTAGATTAGATTTATTTATTTCTTTCTGAAAATTTACATGGTATTTTATAAAACTGTCAATTGGTAAAATATCATGGGTTCACAAAAAGATCGTCAGATTGTATATGAATTAATTATAATAAAATAATAATACAGTCTAACACAAAAGAAGAATATTTTTTAAACAATACAAAATAATTCAATAATAATAAACGCATTAAGTTAAACTAATTTTATAAAGGGTCGGCAACGCGCACGTGACTCCTTTGGAGTTGCGGGCGTCCGTTTACCATCACGTGATCCGTACACTTGTTTGCCACTGGCGTTGTATAAAAAAAAACTGAACGCCCATTCAATGTCTTTCCACTCACATTTGACGTTAGACGCAACATTTTCTACCAGGAGTCAGATTCTAAAAACCGACCAAGTGCGTGTCGGGTCACGCACAGTGTAGGGTTCCGTAGTTGCCCGTCACCGGTCATATGCGGAATTACGGACCCGTAGAAGGGTTTTTACTGATCTTAGTACTGATGATGTACTTTTTTGAGATGTTGTGTTGTATACATATTTTTGCCCTTTACGGTAATGTCTATTTAGCTGTGATAGTTTTCCTTTTAAATTCATCGTATATAATTCATCGTATATACTACTACCATGATTCTTTTCACATGCCTAGTAGCCACCGTTTAGCTGGCAGGGGGGGGGGACACTAGACCATAGCAAAAATAATCACTTCAAAGCTTAATATCACGCCAACGGATTCTTGAATAAAAAATGTTACTAGTAACCTTATAATATTTTTGAAAGAGCTATCCAACAATACCCCAGACGATGGGGTTTGGAAGAAAAAAAAATTATAGGGAGGTACCCTGAAAAAAAATTTTTTATGATTTTATTCTACCGTTTTGTCGGCGTCATTGATATGTATACTCATGCCAAATTACAGCTTTCTAGTACTAACGGTTACTGAGAAAAGCGGGGGATGGACGGACGGACATGGCGAAACTATAAGGGTTCCTTGTTTACTACGGAACCCTAAAAACGGTATTACCTACAATTTTCCCCCAAAACCGAGCATAACAATATCACAATTTAGCCGCGTAGAACCGAACCGGAAAGAATTTCCATACAATTTCAGCGCAGTCATGGAAAACGATGACTGTGCGTAGCTTAAGAGTCCTTATCAGATAAAACACGCTCATCTATTTAGGCCATTTTTTGTTTGAATTGACACGTATCTTGACATTTTCTCAATGTTAATATCTCGAACACACTATTGCGACCTTATGTCATAAACTTTAAATGTATTTTTGGTTTTTTCATTAAGAAATATCGTTTCAAACATCACTCCAAATCGACCATATTCAAGCTAAAACTTGTATTTTTCCGCTTAAATTCTACTACACTACTACATACAATAAAACCAAAAAATGGCTATGCTACTATCTAAAGCTCCAATATAGTCATCTTATCCTTTAATAACTTTATTGGTATTATCAATACTTTTACGTGTCATATTGCACGTATGAACGAGGACAGGTGGGCCAAAAAGATAACTTCATGGAAGGGACCCGTAGGCAAGAGAACCAGAGGTAGGCCGGCGGAGAGATGGCTTGATGAGATTCAAAAAGTAACAGGAAAACATTGGACTGAAAAAGCAAATGACAGATCTATGTGGAGAAAAATGGAGGAGGCCTTTACTCTATGAAGAGGTCCTTGATAAAAAATGTTGAATTAAAATTATATGTATTTATTAAAAAAATAATCAATTGTAAATTGCATGCTATATAATCACAATGTTATTGCAAACTGAATTTTATTAAGCAAATAAAAAAGGCTTAATTATTATTATTATTATCTCTTTATTTTCTTTAAGGCTTAGGCTAGATTTTATAATAATTATATAAAAAGTAAAATATAAATCAATATTTACAAAACATAAAATCATTATAAAAACCTAACCTAGTGTGCCGCCGGCAGCGAGGCAGGGCCTAAGCTACCGGTGGTTAGGGCGACAGAGAGAGGAACCTCCTGACTATCCGCGCCGTGTCCAGGAGTACCGCCTTCTGTATCTGACCCTTGACCCAGCCATCTAGCGAGAGTCTCTTGAGGTGTTGGTCGAGACTCTTCGCTATTAGACCGTTCGCAGAGACGACTATCGGGACAATGATCGTTGAATCAACATCCCACATGGCGGTCACCTCGTGTGCCAAGTCTAGGTACTTGCTGACTTTGTCCTTCTCGGCCTTCACGAGGTTCTCGTCATGGGGGATGGTGATGTCAACGAGCACTGCCTGGCGCTTCGATCGATCTGTCAGCACGATATCAGGTTTATTGGCTACAATAGTCCTGTCCGTGATGACAGATCGATCCCGATAGAGCGTGGCACGACCATTTTCGAGAACTGGTGCAGGTGTATACTTATAGTACGGCACTTCGAAGTCCACAAGACCGTATAAAAGAGCAAGTTGCTGGTGAATGATCCTGGCTACTAAGTTATGTCTGTGCAAGTACTCGCCGTTATTATTATTATTATCAATACTTTTGTCGTAATTTGAAATAAAAACATTTTAAAACTTATAAGGCCTCTTAACTGTGAATAGGCAATTTGCGGGATCACTGGTAGGGAGGTTTTTGGAAAACGTTCTCAAACGAAAATGCCTAATGAACCCGAAGGGCTTTGTGATGAGATAGGCTTATCGCTGACACGGTAACTTCGGCTTTTATATCAAAGGTTATTCCGTTTTAGACTTTCCTGCTTTGACTTAAGGCGATGACCCAGTTTGGGGTACGCAAATGGAAGGTAACTAATCAATTTGTTACTTCTAAAGAACGTCCCTTCTTTTGAATTGTGATCTGTCCTGAAATTAGGGTATATCAATAAAAATCGTCGTTATTTGGACAAGGTAAAATACTGCTTCAGAACTGCTATGCGGTAACTTTACTTAGGTTAGTTGGTGATGGCAGGTTTCATAGAGGATTTAGAAGTTGTAGATTTGTTGCAGAAAAACCGGCCAAGTGCGTGTCGGACCACGCACAATGAAGGATTCCGTACCAACACCTACTAGTCCACATTTAAAATCTCTATCCAATACATTGAATCTAAAAAAGTCGCATCTTCATAGGTAACTCACGGCACTTACGATCTTTTGTTTGGGCAAGACAGTTTTTAAGCGAAAACTCAAAAACCGTAAATCCTATATTGTTCAAACCAAAACCGTTGAAAGTATTTACTAATGCACACCAGCTCAATTTTTTTCAGAATTTTAAACTTTATAGTTTGGAAATTAGAGGGGACACACACACTTTCTATGATTTTGACAGCTAATATCTCACCAACGGTTGACTTAAATGGACAAGGTTTTTAGAAACCTCCATATCATTTTTATAGGCCTATCCATCGATACCCCACACGACTATGTGCGTTGAAATTTTTTTTTCATCCACCAGTTACATGTATGGAGTGCCACCCCCCAATTTAATATTTTTTGTAATTTTATATCATTTTTATATAGCAGTTCATAGAATACACCTTCCTACCAAATTTCATAATTGTAGTGCTTATAGTCTCCGAGTAAATCGGCTGTGACATACGGACGGACGGACGGACGGATGGACGGACGGTTCCGTTTTTGCCATTTTGGCTACGGAACCCTAAAAACGTGATATTGCAGTGATATATAATAGCCCATCGCTCACAAAACACTTCAACGGGATTTTACCCACCATAAGTGGAACCTACTATACAAGTATGTAGTGTTGTTCCTGGAGGTGAGCAAGGTTGCCAGAGCTCCCGAGGATGCACTGTGTTGAGAGCGAGGAACCTAAATGTGTTCCTTCTGCTGTCAACACAATGCATCCTCAAATTTTATAAAGGGTTGGCAACGCGTATGTGACGCCTTTGGAGTTATAGGCTGCGGTGGCCGCTTACCATCAGGCGGACCGTACGCTTGTTTGCCACCGGCGTTGTATTTAAAAAAAACCTAACTTTAATTTCACTTTGCTGTGAGAGACGAAAATGCAATCTCTGCTTAATTTTCTTAATCCAAGACACTAAAGGGGTGTAGTACAATATTGCAAGCTTAATTACGAAATTGAGATTCTAAGGGCGTTTGAATACAGAAGAGATAGGTAGTAGGAGACTGTCTGTAAAAAGTGGTATTTATAAATACAAAAACAACTCGTGGTCCCAAAGGAAGACCAGCGCTAGCCAATGGCTAGCACTGCGCTGATTTGGGGTCATTTCGTGGCTGTTTTCTGTATTTTGGTGTTATGTTTATTTGTACTGTATCTGTACCACGAATAAATGTATTTTCTTCCTTTCCTTTCTTTAAAAAAATATCAAATCGGTTCATAAACGACGGAGTTCTGAGGTAACACACATGAAAAAAAAAGAACATACAACCGAATTGAGAACCTCCTCCTTTTTTGAAGTCGGTTAATAATATGAACATGAACGTGAAAGAGTGAAACGAGCTGTTTAACATTGGTCTACATAACATTCAAATTGACTTGACAACACTCAATTGCTCAAAGGTTAGCTGGAAGAAATCCCTTACAGGGTAAGCTCGCCTTTGTACATATATGTCAACTGTTCTTGTAATTTATGTTATGTTTTACTCATGTACAATAAAGAATTGTACATACATACAATACAAAAATATTTCAAAATATACAGATGTTTGATACGTTTTTAAACATTGCTTAATATTGTAATGGATCAGGAATGCATGGATTTAAAAAGATGTTAAAGGTAATAAAATAAAAATGGCTATTTAAAGCCACAAGGTACTTAAGTTGTATTACTCGTGATGAGTTGGACTCAGGGTCAAAGAGTGGAAATGTAGATAATGACCCTACCAGCTCCCGAAAAATTTTTACAGTCCATGTGCCGAACACCCTGTATGTGTTCTAGAGTTAATTTTAAATCGTTGAAGTCTGAATCAATTTTTACTTTTTAGTATTATAAATATTATAAATTCTACTTTTACATGACCAGTTTTCTATTACAAAAGAAATCTATGATATGTATTGAATTAGTGTACGATAATAGGATTTCATAATAGTACCTGAATAGAATAACAGGAATTTATAGGTAAAAATATTTAAATAATAGCATATTGCTGTAGAAGGTGGGTAACACAGTGGTAAAAACCATTATATCATACAAATGGTGAGACATCCAAGGACCACTGAGTTACTCGATTTATGGATATTAGCTCTGGTTCGTTAATTACCAAAACTATCGGAAGTGATACTGCAATTAAACCTCTTTCTAAATAACTATACAAAAATATGAAGCGAGGGCCAAGTATTCCAAAATCTGCATTAAAAAAAGGGCCTTAAAATTATGTACATGAAAAAGTAGAATGGCCCAAATAGTGCGAACTAGGCGTTGACAAACAACCTCTCACCCTAAACGCATATACCTTCTCCGTTCCGTCGTGGGTAAAAAATAGTAACCGACCGAAACATGTTATTTTGCCGAAACCGAAACCGAAACCGAAGGTTCGGTTTCATTGTAGTTTCAGCCGAAACCGAAACCGAAACCGAACCTTTTATAAAAAAAAAGTCCTTAAAAAGTCGAAAAAATGTTAGTAAGTTTTTTTCTAAAATTAATATCTCGCCGACCTATAATTACAGGTTTCTACTTTCAAAGATTTATCACAATGAAATTTCAGCACAGTTACAGAGGTTCTGTTTGAAAATTTAACTACCCTATAAATAAAGTGAAAAAAATACATTATTTGTAACACAAAGTTAGCTATTTTTTAATGGTGGTATAAAATAAGTCGGCCGGCGGAGTCAGGCGAGCGACGCCATATTGCCAGCCGTGCCGAGCGCGCCCGACGTTAGCCGAGCGCGACCCGAAGGTACGATGTTGTAAGTTTCGGCGCGGCCGAAAGGTTCGGCCGTTTTTGGCCGAAACCGAAACTCGGGCCGAAACTTGATTTTTTGGCCGAAACTGGCCGAAACCGAAACCGAAACCGAAATTTCGGTCGGACACTAGTAAAAAATAAATAAAAAACTTGTGGTAAAGAATATAGAATTTTTCAAATCAATGTCCCTGAAACTTATCAAAGTTATGTAATTGGGTCAATCGATTTTTTCTTGTCGTTATTCTGTCCCGTCAGCGAGCAGACGACAGTAACCGAGTCTCTTAGAAAGATGTTTATATTATGAGCTTCAAGCACGCTCAAGAGATGGCGCATCTCCAAATGGATTTATGGTCATCGCTAAAACTCATGTTTGGTTGAACTAGACCCTGTAAAATCACAGTTTTAAAGAGTGACTCAGGATACGTAACCATGGTAACGAGGAACAAAGAATAGTTGATCCACCCAATGGGGGCTATCGTTTTTGTGCTCACAGTTGGCGCCACTGTCGAGTAAGGTCCAGCTGTCAAAAATTGTTATTGGTTATTATGGACATGAGAACGAAGTTTACATTTAAATCATATTCAATACCTTAAAACCGTACCGTAAAAATATCGAACATACCGTATTGTAGCGCGGTCCCGTTTTGTTCGGAAAAAAGGAGGAAATGGGCCATTCTACTTTTTCATATACATAATTTTCGGACACTTTTTTTTAAATGCAGATTTTGGAAACATTTCATTTTTTTGTATTGTTATTTAGAAAGAGGTTTAGTTGATATGTGACTGGCAACCCTTGCCATGTAAACACATACTATTATAACGCGCTATAATTTAATTCTGAAATATTAGAATATGCGTATAGATAACAGTGAAAGTGCATGGAATAAAAAGTGCAAGAAACTTACTTCTGATTACCACACACAAATTACCAATCTCAAGCACACACTGCACAGAAAACACATAGGTGAGATGTTACTTTACCGTTAAATTTGACCTGTGTCCGAATTTGAATAAAAACGACAAAATATCCGGGTGTTTACATAGAGGTTAACGGTATCACATGTGTCACTAACCGACTAACAGGCCGATACACTGACAGTTGACAGTTGACATAGACGCACTTATGCCAACCGAGACGGGATTAACTCAGTGTTACTGCATGACAAAAACGAAAACGGAACGTCCATAGAAGCGCTGCTCCGCTAGGCCAGCGCCATCTATCCACCAGCTACAAAGACACTAAAAAAGAGCACCGAACTGTTTGGATCAAATTCGGAACTACTTCAATTTATTTAGATAAAAATGACTCCTACAACTTCAAATGTGACTATTGCATGCTCTAAATGTAAGAAGACGATAAAAAATAAGAATTTTCTAAAATGCTCATGTTGTTGTAAATCTTTTGACTTACAATGTACGGGAAATGTTACATCAAGAAGATATATTTTAATGACACCAGACAATAGGAGAGACTGGAAATGTAAAAAATGCCACGAAAAGTCACAAACTTTGTCAAAAAAAACAAACAAACGACTCGAAAGCTGACAACACGGGGGAAAAATCTCAAGAAAATAGTACTCGTAGGAAACGTGTACTTCTCAAATCTACTTCATACGACAATTTATCTCAAGCGTTATCAGAAGAAAGTATTATGAGCTCCACTCTTAAAGATACAAGTACTTACGAAAGCCCTCGGAGTCTCCCAAATGTATCTATCATGGAGTCATCACAAGTAGTAAATATGAAGGCACAAATCGAAGACCTTGCTATTGAATTATCGAGCGCACATGACGAAATCACTAATCTAAATACCGAAAATAGTTACTTAAAAAAGCAAATTGAAGAATATAAGAAAAAAATCAATGTATATAACACCCTACTTAAAGAACAACCTCAAGTCAAATCTCCTTCATTTAAAACGACTGTAGCAAGTTCTCCTTTACCTCCAGCCAAACTCGAAAACACAGAATATGAAAATAAAATAAAAGTTCTTGAAAACGAGATCGACCACCTCAATAAGAAAATAAAAAGATTGCAGATTAAATTAAGTAACGCAATGTCAATGAATAAACAAATCAAACAAAAATCTGACACATTAATAAATAAGAACATAACCCTGGCACGAATTCAAAGGTCCACCAAAACACTAGAAAAAACCATCAGACAACTCGGACAAGAGATCAACACAAATTCTAATAACGGGAAATATGATTCCGATTTGATGAAAAGCCAGTTTCCCATTCAAGAACTACGAAAACACGAACACGAAGAAAATGGTGTGATTATTAATAAAGCCAGTAAGCCAAAGCTTTTACTCTTATCGGATTTTCATGGAGCTGACTTACTACTGCCTCTTTCGAAGATAAGGAGAAGGGACTACGATTTCGCTGCTGACATACTTCATTCCGGAACAACAGAACGGGTGCTACAAAACGTACGTGAGAAGATTGTGGATTTTAAGAAAAGTGACTGTTTAGTTATAATGTGTGGAGGCAGCGACTATAAAGTCACGCCCATAAACAGTATTATGAAATTGTTAGAAACGACGGTTAAGCACGCTGATCACACAAATGTCGTTATATGTAATATTCCATACTCAATTAACATTAACTCTGAGCATTATAATAATTACATTCATAAACTAAATACAGCTATACATAATAAGTTTGTAAATTTGCCACATGTTTGGGTACAACCCAACAGCATATACATGGGTAGAACAGATTACCGAAATAACGGTAATAATTTAAGCAACAGAGGGAAATGGAAATTAGCACAGCATCTAAATAAAACCCTGATAACTGTAAATGAAACCTACTATAATAGCTGCAATGCTTTAAGTAACAAGTTTTTTCGTCACAAATCGCTCTGATCGAGTTTTAGCCGACTTACACAATATGTGTGATAGCCAGGAACGTAACTCAAAGGTGCTCATCACGCGCAAAGTGCTACAAACTCCGGTACAAAATCATCCGTTAACCAATACTACCAAACGTACCTTTTCTAGGGATTCTTCCACACTTTACAATTCTTTCGGGATTCTTCATCAAAATATAGCAGGAGTTTTAAATAAAATGGAGAGTCTTGAATTAATAATATCTGAACTACAAGAAAAACGAATGTTTTCTGATCACGAAAATAATTTCATAAATATTGACGTAATGTGTCTATCAGAAACATTCATTCAATCAGGCCTAGAAATAAATCTTCAAATATCACACTTTAAGCTTGCCGCGCACTTCTCGAGAAAGAAAGAAAAGAGAGGCGGTGTTTGTATTTTAGTTCGTCCTTGGATTGACACTACAGTACTGGATCTCAATAGTATGACCCGTGAGAAAGTGTTTGAATGTTGTGGCATTGAAATTAAAGCTATAAATAGTATTATTCTGTGTTTATATAGGGTGCCACAATCTAACGAAAAATAATTTATAGATCGCTTGGATATTTTTCTGGACTACATTAGTAAAAGATACAAACAGGCAAATATCGTCTTATGCGGAGATTTCAATATAAATACGCTTAACACGACGCAAATTTCAAGTTTATACAAACAACTGCTGACAAATTACCACCTAATCAGTCACATTACGAAGGCAACTCGCATTACTAGTACTTCTCAAACATGTATAGACCACATAATATCAAACCTATCATGCGTAAAAACGAACACGTTCGATCTTGGCCTGTCAGATCATACCGCTCAGATTTTACATGTAAGATTTAATAAAACACCTTGTTATAAGAAACTTCATGTATTTAAAAGAGAGTACAGCGAAGAAAACATAACCAAATTTACTCAATGTATGGCAAACGTCTGCTATGACGACATATATAACAAAATTGATACAAATAGCGCCTTTAACGAATTCCACGGTTTGTTAACGTTGTTTCATTCGCTGTGCTTTCCGATTGTAAAAATTGCGATATCCACTAAGCCCAGGCGAGCAAGATGGATCACAAACAATCTTAAAAGGTGTACGAAGCGCAAGCGCCTACTATACATTGAATCACGGAAAAGACCGTCTATAGAAAATAAATTGGCATATAAATCCTATGCAAAAATACTGCATCGCTGCGTAAATTCAGCACAAAGATCAAGCAATCAATACCACATCTTTCAAGCAAAGAACAAATGTCGGGCTACGTGGGATTTGATCAATAAAAAAGTAGGAAAAGTTCGACACTCAAGCCAAATAAAGAGCATTTTAAATAATAGACAGAACGTGACCAACCCAACTGAAATTGCAAATATTTTTAACGAATATTATATAGATGTTTCCAACATATTCCACCAAAACTATAAACAATCCGTACTGGGTTGTAGGCGTTTTGTTGATACGATGTATTGTAACCCAACAACGCCATCAGAAATATATACAATTATTCAAAACCTAAAAAATACAAAATCAGCGGGCTATGATGGGATAAATTCAAAAATTTTAAAACTATGTTCCAAATCAATCTCCATACCTTTAGCTTATATAATAAATCTATCCATAGAAGAAGGTACATTCCCAGATGCCCTAAAAAAATCAATAATCAAACCGTTATATAAAAAGGGAAAACGAAACGAAGTAGGCAACTATAGACCGATTGCGCTAATCCCAGTCCTTTCAAAAATCTTTGAAAAGGTAATATTTGAAAGGCTGAACAACTTCGCAAACAAATTTTCCCTCTTAAGCGATAGGCAACATGGTTTTAGAAGGAATAAATCGACCTCAACTGCCGCTTTTACATTACTTAAAGACGTCCTAGATAGTGTAGATAAAGGACAATCAACAAGTGTCCTTTTTTTGGATATGTCCAAGGCTTTCGATTTAGTACCCCACAAGAGGCTAATGGATAAACTAGAATTATACGGCATAAGGGGAAATATAAATCGTTGGCTAGAATCCTACCTAAGTAATAGATCCCAATATACAGAAATTGTCATAGAAGAAGAAAATACTTTAGTTAACTACAAATCAGGACATAAAATCAATAAATTCGGAGTACCGCAGGGGGGAGTTTTATCGCCTTTGTTATTTTCCTTTTATATAAATGACCTCCCGAACGCAATACGGTACCCTTCCATAATGTTTGCGGACGATACCTCGATTGTGATACCGTGCTTAAATGGCGAAGAGTACGAGAAAGAAATAAACCAGACACTACACAAGACAATTCAATGGTTAGAAACTAACAACCTATCAATAAATATAAGTAAAACTAAACTTGTACAATTTCTTACCCGCAGAGGCCAGAAAAAAAACCTAGATATTAAATATAATGGGGAGCCTGTTGTTAAGGACAGCAAAGCTACATTCTTAGGTATTCAAATAGACGAATTTTGCGATTTTAAAAAACACGTGGAATACGTATGTAATAAATTAAATAAGTTTATTTTTCCGCTGCGTAAGTTAAGGGAAACTGTATCGCAAGAAGCTGCCCTTGTAGCGTATCACGGTTTTGTCAAGTCTACTCTGCGTTATGGATTGATTATATGGGGAAATTCTACTGATATTTTAAAAGCCTTTGTGAAACAAAAAAAATGTATTAGGGCCATATTTGGTTTGAAGCCCCTTGACTCATGCAAACCCATATTCAAACGTCACAAGCTCTTGTCGTTGCCTTCTATGTATATTTACGAGATAGCTGTTTTCGTTCGAACCGATAATACATATTTTAGAAAAAATTGTGATGTCATAAAATATGATAACCGAATGTCACGGCAACATAATCTACTACACGTACCCAAAAACAGTTTAAAGCTAACTACTCGTACCCCTTACTTTATGTGTATCAAAATATTTAATAAGCTTCCTAGAGACATGAAAGACTTACCCCTAAAACAATTCAAGAAAAAGCTATATGAATGGCTATGCGAACTTTGCGTGTATTCTGTCAATGAGTTCTTGAATATTAAAACTAGTAATAAGTAATTAAAAAATAAGAAATGTTCTCTTTTGTCTGATCTAACCGACAGCAAAATCTGGACTGTAACTGGAATATTTGCATGCTTATTTAAGTAGAATATGGCGTACTGAAATTTGATGCTCTGTACCAACTTGATGCGACCCATGTTCCGCAAATAAAAATTCATTTCATTTCATTTCATTTCATTTCATTTCATTTCATTTCATTTCATCACATCCGATAGTTTTGGTAATTAACGAACCACAGCTAATATCCGTAAATCGAGTAACTCAGTGGTCCTTGGATGTCTCACCATTTGTATGAAAAAATGGTTTTTACCACTGTGTTACCCACCTTTTACAGCAATATGTTAATATTTAAGTATGTTTACGTATAATATCCTCTTATTAAGTTCAGGTACTATTTCTAAATCCTGTTTTTGTACACTAATTCATACATATCATAGTTTTTTTTTTGTTATAGAAAACTGGTCATGAAAAAGTAGAATGACCCAAATAAGTTCCCGAAAGACAAATCTGTCTCAAAGCCCTGACAGTCATTGACTCTTAACTCATATTTGCCATAATCAAGCTCAGGTATTGAAAAATAGTCAGCATATTTTTCCAATTAGATATTAACCCGCGTAGCTCAACCAGAAACAGTGACATTTGACGTTTCGGAGACCCCACGCTACACTAGCGCCTCTAGCGGCGAATCCATACGCGATAGCCCTCATTGGTAAGTAGCTCGACACTACAATATTCACATGTAAGCATTCGCAACTCTTCTTAGGGAACCAATTTCAGTGAGACCTCCAACCACGCGTTTTTATTAGGAATCCTGGAGTTTATAGTTAATTTATACTAGGGGTGAACGGTGAGGCGAGGTAAGCAAGTTGTGAATGGTGTAGGTGGTGCTCTGCATTAATTTATTAATGAGCTTGCGTGATATGGAAATGTTAGGTTGCGGCGATTTACAAGCGATTATTGAGACATTTTGCGAAATCCCAGCTACAGATTGTGTTCTTTGTCATGGTATTAAGACTTAAATTACTGACGAGTGATCGCAAAGCGCGAGCAAAACGTCTCTATTTCAGCTTGGGCAAGCTGCAGCTTGCTTTCGTATACTCGAGGTCAAAAATTTCGGGTCACCCTAAATTAAATAACCGCAATAGATTTTTCTGAATATTTTAAAATACATGAAACACATATGAATGAATACATTTTCTGAATATTTACATAATATATTATATTCATATTCATATTTATTTAATCATAAAATATACAAAAATTTTACATGTCAGAAGATTGTTACAATAATTTAATTATGACGATTAAATAAAAAATAAAAAAATCAATTAGATTAGGTACATTATTTAAATAATTACATAGAAAAATTAAATTAATTAAATTTTTTTTATTTATTTAATTGTTATTCTTTGTTATACTCAACAGTATTAGCAATTCCCAGGATCCTATTATTAAAATATCAATCGCCAAAACTGACGATTTATGCGATATCTCGCCCGTTAACAAATACAAAATAAAAATACAAATAACACAAAGTTACAGGTTTGAGGGGCTACTCCGAACATCGAAATCCGAACTTCGTATCATGCCGTCCCTTTCACTCATACGACAGTGAATGTGACAGCACGATACGAAATTCGGAGTACCTACAGGGTCAGCGTTAAGAACTAATACATTGGTAACATTTTTTTTTTAACATTTTTTTTTAGGAGTCCTATTTAAAACTGAAGACGTTAATTTTTTTTGAAATGAAATGAAATGAAATATTTTTTTTTATTACATATACAGACATTCAAAAACAAAATAGCAATGGTCCCACACTAGGCTAGGCCTGTCCCGTGGAAACCAAAACTGATACAGAGTAACAGTCCATGCGGCTAGAAATGAAGGCAACACAAAGTAAAATAAGCTAATACAAATATATAATGAACTTGAAGCATGCAATGGTGTGTGTGACGTGTGAATAAGTGTGAGTGTGTGTAAGTATGTGTGTATATCTGTGAATTTATGTTATGCTATTGTATTAATTATCGATTCGGTTTTAATGTAATTTTTGCAGGTTAGAAGTCAAATTAAATAAAGATCATAACAGGATTTAAAAAAAACTGTACAAGTTTGCACTATTTTACGAAATATGACGGTATTTTACCGACCCGTATTGTTTGTCCGCGAGTGTATGTCTGTTCGACGAATGTCCTGCTGTTCCCTTCTAAAACTCTTCTCTTTCTGAACCGATTCTCTTGAAGTTTTGTGAGCAGCAGGCGAATCACGTAACTTTATTTACTGACGGTAGATAGATTTTACTGTCAATTTTGAAGTATAAATGTATGAGATGACAATTAAAATTTGACATTAAAATCGACCTAACGGTAGTACAAAAGTTACGTGATTACCCCGCAGGTTCGATAATTACCTATGTACTGCTTCCCTCTGAGTTGACTCGATTCATAATAAATGATATATACCGTATATAGTAATAAAGTACCGATGAACCAACGAATAAATGTTTGAAACTCCCAGTAGTTCGATTTTTTTTATACAACGCCGGTGGCAAACTAGCGTACGGTCCACCTGATGGTAAGCGGCCACCGCAGCCTATAGACGCCCGCAACTCCACAGGAGTCACGTGCGCGTTGCCGACCCTTTATAAGATTTGAGGATGCACTGTGTTGAAAGCAGAAGGAATACATCCAATCACACCCCAGATTCGGTTGAAGCCGCTCAACCAATCTCACTGGAGCGCAAACTCTTAAGAGTATTCCAGTGTTACAAACCATACGCCTGGTCGTGTCGGAGGTTTTCCCCTGGATTTTCCCCAGGCTACTCTCCAACCGCGTACTCCTATCGCTTTATTGGTCCCGGCCTATAAAGTCACAGTCAGATACAAAAAAAATGTTTGAAGCTTGTTTGAAGATGATTTATTTTCTCTGTAAGAACACAGTTTTATTCCACAAACTCTCTTCACTTGCACTCACCCCAGACATAAACTATTAAGTCAATTATGTATAATTGATGTAATTATTTCTATTATAGCATTGCCGCAGCAACTGGCTACTAATTTATTCATTTATCCAGCAACACCATGTGGAATTGTATTAGAAACTTTGTCAACTCGTTTTGTTCCGAAAGTTCTGTACATGGTGTAAAGTACCCTATTAAAGACAAAAATACAATTTCAAGGTAAGATATGACGTTATTACGATAGCTTGTTTTTATAATAGTATTTAGTGATAATATTAATATTTTTATGCAACAGAATAATTCATAATTATACTAAGATGGCTAATGTATCGTTGACGGAGACTTAAATGATGTTAAGTTTTAAAATGTTTTGATTTCAAATTATGACAAAAGTATTGATAATACAAGTAAAGTTATTAAAGGCTACGATGATTTTATTTAAGTTTTAGATAGTAACACAGCCATTTTTTTATTTTATTGTGTATAGTAGAATTTAAGAGGAAAATAAAAGTTTTTAGCTTGAAAATGGTCGATTTGGAGTGATGTTTGAAACGATATTTCTTAATGAAAAATCTAAAACATACATTTAAAGTTTATGACACAAGGTCGCAATAGTCCTGTTCTAGATAGTAACATTGAGTAAATGTCACGATACGCAATTGAAATAGAAAATGGCGTAATAGATGAGCGTTTTTTAACTGATAAGGACCCTTAATGATGACGGTAAAGTTAAAATGGCTATTTTCAAAGTTACGAGATTTCCAGGAAAACATGCTGCAGGTCGTCGCCTGCCGTGGTATTTTTTTATGGACAGTCGTCATCGGGAATTTTCGGTTTGGTTGATTAGGTAGGAGTGATATGGGGGGCAAAAGTTTGCATGCAAATGCGATTACAGATTAGCTTTTATACGAGCATCTCGGAGTCTCAGAAATCGATTACTGCTTCACTGAAAATCAGCGTCACGGAGCGTGCCATGTGCATCGTTTCGTGACACCAAGCTGAGTAAATTCCCTTTGGCGCAATTATGTTTAAATATATTCTTTTCTTTTTGTAAGTACGTGATTTTCGCTAATAAACTACCCATTTTCTTTCTTTCTATTATAATCGGAACGGTAACAAAGAAGTTCATAATGGCGGCCCTTTGAAATGAAATGAAATGAAATGAAATCATTTATTCTTCAATTTAGGCATGTTACATGCACTTATGAATGTCAAAAAAAAAACTACCACCAGCGGGGTAATCACGTAACTTTTTTACTACCGTTAGGTACATTTTAATGTCAAATTTTAATTGTCAGCTCATACATATATACTTCAAAATTGACATTAAAATCTATCTACCGTTAGTACATAAAGTTACGTGATTCGCCTGCGGTTCATAAAATAAACCTCTGCCTCGAGAAGAACCGGCGTAAGAAACTCGGCGAGGTGTCATTTTTTCAATACAATATACAATGTATATAAAATAACAGTATCATAATACTACAGAATTCAAATGCTACAATATAAACATACATACATATTTTTTAATATTAACGATAAAATATTTCTGTGTTAGATTACTTGTGCGGGATGCTATCACTGCCAAACATCCCTATCCATGATATAATCGTTTCCTATTTTCTTTCTTTCTATTATGAACGTAATCGGAACGGTAACAAAGAAGTTCATAATGGCGGCCCTTTAGAGCATTCATGTAGCTAAGTCACGAGCAGGTTAGCCATAGTTGTAATTGTAATACATAAGAACATATAGACCATGTGAATTCATAACTCCTACCTTGATTCCCGCATAGACAATGTGAATATACAGGATGTAACAAAACTAGTGAGGATCCGATTAGGAAAAAGTAGAAGAAAATTTTTTTTGACGCAAAATAAAAAATTCTATGGGACAGGTCGTCCAAGTCAGCCGACTGTCCATAGTTGTTGTCATAGTTGTTTTGGAATCTTTTTTTTCTCATTGTAATAGTTTATGCACCACCTACTTTTCAGCTTTATATTTCATTTCTCTACTACCCAAAGGTTGTCTGGATCGCTCTTTAGCGATAAGACAGCCTGTTTTTCTGCCTCTGTCTCCCTGTATCTTTTGTTTCTTTTTTGTTTTTATGTGCTATTTTATTATGTGAGGTGTGCAATAAAGAGTATTTGTATTGTATTGTACAAAGACCAAAAATTTATTGCGACAAAAAAATTTTTTTTCGTCTTTTTCCTAATCCGAACACGATACCGAATATGCCCTTAAATGGATCCTCACTAGTTTTGTTACACCCTGTATATCTCAAAACACCACCATGGCTCACCCGCTTTTTTTTTTGAACCTGACTGTGGCTTTATAGGTCGGGCCCAATAAAGCGATAGGAGTGCGCGGTTGAAGAGTAGCCTGGGGAAAATCCAGGGGAAAACCCCCGGCACGACCACGCGTGTGGTTTGGAACACTGGAATACTCTAAGAGTTTGCGCTCCACTGAGATTGGTTGAGCGGTTTCAACCGAATCTGAGGTGTGAGTGGAATCGATCTACTGGGAGTTTTGTCGCTGGTTCACTAAACCTAGCCTAGCTGAGAAGAGTCCAGCAAGAAACTCAGCTAGGCCCGACCTGGGTCGGACTGACTCTACCCGGTGTGCGGCGGTACCGGGACGAATAGGGACTATATGTGTCACTGTTGTCGTGATCGCGCGGTGGACGTCCCCGCCGGCGGGATACCTGTATATCTCAAAACACCACCACGGCTCACCCGCGTTCGTGAGACAGAAGTACTGTAGGTACTCGTATTTATTATATATTTTTTTTCAAGTATTTTATTGCTTTCATGTTGTTACAGTAAGTACATAGATGATAATTGTTATATTAGGTCTCAAACATGAGCCCTGTAAGGGCATCGCAATATTTATAATGTGGCTTACAGCCAGCTAATTTACAGTGCAAGAATAAAAGAAAAAAAAACAATAAAATTATAAACAAAAACATTAGAATAAAATTGGTTCTATAAATTAAAAACTATCTGCATGAAAATTCTTTGCTGTGTAGTATGATTTTTTAGTAACAAATGATTTCAACTTTTTCGCATATGTTGAGTCTTTTCCTCGGATTTTATATAGTCCGGTATGTGATTATAATATTTTATGTCACACCTGGCCATAAAGTGGCAATTACCGCACGCTCCGCGCGCGGAAAATCCCACTTCCTGGCCAGAGGGTGACATAAAATTTTGTACTCACCTCGGGCGGTAATTAAGAAAGCCTCAGATCGCATAATTATCGCCCTTGCCTTCGGCTCGGGCGTCAAATACCTGCGATCTGAGACATTCTTTGTTTTATCGCCCTTGGTAAGTAATGTACTATTACAGCTGCATAATGAGGGCTTTTACGGAAGGTTTCTAGTTTTGGTGTATTTCAGATGCTACTGGTGTGTGATGCTTGTCTTCGCTCTGTATTGCTGCGGGCAATTTTCCATGCTGCTCTCCCGTCGATTCCTGGAGATTCCCATCAGGATGACCATCAAGAGTGGCCAGGCTCGGACGGAGGAGCTGCCTCTGCCTTCCATTACATTTTGCTCGGAAAACGCTTCGGATGTGTGGTATGAACGGTTTCTGGATGAAATGTAAGCATTTAAAAAAACTGTTACAATTAGATAGATAGATAGATATATTTATTTCCTTTATAAAATTACATCATGGTTTACATTTTTAAAACAAGATAAATTCACAAAAGGATCGTCAACAGGTATAATAATAATAATGAAAGAAAAATAATTGAAATCAAATAATGTCAAAGGTAAAAAACAATAGAAATGTCAAATTTGTATACACGGCTAGAATATCCTAGGCAATGTCATTAGTCAAATTTAAAATAATAGAAATAAAAACAATATAAACGCTCGATTCCAAATATGGTCAAATATCAATACAATGTCAAAATAATAAATAATATGGTAATGTCAAGAATCAACACTCACAGGCAGGGATCGGATACCGGTATTTTCTCCATAGAAAAATACCGGTATTATTACGGTCACCGGTTCAGTATTTCGTTTTTAATGGGACAATCTAATAATACGACGTTGTTACATACATGATTCAGCCCTACGTAAAGAGCAAAAAATAATCTAAAATATTGGGCTAATTCAGGGTTTTTTAAAAATACCGGTATCGGTCCCTGCTCACAGGCCATGAATAATATTGACCTTTATACCTACTAAGAAATTCTTATCGTTGTTGTTTGTATTCGTTAGGTATCTATAGTGATTAAAATTTCATCATCATATCAGCTGAAAGACGTCCACTGCTGGATATAGGCCTCCCCCAAAGTGAATAATGATCGGTCCTGCGCCACCCGCATCTAGCGGACTCCCGCGACCTTTACCAGGTCATCAGTCCACCTTGGAGGCCTACCCACGCTGCGCCTTCCGGTCCGTGGTCGCCACTCGAGAACCTTTCGGCCCCAACGGCCATGACGGACGGCCATAACGGATTAGAAGTTATTATTGTAAAATTGTTGCCTGACGCTAATTTTGCAGAGCAAAAAAACGCTATTCGTTTAAAGTGTGAGATTTAAATAAATAATATAGTCAGAGCTACCAAGAAAGAATATGTTTAGATTAAGAAAGAGAAAGAGACATTTATGTCTTTCGCGTACCTCAAAACGGGATAAAACACTCTTCGGGAATGACTTTTAAAGACATGTGTGTGTGTGTGTGTGTGTGCAGTTTTACTAAATTCCCTCTTGGCAGAGTTTAGATGAAGTAAAATACCATGATTTTGACTTAACTGTGTAGTTTAATAATGCATTGTTTTGGTAAGCTGAATAAAAAAATGAAAATAAAGACTCAACCTATTGCAGCAATATTTTTTCTGCTATTGTCAGAAATACAGTTATATAGTCAAGGATCATATATCTGAAAATCAATCCTTATTGTTTCCTCGTCTGTGCAGAACAGCATTTCAAAGAATGCTATATTTCTCGTCGCATGGCCTTAAGGGTCCTGTTTCGTCTCGATATGTCGACACAGCGAATCCTCAAATTAGTATACAGGTTGTCCAGTAAATAATGGACTAGCTTCTAACCACCGATAGTGCTCTATCGGCACCTGAGGCTGGTCCAGAAGAAGGACTTTCAGATTTAGTAAAAGTCCCTTGGTTTTCGAGATAATCGAATTTTCCATTTTCTTAATAATTGGCCTGAGTCAACGAAAAAAGTTGTAATGAAAAGCAGAGATAACTCTAATGCCTGTCTGTTAGCAAGACTATTAGAGAATATTTAGCAATAAAAACAACGAGAATATCTCTTCATTTATGGCCTCGACAGTCATTAAAGTCAAAGAAGGTACCAATTATCAAGGAAATGGAAAGTTAGATTATCTCGAAAACCAAGGGACTTTTACTAAACATGAAAGTCCATTTTCTGAACCAGCCTCAGGTGCTCTATCGGTGGTTAGAAGCTTGTCCATTATTTACTGGACAACCTGTATAAAGGGTTTTCAAGTGATTGGGATTCCATTATGTCAGATTCTTTTTACTGGCTGTTTCAGAAACATACCTCTTGAGTACACCAGAGAGGATGTTCTAGAAGCAATGCGCCTGGGCACCGGACATGTCACTCCGCTTTATGTTTCGCAAGAACTACTGAATGCCACACTAATGGACATGCTTGACCAGGTTCTGGCATACAATGATGTCAAGGTAAGTAACATTTTGAACGAAAGTCAATTTTACTAGAATGCACAACAAAAAATTTGGCAAATGGGTCATAATAAGTTGAAAAAACAAAAGTCCCTCCTGTGGTCAATAGTTAACGGCTTTTATTTGTTAGCTATGTTTTTATTATATGGATTTATAGAAACGAAGACACTGTTTACGCAGGTTACTGGTCCAATCCAAAATTAAGCTTTGTACCGTTTAACTTTTGGTATGTCCACAGAAAAGACGCGAACCTAAATCCACGTATGAACCAAATACGTCACGGAACAAATTGTAATATTATGCTGGGATGTTCACAATAATTGTCCTATTTTCAGCTGCAATTCTTTACAAGAATCCACATTTGATTAACAATTTTTTCGCAGTCTTCATTATTTACACAAATCAATTTCATGGTATTTTAAATGTGGACTAGTAGGTGTTGGTACGGAACCCTTCATTGTGCGTGATCCGACACGCACTTGGCCGGTTTTTTTTATAGTCTGTAAATAGTGTTCCACTGCTAGGTACAAACCTCTCCTCTTCTCTCGGTCGTGTGCCAGCTCCCCCAATCCGTACATAATATATCAAGGCCTTCCCGCCATCTCATCATCTCAGTATTTTCTTTTTTTTTAGACCCGGGAGTTCATGGAACGCGTGTCAGTACCTTGCGACGTGTTACTGACTCGTTGTGAGTTGAGGGGTGAAATACTGCCGTGTGCTGACATCTTCAAACGGGTCAATGGCCAGTGCTGTCGGTTTACTGACAAGTATATACCAATTATAATCATCATCATCATCATTTCAGCCGAAAGACGTCCACTGCTGAACATAGGCCTCCCCCAAGGCTCGCCATTTAGACCGGTCCTGTGCCGTTCGTTTCCACCGGATTCCCGCGACCTTCACCAGGTCATCACTCCACCTTGTCGGAGCCACCAATTATAATACATAGTTGAAAAAACAAAAGTCGTCCCTCCTGTGGCGATGTTAACGGCTTATGTGCATGTTAACTATATTTTTATTACAGGAATTTATAGAAACGGCAGTGTCTCCGTTTCTATAAGTCGTCCCTCCTGTGGTCAATAGTTAACGGCTTTTATTTGTTAGCCATGTTTTTATTATATGGATTTATAGAAACGAAGACATTGTTTATGCGGGTTACTGGTCCAATCCAAAATTAAGCTTTGTAGCCCTTAACTTTTGGTATGTCCACAGAAAACAACAACTGCAGCAACTTTAGCAATAAGACCCGCAAAATTGGAAACCTAAATATGTCACACAATAAAACTTCATTCATTTCATTTCATTCATTCATTCATTTCATTCAAAGACGCGAACCTAAATCCGTGTATGACCCATCTATATTTAAGAATATTATAAAGCTATTTGCATAAAAACACATTATTATTTTTGGTTACTTATTTTTTTATTTATCGTATGGCAATTATTTCGAACCGTGAGATTTTCGAGAAGACAGTACGGTTGCCAGTTTTTGTTGCACTTTTAGCACCACCCAGGGGTCACTTGTAGGGTAGCGGTGGGTCACCGGTGGGTACTCCCTACGGACGTGGTGCAACTTCGACCCCCCTTTGTCAAGTGAGTGGGAAACTTGACTGTTAGAAGTTCTCAAGCCGCCCGGAGGCCTCTAACTCGGCTTGACGACTGCTATCATAGACAGCAGTCGGGATCAACGGTTTAACGTGCCTTACAAAGCAAATGAGCGCTCAGATAGCCACGAGCGCTCCATTGGCTACTGATAAACTATGCTTATAACATTTATTAAATGAATTTAAACTTAAAATAAAACAATAAACGACCGCTTTAGCCTAGTTGGTAGTGACCCTGCTTTCGAAGCTGGAGGTCCCGGGTTCGAATCCCGGTCAGGGCATGTATTTGTGTGATGAACACGAATATTTGTTCTTGAGTTTTGGATGTTTTCTATGTATTTAAGTATCTATTTATATATATAAGTATGTATATCGTCACTTGGTACCCATAGTACAAGCTTTGCTTAGTTTGGGACTAGGTTGATTTGTGTAAGATTGTCCAAAAATATTTATTTTTTATTTTTATTTTTATTATGTCCTACTAGACTAGACATTAAAAATTAATATCTAAATTAGGTCCCCTCGGGATGGTGCCCATTACTGATGGGTATGTTGCACTCAACCATATTTTTGCATTTGTGTCGCTTAACCACTTGAGTGATTATTGAGAAAAGTGATAATAACTTTAATTCAGTGATTAGAAAGTCAGTATGATTTTATTTTGGCTAAAGCTTTAAAGAAAACGATCCTGTTCGGAAATTTCAGCATTAAAACCATCCATTATTTACAAAAAAAATAATTTTGATTGGATTTACCTTCATTTGAACGAATCGATTGCAATTTATCTATCTTAGAAAAAACTCGAGAGTGGATTTGTATAATACTAATTTAACAGTCCTGGATTTATCAAGATTTGAACCAAATACGATTAGAATTATTACGTCAACGGACAGAGTTGAATAAACTTCTATCGCTTACTTACCTACACATCAAAATATAGTTATTTCGATTACATTTTTTTTATTTAACTCAAAAATATAAATTACAGTAGGCATATGATTTTACCTTGCCAAACTGTATATACAGTTTGTTGGCGAGTGTTGCGCTCTCTCACTTACAAAAAAATAATACTGTCACATGAATTTATCAGATTTGATAAAATATTATGATTTGAACTGTAGTTTTCTCAAAAACCACACGGAACTATACTTAACCGATAAAACTGTAACAAACCTTTTTAGGGTTCCGTAGCCAAAATGGCAAAAACGGAACCCTTATAGTTTCGTCATGTCCGTCTGTCCGTCTGTCCGTCTGTCCGTCTGTCCGTCTGTCACAGCCGATTTACTCGGAAACTATAAGTACTACAGTGATGAAATTTGATGGGAATATGTGTTGTATGAACCGCTACAAAATTATGACACTAAATAGTAAAAAAAAGAATTGGGGGTGGGGCCCCCCATACATGTAACTGAGGGATGAAAATTTTTTTTTCGATGTACATACCCGTGTGGGGTATCAATGGAAAGGTCTTTTAAAATGATATAAAGTTTTCTAAAAAACATTTTTCTTAAAGTGAACGGTTTTTGAGATATCAGCTCTCAAAGTCGTAAAAAGTATGTCCCCCCCCCTCTATTTTTATAACTACGGGGTATAAAATTCTAAAAAAAATAGAGGTGATGCATGCTAATTAACTCTTTCAACGATTTTTGGTTTGATCAAAGTATCTCTTATAGTTTTTGAGATAGGTTGATTTAACTGTAATTTTGGTTAAGTTATTTTTGCTGTTTTATAGATACTAGTACGGAACCCTTCGTGCGCGAGTCCAACTCGCCCTTGGCCGGTTTTTGGATTTTTTTAACCTGACTGTGGCTTTATAGGCCTGACCCAATAAAGCAATAGGATAAACCCCTATCGCTGGGGAAAATATAGAGGAAAACTTCTGACACGACCACGCGTGTGGTTTGGAACACTGGAATACTCTAACACCCTTATTCATAAACTATCAAACCTATATTAGTTAACTAGCCGCTAAAGATCGTTTGTCCTTATCTGTCACTTTGACACATGTGCTTGTGAGACACAGACAACAGACATTTTAGTTAGCAGAGGTTTGTTAAGTTTTATGAATAAGGGGGTAAGAGTTTGCGCTCCAGTGAGGTTGGTGAACTCAGCTAGGCCCGACCTGGGTCGGACTGGTGTAACAAACCTAATTTTGTTTCTGTTTTATATCAAAACTTATTGGTTAATTGTACACGTTTTTACCACACACTAACCAAGAAAATGTTTGTATCATCTAACTGTTGCGTTCATTTTCAGCCCAGAAACTTACGTATCAGCAGGAAATCTCTTCAGTAACAACCTCAAAGTCGTCACCACCACAAAATACGGCGAAGCGTATCTCATGGTTCACAGACCCATATCCGAACCTTTAGTAGCTCATTCCTTTTTCGCAATGGCCAATGGTTACTACGTAATGTTTTACATACATCCATTCACGGTTATGAAATCTGAAGCAGTTCATGAAATGGAAAGGGAAACGTGAGTCTCATTAAATAAATCAAAATTAAAAAATCCAAAAACCGGCCAAGGGCGAGTTGGACTCGCGCACGAAGGGTTCCGTACTAGTATCTATAAAACAGCAAAAATAACTTAACCAAAATTACAGTTAAATCAACCTATCTCAAAAACTATAAGAGATACTTTGATCAAACCAAAAATCGTTGAAAGAGTTAATTAGCATGCATCACCTCTATTTTTTTTAGAATTTTATACCCCGTAGTTATAAAAATAGAGGGGGGGGGACATACTTTTTACGACTTTGAGAGCTGATATCTCAAAAACCGTTCACTTTAAGAAAAATGTTTTTTAGAAAACTTTATATCATTTTAAAAGACCTTTCCATTGATACCCCACACGGGTATGTACATCGAAAAAAAAATTTTCATCCCTCAGTTACATGTATGGGGGGCCCCACCCCCAATTCTTTTTTTTACTATTTAGTGTCATAATTTTGTAGCAGTTCATACAACACATATTCCCATCAAATTTCATCACTGTAGTACTTATAGTTTCCGAGTAAATCGGCTGTGACAGACGGACAGACGGACAGACGGACAGACGGACAGACGGACATGACGAAACTATAAGGGTTCCGTTTTTGCCATTTTGGCTACGGAACCCTAAAAACAAAACATTTAGGTATTCTGCAAATAGGCCTCAAGGGCACTTTTACGAAGACGATGAATTGATAAAATTAATACAATAATCAAAATATCATTACCTAATAAACATAAGCTCAAAAGATAAATATAGTAAGTGACTATCATCTTTTAAGCTTTTAGAACTGACTAGAATGAGTGCAAGTAACATTTATAAATTACCTAATTAAATGTAGTATTACATGTCAAAAATAAGACTATGTAACTAATAACAATCCAGATTTTTTAGGGGATGTATAAGGTTCCAGGAATGTATAAGGTCTCTAAGCGTCAAGATAAAAAGTAATAAGTCACACTAATCATAATAAAATATTGTGAGGCATGAAAATAATAAAAAATGGTGGTAAATGTATTGCTTATTATAGTTAGACTTTCTTAAATTGTAAATTAATATTTTGACATGTAAAAGTACCCTTGTGGCCTATTTGCAGAATAAATGTTTGATTTTGATTTTAATAAAATCTAATTAATAAATATCCTCAGAGATGCATAAGGTCTCTGAGGGTCAGTCTAAAAATCAAATGAGAACAGAGCGAAGTCTCTCATCATATCAATTCCACTCTTCACTAGTACGAAGTTACTATACTACGTATTCAGCTAATAATAGTTCTAGTAGTTAACTAATAATAGTTGAATACGTAGTACAGAAGAGCCACTGCCTAACGAAACTGATATTTGACAGTTAAAACCTAAATCATGGTATCCCGCACTGTCACACAGAATGCGCTCTTCTTTTGGTTAGGGTCGTCAATTCGTGTTTTCGTAACGTTTTAGAATAAGGGGGATAGACGCCAAGTGGCATGTCTGTGCGTCCTCCACAAACTGTACTTCGGTGAGTGTGCTTAGGAGCTCCATGAGCTCATACCGTCTTCTCTCTTCTTCCATCGGACATCCAGACTTACGGCTGGCTACCGTCCTTACGGTCGAAATTATATTCGAACCAAGCGATTTTCATCGGCTTCTGTAATGCGTACTGCTAAGGTGTGGAATTCCTTGCCCGTGGCTGTAATAAAAATAAAATAAAAATAATAAAATGTTTATTGTGTCTTTCACAGGTTTAGATACATAAGGTTGGAATCTCCTTTTAAGCATAAAGTAAGCTTGTGTCAGGAAATTCCGCTCTTCCGTAAATACAAGAGATTTGACAAAATAACATAAATACTAAAACCGGAGTAAAAAATCAAAAATCATACAATCTTAAAATAATACATTAATTACAATATTCTACTAATTTAAGTTATTCAATTTGGACTTAGTTTTAGTTTATTATAGGAATGCAGTGTGTGCGCGCGTGCGCGCGTGCGTGCGTGTGTGTGTGTGTGTATGTATGTATATGTGTGTGTGTGTGTGTGTGTATTTGAACTTCCGAGTTCAATATAACCTAGACCTTTTTAAGGCACGAGTGAATATGTTCTGGGCGAGTTCGCTTCACCGTTGGCCTCATCTTTGACCCCGGGCTAGATGCTGGCAAAGAACAATCCCATTTTTGATAAAAAAAAAAACTTTGCGTATCAGCAACTGTGAACGGCGGCAGTTAGCAGCACGTAACCAGGCCTGTGCCTTTACCATGAGTTTACATGATCGTACTCGCTAGCGACCGCGTAAAAATTTGTATGGGCAAAAATACAGCGCCTCTGGCGGTTACGCAATAGAACTAAGAATCGGCATACTAAATGGTTTACGCAGTCGCTAGCGAGTACGGTCATGCAAACTCATGGTAAAGGCACAGTTCTTCTTGTCGCTTCGGCTAAACTCGGCTCTGATACACCTCCGTGGTGTCCAGATACCCAATCGCGCTAGGAATAAAAGAGCACGGGATATGCGGCGAGCGCGTGCGAGCGGGATGCCTAGCTGTCAAACATCGGTTTTGTTTGAAAGGAAACCTTCTGTACGTAAGTACTGTTAATTATTCTGTGACGTAACGTAATGCGTGTTTAGTGAACTATAGCGCTCAAATAAAACCGGCCAAGCGCGAGTCGGAATCACGCACGAAGGGTTCTGTACCGGCAAATCACGATTGTTATATAGGCGCTCCCTTAAATATTTATTTAATTCTATTTTTTAGTAATTGTTGTTATAGCGGCAACAGAAAGACATCATCTGTGAAAATTTCGACTGTCTGACTATCACGGTTGATGAGATACAGCCTGGTGATAAATGGACGGACGGACGGACAGCGGTGATTAATAATAGGCTTCCCTTTTACCCTTTGGGTACAGAACCCTTAAAACAATACCATACTATTACAAATATCAGACCGAGAAGCGGGGCCAAGCAGCGCGTCTTCGTGACGTCACATGGCGTGAGCGGTAGAGTGGGGAACCGGTCGGCTTACCGCAGCACAGCGGAGCGCCCGCACTCGAACGGCGACTTTCGGACGGAACGGACGTATTTGATTACCATTTAGATTGAGCTAGATTTGAATAGGATTTGTTTAAATTAATGCGTATAGGTTTTTGTTATAAAATTAAAGTCTATTCTCGGTTACATTATTTTCTTTGATTATTAAATCCCCTTCTCTTCTGATCATAAAAATACCTATATTTTCAGAGACGTCTGTGCCGATCCCGATGATCATAAATTGCGTTTCTTCGAATCGTACGACTATTTCAACTGCGCCGTGGAATGGATCATCAACGCTAGTATCGCGGTGTGCGACTGCGCGATGCCATACCTCCCTGCGCCCGACCACTACACGTGCAACTTCACGGGAATCAATTGCCTGAGGAAATATCCTTGTAAGTCAGAGATTAAGAGCGCTTTAATAATATGTAACAGCACAACTTGCTGACTAATCGTATCTCGCGCGACTCAGCGATTCCTGTCTCGCTCGAACTGTGCGGGTTAGAAAGAGGAGGGTAGATTTTTCTCTACTCGCGTCGCGTCGCAGCGGTAATTGTGCTAGCCCCCCAGGTCCACTAGCGCCACTCGTAAATAATTGTAATTATTTAAATTTAATGATATATAACTAAAAAAGGAGGCCGCTACGTACTGTCGTTTGTATTTAAGTACTTATTGAATCCATCAAACTAATTTTTACGTTGCTCTTGGTCTCTCTATGAGCTCAAAAATAAAACGGCCGTTTTAGCTTTAGACGCATAAATTGACGAATCTAGCAACGTAATAACTAGTTTGATGGATTCAAAACGTACTTAAATACAAAATACAGTACGTAGCGGCCGCCTTTTTTAGATATTTATCGTTAAATTTAAGCAATTAGAATTATTTACTAGTGGCGCTAGTGGACCTGTTACATTTTATTAAAGCGCTCTTAAAGAGAAAGTTTTAAAAATGTAGACACCGAGCAGAGGAGCTACCCCGAACTTCGAAACTCGAACTTCGTATCGGGTCGTCTCTCTTTCTCATATAGTGAGTAAAACGAGAGTGAAAGGGACGGCACAATACGAAGTTCGGAGTATAGGCTCAGGACTCGGACCTGCGACATTCTGTCATTCGCGGCCAATCGCTCTAGCCACTGAGCTACCGGTGCAACCATGCTCGGCCCCCGAATTCCTCAGTTTCGTCTTACAACGCCTCAGGGAGGCGTAGAGCTGCTCAGAGCCTAAATTTTACTTTTAATTTGTAATTTACGTAACTGCTTAATACAAAATTAATCCTAGTTAGTCAGTAGTGGAGCTAGGAATTTGGTTTAAGGGTTTTTTTTTTATTATTGTTATGTCGCTGTACGCCTCCCTTAAGGCGTTTGTATAAAAAAGTTTACGTTAGCAGCGGTACTGATTAATACGAAGGAACGGTTGATGAATTTGGAACTGGGTAGCGATTACACCTATAGCTCAGTTGGCTAGAGCGACTAGCCGCGAGTGCCGGGAGGTCGCAGGTTCGAATCCTGCTCGGTGCCTAAATTTTTCAATTTTTCCTTCATTCTAAATTTGGTTTAAGGGAGTTGACTAGGTTGGGAGGTTAGGGGGAAGTTTACCGCACTCAGTGGATCATCATCGTCATCATCGCGGTGTTTTAATGAGTAGCATGCGTCCATTAGATGCTTGCTTATCATCAGCTGCTTTGCTAGTTTGAAACAGTCATAAGTAGTTTACATTTACTGAGAGCCCCTATGTTGTATCGTATTATGTAAAGGAACTTTTAATGCTCAAATCACTGTATTCCATAAAGGAATACAATGATCAGCCAATATAAAATTGTTGATTATTGTTAAATTGTATTTCTGTTATTTATTTCGTTTAATTCTTTTCATTACCTACCATATTATTTATTATTCTGACATTGTATTGATATTTGACCATATTTGGAATCGAGCGTTTATATTGTTTTTATTTCTATTATTTTAAATTTGACTAATGACATTGGCTAGGATATTCTAGCCGTGTATACAAATTTGTCATTTCTATTATTTTTCTTTCATTATTATTATTATACCTATTGACGACCCTTTTGTGAATTTATCTTGTTTTAAAAATGTAAACCATGATGTAATTTTATAAAGGAAATACATATATCTATCTATCTATCTATCTATTGGAAATCTTAAGCCATCGTCTCCCGGCGAAAAAAATAAACAATAGCATTCTTTTGTTATGATCCCTGGGATCCCAGGGATCGGTAGACGACGGGTTTAGTTTATTAGAGTGATCCATATCGTATTTTTTAACTTAATTTTGCGGTTGGTTCCGAACTCTAAATATGCGGAGCCCGCCACGTAGTACTTGGCCGGTTTAAAAAAAAAAAGTATTTATTGTCGCAAAAAAAACAAACACAATCAGCAATACAGAAAAAAAAACATATTTTAAGTTAAGTTAAATTTCGAAGTTACAATTTAGAATACTACCACACACACTCATACTTACTTTAACATATTTTTAATGCTACAGGTTTTCTTTAGTACACATATCTTTGCAATGTCGTACACAAAATGTAGTTAGTTTAAGATATAAAAACGAAAAACGGAAAAAGTCAGACTTTTGCTCTCCCCGAGCCATCACAAGCTTCTCGAGGTCGAAAACTTAGAATAGTCTTTATGTCACACCTGGCCATAAAGCGGCAATTACCGCACGCTCCGCGCGCGGAAAATCCCATCTTCCTGGCCAGGGGGTGACATGAAATTATGTAATTACCACGGGTGGTAATAAAGAAAGCCCCAGATCGCATATTTACAAATACCTGCGATCTGAGACATTCTTTGTTTTACCACCCTTGGTAAGTAATGTACTATTCCAGTGTACCCCCAAATAACCCGTTAAATGTTTAAGTTTGGAACACTTTCCAGGTACATAACACCTGGATTAATATGGTATAATATTTCAGTTTTGAAGAAGATGAATTACGGATTATCATTAAGTGACTTTATGGCTGACTTGGCACCATACAAAGATGCCAAAGATATAGAATTGCAGGCATGCCCCGAATTGTGCAAGTTTACTGCATACGAGCGCAATGTAAAGCCGAGAATACTCGTGCCTCAGCATGATTGTACCGGTTTTCTGTGAGTACTATTTTATTTTTTAATTACTTTTTGATCCAGCCATGTTTTCTGTGAGTACTATTTTATTTTTTAATTACTTTTTGATCCAGCCATGTTTACTGTGAGTACTATTTTATTTTTTAATTACTTTTTGATCGAGCCATGTTTTCTGTGAGTACTATTTTATTTTTTAATTACTTTTTGATCCAGCCATGTTTTCTGTGAATACTATTTTATTTTTTAATTACTTTTTGATTGAGCCATGTTTTCTGTGAGTACTATTTTATTTTTTTAATTACTTTTTGATCGACCCATGTTTTCTGTGAGTACTATTTTATTTTTTTATTACTTTTTGATCCTGATGTATTTGACTTTATTTAATGAAGTGACATTAAGACATCATTGAGAATACAATAAAGTATAAAAGAGATATAAATTCAAAATTTTGATTAGCCAGTATTACAACATACTCCCCCGTAATCAAAATAAGATTATAAACATAAGCCTATCCCTTTTACACAATTCTGATGCTTAACGCGAGCTAATGGCTTAGTGAGCACATCAGCCCACATCTCCAAAGTAGGAGTATAATAAATCACGTATAAAATAAAATCTCGTGTCTATATGCTTGGTTCTGTTGTGATGGACCGGATTCAATGCCAACTTCTGGGCAGACTGCGAATCATTGTAAATCGTAACAACAGTTGACTCACCAGTTAATTCGTACATCAACCGCTTCAGAAACACAGCATCCTTAGCCGCATTCGCCAAGCTCATAAGTTCGCTCTCACTCGACGATAGGGCAATGGTAGTTTGCTTCTTACTCTCCCACGAAATAGCTCCACCGGCCATCGAGAAGTAAAACCCGGTGTACGATCGACGATCTATGGGACAGTTAGCCCAATCTGCGTCCGCATAACCAACTAAACTTCCTCCACCTTTCCTGTAAGTAATGCCCAAATCGATAGTTCCTTTTAAATACTGTAACACTCGCTTTGCCGCGATCCAATGAGATCTATCATATTTAGTGTTAAACTGACTTAAATATGATACAGCAAAGGCTATATCAGGTCGCGTATTAACAGCCAGAAACATCAGGCAGCCGATTAACTTCTGATATGGATATAATGAAGACTCATCATTACCTTTCTCACACGGCAATAACTTTTTAGTTTCCAGTGGCGTAGGCATAGACTTACAGTCTTGCATTTTAAATTTCTCGAGTAAATCGCGTACATACGTTTCTTGAGACATTTTAATCTCATTAGGTTTACAGTGTATATTCAAACCTAAATAATAACTTAACGGGCCGATTACTTTCAGACTGAAATATTTTTTCAAGTCAGATATGACAGCGTCAAGCGTTTTATTTTCCTTGTAAAATATGACAATGTCATCGACATGGAAGGCGAGAATTATTAACTCGGTACCAACCTTCTTAGTATAAATACACGCTTCGGAAGGAGTTCGATTAAAACCTATGCAGTGTAAAATTTCGGTCAACTTTTTATACCACGCTCTTGGAGCCTGTTTAAGGCCATAGAGCGAACGCTTTAATAAGCATACCTTATCTTCATGACCAGGTTTAGCAAAACCTTCTGGCTGACTCATGTACACTTCTTCCTCCAAGTCGCCGTTTAAAAATGCTGTGTCCACGTCTAAATGGTGCATTTTCATTCCCGTTTCTGCAGCCAACACAAACAGCATACGCAGAGAAGAGTTCCGGACGACTGGGGAGAATGTTTCCGAGTAATCAACGCCATAAACTTGATTAAATCCTTTCGCGACAAGTCTTGCTTTATATTTAACAATGTCACCATGCGCATTCTTCTTTATTTTGTATACCCACTTGCAAGGTATGACCTTCTTATCTGGTCTATCAACGAGAACCCAAGTATTCTTCTCAAGCAATGACTGATATTCATCTTGCATAGCTTGGCGCCACTTATCTCCATCTTCTGCATTAATAGCCTGTGAATAGCTTGTAGGTTCATCCATAAGCTGAGGGGATGAAGTCTGCATGCATACACAATTGGCAGCAGAATTAGGTTTTCTAGGTCTCAAATTATACCTTGGTTCTACAAACTCAGTATCAGAGTTTATTTCTTCTGGTGAAATGGAAGAATCGTGTTGAGCTGACTCTTCTTGAGTAACAGCATTATGCCACTGCTCTGCAATACTAGTTTCGGGCTCAACAACTTCTGTTACTGGTGCAATATCGGGTTGAACTTGCTCATGTTCTATGACAGCGCTTGTCTGCTTTGAATTACACAGAGAGTTCTCTTGTGAACTGAGCAGCAGAGGTATTAATGCTGGTTTAGGTAAATCATTACCAGACTGACATGAGCCTTTCAAGTTTTGAAATTGATTTTCAAAGAAAGTTACATCCCTGCTCTTCACAACTCTTCTAGGATTTGTTGCATCCCTAAAATAATAACTTCTCGGATCTTCTGAATAACCGACAAAGATGTGTTCAGATGCTTTCATGTCCAACTTCTTCCGATTACATCCGGGGACATGGATCAAAGCTCTACATCCAAAAACACGTAAATGAGATAAATTCGGTACCTTACCGTACCACTTCTCGTACGCTGTCTTGCCGTTGAGAGCACGATGAGGAGATCTGTTCTTGAGGTATACAGCCATTTCTGCCACATCTTGCCAATAGGCAGGAGATAGCGAACTGTCAGAAAGCATTGACCTCACTTTCTCCATAATGGACTTATTCGTCCGCTCTGCACAGCCGTTCTGTTGGGGGCTATAGGGAACTGTAGTTAGGTGTTTAATTCCTTCACTTTGTAAATGCTTCGAAAACTCAGCATTAACATACTCTTTCCCATTGTCACTCTTCAGTGTCTTAATCTTGGCTCCCGTTTCCCGTTCCACAGAGGACTGGAAAATACAAAACTTATTATTTACTTCAGCTTTTGAAGAAATAAAGAAGACAAAAGTCATACGAGAAAAATCATCTATAAAAAATAAAAGGTATCTATTGCCTTGAAATGACATTTCAGGCAAAGGACCACAGACATCTGAATGAATAAGTTCCAGAACTGAAGTAGATCTCTTATTGGAAACTTTCTTAAAAGGTTTCCTATTCTGCTTACCTTCAATACAGGGGATGCAGGGTTCCTTATCGACGTCTGAATAGTCGACGCCTACCGCGTGTCCTTTCTTAAGTTGATCCATTCCAATGCGGCATAAATGACCTAATCGGCGATGCCACAGCTTGAAGCTAGAAACATCGGAGTGGGCCTCGAAAGCGGTTAAAGGGCGCGTCATTGGGTTGACTGTACAATCTAAGGAATACAGCCCACCACAAACAGAACCATGTAAAATTACATCACCGTTACATGAAAAAGCAATAGAATCATAAAAATTACAACCAGTTTTATCAAAAACTACGCTAAAACCTTTATCTACTGCCTTCTTAACTGAAATAAGGTTAGAGTTCAAGTTTGGGACGTGAACTACATCCGTAATCTTCTTTACATCGGTGTTGTGACCGCAACTGGTAATCGAGATATCTCCAACACCTGTGCACGGCAGAACATCTCCATTTGCAATGGTCACAGTTCCAGTTGATGAACCTCTCACGTTCTCCATCCAATCAGCTCGTGACGTCATGTGCGCTGAAGCCCCAGAATCGATATAAAACTTGTCACTCTCTAGTGTATCATTCACATTTAGTGCACAAAGAGAATTCTTGTGATTCAGTTGTTTCTTTTTCTTGTCCTTCTTATGGGGACAATCTGGGCGCTTATGTCCTGGCTCCATACAGTCATAACATACAACTGGCTTCTTAAACTTAGATGTAGAAGGTTTGGTTTGGTTCATTCGAGTACGAAGAGCAGTATCTGGGTTATTTGCAGTTGGCTTATTCAATTCATTCAGTAATTTCGTCTTTATTAGATCCACGGTAATGTCAATGTTGGAATTCTCCAAAGCCATTACTAAAGGTGCATATTGAGGACTTAAACCTCCAAGAAGAATTGCAGCTATTGAAGCATCTTCTATAGTTTTGCCTATATCGGCTAGATCTTGCACTGTTGACATGACAGCATTTATATATGTCTCAATATTGGAGTCAAAATCATCAAGGCAGTACCTGTACAGTTTCCTTTCGAGGCTTATACGTCGCCCCAAGCCTTTGTCCTCATAAGCGGACGAGAGCGCATTCCAAGCCTCCTTGGCTGTCTTGCAGGACCTTACATGGGTGATCGCCATACCATCTACTGTGAGACATATTTTGGATAACGCCTTTTGATCGTTACGTAGTTTCTTGTCAGCAGTAGTATTGTCATCCTTAGGATAACCGGCGATGGTCTCCCATAATTCCTCATGTATAAGGTACATACGGATTTTGAATTTCCATACGGAATATCCGTCTCTATTTATAAGCGGTTTTATGCCAGAAATAGAATTATTTGACATGTTTACATACGTACAGCTGTTCGACGTCACAACAAACAACAAAAATATCTTATGAAAATATACGTTCGTGAACTGTTAAAAATTTTCACGGATTATCACAAATTATATATGCACACACAGGAAAATCTTGCCAAATCACTTTTAACTAATGAAAAAGCAGTTTTATTCGTGTAAACTCAGTTAAAATAGAGTATTCGTGCTGATAACGAATGATGTATTTGACTTTATTTGATGAAGTGACATTAAGACATCATTGAGAATACAATAAAGTATAAAAGAGATATAAATTCAAAATTTTGATTAGCCAGTATTACAACAGATCCAGCCATGTTTTCTGTGAGTACTATTTTATTTTTTAATTACTTTTTGATCCAGCCATGTTTTCTGTGAGTACTATTTTATTTTTTAATTACTTTTTGATCGAGCCATGTTTTCTGTGAGTACTATTTTATTTTTTAATTACTTTTTGATCCAGCCATGTTTTCTGTGAGTACTATTTTATTTTTTAATTACTTTTTGATCCAGCCATATTTTCTGTGAGTATTATTTAATTTTTTAATTACTTTTTGATCGAGCCATGTTTTCTGTGAGTACTATTTTATTTTTTAATTACTTTTTGATCGAGCCATGTTTTCTGTGAGTACTATTTTATTGTTTTATTACTTTTTGATCCAGCCATGTTTTCTGTGAGTACTATTTTATTGTTTTATTACTTTTTGATCCAGCCATGTTTTTTGTGAGTACTATTTTATTTTTTAATTACTTTTTGATCCAGCCATGTTTTCGTTTTAGCTTGGGCTAAATTCTTTTTCATATTTCCTGCTGTTCTCCTACACTGCTGTTCCCTTACTATGAGTTTGCATGACCGTAGTCGCTAGCGACTGCGTAAACGATTTAGTATGCCGATTCTTAGTTATATTGCGTAACCGATAATAGAAGCGCTGTACTTTAGCCCATACAATTTTACACGCAGTCGCTAGCGAGTACGATCACGTAAAATCATGGTAAAGGCACTGGTCAGATTTCTCGGCTGATACTCGTTTTTCTGAGCAATTTCGATAATCAATCGTTTTTTTTTGTTGATTCACTCTCGTTGTAACCGATGTTTCGACTCAGGTTGCAACGATCATATTCACGGCAGAACTTGCATCTATAAAGCTCGTGTGTTTAAAATATCAATCAATCAATCAATCGATCAATTTATTTCAATATTTCAATACAGTGGTACTTATGATTAATTACATGACACCCCACATTTAAGATCGCAACCTACCGCTGTTTGATTAGATTATTGTTTACACAATCAAGTTTCCCTGTGTCCCCTGCACTAGGCTTGGCCTGACTCGCAGGTTGACACTTGAACGATTAACAGTTTTAAAGTTTACCTGGCGTTAAAGGATTTTAACCGTTACATACAAAGACAATTTTAAGAACTTAAAGTATGTAAAGTACAATGTTATGGATATAAATTATGAGCTAATCACGGAAAACTGTTTTTACAGAATTTCATATGTAGATGCAGAACTAAACTACACTAATTCGTTCCTATGTTTTTGTATTCAAGTACTGTAAACTGGGGTGACTTTAGGAAAAAACGTGGCCACTTTGATAGATTTAGAACATTTATATAATCATCAATAAGTATTTCTAGTCTGATTCAGTTTAGGAAATGGTTAGGAAAACCAAGCTATTTCACTGACCTCATGCTAACCAAATTAAAACTGATATACGGTATAAAAACTGGATTTTTAAAGTCGCCCCTCAATTTGAAAGTAACCCTGGTTGATTGTACGTACTTTCGTCGACGACCGGTTTAGCCTAGTGGGTAGTGCACCTGCCTGTGAAGCTGACGGTCCTGGGTTCGAATCCCGGTCAGGGCAAATATTTATGTGATGAGCATGAATATTTGTTTCTGAGTCTTGGATGTTTTCTATGTATTTATGTATTTATATCTACTAAATATATCGTCGTCTAGTACCCATAACACAAGCCTTCTTGAGCTTACTGTGGGGCTAGTTCGATTTGTGTAAGATTGTCCTCTAATATTTATTTATTTATTATTATTATTATTTATTTCCTTACAGAGACGGTGTGGACCCTAAGAACGAGTACGTGGTACATTTCACTTATGAGTCGCAGTTCTATAAAATACAAGAGTTTGTATTAGTGACCGATTGGATAACGTTACTAAGTTTGTATTACTCCTATTTATTTAAATTTTATCCCACTAGGACGGCCTCCCACTAGGACGGCCTCCCACTAGGTGGACCGATGACTTGGTCAAGGCAGTGGGGAGTCGCTGGATGCGGGTGGCTCGCGACCGTGTGCTGTGGCGCTCCTTGGGGGAGGCCTATATCCAGCAGTGGATGTCTTCCGGCTGAATGATGATGATAATTTAAATTTTATGTATGGTTTGGTCTTGTAAGTTGTCTTTGAGGCGACGAGCATGGCAATAATATATAAGCTTCCTCGGCCAATAAAGGCAAGCCCCAAGCAAAATAGCATTCAAGCGAATATGTTCCTTAAACAGAAGAATTTTCATATCGTTATTATGTTATTAATTTATACATTTGCATGTAAATGAATTATATGTAATCGTGTAAACACCGTGGGCTTTAATAATCCAAAAGATTTAAACGAACGATTTCAGAACCTAATTAGAGTATATGAAGTTATGTTACATATGTAGTCCAAAAACCCATAATTTAATATATATTAATTATTTAAAGCAAATCACAAGTTAAAAAGTCTCAATTCCAATACACCCTAAAGGCGTGACGTAGCTAACTACTACACTTACACGAAGACGCACTAACTGCATGGCTGTTAGCCAGTTTGACTTAATTAATATCTTATACACTTTAATCACAAGTAGCTTTTCTCTTTCTCTTATCGCTAGTACTAGACTTTAGATTTGATCTGTACTCAATCGTGAGAGTGCAAACTATTTACCTTCACTGATAACTGGCTGATAGTTTGAAATTGATGTCACTAAAATGACAATGCTCGCTCTCTGTTTCTCAACTTGAGATTAATTAAACTCGCTCATTTGTTCGCGATATGTTCACAAAGAAGTTGTCAATTAATACGATTTAATTTGTACTGAAATAGTAATTTAATTAAGACACATAATTGGACCCATGATTTCAGGTTTATTAATGCCCAAGCTGTATATGATTATATCTTAGTTAACGTCTGTTTTAAACTCTCAAAGTTTCTACATTTACCTTGCACCGATTTAAAGTGTCTCTGTGGTTGGCTTGTAGAATGCCCTTTGGAATTTAGTCAGCCATTTGGACATTGTTGCTTTGTCATCATGCCTATTGTTATTTACAGGTAATCTAGGTGGCGTCTACGGCGTATTCCTCGGCTGCAGTATGCTGACGTTGGCAGAAATTATATACTACTTGTGGAGTAGAATCATTAGTAAACTATGGAGCACGGAGCGTACCCCGTCCATTGCCACCGACCGTCTGCGTTAGTTCTTCTACTTTTACTACCCCCCGCTTAACTAGGTAGGTAGGGTGGGGGTAGGTCACTTACTCCCCTACCTACCTACTTTTTAACTCAAACGGTTTCTGCACGGCGCATCACATTAGAGGCAACAAGGACATGCCTCGACCTACTGATGAGTTATAACTTAGCCCGTCATCTCCCAGGCCCGGAGATCTCCAGGCTCATAAAACAATGTCATTGTTTGTTTATTTCGTCGGGCGGCAACGAGGCAGAGCCGGAAGCATGCCGTCCCTTTCATTCATATAGTGCATAAGACGAGAGTGAAAGGGACGGCACGACACGAAGTTCGTAGTACAGGCTCAGGGGGTGGAGAATGAATTCGAGTTGTGGAGTGACGGGTACTTTGTAATGCGCCGGCTAACATTACGGAGCCGTGTGTTCCGTGCGCGTGTGTTACATGCACGTCTGTTCCGTGCGCGTGTGTTCCATGCGCCTGTGTTCCGTGCGCATCTGTTCCGTGCGCGTGTTCCATGCGCCTGTGTTCCGTGCGCATCTGTTCCGTGCGCGTGTGTTCCATGCGCCTGTGTTCCGTGCGCATGTGTTCCATGCGCGTCTGTTCCATGCGCCTGTGTTCCATGCGCATCTGTTCCGTGCGCGTGTTCCATGCGCCTGTGTTCCGTGCGCATCTGTTCCGTGCGCGTGTGTTCCATGCGCCTGTGTTCCGTGCGCATGTGTTCCATGCGCGTCTGTTCCATGCGCCTGTGTTCCGTGCGCATGTGTTCCGTGCGTGAAAAGGACTTGTTGTTAAAATGTATCCAACTCAAATTATGAAAGACGTATTGATAGCTACAACAAACTTATTGAATGACATGGCTTTCACTAAAGCTTTAGACTGTTTAGAGTATAAAGCCATGTTTTTATTTTTTGTGTAGTAGAATATAAGCGGATAAAACACATTTATAGCTTGAGTCTATTTAGAGACATAGAAAATAGTCATCATATCGCCATTTCATAAACTATGTATGGAATTAATGCATTTTTCTTTAATTTTTTTAAATTGTACTTTTTAATGTAGTGTAAAAGCCTCGATGTCTGTAAGTGCTGTTGCATGCCTTTTATTGGTACATAAATATATTTTGTGTCCTTAAATATTAATGTGTCATTTTGATTATATAGTTTATGTACTGTTGGTGGGTCAAATAAAATAAATAAATAAATGCAACGCATTAGGCAAACGACCCAATGCTCTACACTATAGATAGATGCCACCTACATTGATCACATGTGTCAAAATATTGAAGGCGACATGACGTTTCTAAATAATTAAAAAAAATGCCTAACGGCGAATGCTTTTTATGACTTAGACGAATATAAAATTATGTATTTTTTTCATTAGCATGTTGCTGAAATTGCATTCTTGACATTATAATTCACTACATAAATATCTCACGTAATTTAAATATATTTATTTAGCCTCGGTTCTATAAAGATCCGTTAGACCTTATGTCGGTTTGTTATGTCAAAAAACGTACTGAGTTACTGAAATTTGATCTGACATTTGGTCTAACGGATCTTTATAAAACCCGGCCTTAATAGACATAATTTAATTACTTATTCTATACCTACTAATAATAATCAAGTGACATGTAAAACTTTTATGCTTTATGAATAAATGAATATGAATATGAATATGACATAATGTCCTGAGATCGTATACAAGAAAACTAGCAATGGAATATGAACCAAATGAAACGGATTATAGATTTGAATATATTCATTTGCTCTAAATTCAAACGATACAAAACAAATGAAGCTCTGTTCCTTTCAAATTTGACTTGACATTCCATTGTACAATTTGGTTCTTCCTATAGGAACTTGGGACTCAAGAGGATATAATGGGGGCCACAGAACACCTCCCACTAGAAACCTAATGTTAGTCACTTTATTTGCAACGCGATTCACCACTCGTAGGCCTTATATGGCTTATATAATCCGCGGTCGCCCGCCTGCCTTTCAGTTGCATCCAAGTCAACGACCTGTGCACAGTGTGCGTGTCTCTTTTAAAAATATATAGAAAATTGGATTCTCGTGGCTAGACATGGGATTTTGTAGTGTGGGGTGGTATGGGAAGCCTTCAAATACTTCTAATTACAAAAAAGATGGAATTATATTCCACAGATAACTCAAATTCATTATTTCTTTGAAAATAATTATAGCTAGCGGAGGCCATTTTATACTGGTCGCTGCGAATACTTCGGTACAAACACACTATGTCTATCCCTTTTCATCAAGTTGAAAATGCAATATGCTATTCCTTTCTTACGAAAACACGTCGCGACTAGTGATGTGCCGATGATGTTATGGTCAAGTACCGATTCCACGTGCTTTTGTTCGTACCAATATCAAAAGATATAAAAAAAACAAAGATTTCACGTTTGTTTTATTTTAGTTTGATTAGTTACTAGTTATTCTGTAGAATTTTATTTTTGTTTAGTTGTTAGCTTTTTAAAGTAAATTAAATAGTACGATATGTTGTGTGGACTTTTTAGAATCCTCTTGGTGAGCAGTTGGGTCCAGTGTCACAAGATGGGCCTGATGATGAACTTCGAGGAAGAGCGAGGGAACTTGGAGTTGGTTTGAGATAGATATATGTTTTGTGGGCTTTTTAGAATCCTCTTGATGAGCAGTTGGATCTGGCCTCCTGACGACCGGCATCTTATACATAGTACATAGGCCCCAATAAAGTTTTGACTCTGTGTCAATTTGACAGAGTAACATTTATTCTGCCAAGTTTTGATACCTAGTCGTCAGGAAGCTAGTATTACATGATGGGCTTGATGATGAACTTCGAGGAAGTGCGAGGGAGCTCGGAGTTGGTTTGAAGTTTGAAATAGATATATGTTTTGTGGGCTTTTTAGAATCGTCTTTCTCCTTTCGGCAATGATACAGATTAAAGAGATATATAAGAACTACAAAATATTTGTTGTTTAATTTTTAGAACCAATTAATGATAGATCGTTTTGTTACCAATTTAATATACAGTAAATACCTACCGTAATTTACCAATAACAAATAACGGTACCAGTTTGTAGTGAACATGACTGTCCCATCACTACGCAATCTGCGTGCCAGCTCATCGACCAATCGCAACGCTGGTAGCACCCGGCCTTCTCTTCACCGCTTCCTCATACTTTGGTGACTCGCGTCGCAAACAAAGTGACTAACATTAGGTTTCTAGTGTGAGGTGTTCTGTGATGGGGGCTATCGTTTTTGTGCTCACCAGTTGGCGCCACTGTCGAGTAAGATCCAGCTGTCAAAAATTGTTATTGGTTATTATGGACATGAGAACGAAGTTTACATTTAAATCATTCTCAATACCTTAAAACCTACCATAAAAATATCGAACATACCGCATTATAGCGCAGTCCCGTTTTGTTTGGAAAAAAGGAAGAAATAAGTTTCCGAAAGACAAATCTGTCTCAAAGCCCTGACTGACAGTCATTGACCCTTAACTCATATTTGCCATAATCAAGCTCAGGTATTGTAAAATACTCACCATATTGTTCCAATTAGATATTAACCCGCGTAGCGCAACCTCAAAGAGTGACATTTGACGTTTCGGAGACCCAACGCTACACTAGCGCCTCTAGCGGCGAATTCATACGCGATAGCTCTCATTGAAAGTGCCATGTATTGGGAAAATGTCGAACACTGAATCATTTACCCTATTTAATAATGAAATCATTTACTGAGCTTTTTCATTGTGTTTTATTTCTGAATCAAATTCTTCCCTCGAATACCGTAACTGATATTTTGAGGTTATAGTACAATCGTCAACGCAGGGTCGGCAACGCGTACGAAACTCCTTTGGAGTTGCGGGCGTCTATAGGCTGCGGTGGCCGCTTACCATCAGGAGGACCGTAAGCTTGTTTGCCACCGGCGTTGTAAAAAAAATATAAAAAAATCGTAATTTCGCTGCGAAGCTATTCGTAGCGCAACGCAATTTCCTTTAGATACATATACGGGGAAACGCATGGCATTGGATATGTGTCTACGTCTAATTAATTGCTAATATATGTACTAAGTAAAACTTGTTTTGTTTTTGTTTAAAGGTTGAGGTGTTTGAATAGACGAAAATTGATATGCAGAACAAGACGCTGGCCTGTGACCTTTTGCCAACAATCTACTGCTATCTATAGTCTACAACAAGTGTATACATAACGTATCGAATGAAAATAATTAATATGTCACCATTAGGTATTTAATTAGGTAAAAACCAAAGAAAACAGTAAATTTGGCGTTTTTTTTTTGAACCTGACTGTGGCTTTATAGGCCGGGCCCAATAAAGCGATAGGAGTGCGCGGTTGGAGAGTAGCCTGGGGAAAATCCAGGGGAAAACCTCCGGCACGACCACGCATGTGGTTTGTATCACTGGAATACTCTAAGAGTTTGCGCTCCAGTGAGATTGGTTGAGCGGTTTCAACCGAATCTGAGGTGTGAGTAATTTGGCGTTATCTAGACACGCTGCAGAGTGTCAAGCCAAGTTCAAAAAAGAAAATTGACGACGCAGCGACCGTGTGTTATTTTGCATGAACTGTTTGGAGCCATTTTTGACCCCTGGGTAATTTTAAGTTGAAAAAACAAAAGTCGACCCTCCTGTGGTCAATAGTTAACGGCTTATGTACATGTTAGCTATGTTTTTATTACAGGGATTTATACAAAACGGAGACACTGTTTATGCGGGTTACTGGTCCAATCCAAAATTAAGCTTTGCAGCCCTTAACTTTTGGTATGTCCACAGAAAAGACGCGAACCTAAATCCGTGTATGACCCCCCCTACGTAACTCAAAATCTATTGAACGTAAACATAAAAATTGGCATTTATTAATCATGAATATAGCTCAACCGGTTTTTAAAACATCTAAAAATAGGATCTAGGAATGATCTAATAGCAAAAAGCTGACCTAGGAAGTTTTGATTATTTTATTGTAATTTCAATGTTAATTTAATTGTTTATAATACAAACACATAATAGACCGAATAGGCTGGTTAAAATTAAAATTTGCCCAAATCGCTGTCAATTAGTAGGGTGCCCAGAAGGCTGGCTGTATTTCCTCGCTGCACGGCAATACTTATTCGCTGAGCGAAGTAGAAGATAGCCCTCTGGTCACCAGAAGCCTCTATTAGGCGCTTCGACAGATCTTTATATAATCTTCTAGCAAGTTGAAATTTGGCATCCAGCTGGGTAATTGTGTGGTTACGAACCTAAGAAACAGGAACTGTGACTTTTTGAAGATTTGTAACATTTTCCAAAAACTTTTTACTTACACACCAAGCGCCTATCGGATTTGTAATAGCAAACATGCATTTTAGTTTCGTAATCAAATAGAGATTTGAACCGTATTGTATAGTACCGTCAGAACTAAATTTTGGTACTCAAAATCAAAAATCCAAATCAAAACATTTATTCTGCAAATAGGCCTCAAGGGCACTTTTACAAGTCAAAATCTATCTATATCAAATAAAAATAATACAATAATCAAAGTATCATTAACTAAATGTAGTGTTTACATGTCAAAAATAAGACTAAGAAATTAATAACAATCGAGATTTGTTAGAGATGTATAAGTCTCTAAGCGTCAAGATAAAAAGTAATAAGGTAGGTAAACTAATCATAATAAAATATTGTGAGATATATCTCTAAGCGTCAACATGAAAATAATAAAATCTAATAAATAAATATCCTCAGAGATGTATAAGGTCTCTGAGCGTCAGTCTAAAAATAAAATCAAATGAGAACAGAGCGAAGTCTCTCATCATGTCAATTCCTCTGAACACAAGTATGAAGTTACTAGTCCTTGCAAACATGAACAGACCGGACCCCACAAACAGCACCCGTTCACGAGTACGACGCGTATCTCAGCCATCGCCTCCCTAAAAGTAATGATACCTATACCATCAAAAACATAAATATGAAATGATAGCCAAGTTCAGTATTAGGAATATGCGTCGTTGTTGACTTTGCCGAAAAAATAATTGAGATCTACACTGACGAGTAAAAATAACGGTTACACTTTGTTTTCAATTTCCATAGAAAGTGTACCCGTTATTTTTGCTCGTGAGCATATATGGGTGCCAAGTTCTGTGTAGAAAATCCTGATATTTATTTCACTTGGGATGTTTTTTTTTTGAACCTGACTGTGGCTTATAGGCCGGGCCCAATAAAGCGATAGGAGTGCGCGGTTGGAGAGTAGCCTGGGGAAAATCCAGGGGAAAACCTCCGGCAAGACCACGCGTGTTGTTTGGAACACTGGAATACTCTAAGAGTTTGCGCTCCAGTGAGATTGGTTGAGCGGTTTCAACCGAATTTGAGGTGTGAGTGGAATCGAGACTTGGGATATATTTCAAGGTTTGTATTTGACTTGGCCGGTTTCCACGTACAGACTATGTGATTATTTGTCAGTTATTTTTATAAAATTTGGTTTGTTGGTAAAAACTAGCTACCCGACTAGTCGGGAATGCCGACTATTCGGCTACGTATATAGTCGAGTACTAGTCCGTCTCATCACCGCCGATTAGTCGGCAAAATCAATAAGTTACAATGGAAAATAAGGCGACTGCTCAAATAATAGCTGGTGATAATTAAATGATATTCCATACAAATAACGTACGAAAATCATGGTACAGTAAGCATCAACATTAACTACGCATATGAAGAGTTCAAAGGTCTTTGTTGTAATGGAATTTCGACCTCTTAAATTACGTAGTTGTAACAGGATTCGAACACCCTACCTCAACTTTGAGAGACGCTCACTCGAAATACTAGCGTAGCTTAATACCATCGGTATTATGTAGTGAAATGTACAATATGATAGAAAGTACTATTAGTTTTTTCTCTAGTTCTATTAATTGCATTCGAAAAGCGCAATGTAGGACGTCCCATGCTCCGGTACAAAGACTGCGTGAAACGCGACATGGTTGCTTTTAACATTAATCGCAGGACTTGGGAAGATCTTGCCTGTAATCGACCGCGATTACAGGCAATCATCGGATTGGAGAAATACTTTCGCAAAAGGCCGCGAAATCCACGATAACGCCTGGTTCCAAGATCTGGCCCACAAGCGTGCTAAAAGGCGCAACCGCCAAGAGGATACGGATCCTCAGTACACTTGTCATAAATGTGGACGTAAATGTCGATCCCGGATTGGACTATATAGTCACGAGAAGCGTTGTTTTTCACACACAGACGCTGTTTAAATCATCTGTCAAGATGCATAGGCCGATGAATGACTATTAATTTTCAGTAGGAAAGCTCAGGACTAGGAAAACTCGCAGATAGACATCAAAACATTGCAACATATTACATTCCGAATTCATGTCAAACCAGAGTTCAAAGGAACACGGATGCTTAGTGTATTATTGTAAAAAACCAGATATTCAAATAAAGCAAGTCAAAAAAAAACAGGTATAAAAGGAAAAACTTGGCAAGCTTAGCGGGCCAGACTCTCGGCAACACTGCGTTGGATTAACATGCGTTGGATCTGTCTAGAAAAATGGTAAGTGATACTTATGAGTTATTGGCATTAAAAACATGTATTTGTATATATAGTCAAGCTTAATAGACCCATTGTGTAGGGATAGATAGATAGAATTAACGGGAGCAGCAAATAATAACATTATCCAGGACAAAGCTTACAAAGTATATTTGTATTTTTGAGTTCCCGATATTTCGGCACTGTTGCAAAAATGTCGAAAGAGGTGAGTGCCGAAATATCGGGAACTCAAATATACAAATATACATGGTAAATATCCCGTTTCAAATCGTAATTCTAATGTAAATGACCATGTAAGCTTGAAATCTTATAAAGCTTACAAAGAACGAAAAACGGTTTATTTCGGCTTAAACTGAAAATCAAGTTGCTTTTTGCAATTATTCAAAAACGGGACTCTTTTAACTACAAAGTTTGAAAACTGAATCTAAAGACACCATGAAAAAATGAAGACGAGTATAGGTAATATTGCCATGAATTGAAGAAAATTTAAATATGTGCAGGATTGGGAATAGGAAGAGATTTTTTTGTGCAAAAACGAGGATTGTAAAGAATAATGCAGATATGTGAATAATTGTGTTTCTTAAGAATTTAGAATTGGTGACAATATCTAGGCAACGGGTCTAATGTTATAGGTCGATTCTTTGTATCTGCATTTCTTCACTTTTTTTTCTAGCCTATTTAAGTGTCCCACTGCTAGGCAAAGGCCTCCCCTCTTTTCATCCATTCGGCCCTATTGTTTGTTTGTTAATTTGTTGTTTTAAGCTACTATGGCTCATTAGTTTCTAGAGTCCAGAAGACTTTACAAGGTCATTTGATAGGCCTAAAACGTCTATTATAGAGTGATTTGATGCCAACAGTATTCTTGGTACGAATACGAATTTATTGTCAAAAAAATCCGAAACGTGCTATATCGTTGTTCGAAGTGTGATGAGCAGACAGGGTGTGGCAGATGCTATTTTAGTGACTCGCGAATCTCGCGATGTTTAAATTAATCATATAACACGTATAAAATACCGATCGTCTGGCATTGATCTTTTTCCTTCTTACAGAGATTTCTACTCGTTTTTACTATGGCTGCGGCCTGCCTAAGTGGAATCACAGCATTTGCTGTTGATTTAAGTCACTCTTTGGTAAGTTTTTTTTTTACATTTGTCTAATGGGTGATATCATGTTGCAATCAATCAATTAATCAATCAAAGGTTTTATTTGTATAAACAAGAGTACAACAGATGTTATTAAAGATAAATACAAACCAATCTTGTTCTACCATAAAATGGCAAGCGGGTCATTGTCAGTTTCAAAAACAAAAGTTGTCCCTCCGGTGGTCAATAGTTAACGGCTTATGTGCATGTAAGCTACGTTTTTAGTGGATGGATTTATAGCAACGGAGAGTCTGTTTATGCGGGTTAATAGACCAATCCAAAATTAAGCTTTGTAGACCTTAACTTTGATATGTCCACCGAAAAGACGCGAACCTAAATCTGACAATGACCTAAGCATTCACAAACGCGTGTGTGAGGTAAATGTCACAGTAATTTTCAATCAAAGTGAGTATATTAATTTTAAAATCGTTACAGATAGAATTAGATGTCTTCGGGTAATTCCGAAAATAACAAATTCCAGTCTAACTAAGAAATCAAGTGAAAGCTGGAATTATTTTTGGAAAGTGAAAAAGTAATTCCGAATGTCGGGTCACATTTGTTGTAAATTATAATTTCGATAGCGATACCAGCTGATAATAATTGTGGAAAACCTTACGTAAATCGACCCTCAGGTCAATTTACAAAAATTGCAAGTTACAAGTGGAATTCTATTTGCAATTACCTTTTAATAGAAAGAGACTTCCACTTGTGAATTGTAACCTGTAGCTTCGAGAAATTAGGTCTTAGATTCCCAAACTATTTCTACCATTTCCTTTGTGACAGTTATGAATTAGCTTTTGTATATAAAATTCTTTATTGTACATGAGTAAAACATAACATAAATTACAAGAACAGTTGACATATATGTACAAAGGCGAGCTTATCCCTGTAAGGGATTTCTTCCAGCTAACCTTGAGTGATGAGGCTAAAACGAATAGTTTTTCATATTTAGTGATTATTAACGAATGATGAATGATTTTATTGCTATTCGAATAGATTATTATTTGATACGAATCTAGAGTAGGAACGTCCATATTGCACGATACGATATCGTTGCAGGTTCCGACAAAGATATCGAAGCAAGCAAAATATGGGGGCGGTTACATGGTGATTATTATCACAATACAAGTATTGTGTATAACACACAAGTGTCAATATTATCGCGGATTTCAAAATTATTTGGATCTTGCTTTATTATTCATGAAAACCCACTGATAAATAATTGTAATATGAATGTATCGCGTGATAATAATCAGCGTGTAGTGTAATATCATTACTTGATTTTTAATGCTTCAGTGTGTAATGCGTATTTACATTACCCCATGTAATTATGATGTGTCAAAATGGAAATGGTAGAAATCCCGGACATAGGCGAAGATATACATACTTATTATCGATGACGATATAATTTCGTGTTCATCACAAATATCTCTGACCGAGATTCGAACCCACACCACAATCACCGTAAGCAGGATCACTACTAACTAGGCTAAAGTAGTTGTATGTATGTATGTATGTAAGCACTTTATTTGACACAATAACAAGTTAAAATAATATACACACATAAGATTAGAGTACAAAGTCCATAAAACACTTTTTTTAATATACCACGTCGGTGGCAAACAAGCGTACGGTCCGTCTGATGGTAAGCGGTCACCGTAGCCTATGGACGCTTGCAACTCCTGGGGTGTCACATGCTCGTTGCCGACCGTTTAAAATTTTATACACTCCTTACTTGAAGGGCATCATACTGTAGTCCCTCGGGAAAACCTCGGCAGGGAGCTCAGTCCACAACCGGAGTGTCCGTGGGAGGAAATTCCTCTGAAGCCGTACCGTACGCGACCATTTCGGTTCTAAGGTGTGAGGATGAATGCCCTGCCGACGGCGAGCGGTGCGATGGTAGAAAGCGACCGTGGGCATCATGTCGAACAGTTTATTTATCGAACACCTATTTCTTTATCGCCATCATACCCCCTTAAGTCGACAGCGTCTAACTTTTAATTTGTACCCCAGCAGGGGTCTTCCAGGAAGTTGCAGGAACCAGAACCAGGAAACAACGCTGATGATGGAAGAAAGGATGCATTGGTGACCAAAGACAAGGGTTTCCACAGTTTCCCTGAGCCAGTTGATAATAATACAAATCTGGAGACTGTTAAAACTGATTCTCGGGTATAGTGCTCCATTCTTACAAGCATACAAGGAATCACAGAAACGAAAACAGATTATAACTAAAAGTACACCTGATAATACACCTAAACGCTAAGAAAATCAAAAACATAAGCCTCTCGGCTCAATACAATTTCCGAATCGACGCAACACAAGTAGCAAACTTTAAAAAAAAATTAAGAGAACCATTTAAAATCAAAATGCAACATTTATTCTGCAAATAGGCCACAAGGGCACTTTTACATGTCAAAATATTAATTTACAATTTGAGAAAGTCTGACTATAATAATACATTATTCATGTCAAAATATTAATTGACACTTCAAGAAAGAATAATAATTTCGAGTTTACAATTATAACTAAATGAATGTCAGTAAAGATAAACTTGCAAAGTTATCTATTAAAAATATTATAACATCAGTAAAGTTAGAGATGTATAAGGTCTGAAAACAAGGAGTATAATGAGATTAATATAATATCCCAGAGATGCATATGGCCTCTGAGCGTCAAAATTAAGATTAACATAATATTGTTAGAGATGTGTATGGTATCTAAGTCACTGATAATAAAAACGAATCCACAACAGGATGATGTCTCTCGTTAATCCCCTATAAAAAGACACTAGTATTAACGTAGTCACTATGTCCTTGCAAGCATGAACAGATCAGACTCCACAAATAGCACCCGATCACGAGTATGACCCGTATCTCAGCCAGTAATACCACTATTATTGTCTATGGCTTTTTCAACAAAACTACCAATGCAATCCAACAGAAATAGTCCCTGTACACCCTGGCGGGTGCTGTCTCTGTGTGCGTCCCATGACACGCGCAGAGATAGCATCCGCTCGGTGTATCCCTTGCATTTCATTAAAGTCTCAAAAGGGCCTCTACGTGTTGGCTATGTGGTACTCGTTTGGTACTTCGGTGCCTCGGTACCTCGGCTCCGCGCACGCCTCCCAAAGGTCCGGGATACCATTGTCCCGTGAACGGGAAAGACATGCAAATAATAATAATGTACGATTTCTTTCAGAAAGCAAAGCTGAGAGAGCGCCGTGATAAAAAAGTAAAAGACGCCGGGAAAGTAGTCGTCAAACGGAACGCAGGGCACAGCAACACAACCACTACAACTAGTGTGGCCAGCAGCTTCGCTTCAACTCACGCGCCTGACACATCACAGGTACGAGTACACGCATATTACAGTTACAGATTCATCATCATCATCATCATTTCAGCCGAAAGACGTCCACTGCTGAACATAGGCCTCCCCCAATCCCTTGGGGGGGATTTGCCATAGTCGCCACGCTTGGCAAGCGGGTTGGCGACCGCAGTTTGATGGTGGTAATGATCGAAGGATGCTGCTGCCCACCCTCCGATTTTCCCTTATTCGCCTCCTACGAAACCCACGGGAAGAGATGGGGTGGCGCAATTCTTACCCGGCAACCACACGGGTTTCTTACCCGGCAACCACACGGGTTACAGATTCGCACGCGCAGAATAGGGTGAAACGTAGAAAATGTGACGATATTCCCTCTTAACGACCTATCCGTAATAAGACTCGTTCGAACGCCCGCCAAGCTGAAGCTACTATCCTCAGGCCCATTAATAATATCCATTAAGATTTATTAGTTATTTGTTATACAAGGGTGCAAAGTTGTATTTTAACCGCGAGTGTGGAATTGAAATACAAGCTAGCGAATGGATTCTAGGGTTGAACTACGAGCTAGTGAACGGATTCTATGGTTGAACCGCGAGCGAAGCGAGTGGTTCAAAAATAGACTCCTGAGCGAAGCGAGTGGTTCAAAAATAGAATCCTGAGCGTAGCGAGTGTTGCAACACACGAGACGTAAAATAACTTTGTAGCCGTGTATAACACAAATCTTTTCTCCTCACTAGATCGAGGATTTTTTTTTCGGTACAGTTGCATCCTAAATATAGTTGGATGCCTGGGTTCCACTAACTAATCCCGAGATTTGGCGTAGGTACTAGTTTTTTTAACACAACAGCACAATATAAAATTATTTTTGCTGGACTGTCTGGACTGGCCGTAACATGTTATTATGTTCAAAAAAGTAACAAATAGCACGTTCGGATTTCAAATATTCTTTGCACTCTTGTGGATAAAACGCAGTTTGCTATCTGCTTTTAAAGAATAAAAAAGGGCTTTCCGAGCTAGTGAGGTGAAAAATAATTTACCTGACTCTATAAAACAAGAAGACGATAAAAAGTACATAAATAAAATAAAGCAACTGCTATTAGCTAAATCATATTACACGCTAAATGAATACTTAGAAGATAAATTATAAAAAGTCCTCTCCTTAACATTGCAGTGCTCAACAGGGTTCACAATGATCTTTAGCTTTAACCTATTTTTTGTACCTATTTTTGTGATATTGCAATAACTTATTGAGTATTGAGGGTTGTTGACTAAAAATTTTACTACTCCAAAAGACTTCTATGGCTGCGACCTGCCTAAGTGGAATCACTTCATTTGCTCTTGATTTAAGTCACTCTTTGGTAAGTTTTTTTTACAATTGCAAGAGAAACACGTTACCCTGTTTCTCTTGCAGAGATTTTCTTTCTAGTTTTCCTCAATAACAATGGTCACCCTTATCTTTGCTCTTGTGACCATCTCACTACCGCATTTCTTAAGGTGCGTGTTGGGAACACCCATTTTTTTGGTCTTGCTCGCTCGCTAGTGATAGATCGATATGCTGTTCTTTTCGACCTCGCGTGGATCAACTTGCGAATTTGGAATAGAAATTCATATTTGAATTCAAACTTTCGTTATTCATGTTAAAATTATATTTTGTTAAAATAAAAAATTTGAAATGTTTGAAAATAAATTACATTAAGTCTTTGAATCATGTAAACTTGTACATTAAATGTAAATGCCAATATTTTGTATACATAATTCTCTTTTGTTTCTCTTAGGTTAATAGTAGATATTCCCGACCTGCACCCTGGCTGTCAGGTTGATACTTTTTTCTTCCCGACTGACCAACCAAACTGCCAACTAGGTGGTCGGTTAGTATTTTTTTCTTAATCTACCTATTAAGTGGGCAACCAGGTGGACGGTTAGTAAATATTTCGCGACAGGCCAACCAGACACCCCAGCTGGTTGTTCAGTTAGGAAAAATTTCCCGACAGAGCAAGTCGTGGCTCAATCTTGCGAGATATATATTCCAATTGACTCATTTTTGCATTGTAATTATTTACGAATATCTCTTAAAGCATGAACGTCACGTCAAACTAAATTATGACATCTACATTGAAATTACCCCTAGAGTTTTATTACATTAAAATATTGTGCCAGAATTGTTTAAGTTTGTATATATTTTGAAACATATAAAATTTGTACACTTTCACTACGTACTAACTACTACTGTTTACGGTTAAATATCTAATGTGATTGATATGTATTGTAGGCAAATCAATACTGAAGTAGGTAGTAGATAAGAAATCAGTTATTGTCTGTAACTCTACTTCTGTATACCTACCAGTATTGGTTATCAGCTAGATTTTAGTATGAAGACTTGGGTGACCTGTCGGGAAATATTTCCTAACTGAACAACCAGCTGGGGTGTCTGGTTGGCCTGTCGGGAAATATTGCCTAACTGAACAACCAGCTGGGATGTCTGTTTGATATATGAGGAAAAAAGTACTAACTGACCACCTGGTTGCGAGCTTAATTGGATGATTAGGAAAAAAGTACTAACCGACCATCTAGTTGGCAGTTTGGATGGTTAGTTGGGAAGAAAAAAGTATCAACCTGACAGCCAGGGTGCAGGTCGGGAATGTCTACTATTAAGCTACAAACCAGGTGGTCGATTCGGAAAAATAAGTACTAACCGTCCAACTGGTTGAAATGTCTGATTTGTCGGTTGGTAATAGAGGTTTGAAACGCTGTTCTGCCCAGACGAGGAGACAATAAAGATTGATTATCAGATATATGATTCTTGACTATATGATTGTATTTTTGACAATAGCTGAAACGTGATTGCTTAAAATATTCTCCATAGAAAAAAAATCCCAAGTTGAGTCTTTATTTTCCTTTTTTTACTCAGTCTACTAAAATGCGCATTATTAAACGATACAATTAAGTTAAAAAGAGGGTGATTTACCTCATCTAAACTCTGTCAAGAGGAAATTTAATAAACGTGCACACAGTCAGATATTTATCGAGATTTGTCTAAAAAGCCATTCTCGAAGAGCGTTGCATCCCGTTTTGTCGTGCGCGTAAGATATGACCGTGTCTCCTTCACGGGAGGCGTGGCAGACCGAATCGAGGCATCCCCTTAAAAACCATGGGACAAATATCTCATCTCAGTCATGTCTGAGAAGTATTTCAATTACTTACGTATATGCAAACCTGCCTTGTAAAAGTATAATTGTAAAAGTGAAAGTGGTCAAACCCGAAAAATCGAGACAAATGTTTTTTGAAATAAGAACTTAACATCCATTACGCAGAGTTCTATTTTCAAAAAACCTTTTAAACGACTCGGGTTTGACCGCTCATCCCTCGAAATATTTTTTTACATCGGTTCATATAGGTGTTTAATATGTAATTGTTGGTTTGTTCCAGGTTACCCCAATATCATCACATCCCGCCCATGTGGCTAATCCTGGCAACACCGTATTTCCACGGGTGCAGCGGATTCATCCGGGTTACAATCCGGTGTTACAACAAGGTTTTCCACCGGGGTATCAATCGGATTATCAATTGGGGATCCAACCAGTGCCAGTGTACGGAGCGCCACAGGCCGCACAAAAAACTGAAGAAGAGAAGAAAACGGCGTCTTACGGTACTATGGTGCGCCATGCTCCTTCCCTAAGTCAAAGTTTCATCATTTGGTGGCAAAACATACAGTCAATCTGTAAGGCAGACACCTTATAAATCCAGAGGAGTCACTTTGTTTTTTCAGGATTTTTTGCGTTGATGTTAGGGAAAAATGGTCCTAATTCACTACAACACATACGCGACTTTTTTTTACCACTTAGGAATCATTTATTGAAATTCGTTATATCGCTTATACATTTGCTCGAATTGCCTTTTACACAAGAATCAAATTTAGCTAACGGGCGAGCGAGCGAAGCGAGCGAGCAAAACCTTCCGGAGCAAAACCGACTCTGTTAGGTTAGGTTCAGAAGACTAAGGTGGAAGCGAAGACAAGCAGAGCTTGCTTGCTTGCATGCATGCTCGCTTGCCGTTAAGACGGTTAGGCGATCGATACTATAGTGCGTGCCATCCATGAACGCGGCCAAATCCGCACAATTGCGCGAGTAATAGTATTAGAAACTGTATTTAGTATGGCGTTTAAATATTCTATCAAATAATATTATTGCACTTAATATTATGGATAACAAAACGTGTGGCATTCGTATCATTCTGTTATATAATATTCGAGAATACAAGAGTATGTCAAACGAATTTTCTAGTAAATGAACCATTCGGGTAAATAAAAATCTGGCAAATGTTTATCGAGCAATTGAAATTATTCTATATGAATTTCGGGCAAACAATAGACACCCGTTACCAAGATCAACAAATTTTGTTACAAATATGATCCTATTTAGGTACTAAATTTATTAATGCGAATGTTTAGATGTTTGTTACTCAATCGCGCAAAAACAGCTAAACGGATTATAACAAAACTTGGTATACAACGGTGGAAACGAACGGCACAGGACCGGTCTAAATGGCGAGCCTTGGGGGAGGCCTATGTTCAGCAGTGGACGTCTTTCGGCTGAAATGATGATGATGATGATGATGATGGTATACAACGAGTATATAGCCAGCAGTGGCGACGCGTCAAAAATATTAATAGGGAAGCCGGAAAAAATTTGCCTTTCTTATTCTTCACGAGCCGTAGTAAGGGAACAGGACTGGCTGAAAATTAGGTAAGCCGGTGGGAATCGAGTTGTATGGACGCACCGCCAGTGATAAAACATATATATATGTTGATCCAGGCTATCAACATATATATATATGTTTTATCCCAAAATACATCCATCAAATGGATGAAATAACCAGTAGACGCGGACGAAGACGCAGGCAAAGGCTAGTCTTCTATATTTTCAATTCTTTTTCATGTTTAAATTAGAAATTATATACACATTTAAAAGCCGTCTCGCTTTAAGATTTGTATTAACGTCTTAATATTACTCTTTTCAGATTACAACAACATTTTGGCCATAGTCAGTGGAGGCGGCTTGGTGTCCGTGGCAAAGGCAGTACAGACTTACTTCACCAAGAAGAAGGAGAAGAAAGAGAAACAAAAAAATAAAGGCAAGAAGGGCAAGAGACAAAAGAGGGACAGCGAGTCATCGCACTCAGGCAGTGGCAGCGAAGATGAAGAAGACAAACCAGCAACGACCGTCGCTGTTCATATAGAAATGAAGGCCCCACCGAAGGTAGATGCAGCGTCAGCCAAAAAGAAAACGGACTCAGTACCAGCCGATAAGAAGACAGACTCACTGCCGGCTATAACTGACTAAGCGAGAGTACAGTAAATCGGGGTTACTTTTAAATTGAGGGGCGACTTTAAAAATCCAGTTTTTATAGACATAGACATAGACATAGACATTATTTATTGGTAATAACACATTACAAGTCGAAAAGTAATAATAATCTGTCGGCAATTCGTTAATATGAAATAGAATTAACATCGTTTACACTTGAATTGCATATTATTAGCATTGTTTAATATTTATATTCCATGAATTCCTTAAGGCTATAGAAACATTGTTCAGCGAGCCATTTTTTTAATTTGGTTCTAAATGCTGGAAGGCTACCTACTACCGAATGTTAGTTTCAATTTGGTTAGCATGAGATCAGAGAAATATTTTGGTAAATTTCCTAACCATTTACTAAATTGAATCAGACTAGAAATATTTATTGATTATTATATAAGTGTTCTAAATCTATCAAAGTGGCCCCGTTTTTTCCTAAAGTCACCCTAGTTTACGGTATTAGCCCGTTTATCCCCTTATAAGACATCACGTTCTGTATAAAAGACCAAATATGGCTAATGGAAAAAAATCACAAAGTGACAGTTGCTCTTGTTTTATTTTTATCAATTTTTTATACCACGTCGGTGGCAAACAAGCGTGCGCCTGATGGTAAGCGGATCACCGCAGCCTATGGACGCTTGCAACTCCAAGGGTGTCAGATGGGTCATACGCAGATTTAGGTTCGCGTCTTCTCTGTGGACATACCAAAAGTTAATGGCTACGAAGCTTAATTTTGGATTGGACCAGTAACCCGCATAAACAGTGTCTCCGTTTCTATAAACCCCTGTAATAAAACATAGCTAACATGCACATAGCTTACTTACTTTATTACCTTTTATCTTGACGCTTAGAGACCTTATACATCTCTAACAAATCTCGATTGTTATTAGTTTCTTATTCTTATTTATGACATGTAACACTACATTTAATTAATGATACTTTGATTATTGTATTATTTTTATTTGATGTACCTAGATAGATTTTGACTTGTAAAAGTGCCCTTGAGGCCTATTTGCAGAATAAATGTTTTGATTTTGATTTTTGATAGCCGTTAACTATTGACCACAGGAGGACGACTTTTGTTTTTTCAACTAAGTATGACCCAGATGCGCATTATCGACCCTTTAAACAATTTAACACTCCTTTCTTGAATAAGCCTCTATACATTACGTTTGACAACGATAATCTACTTTAGCACTCTTAGTATTCTCGTATTCCAGTGTTTAAACCGCCGCGTGGTCGTGTCGGGAGTTTCCCCTGAATTTTCGTCAGGCCACTTTCCAACCACAAACTCCTATCGGCCTATAAAGCGACAGGAGTGTGAGGCTAAAAAAATAGTACTGATGTAATAGTTTCTATTACAAATGGGTCATTGTCAGATTTAGATTCCAGTCTTTTCGGTGGACATATTATAAAAAGTTAAGGACCACAAAGCTTAATTTTGGATTGGTCTAGTAACCGGTATAAACGGTGTTTCTATAACATAAATCCATGTTCTAAAAACATAACTTTTGACCACCGGGCGTATAACTTTTGTTTTTACAACTGACAATGACACAAAAATACGATTTTTAGAAAGTGTGTGTAAAAATACTCTATTACATTATTGTCAAAGTATCCTGTAAAATAAGAGCATAATGTCAGTGTCGTGCTTAATTTCCTTGTAACCGTAGTTGATGGAACCCTTCCTTAGGCGACTTCCTAGCTTGTAGGTATTTTGTTCTTATTATTATTGATTCATTGTGGGCTTTCTAAACCACCTTGACCAAATACGAGTATTGATTAGCGATGGGTAATCTCAACTCCGGGGAGCGATTCGAATCACTAAATCCGGCTCCGCTATCGGTACCGATTCCGCTTATCGACTTAAAAAAAAAAAAAAAGAAAGAAAGAAACATTTATTCACAGACACAGAAGACACATATATTACAAAAACAAAAAAACAACAACAGAAGAAAACAAACCACAACATGTGTGTCCCCGCGGCAGTGAAACGGACACTGGCTCAGCATTATGCTGAGGTGTCAGACACCTACAGCGCTGACTCTTCGACTCGTTTGAATCCCTCGAACCAATTCACTCCGGACTCGCTGGTTTCAATACAAATCCAGTAATCTTAATGGTTCTTCGAATCTTTTGATTCGTTTAACTCCGGATTTGATCGAAATATACGAAAGTTTACCTGTTTTACTCCGCGATACCGGCGCAAAGCGATCTTCAGTCGGCTCCGTACCGAGTCGGAATTAATAACTCCTTGGATTCGATAAGATTTGAAAAGAGTCGATAAGGAATCGGCACCGCTTGCGGATTCGAATCATATAAATCTTCAAGTCCGGATTTACCCATCTCTAGTATTGATGTATTGTGGCAGCCTTTAAAGTACTTTGCTTATAACCGATGCCTCCAAGAATTTCCACTCTTTAGGCCGTAATCTGTTATATCTCCTCTGGGTGCATGATGTGCCTCCCTAAGTGAATACTTGACGGGATACTGTTAGTATTACATTTGCGCGGTTACACACGAAATATCTACACTTAATTTACCTATAGTCAATATTCCTACGTTCTAAATACCTATTTTTTTAAATCAACTCATTTCAACTATGATCATAATACTTAGCTAATACATGTACGAAATACCTATTTTTAAAATCCCTATATGTCTAAATTTAGAATGAAGGAAAAATTGAAAAATTTAGGCACCGAGCAGGATTCGAACCTGCGACCTCCCGGCACTCGCGGCCAGTCGCTCTAGCCAACTGAGCTATAGGTGCAATCACTACCCAATTCTAAATTCATCAACCGTTCCTTCGTATTAAGCAGTACCGCTGCTAACGTAAACTATTCTTTTTTTTATACAAACGCCTTAAGGGAGGCGTACAGCGACATCTACCAGAAGACTCATGCTTCATTAACGGCACTAACGTCTCAAATCATATTGAGAATCGTCAGTTACGATCCCTATAATTATGTCATTTACTTTAGTAAAGTTTGGTTGTGGCACTTCACACGACGCTACAGCGTCTCGCTCGGCTCGCGCGCTGTAGGGTTGCAGTTCTACCTAACCACTCCTCCTCGCTTCGCTCTTCGTCGTACCTATAACGACCTGCCTTAGAGTAAAATATATACAAGTCGAGGATACAGGGTAGATATCATAATATATACTTTACGCATAAAGTTGTTGCTCATAAAAGTCTTTTGTCATTTAAGCCGTCGACTCCCAGTGTAAAATAGTAGTTTATGCAATCGTTATATAATGTACTAGCGACCCGCCCCGGCTTCGCACGGGTGCGCAATTTAATGGATGTTATTATACATATAAACCTTCCTCTTCAATCACTCTATCTATCAAAATCCGTTGCGTAGTTTTAAAGATTTAAGCATACATAGAGATATAGGGACAGAGAAAGCGACTTTGTTTTATACTATGTAGTGATGCTTTTTTAGTCGAGAAAAGCGTCGTGTTCTAAGTAAGGGTAATGATTGTATACACTATTTTTTTTACGAGTCAATGGAAATTAATTAAACAAACCGAAAACAAATTAAACAAACTAGTCCTGCGGAAATAAATATTAGGCACATGAGTCAGGCGCTCGTTGTTGTCTTTTGTTCTATGTCCGCGGCGTCGCGTGATTGGTCAATTTCATAAGAGTACAGTAACGGCGAAACGTGATTGGCCAATTTCGTAAGAGTACAGTAGCGGCGACACGTGATTGGTCTATTTCATAAGATTTGAAGGGAGCTCCATAGAGAAGTATGTGATGTTAGTTTCGTCTAACGATATCTTAATTCAAACATTGAAGTGGACGAGTAGAAAAATAAACAATAGCATTATTTTGTAATGAGCCCTGGGATCTCGGGGACTGGTAGATGATCCTGCGCATAACTGTCATCATTATAAATGTATTTACCATTTTTTGTAACCATAATGTTGAATATCATATTAGTCATTATATTGAAGACTGTAATTATTTTTAGTCATATAATAGGCATTTAAGCGACGACAGTGAGTGTTCATTTTTGGCCTGTATCTTCATACTATATATGGCAGGACGGTGTAGATAGATATGACGACGAGCGAAGCGAGGAGGAGTGGTTAGGTAGAACTGCGACCTTGCAGCGTGCGAGCCGAGCGAGAGAAGCGAGCATATATAAATATAAAATATTAAATATAAATATAATATAAATATTAGAGGACAATCTTACACAAATCGAACTAGCCCCACAGTAAGCTCAAGAAGGCTTGTGTTATGGGTAATAGACAACGATATATTTAATAGATATAAATATTTAAATATATAGAAAACATCCAAGACTCAGAAACAAATATTCATGCTCATCACACAAATATTTGCCCTGACCGGGATTCGAACCCAGGACCGTCAGCTTCACAGGCAGGTGCACTACCCACTAGGCTAAACCGGTCGTCATGCCCCGGTAGCGACCGGCGAAGCAGCGGAACTGGAAATTATTCGCCTACAAACCAGGAAGTCACCTCTATTTGAGAATCATTAGCCTAATTTACTGAGATCATAGAGTTCATATAATACAATGTTAGCTTAATTAATTATAAAAACATTTTATTTGTATAAATAGCGTTATTACTATGAGTTTTTAAATACCTATCTATAATTTGTAAATATGATAATCAATCAATATAATATTAAGTTCTTTTTATTCAAATAAATCATTTACGATTATTTAAGTACTTCTGCTAGCTCTCTGGGATTGTAACTGTTTTATGGTATGGAAAGTGACTTGCGTTTTCAGCTTCAGTGATTGCCGATTTGCCAGCGCAGAGATGTGCAATTGTGCATGTTCTGTTGTTGCTATTCAACAACACACTTTTTTATCCTGCTACCCCCCATACCTTACTGAGAGATTTAGATTAATGTTGTGAATTTAAGCTTCGAGGCGTAAACTACAAGACTCGAGTCACGACTGCTGAGTCTAGAAGCGTCGAACCTTAAAGCCTCGAGCGTATAAGTTCGCGTTGCTGCTTACGATCACAGAAACCTCGAGTCTCTAGGCTTCAAGCTTTAAAGCCTCCTGAGCCTTGAAGGTTTAAGTCTGTAAGGTTTTTATCTGTAAAGATTTGTAGCAAAAAGTAAAAGCTTTTAACAAATTAGATCAATCTGTGTCATAGGGTGAAATAGATTTTTGTGAAATAGGGAAAAAAACGAATTTATTGCATTTTTGTTTGTAATTTTATTTTGCAACTTTGTATGACATTTTAATCTTTAAATATTATCAGGAATACTCTACAAATATTGGCTGAACATCTTCCAAATATTAAAAAAAGAATTTCTGCCTAGAACGCTCATTGTTTGAGCTCTTAACGCTTGTGACAGGCCTTCGAGGTTTGAGGCTGGAGCTTTCAATAGGCCCGAGTTTTTAAAGCTTGAGCTCTCTATGAGGCCCGAATCTCTCTCTTAAGAGCTTATAAAAAGCTTGAGTCTTTAAGGTTCAGAACCGTTTTAGAGCTCAAACCCTCAACGCTTACGCCTTTAAAGCTTGAACCTTCAAGGTTTGCGAGTCTTTAGGGTTTAAAAGTCTTCAAGACTAGTCTTTTAACAACACTAATTTAAATACATGACTGATGGCAGTGGTCATCGTCTAAGGTCCAGCGCCAACCTTACTCTTGCCCTACCATTAGACGGGAATAAGACGCGAACATACTCTAAATATTTCACGGTGGGCGCTGTGACGTTGTGGAACGAGTTACCTTTGTCAATAAACCTAGCCGCGATTATATAATAGTATGAGAGGTGACAGTTTTTACATATACTTACGTCAAAGTGTATATGAAATGACAGCTATTCCGAGTGTAAACTAATCTCGGTCTTGTAAATATGTCGCGTCACTCAAGAGTAATTTGAAGAAATTGTGGTTCTCCAACGACTGAATGATTTGGTTGAATACTATATTTGTTTAAGTATGTATATTATATGCGTAGTTGTTATATATTGATTTAAGGCCGGGTTTTATAAAGATCCGTTAGACCAAATGTCAGATCAAATTTCAGTAACTCAGTACATTTTTTGACATAACAGACCGTCATAAGATCTAGCGGATCTTTATAAAACAGAGCCTATATGTATTTATTTGGTTTTAGCTAGAAGTTACTTTGTTGAAACGTTGTTACATAAACGGCGGGTAGGTTTGTCTAACTCATTCTCCCAGTTTCCACTCAATCCCTCAAAGGTTAGCTGGAAAAGATCCTTCATGGCATAAGTTCGCCTCTGTACTCTAATCTTATGTGACATTTATACTGTTTTTGTGTACAATAAAGTGCTTAAATACGTACATACATTTAAATCTGCCTTACTCACGCTGGAACCCCTCGTTAAGGTAGGTACAGTCGGCATACAAATATCTGATGAACATTAATGAGCTGCTTAAATGCCGACGCGTGGTATAGCAAGTATAAATCCGAACTCCTCAGGTAAATATGGTGGAGCGAATAGACGCGACCTTGAAGTCTGTATCTGATTGGAGTGGTGCCAACTTGGTCACATACAATGCCGCCAAAATACAGGCTTGTATTTTCACTGCAAAATGGAGTCCTTTCACCTTGATTCCTACGTTTAAAAATGTATCTCTAATACTGACGGATCGTCTTGAGCTCCTTGGTTTTGAAGTCGAACTTAAACCTCGGGTCCACGATTGAATCCAAAGCCAAAACTGATGCTAAAAAACTTGGTATCTTGTACAAGGTGAGACGGTATTTCTCACGGAATCAGCTTCTTATCCTATATAAAGCTCAGATTCGGTCGTGTATGTTTTCTCAGTAGCTCGATTCCACTCACACCTCAGATTCGGTTGAAACCGCTCAACCAATCTCACTGGAGCGCAAACTCTTAGAGTATTCCAGTGTTCCAAACTACACGCGTGGTCGTGCCGGAGGTTTTCCCCTGGATTTTCCCCAGGCTACTCTCCAACCGCGCACTCCTATCGCTTTATTGGGCCCGGCCTATAAAGCCACAGTCAAGTTCAAAAAAAAAATCGGTCGTGTATGGAGTACTGCTATCACCTGTGGGACGGTTCCGCCAGGTATCAATAACGGCCTTGGATTCAATCGAGCGCTGAGCTCGTAAACTTTTTGAGGACGATCCGATGAGTTTAAATTGCAAAGCTGGGAATACCGCTGTCAAGTCACTTGCCTATCAGTATTTTATCGGATACATTTTGGAGTGTGCACAGGAATTACACGATTTAATTTTGCCTTCTCTGTTTCATCAGCGGACATCCAGACGGGGGGAGCTGTGCCATCCTTAAGGATGATTCACACTAGACCGTTCCGTGTCCGGGCCGGCCCGTTTTCTATGACAGAAAATCAACGGCCGCCCGGCCACGGACCGGCCCGGACACGGAACGGTCGCTCTATTATCAATGCAAACGACGGCCGATCTACCTAGGTCCGAGGCTCGGAAACGGCACGGTCCCGGCCCGGCCCGGACGCGGAACGGTTAGCACATTGACACACAAAAAAGCTCGGAGACGGGCCGGCCCGGACCGATACACCAATAGTGGGCGCTGTTATTAATGTAGAATTTAAGTATATAAACGAATGTCGCTCTAACCAGCCCTCTTTCCATTAGACACGATAGAATCAACACGCATCTTATTATTACCAAAAACCCATTTAGACACCCCAGTCTGGTCCACGAAGGAACACTACCTATTACTATTATTAGCTACTAGCTAGTAGTCAAAATCAAAAGCAAACATTTATTCTGCAAATAGGCCACAAGGGCACTTTTACATGTCAAAATATTAATTTACAATTTTGAAAGTCTGACTATAAGCATACATTTTTCATGTCAGAATATTATTTTACAGTTCAAGAAAGAATAATAATTTCGAGATTACAAATATAGCAATATTTATGTCATACCGACAGTGAAAATAAACTTGCGAAGTTATCTATTACGAATATTACAACTTCAGTAAAGTTAGAGATGTATAAGGTCTCTTTCTGATTATACAAAGAGTATAATGAAATTCATATAATATCACAGAGATGTACATGGTCTCTGAGTGTCCAAATACAATGAATAGTTACTATTCTAACGTCCTTAGAGATGTACATGGTCTCAGAGCGTCAAAAGACTAACTTGATATTGTTAGTAGAAGCGGTTAAATAAGCCTACTTAGGCTTATTTAACCTACTACTTCTTGTTTTGGTTAATAATTCGAGCGCGAGAGTCCAATTTTGCCGGCAAAATTCAAAGGGCCCTGACAGTCATCGTTTGCATTTGATCATCGTCGTCCCTCCTTACTAGTGCTCCCAGATGAGGTGTATAATAAATCTATAGCAAATCGCATTAAGTTCGAGTAAATTTTATGGGTCATACTTAGTTGAAAAAACGAAAGTTGTCCCTTCTGTGGTCAATAGTTAACGGCTTATGTGCATGTTAGCTATGTTTTTATTACAAGGATTTATAGAAACGAAGACACTGTTTATGCGGGTTACTGGTCCAATCCAAAATTAAGCTTTGTAGCCCTTAACTTTTGGTATGTCCACAGAAAAGACGCGAACCTAAATCCGCGTATGACCCAAATCGCCTAAGTACGTCGGTCGACGGGCGACAACAAACTCTAGGAGAAGGACTTAAAAGTTACCTCTTAAGAAATTTTACTTTTCATTTTAACTCAGCAAATTATAAGTCTCCATTATCCGTCTAATGGTTTCAATAAGGGGGGATTAACAACGGGAAAATGTCATAGCCATCGTGATATATGTGTTTAATATTTTGCACACTTCATGAATTATTCCCCTTATAAACTCTTTTCCGCAGAGTGTTCATAAATTGTCTCTGAGAACGGTTCTTTTTACAAAAATATGGAAAATAATGGCTTTTGTAAATAACGTTCGTAGCAGACAAAAGCACGTTTGCGAATCCAGAAGAATCACAAGCGCTTCATCGATCATTTATAGTATTTGAATTCCTATTTGCATTATTTGACACATTATGACTGACGTTTATAGAGATGTAACTAACCTTTACACTTTATCTTCTAATACTCGTATGTAGTAATGTTAGTGCTAGTAATGTTCACTTTATCACATACATATATTGTTCAGAGTACCAATTTAAAAAAAAAACACTGCTCTTTTTCTTGCACACATTTTAAATCACTCTGGGTCCACGGAAGATCAGCGTCGTGGCGTTAAAATGCGGCGCGACACATGCTGAGTTGATGCCGTTCTTGCTACCATTGTATCTTTACCCCCTTATTCATAAACGTCAATCAAACCTCTATTAGTTAAATATCCCGCTAACATTCGTTTGTCCTTATCTGTGACTTTGACTTTTATGTTTGTGAGAAATGGACAAAACACATTTTAGTTAGCAGCGGTTTGTTAAGTTTTGTGAATAAGGGGGTTAGTCTGTAAGTTTAGTCTAAGTTTACCACTGTAATGGTTTGCGAAATAAATTTTCTTCTTCTTCTTTGCGGGCCATTTTCGAGAAAAAGATATTTCTCACGTATTTTAATATAAAAACGTTACATTATAACGGAAAAGTATACAGGCAACATCGGAAAAGATATAATGAGCCGAACTCAGCGGGTAACAAATAAATTACGACACCGCCTTCACAGTCTTTGTTTAACAGAATTCTGATATAATAGCAACGCTGGCTAATTCTTAACATACTTTCTTGAACTTTATTATAAATGTAGACGGTTGATTTTGGAGTGAAGATGTGTAAACTGCGAGCTTGCCAGAGTTACATAAATCCATTGATGTCTATCGTCATTTTGGCTGTGGAGGTTTTGTAAAGTAAGCCGTCTTGGTGAAGTACGAATGTATTTTTGTTATTCAGAAAGGGACCATTTCTCACAACTTGTGCTTAATATTCGTTTTGGTGACAGTTAGAGGCATATGCAGTTCCCCACTCTCTTTTTTAACCTGATGGCTTTATAGGCAACAAAGTATAGGAGTACGCGGTTGGAGAGTAGCCTGGGAAAAATCCAGGGGAAACCTCTGACACGCGGACGATTTAAACACCGGAATACTCAAAATAAAAATCAAAATCAAACATTTATTCTGTAAATAGACCATAAGGGCATTTTTACATGTCAAAATATTAATTTACAATTTAAGAGTCTGACTATAAGAATACATTTTTCATGTCAGAATATTAATTTACAGTTCAAGAAAGAATAATAATTTCGAGATTACAAATATAACAAAATTAATGTCATACCAACAGTGATAATAAACTTGCAAAGTTATCTATTATGAATACAACATCAGTAAAGTTAGAGATGTATAAGCTCTCAGTCTGATTAAACAAAGAGTATAATGAAATTCATATGGGATATTATATGGATTTCATTATACTCTTTAATAATATATTTCTATATGTACAAATTCCATTGCTATATATATAATGTGCTGTTTTGATAAAGAATTAGGTACTTTCTCTAAGTAAATTCCTCAGTGTGTCTATATAACTAAGATTAATTTTTAATGAATTACTTACGATTAATTTATTAATCTTTCTTTAGCATTCAGTAAGGGAGGCGTTCATTATAGACATATCAACAATATATGTATACTAACAATTTGTTGAAAGTTCCGTCTGACCTCCAAGAAAAAAAACATGGCACACCGCTCACTCGCTCGCCGCATGGCTCGCGCTTCGTCTCTGACGACACCCCAGGGGTGTACGTAGTATGAACGTACGAGTGTACGAGGTAACTAGAGGAACAGGCCTGGCAGAGCAGAGTCAAAATGAATTACTTACTTTTTCAGTATGGGAGGCGTTCATTATAGACACATCAAAACAGTCGACAACCCTAACATTTTTACTAAGAAGTTAAAAAACTGGTTAATCGGTCATGCGTTCTACAAATTAAATGACTTTTATAACGCTAATTAATTAAATAAATTATATTTGACATGTATAAATTAATTAATAATGGCTATTCACTGACATTTATAATAATTAACAACAATTTCCCGGACGACGTAATCACAGCGTCTATCGAAAGATGGAACGCTGCGCTTGCGGCGTCCAACTCTGACACGACGCGTACACTTAGGCATTCCCGCCGGCGGGGACGTCCACCGCGCGATCGCGACAACAGTGACACATATAGTCCCTATTCGTCCCGGTACCGCCGCACACCGGGTAGAGTCAGTCCGACCCAGGTCGGGCCTAGCTGAGTTTCTTGCTGGACTCTTCTCAGCTAGGCTAGGTTTAGTGAACCAGCGACAAAACTCCCAGTAGCTCGATTCCACTCACACTTCAGATTCGGTTGAAACCGCTCAACCAATCTCACTGGAGCGCAAACTCTTAGAGTATTCCAGTGTTCCAAACCACACGCGTGGTCGTGCCGGAGGTTTACCCCTGGATTTTCCCCAGGCTACTCTCCAACCGCGCACTCCTATCGCTTTATTGGGCCCGGCCTATAAAGCCACAGTCAGGATCAAAAAAAAAAAAAACAACAATTTGTTCACACTGTATCTAATAATGATTGTACTAAGATAATGTTACTTTATATATATTGTGCAAAATTGTAATGTGACATGTAATATTTAACAATATTATGAATAAAGAGTATGAGTATGAGTATGAGTATTTCTAGTAACAATGAGTTGGAAAGTTCCGTCTGACCTCCAATAAAAAAAACATTGCACACCGCTCGCTCGTTCGGCGCATGGCTCGCGCTTCGTCTCTGACACACCGGGGGTGTACGAGCCAACTAGAGGCCCAGCAGAGCAGAAGCACAATTTTGAAACGTGATTGGAATGATGTAGATGTAGTGTAGGGACGCCTGGCCGGGAACAGGCGGACTGTCGATATGTCATCATCATCATCATCATCATTTCAGCCGAAAGACGTCCACTGCCACTTAAGTCTCGCAATTTTGAAGGCTATGTCGGTGACCCCAGTTCTGCTACGGATAGCTTCATTCCTAATTCTATCACGCAGAGAAACCCCGAGCATAGCTCTTTCCATTGCTCTTTGGGTGACCTTGAGCTTTCTTATGAGGCCCATCGTTAGCGCCCATGTCTCGGATCCATATGTCATCACTGGCAACACACACTGGTCAAAGACTTTTGACTTGAGGCTCGCTTGAGGTCGATATGTAGTTAGGACCATTCAGCTCATACTCAGAAGTCTGAGCTCAAGGATGTTGTTCCGGCGGGACCACTGCACTTAGTCCATATTCGTCCCGGTACCGCCGCACACCGGGTAGAGTCACTCCGACCCAGGTCGGGCCTAGCTGAGTTTCTTGCTGGACTCTTCTCAGCTAGGCTAGGTTTAGTGAACCAGCGACAAAACTCCCAGTAGCTCGATTCCACTCACACTTCAGATTCGGTTGAAACCGCTCAACCAATCTCACTGGAGCGCAAGCTCTTAGAGTATTCCAGTGTTTCAAACCACACGCGTGGTCGTGCCGGAGGTTTTCCCCTGGATTTTCCCCAGGCTACTCTCCAACCGCGCACTCCTATCGCTTTATTGGGCCCGGCCTATAAAGCCACAGTCAGGTTCAAAAAAAAAAATCTAATACATAAGTGCCGAACCAATTCAGCGTTACGTAGTGATATGTAGGTTGCGAATGTCTGCGACTGGGTTCATGGTCAACATATTTTAATGAATACGCCATAAAATTATCTCAGGTGGATTCACTGTCTACTACTTAACATAGTTTATTACTTTGGAATTAATTAAGGCATTGCGTAACGAGTGTTCATTTTATGATTGCTCATTTTTAGTGTATGAGTATTTAATAAAAGACTTTCGATTAGAAATGGGTAACTAAAAATGGCGACGGCGCCTTACCATCTGTTATTAAGTATTTTCACCCTTTATGGATCATCCATGATATTCGCTCCCGCGCCCGATGATACCTGTGATCCGATCCATAAAGGGTATTAGTCATATTATAACTTATTACCTAATAAGTACCTAAGTAAATAGACCCAATTGAATTTATTAATTAACTAACTAATGTACTATTAATCCAAAAATGAAATCCGCAACTTGCTTCGTCAAATTAACTTAACATAAAGGACCGCCCCGGATCGTAGATGGCTCGAAAGTTCCCATAACCCCGGCGGCGTTGCCACGCTGAATGGCCAAAGAGATCTGTTGAGCCAAGAATGATCCGGACCGAGGATCGCAACCCCTCTCCCTCAGCCGTCGACCCAAATCCCTGACAACTCAGCCGTCGACCCAAATCCCTGACAACTCATCCGTCGACCCAAATCCCTGACAACATACCTAAGTAATATATGTTACCTAATTATTACCTAAATTTTACCTATTGTTTTTAGACTGACATTCGACTTCACAGTCAAACTTATAAATAGTTTTGTGGAGCGATATATTATATAATACCTTATTGTACTTAATGATTAATAAATATTGACCAGAAAATATATACAAGAATACTTAACTACAATAACTTAAATAATGTTAAAATTAAATTAAATCTAAAATAGGCCCTTGAGGCATTGTACCAAGGATGCTGGCGGCATTTCCTCGCTGTATGGCTATGTTGATTCACTACATATTTGGAACTAAATTTGTTTTTTTTTCTGCTTGAAGTAAAGTCTGAAGTGAATAGAAAAAAAATGATTTAATTTTATAGATTTTTAAAACTTTCATATAAAATGATAATTATTAAATACTTGCATTAGCCACAGTTATTTATTAATAATATTATCTTTGTTATTAAATTCAAATAAACGTATTACTTAAAATTACAAAAATATTTAATTATCATTATAGGTAAATTTTAAATACATTATACTTATTAATGCAACGAAATGTAAATAAATATTCTGAAGTAACCCGTAATTATCATATTAAATTCTAGGTATGTTATATAGTACTGGGCATATACTCCGAACTTCGAACTCCTAAATTCATATCGTGCCATCCCTTTTACTCTCGTGTATATACGTTATATAAGAGTGAAGGGAACGGCACGATACGACGTTTAAATTTCGAATTTCGGGGCTCTCTGAAACACGCACTCTTTGAGTCTTGCGTTGCGAGATCAGGCGATTTTTAAGGACCTAAAACTGAAAATAAGCGACCGAAAATTCAGAAAGAAAAATATCGGAGACTTTTTTATTTCACTACTAAAACTGATCTATACCTTTACCATGAGTTTACATGACCGTACTCGATAGCGACTGCGTAAAAAATTGTATGGGAAAAAGTACAGCGCCTCTGGCGGTTATATTATACAACGCCGGTGGCAAACAAGCGTAAGGTCCACCTGATGGTAAGCGGCCACCGCAGCCTATAGACGCCCGCAACTCCAAAGGAGACGTGCGCGTTGCCGACCCTTTGTAATATTTGAGGATAGTGTCTGTGTTGCGCAATAAAACTAAGAATCGGCATACTAAATCGTTTACGCAGTCGCTAGCGATTACGGTCATGCAAACTCATGGTAAAGACACTGTATGTGTAAATGATTTGGTCAGTATTATGTTCTCACTCACACTTCAGATTCGGTTGAAACCGCTCACTGGAGCGCAAACTCTTAGAGTATTCCAGTGTTCCAAACCACACGAGTGGTCGTGCCGGAGTTTTTCCCCTGGATTTTCCCCAGGCTACTCTCCAACCGCGCACTCCTATCGCTTTATTGGGCCCGGCCTATAAAGCCACAGTGAGGTTCAAAAAAAAAACAGTAGTATGTTTTATTATAGTCCGATTTGAATACAGATTAAATAAAAGGTAAATGGCAGAAATGACGGGCCATAAACCAGATTATTGTAATGAGACACTTAAGACTTAGATACCTATGTGGTTCCGCAGAATTAAAAGTTTAACTCAGTTAAGCCACAGGAGGGACGACTTTGTTTAATCGACTAAGTATGACCCACCTTGGCATTCCCGCCGGCGGCTACGTCCACCGTGCGATCGCGACAACACATATATAGTCCCTATTCGTCCCGGTACCGCCAAATACCAGGCAGTCAGTCTGACCCAGGTCGGGTCTAGCTGAGTTTCTTGCTGGTCTGTTGTTTACTAACAACCGAATCTGAGGTGTAAGTGGAATCGAGCAGTAGCGGTTGAAACCGCTGAACCAAACTCACTGGAGCGCAAACTTTTAAAGTATTCCAGAACTCATACTACCGATCCTTAGTTCTATGAGTGACCACCAGAGGCGCTGTACTAATGTACATACAAATCGTTTACGCAGACGCTAGTGAGTACGGTCACTGTCGACTCATGGTAGCGCTATAGATAAATAGTTTACTACACTCGATAGCGTATTGTTCGATAGCATCTGTAAAGTTTGTAACTAATGGTACCGATTTTCTACGGTAACAGCCATTTGACAGCTACAAAACGTCAGTCGTATAGCGTTTAGTTTTCGATAGGTAATTTACCGTAGAACTCATACTACCGATCCTTAGTTCTATGAGTGACCGCCAGAGGCGCTGTACTTTTGTGCATACAAATCGTTTACGCAGACGCTAGCAAGTACGCGTGGTCGCGTCGAATGTTTGCCCTGGATTTTCCGCAGGACACTCTCCAACCGCGCACTCCTATCGCTTTATAATTCCCGGCCTATAAAGCCACAGTCAGATTTAAAAAAAACATGACAAATGTCTATGAACTTTTGTAAACGCAGTTAAATCAGGCCGAATGTTTGTTTCTCATCGTGGTTGTGTAAAAAAATGTTAGTCCAAGTTTAAAATTTAGGTAAGTTTACTTACTTTTTTGACTATAATTAAATGTATTACCTACCAAGGAACCCCATCATATCAATATGCTAAAATAGAAAAAAACTTTATATCTTTGCATAAATTCAGAAATGTCATATGAGATAATAGGCACAAACTGACTGTATCCAAAGATTATACATTCATTAAATACATAATTAACATTAAATAAAATAATTAAATAATAATAAGTATAATCAATATTAGTGGACAATCTTACACAAATCAACCTAGTACCAAACTAAGCAAAGCTTGTACTATGGGTACTAATTAAGTGACGATATACATAATACATAGAAAACATCCAAGAATCAGGAACAAATATTCGTGTTCATCACACAAATAAATGCCCTGACCGGGATTCGAATCCGGGGCCTCCAGCTTCGAAAGCCACTCGCAATGCCAATGCGTTGAGCGAGGAACGAGCCAGCCCTACGGTCACCAGAAAACCGGATAAGCATTTGAGGCATTTGGACCTAGGTCGCGACTCGCGACGGCAAAATACAGTGTACAAAAAAGTTCAAATTCAAGTTCATTTATTTGGCCAAGTAACAAAGTACGTTACATTTAGCAAGTCATATTACATGCAGTATCTATTGAGTACCATTATATCATAACATTAATAACATAAAACTACCTTAGCATAGTAAGAACGTAAATAAGTCCTATAGTATACAATTATTTGATTAATAAGAGGAAATCATTTTGTTTCGTTTTTTCTGTAAATTCATCAATTGAGTAAAATGGGTTTTTTAGTTTGCTTTTAAATTCTAAATATGTTAAATTTCTGATGTGGGACGGTAGTAGGTTGTACAATGTAATTTTTAAAGAGATGCCCTGCTTAAATGTTTTGACAAGATTTCTTTCAGGAACGCATAGTTTATCCTTATTGCGTGTATTGTAATTATGAATGTCTTTCATTGCTTTAAAATTGTTTTTACTAGTATGGATTTCTAATAAACTGTTAAATATGAATAACGATACAACCGTCATAATCTGACCTTTAATAAAGTATTCTCTGGCTGAAGTGCCTTTACGTCGACTGTATATGGTTCTAATAACATCTTTTTGCGATCTAAGTACTCTTTTTAAAACTAGAAAATATGTACATCATTAAATGTAGCTCAACATACAATATACAAATACACTATATTGCACACCTTGGAAAGAACACCAAGATCCATAAGGCAAGACATTGCCTATGCCTAATATGGCAGAACCCACTGACTTACCAGATGCGACACGCCAATAATAATACCACAATCGAGTGATATAAGATTTCAAGCTTACATGGTCATTTACATTAGAATTACGATTTTAAACTGGGAGTGTGGTGTGTCGTGACCGTAATCGAGTTTCAAGTGACAAGGCGGACGGTGGTAGTGACGGTGACACTGTGCGAAAAAAGCGAATCAGGAAGAGGGTAGATCGCTATGGTGTGTGGGTAGACCACAACTAAAACTCGCAGCACGTCAGTTAATCCTTGATAATGGCGCTTGCAACAGTGCCGAAATATCGGGAACTCAAAAATACAAATATACATGGTACAATCGAGTAAGACGGTCATATATATTTTTGTATAAAAGCGACAGAGGGTTACATATCATTTGTTGTCCCTGTCATAGTTTCACTTATTTTTGGCCAACACAACCTATTTGAAATGACAATTGTGCCCAACTACGTTAGACAAACGATTATCCGCCCAAGTTAAAGAGGTAATTTATGGTAGCCATTTTAAATTAATTCTCAATTTAGCATAATACCTTTTCCGCCTTTCTTGGTGGAACGTGTATAAAATCTCTATAGAAATATTTATATTCTAAGGCCAAACCAGACGGTCTACTGTATACAAAAAATTAAGAGAGATGGCGCTACTGTGCCCGTGTTTACATCGGCTCTATTATTATTACGCATTTAAAAATTAAATATGAGTGGAATCAATTAAATAAGTGCATATCGTTATAAAATACGTCGGACTGAATAACAAATATTGTGGACAGTGTTGTACATAAACAGTAATAAACAAAAAAAGTGGAAATCTAATATCAACGGACTCAACATTCAAAGTGACAACTTACCTATGAGTGAACATAAAATATACCGTAAAACCACCAAAACTTTGCAAGTGACTATATTCAAACAAATACCGGTTTAATTTGGATATTCAGTGATAAATAAACAATAACACTAACTTAAAAGTGCCAAATCATCTTCACAGTCACTCGATCGATCTCGCTTACAACGCCATCTAGCGTGATTTAGCTGAACTATATAGGCAACGGACGAGAGTATATCGGTAACGAGAGCGCTCGAGCACGTGAACACGAGTGCGCCTGACATCATTGTCACGTAACGCCACGGTAGAAACAGAGAGGGCGCTACTAGTCTATTATTAAACCAAACTATTGAACTTAATGATGCATTGCCTAGCGTGTGATAAACAAATAGACAGACTAGAATGCCTTATGTGTTCGAAATGCAGAGGATCCTACCATTATCTCTGTCTGAACATGACTTCAGCCTTTTTCAGAGAACAAAAAACGGAATTAAATAAATTTTGGACTTGCCCGTCGTGCGAATTAATTACACGCCGTGGCCGCTACGACAACACGCCAGTGTCACCAGCAGGCATGAAGTTCGTAGAACAAAAACTTGAAGATGTGAGCATGACAAGTGACTCGGACATCTCGAACGTGTTAGGCGATACAAACAAATCAATTATAACATCTCCGTCTCATCTACAAAATCGAAACCTGCACAATGCGGATTCGCAGAGAAACGAGTGTAATGATACTATTACTTTCGACAGATTTAGTTACCTAATGAGGAATGAGTTCCAATCAATGAAAGACAGCCTTGAAGAGTCCATAACTAGAAACATTAAAGAGGCATTAATAGTCGAATTTAACGCCAAAATAAACACACTAAAAGAAGATATGTCCCGCAGTTCGTCCACCTTAACACAGAAACAAGATTATTTACAGCATACCATAAACATTACAAGCGAAAAGATCAAATCTTTAGAGTGCGAAAACACAAAGTTACGCAATGACTTAGATGGATTAACTAAACAACTCGAAAGCAGAATTCAAAACACTCCATCTGAGCTCTATCATAATAAAACTATCGTTCTCTACGGGCTAAATGAATACCCGAATGAAAATGAGCACATACTTATCGATCGCGTCTCTACTTTCTTCTATGAAACACTGGGCACGGATGTCAATGGATTCATTGAGGAAATAAAAAGAATAGGAAAACGTGGTTATCGTCGACCAGTACAAATAGAGTTCATTAACAAAAGAATGAGAAATTATATTTTGGAAAACAAGTATACGTTCAGAAACACAGGCATTTCAGCCTCTGAATATTTGGACCAGGGAAGACTAGAGAAGAGGAGATTACTTCGAGATACGATAAAAGACGCGCGTCTCCGTGGTTTTCGCCCCATAATAAAAGATGATAAGGTTTTCGTAAAGGGTAATGAATACTCATGCCAGTCGAGTACATCTCGAAAACAACCTAATTCATCTTTTCGAGGAGTCGAGCATTGTGACCTCAATAAAACACAAACAAGCGGACAAACTCATCAACCTACATACTCTATCACGCAGAGCAACCTTACGTCGGTAGAAATAGCCACCCAAACGGAAGAAACATTGGAGGACGCAAGCTCGAAGACTAGCAGCCAATCAACTCAATCAACTCCTAAACTCAAGTCAACTTCAAATTGTTTTCGTCCCTAATAATAGTGATAAAGATAATACATTCCAGATTTTTCATCAAAATGTTCAGGGTATAAAGTCAAAAATTGATTATATAGAGTTAATAACACACAAGGAGCGTTACAACGTATTATGTTTTTCCGAGACCTTCATGAAAGGTAACGAACCTCATATGTTGAAATTGGATGGTTACAAATTGGCTTCTAATTTTTGTAGAAAGAAAAAATGTAGAGGTGGTGTATGTATATATGTTGAAAATGGTTTATCTTTTCATGAAATTAATTGGATTTCGAATATGTCCCTTGAATCTCATTTTGAAGTCTGTGGCATCTCAATTACTGGGCTACAGTTAACCATAATCAGCATGTACAGAACACCCGATAGCGATTTAGATATATTCATAAAAAACCTTGAGCTACTATTGTATAAGTTAACACTACGCGCCCGAAATACGGCTAAGAAAATTGTGATTACAGGAGACTTCAATATTGATGTATCAAAAAATGATAAATCATCAAATTTATTCAAGACAACGCTAAAAAAATATAATTTAAATCTTACAATACAAGAACCGACTAGAATATACAAGCAGTCTCGTACATGCATAGATAATATAATCACGAACTTCAATTTTTATACTTCCGAGGTACTAAACCTGGGAATCTCAGATCACACCGGACAACTAATAAAATTAAAAACAAACTTAAGTTTCAAGGAAAAATATTGGTTCATATCGATAAGAAGATTGAGTTCAAATATAAGCATTTTCTTAAAATATATTCAACAAATTAACTTCTCGGATGTGCTACATAGTTGTGACGCAAATTTGGCATATAATTTATTTATAGAAAAATTCCAATTAATCTTTAATCTATGTATTCCTGAGGAGCGGAAAAAAGTTACCTACAAGCGTACACAAAATTGGAAGTCAAAAGGTATAAAAAACTCGTGTCGAAATAAGCGCCACATGCACATCAAATGTTTTCAAAATAAAAATAGTAATAAACTGAGTCGAATCCAGTATCAAAATTATTCAAAAATATTAAAAAAAGTAATTCGTAATTCAAAAATAATAGCCAACAATAAATTTATCGCAAACAGTTCCAATAAAACTAAAGCAACTTGGGCTCTTATAAAACATTATACTTCTAATACAAATTCTATGAAACCTATGATTGATAGCATAAATAGAGATGGAGAAATTGTTCAAAACCCATCAGAAATTGCAGCGACGTTCAACAATTTTTTTATTGACCGAAATATTAGCGATACGACAGGGCTAAAATGGAAACCAAAAAGCGCTTCTCTTTCTCACAGCATATTTCTTTCTCCGATTAGCACATCTGAGCTAAAAAAGATTATAAATTCTTTTAAAAACAAAAAAAGCACAGGCCACGACAGCATACCTATATCAATAATAAAATCTTCCTTTGAATACATAGCTGAACCTCTTGTTCATATAATTAATTTAACACTAGAGTCCGGAATTTTCCCCGATGACTTAAAAAAATCCCTCATCAAACCACTGTACAAAAAAGGAAATAAGAATTCGATCCATAACTACAGGCCCATTGCACTGTTGCCCACATTTTCCAAAATTATTGAAAAAGTTATTTATGTTAGAGTTGTAAAGTTCGTCACTGCAAAAAACCTATTAAACGAAAACCAATTTGGATTTCAGCAAGGCAAATCCACATCCTTAGCAATATTCAAAACATTTAAGCACATTTGGGACTCGGTTAATAACAGAAACCCTTGCGTTAGCCTCTTCCTTGACATGTCCAGAGCATTCGACTGTGTAGTACCATCTATATTGCTAAGGCAGCTTGAACACGTAGGTATTAGAGGCAATGCTTTGAAATTATTTGAAAATTATTTCATGAACAGAGAACAGGCGACAATAATTGATACTTACAATAATAATACTAAAACCATTGAACAAGTACGATCTAGTTTTAAAAGTATAAAACTTGGTGTACCACAAGGCAGTATTCTGGGGCCTTTTTTATTTTTAATCTATGTTAACGAATTACCTAACATTATGGACGAATTATGTGTGATGTTTGCCGACGACGCAACAATTTTGTTTTCTGGTGAAACGTTAGACCAAGATTTCCAAAGTAATATAAATGCCACCATAAAAACTGTTGTCAGTTGGTTAAAATCAATAAATTTGCAAGTAAATTCAACAAAAACCAAACTTATTCAATTTCGAAGCCACAAACAAAGCTCAGCTAAATTGAATGTGGTGGAATCTGGCATCCAAATTGAAGAAGTAGAAAATATAAGTTTCCTAGGCATAATGATAGATCCTCATCTAACTTGGAAACATCATATACAAAAAATTAATAACAAAATTTCCAGTCAATGTTACGCACTATCTATACTAGCTGATACATGTTCTCAAGAAACCGTTATTACAGCGTACTATGCCAACATATACTCCTTGCTAACTTATGGTGTCATATACTGGGGCAACTCGACAGATGTACAGTCAACTTTTGTTCTGCAGAAAAAGTGCTTGAGAATTATCTTTCGTATGAATAACCGTCAAACACTCCGTCATATTTTCAAAGAGCAACGCTTCCTGACATTAACTAGCATTTACATTTATGAACTCTGTAACTTTGTAAAACGTAACAATAACTACTTCATTACACTAGCCTCTAAACGTGATAATTTACGCACTCAGTATAGGTACAACTTAGCACTGCCCTTAGCAAAAAACAAAACCTATGAAAAAAGCGCCTTTATGAGTGCTATACGAGTTTTCAATCAGCTACCCAATGAATTAAAAATGCTAAATGATATGAAATTTAAACGTCACTTAAAAATATGGTTGATCAAGAACGCTTTCTATTCCCTAAAAGAATTTTTTGAATTTACTCCTTAGGAGAAAATACTAATTTAATAAACTTGTATATAGAATGTTAAACATAGCATAAGATTTGTTTTTCTTAGTTTTAAGCAAATATTGTACACCCGAAATGGGTAGCCGTTGAAACCTAACACTTGTAACACCATATCTGTAACACGGTTAAACAATAAAGTTTTTCTAATTCTAATTCTAATTCTAATTCTAATTCTAATTCTAAAAAAAGAATTTAAGAACCTTGCTCCGTCTCTGTCTCTCGAATACGCAAGTGCGACAGAGAGGCAAATATTTTGTTTGCGGTAGGCCAACCACTTCACGTCGGAATAGACACTTTCTTTCACACGTCTTCTTAATTTTAGGTACCTAGAAAGAAAGAAATAAAGAAAGAAAGAAAACATTTATTCGTGACGATACAAACATAAAATATAGATAAATAAACGTAATTAAAAAAAAACAAGGAATCGCCACAAAAAGGTTTCGCCTCAGCGTAATGCCGACTCAGGGAGCTGGCGCTGATCTTCCGGCGAAACCTAGGTTGTTAATGACGGTGTGTGTAGCACGCTTCGCCTAAAAATTGAACGCGACCTAATACACTTCTAATACAAATTATTAAAAACTACCAAAGTTACCAACTAAGTGAAATATAAGTAATGGGTTAGATCAAATTTCTCGTGGCCTAACAACCATAAACTTAATTTGAGTGGTTGGCGTCACAAAAAATTGTAGTCCCGTCAATCAAAATAATTATCGCACCAACGCTGGTAAACGCGCACCTCTGCGCCGACTGTTCGCTACCTACAACCAACATTTTACCCATGTAGATATATTCTACCTACCCGTCGCTAGATATATATATATTTTTTGTATAGCCTATATAGTGTCCCACTGCTGGGCAAAGGCCTCCCCTCTTTTTCGCCACTCGTCTCGGTCGTATGCCAGTTCCCGCCAATCCGTACAAAATGTATCAAGGTCGTCCCGCCATCTCCTTTTCGGTCTGCCTCTGCTTCGGGAGCCATCTTGTGGGATCCATTCAGTGGCTACTTTGGCCCATCGCTCCGAGTGCATTCGACAGACATGCCCAGCCCAGTCCCACTTCAGCTTTGCGGTCTTAACACCCACATCTACGATACCAGTTTTGGAACGCAGCTCCGTGTTCCTGATTCGGTCAATTCTACGGACTCCAACTATGCTGCGTTCCATTGCTCGCTGGCAAACCTTGAGTCGAGACTTTTGGGCTTCGATTAATGACCAAGTTTGGGCGCCGTAGGTTAGAAATAAAAATAGGAATAGGTTAGGATATAAAAAAAAAATTTAGGAACCCTGTAAAACTTTTTATTTCAGTAGATATATAATAATACATTAATTAAGATCGATTTCTTAAGCATACCCTAACTAAAAAAAAAACATTAAAACACCGCAACTAGTATCTAACTTTTTAAACTCTATCATTAAGTTAAGTATTAACTACCTAATTTAATTAAGATTAATGTACAACAGTCTAATGTTAGACAACCTTTAACTGTTACACAGTATTTCGTGGATAACGGTGTTGATTGTACACAGAGTAACATCTGTTGTAATATCGATTGTAATATATTATGTACAGTTGTTTGTTGTCCCTAAATAAATAAATGTGTAGTCTATATTTCGCCTTGCCTCCATTTCATCTATGACCATGTATCATCTATCCGAATTTCATTATCTATATCGGGTCAGCAACAAAAACAAGATTTTTAATTTATCTAGTAGAGATGACACGGGTATAAAAGGCGTAGGATATTCTTTATTGGACACACTGTGACCGGACGACCTACCTATCAAAATGGTGAGTAGCATTTCTTATTTAAGCCGACATGATATTGAATATTCTATTTTAAATAAATAATTGTATTATTAGTGTAATCATCAAATATGGAATCAGGTTATTTGGAGCATTAGTAAATCCATTATAGAATTTAATTTACAGCCACACATGTAAATTAAGGACGTAGATATGGAAGCGATTCATGTTGTGGTCCAAAATTTGAAATGGAACTTTCCGTCTAAAACAAAAGCCACTAATTATGATATCTTTTGTAGGTTGATTTTTTTGTCTAAAATATTAATAACATTTCCATACTTAAATAGGATTTTTTTTTCAAAATTTAACGTTCATCTTATTTATTAATTTTGTATTAAGCAGTACCGCTGCTAACGCAAACTACACAGAGACACAGGGAGGTCGCAGGTTCAAATTCTGCTCGGTGCCTAAATTTTTATTTTTTTCCTTTATGTCTAAATTTGTATTATTATTTAAAAATATAAATAAATATTTGTGAACAATCTTACACAAATCAACTTAGTCCCAAACTCAGCAAAGCTTGTACTATGGGTACTAAGTGACGATATACATACTTATATAAATAAATATATACTTAAATACATAGAAAACATCCAAGACTCAGGAACAAATATTCGTGTTCGTCACACAAATAAATACCCTGACCGGAATTCAAACCCGGGACCTCTAGCTTCGAAGGCAGGGACACTACCAACTAGGCAAAGCAGTCGTCGTCGTCGATTTATATTTATTATACTTGAAATCATTTGAGTTAGCCGATTTACATCAAAGTAAATCGTTCATAATGCTATTTTAGCGCTCAAATGCTAAAACTAATAACATTTTTACAGAAATTCGGCAAAGGGAATTTCAACCTTAACTGTCACGTTTTCAGAAATTCTTCATCGCCCTCGTTCTTGCCGTCGCGTGCGCACACGCCGACGTTTCTCACGTGGTCGGCCGCTCCGGGGAAGCTGGTGCCAGCATTGTCAAGTTCGAACAAGACGTCCAACCTGACGCGTTCAACTATTATTATGAAACCGACAATGGCATCCGCAGCGTAGCTAATGGTATCCTGAAGAACGTGAATGCTGTAAGTTTTGTTTTTTTCTCTCTTCTCTATAAGGATAACAGAAAGGTCTGTCCTCTTTCTTCCTTCACAACTCAAAACTATCCACCTTCTGTTACTCTTCCCTTCTATCTTTATAGCCCCAAGGCCGTGCATCGCGGCCACCATACTAAAGCAACAGCCCCCCGAGGTGGAGGAGGAGACAATTTATACAAAAATATACCACGTATGTGCAGAAGTGTAGGTAGCATGGGTACCCGTGGGTATCACCCACAAGCGGCACAGGCTGGGAGCTTCCCTTGTCGGGACCTGCAGGCGAATCACGTAACTTCATGTACTAACGGTAGATAGATTTTACTGTCAATTTTGAAGTATAAATGTATGAGTTGACAATTAAAATTTGACATTAAAATCTACCTAACGGTAGTACAAAAGTTACGTGATTACCCCGCTGGGTGTCACCCAAAGATCGGTGTAAAAAAGAAACATGAATCTGAATCTCAGTACCGAAACGATGCTGAGATACGAGCTTTATTTTAAGTACATTTGTTACTTCGTGAGTTTTGGTTGGAGAATGGGGACGTTTATCTTATTTTAGCTTAATCTTTTATTATTTTCTGTCTACAGGAGAACCCGGCCCAGGAAATTACTGGAGAATTCTCCTATCCCGGTCCAGATGGCGTCTCCTACGTTGTTAAGTTCGTCGCCAACGAAAACGGCTACCAACCCCAGGTACCTAAGTTTCAGATGCGTTTTATACACTATGATTACTGACTTGGATTGCATGGAATATCCTATTTTATAGCTTATTTTCTATGCGTCTAAGCGCATATAATCGAGTGTCATTGCATATTACGACAGACCTTTAGTCAGCTGCCTTATTTAATTATATGCTGTTAAAACTATTGGAAATAATAACTTGAACACCATGTTCATTGATATGGCAGTGATTATCGGTCAATAAACGTGGCCACATTGGTATAAGTATCTATATACTAATACACTATAATGTGTAACATAGAGATTTCAGTGTCTTTTGACATAGATTCTTCGTTTGTGAATCTCACACTTCAAACGCGAGCGCAGCTTAAGACTTCGTTTTTCACTCGTAGTCCTACTTTAGAGTAGGGTAGGAGTAGGGAGGTTAGCCTCCTAAGACCCCGCGTCCTATATAAAGGACAAAATATGGTCAACGGAAAATAAGTAACATTTTGAAGAGACAGAGTTGCATTTGTTTTGGTTTGATTGATTTGACATAACATAAAATTCAAATTTATAATTGGAACTGTTAGGTTCAAATTCGATTTTATTTTTATTTGTATGTTGGGTCTCAGGAGGCTAACAGCCCTACCACGACTTTCCCGAATTGCGGCACGGCAAGCGTTTTGTCTGTTCATTACAAGTTGAGATCGCACAACGCACAACGCACTGCACCGCTGTCACTGGTCGAAGTCGTAGACTGTCTTTGCCGACGAAGATAGTAACGAACCATGTTTTCCAGGGTGCCCATCTGCCTACGCCCCCTCCAGTTCCTGAGGCCATACTGCGCTCCATCGCGTACAACGCAGCCCACTCTCAACCCGAAGCCAAATACAGCCCAGTGATCGTCCCCGTGTCGCGCCCGGTTGCCACAGCTTACAAAGCTCCATCAGCTTTCCAATCTGCCTTTCCCTCCAATCGCGCTTTCCCAAAACCCAGCAACTTCCCAAAGTTCTAAACTAATATACTCGATGACGACTCGCACTGCCATTAGTTAATAAATGATGTTATTGATATATTCCTTTTATTTACACCCTTTGTACGCCAAAAAGTGTCGCATGTTGTCTTGTATATGTGGGTCACAGGGATCGGATACCGGTATTCTCCATAGAAAAATACCGATATTATTACGGTCACCGGTTCATTATTTCGTTTTTAATGGGACAATCTAATAATACGACGTTGTTACCTAAATACATGATTCAGCCCTACGTAAAGAGCAAAAAATAATCCAAAATATTGGGTTAATTCAGGGTTTTTTAAAAATACCGGTATCGGTCCCTGGTGGGTCATTGTCAGTTGTAAAAACAAAAGTTGTCCACCCGGTGGTCAATAGTTAACGGCTTATATATATAAGTTATGTTTTTATAACATAGATTTATAGTTATGGAAACACCGTGTATGCGGGTTACTAGAACAATCCAAAATTAAGCTTTGTGGACCTTAACTTTTGATAGGTCTACCGTAAAGACGCGAACCTAAATCTGACAATGACCCATGTATCTATGTTTTATGGTGCGTGATAGTAAAATTGGTCACCTCCTTGCTTACACTAAGATTAATATTCAATCTCTCATGTGTTGGCTGCCATACATAAAGAATGGCATTCAAAGGATTAAATCGTTTGCAGTCCCTAAATCATTAGCATTCATGTTTTAGTCATCACACTTAGGTATATTAGGTTAGGTAGGTACCGTTAATGAAGCATGAGTCTTCTGGTAGATGTCGCTGTACGCCTCCCTTAAGGCGTTTGTATAATAAAGGCAAAATTAAAAATTTTGAAAATACCCCCGACGGATGTTCTCAAATGAAAAATAATTAAATAATGCATTTGAAAATCCCCCGACTCTATAGGAAATAATAACATATAGATAAAAACATTTTTTTTCTAAACGGTTAACTGGTTGCGAGGTATATTTACAAGCCCAGAAAAATCCTTCGGGGGCTACCATTGCCTGCCCTGAAATGAAGTAATAGTTTATGCAGTTAGTTTATACCGTTCTGTAAGTTATCTCGAATTTCATTATTATTACTATTTTATGCAATTGCGAATTGACAGACAATGGCAGCCCCCGACGGATTTTTCTGGGCTTGTAAATATACCTCGCAACCAGGTAACCGTTTAGATAAAAAAAATGTTTTTATCTATATGTTATTATTTCCTATAGAGTCGGGGGATTTTCAAATGCATTATTTAATTATTTTTCATTTGAGAACATCCGTCGGGGGTATTTTCAAAATTTTTAATTTTGCCTTTATTTTAATCTTTTTAGAGAGCAGTCTAAGTATACCTATACGTTTGACCCTCGAACACTTCGGTTGTGGAATGAGTTCCCTACTGATGTTTTCCTAATGAGCTACAAAAATAAGTAAGTGCCAAGTGGCCACTTTCTATCCTCGATTGCGTCACAAGTAAACCTGAAGGCCGAAGGCCCGAGCTAAGAGGCGAAATACACGAGGTCAGAAGCTGTTCCGCGAAAGGCCGAAGGCCCGTAGCTTCTCCTTGGAGCACGATTGCTGTACGAGCACGAGGACCGAAGGCCCGGGGGGCGAGCCCTGGTCGACAATTTCGAGCCCCAAGTGTCTTACATATGAACCTGAGAGCCGAGGCATGCGAGGTCAGAAGCCGTTCTGCGTAGAGTCGAAAGCCCGAAGCTTCTCTTCGGAGCACGCTCGCTCGCCCTCGACGCGAGTCCGAGGGCCGAAGGCCCGAAAGACGAGCCCAAATCGGCAATTTCTAGCTTCGAATGTCTTACAAGCGAACCTCAGGGCCGAAAGCCCGAAGGTGAGGGGCGAAGTATATGAGGTCAGAAACTGTTCAGCGAAAGGCCGAAGACCCGAGGCTTCTCCTTGGAGCGTGCTCGCCAAGTCGACACTTTCCAGCCCCGAGTGTCTTACAAGTAAACCTGGGGGACAAAGGCCCGGTAGTGAGGGGCGAGGCACATGAGGTCAGAAGGCGTTCCGCATGGGGCCGAATACCCGACGACCAAGCCCACGTGGACGCACATTCTCTGATATTTATCTTTTCCCTTCTTCTGCTCACAGCTGCCACGGATTTGTACCTACACTTCTTCCAACTAGTCCCAAAGCGTAAATAAATAGATACCCAGGGTTCATTTTCGCAACGGCTCCTGAAATCGGATGACGCAATTTGAAGTACGAGTATACCTTATTTCGTTTACACAATTAATGTAAACCTCTCAGTAATCGACACCTTAGTGGCCAATAGATTACAGTAATTAATCACCAAACCAGAGTATTGGGCCAGTGTCGAGTACAGGGACGTTTACCTTGCCAACATATTTAGAACCAAGGAAGTTTATATGTTATTTCAGCAAACATAATATTTACAGTAGTCACTAGGACGGGTCATAAAGTAATAGCACATGTAGATGGAAACGCGAGCGCAGCGAGCGCGAAATTTTTCAAACATTATGATGCTGTGTGGAAATTACTTCAAACTTTTCGGTCTCCGGTTATAAATTCATATCACAACTAGATGAAAACGCGAGCGCAGTGAGCGCGAAATTTTACAAACATAATGATGTTGTGTGGAAAATACTTAATACTTTTCGGTCTCCGGTTATAAAGTCATATCACAACTAGATGAAAACGTGAGCGCAGCGAGCGCGAAATTTTTCAAACATTATGATGCAGTGCGGAAAATACTTTATACTTTTCGGTCTTCGGTTATAAAGCCATATCACATCTAGATGAAAACGCGAGCGCAGCGAGCGCGTAATTTCTCAAACATAATGATGCTGTGTGGAAAATACTTCATACTTTTCGGTCTCCGGTTGTAAAGTGATATCACAACTAGATGAAATAGCGAGCGCAGGACATCTAATACAATTGCGGAAACTACTTCATACGAGTTGCCAGAGATCTTTTCACGAGCCTTAGTAACCTAGTTAACGTCGGTAGTATCCAAAACATTACAACATCGCAAAGCACACGATGTATGTATCTGGTTACTTTTTAGGGTTCCGTACCCGAAGGGTTCTAATGGAGAACACAGAAGAGACACACAGAAGCTACGCAGCAAACAGTATTAAAATAGTCGGCATACGGTAATCCACCTATATGCCTTCGCAAAATTCCCTATGATGTTGTTGTGCTTCATCATCAGGCCTTCTCAAGTTCCTGTACAGAGGCGGCTCAATAGATAGGTGCTATCAAAAGAGTCTAATGACATATTATTACTAACTACTTAAATACCTCTAAAACATGCCTTAAAATACTGTTCTGATCCATCATCAGATCCTCAGCAGATCATGTATAGAAGCTACTCAGCAAGCACAATCTAAAGAACCCAAACACGAATAAGTTACTACATGCCATCGCAAAGTTCTCTATAGCATGGTTTTACTCCATCATCAGACCCTCAGAAGGTTATGTACGACGTCTGTTCATGAAACATAAAAAAGGGACCAAAAACAAACAAAAATATTATCGACCTCTGCACAGTACCCTACTATGCTTTTCTGCTCCATCATCAGATCCTCAGAGTTAAAGTGCATGTACTCCACACCACATTCTGTGGAGATCGTAAATGCTGGCCCAGCAGTTCCGGAGAAAAAGGCACTCACACGGATTTTAGCAAGTGAAAAATGTTTACTGGAGCGCCCCCTGGCGAGTTATCGTTGTAACTCCTAGCTAAATTTCTGCCCGTCTAAACTACAAACCTATTGCAGAAAACCGTTTCTAAATTGGTCAAGCCGTTTCGAAGATATTGATGTGCACACACAAACAAACAAACAAACAAACAACCTCTCACCCTAAACGCATATACCTTCTCCGTTCCGTCGTGGGTAAAAAGAATAGTTTACGTTAGCAGCGGTACTGCTTTATTAAGCAGTACCGCTGCTAACGTAAACTATTCTAGACTTCGTATTCGAAGGAACGGTTGATGAATTTAGAACTGGGTAGTGATTGGACCTATGGCTCAGTTGGCTAGAGCGACTGGCCGCAAGTGCCGGGAGGTCGCAGGTTCGAATCCTGCTCGGTGCCTAAATTTTTCAATTTTTCCTAAATTTAGGTAGGTACAATTTGTAGGTACATTGGACCAAAATAGTGTCAGACTGGTGGCCACTTATTGGTAAAAGGAGCGTCGGGCGTCCACCAGCTCGGTGGGTCGACGATATTAGGAAGATCGCGGGTCACTCTTGGATGAGACTGGCTCAGGACCGGGACGAGTGGCGTACTCGAAGAGAGGCCTATGCTCAGCAGTGGGCGATTACAGGCTGAAAATGATGAATGATGATGAGGTACATTTTGCATACAATCTTATTGTATAAAAAGATCTTTGAATATACTGATTAAAAACAACGAACTTCGTATCGTGCCGTCTCTTTCGCTCTCGTGTTATACACTATATGAGTGAAAGGGACGGCGCGATACGTAGTTCGGATTTCGAAGTTCGGAGTAGGCCCTCAGTCAGTAAAAGTGACGACGAATAACGAAGCTGGTTACTTACACTCATTGTGGCTGCTTCTGAAGACCACGACCGCTATGCGATGATTCTCATCGTTAAAGTTAATGTCCTTACCGGTCCGAACGTAAATAAAATAAATAAATTACTTTTGGACAATCTTACACAAATCAACCTAGTCCCAAACTAAGCAAAGTTTTTACTATGGGTACCAAGTGATATACATACTTTATATAGATAAATACATACTTAAATGCATAGACAACATCCAAGACTCAAGAACAAATATTCGTTTTCATCACACAAATACATGCCCTGACCGGGATTCGAACCCGGGACCTCCAGCTTTGAAGGCAGGATCACTACCAACTAGGCTAAAGCGGTCGTCAAACGTTAAGTGAAAGTTAAGGAAATCAGAGTGCAATTTAAACTTATTGTTGACTCCTGTTCACTAACTGTTAAAATAGTTAAAGTCAGAAATAATCACTCACGGTAAGGACAAATTAAGAAAATGTTAAATTTTGGAATGAGAATCACCAACAGTGAACTAACTAAAACACGACCAGAAATATTAGAATTACGATTTGAAACGGGATATTTACCATGTATTTTTGAGTTCCCGATATTTTGGCACTGTTGCAAGCGCCATTATCGAGGATTAACTGACGTGCTGCGAGTTTTAGTTGTGGTCTACCCACACACCATAGCGATCTACCCTCTTCCTGGTTCGCTTTTCGCACAGTGCCACCGTCACTACCACCGTCCGCCTTGTCGCTTGAATTTCGATTACGGTCACGACACACCACACTCACAGTATCAATACGCGAGTTCTTTCCGGAAACAGTCTGTTTTCGATTTGAGAACTTTCGGATCACTGGACGCCAGACACTTGACAGTTGAAACCCATCCCGGTTGAAATTCTTATGCATTTGGATTTCAATGGCTTCCTTAACCAACCTTATTCTAATGTAAATGACCATGTAAGCTTCAAATCTTATATTGACCAGAAATATATGACCGTCGATCATGTTACGGAATGTCTATGGAAGTAATTTCTTACACTGGCAATAGTATCAATCACAGGTTATCACTCTTCACTACATAGTATAAAACAAAGTCGCTTTCTATTTCCCTATGTCCCTATATCCCTATGTATGCTTAAATCTTTAAAACTACGCAACGGTTTTTTATGCGGTTTTTTTTAATAGATAGAGTGATTGAAGAGGAAGGTTTATATGTATAATAACATCCATTAAATAGTGCACCCGCGCGAAGCCGGGGCGGGTCGCTAGTAAATTATAAATGATAAAAAAATGCCTGAAACGATTTATTGTCAAGACCGGAACAGCGAAAGCGTATACAATAATATATTTCTAGAAAATAAAATATCTGAAAATGAAACTATTCCGCTACAAAACATTTCAAAATTAACGCCAGATGGGTCATTTGTCAGTTGGAAAAACAAAAGTTGCCCCTCCGGTGGTAAATAGTTAACGGCTTATGTGCATGTAAGCTACGTTTTTATTACATGGATTTATAGTAACGGCGACACTGTTTATGCGGGCTACTAGACCAATCCAAAATTAAGCTTTGTAGCCCTTAACTTTTGATATGTCCAACGAAAACACGCGAACCTAAATCTGACAATGACCCAGAACTGACAGATAAACAAGTCAAAATGACCTATTGCCATATAAAGGAGAATAATAGCGCCCTCTTGGCAATGGTCATATATTTAATATTAAGAACAATACCGACATATTACCATTGGACTCACAATAGTCACAAGGACTTTTCAGTGCGATGAAATGAAATGAAATGAAATCATTTATTTTTCAATTTAGGCATGTTACATGCACTTATGAATGTCAAAAAACTACCACCGGTTCATAAAATAAACCTCTGCCTCAAGAAGAACCGGCCTAGAAACAATATACAATGTATATAAAATAACAGTATCCATATTTACACATATTTTTCAATATTAAGGACAAAATATTTCTGTGTTAGATTACTTGTGCGGGACGCTATCACTGCCAAACATCCCTATCCATGATATAATCGTTTATCTTATAATATGCTTTTGAAATAAGTGTCTGTTTCACGGCAGACTTAAATTTAGAATCCGTAAGTTAAGTAATGTGTCTTGGAATTTTATACAATTCCCCAAAAGCGACTTTTTTGCCTTCACTAGTATATAAAAAGTTATTTTGAGTTTCCCATATGGTAGACCACCAAATTAGAGTCTACTTTAACCTTGGGCAAAGCCGTGGACTGCTGAAGATGAACGAAGTGTGGAAGGAAAAAACAGATTAGTGCAAAGCTACAAACAATGTTCATAGACAAAGTCATTGTACTATATTTTTATGTTTATTATTTTAGCAAGGTAACAAAACGCAAATTAATCCTTCTATACTAGTGGCTCTGTGAGCTGTAGACCTCGTGAGTGAGTTTTTTTATCATTTCCAAAATCTGACATTATAAAAAAGATCAATTATGAATATGGAACGCTAACAAAATTTCACGAGAAGCGGTTGAGAAATGCAACCTGTAGAGGACACCAAACCGAAATTCGGACGCAGAAACTTACAAAATATTTGTAATTAAAATTGTTTTAGAAAATTTCCAAAAACTGACTCGATAAAAAAAATCTATATAATTACCGGACTGCTCACAAAATACCAAGAGAATCGTTTGCGAAATTTTATTGTTAAAAGTCGTTGTCAAAAATTCGGCACTAAAAATGATTCAGCAGAGCTCGCTATTATCAGAGACAAGTAAATTATATAGACTGCCAGTATCTATGATACGTCGTGCAGTGCCTTTAAAATAATGATATGCTGTAGCTAGGTGTCACTATAAAGAGGTCGCTGTATCAATCATTTCGTATGACACGTAGACCTCTATTAAGATTTTTTTTGTTATATTCATAGATGGCGCTATTGTGTTAAGCAGAGGTGTAAGTGTCAAACGAAACATGGTACAGGGACATCTCCATAGTGAAACTAGCTACAGCAGGCTCATTATTTTAAAGGCACTGCACGACGTATCATAGATACTGGCAGTCTATATAATTTACTTGTCTCTGATAATAGCGAGCTCTGCTGAATCATTTTTGGTGCCGAATTTTTGACGACTTTTAACAATAAAATTTGGGTATTATTATACCGTCGTCTCCCGACGAAAAAAATAAACAATAGTATTATTTTGTTATGATCCCGGGCATCCCAGGGACCGGTAGACGACCGGTGAACTGAAGACTAGTGTCATTAACTAGTCTGTACTGTATTAGCAAACGCCGAAATCACTTCTATTGTCACACTATTGGTGCGCACTTTCCCAGTTACGCAGCTCCAGATATTAGCGAAATAACATTACAGTCCCAGTCTGTAGCATCATTCAGGAGCAAGTTGAAGGAATTATGGCTATCCAATGACTTGTGAATTGCTTGGTTAATATATTTATATGTATTATTTTATATTTTATTTAGATAAATGTACATATATTTATATATTAGTAATATATGTTTATTAATGAGTAGTTGTATATCTAGAATATTTATATAAATACATCTTTGTACACGTGTTGGTTTGTCTATCCTTTAGTTCCTATTCTTCACTCAATTGCTCGCCTTTGTACATGATTGATCTGTTTTTTTCTGTATAATTTATTTTACTTGTCTTGTGTACAATAAAGTATTTACATACATATATACAACATTATGTTGTGCTCTTCCTCTCTAAAAGTAACAAATCTTGCTTCTTTTAGTAAAAATGTTACATATTTAAAATAAACCTGTCTTGTATTGACCTTGCTCTGTCAAGAGCCAGTTCTATGAATACATTGATTGTATAATTAAATGTCACTGTCATAATATATATGGTAATGGGATACTCACATGACGAGTTAAGTTCACGGCTTTTGAGGAAATAGTAACAAATGGATCCAGTAATAATATAATACAAAAAACTGGGGTGACTTTAGGAAAAAACGGGGCTACTTTGATAGATTTACAATACTTCTCTCTGCTCGTTTGCCCCCTATAACATAAAAAAACTTGTACATTGATCAGTATTTCTACCAAACCAAAGCGACCACAGCGTTGAAATAAAATTCCGGATCGAATAGGCGCGTGATGCCTTTATGAAGCTTAGCCAATTCCTTTGCAACCGTTCGCTGAAGATTTCGGGTGCATCGTAGCACGGTGCTATGTATTTTCGGTTCTTCTGTATGGTGTTGAATCATGGACGTTAACCCAAACTATGAACAATCGCATAGAAGCTTTTGAAATGTGGGTTTACAGAATAATCCTGAAAAGGGGTAATAATAGTTAAATAACAATAATTTAAACAATATTAAAACTTAAATCTAAAACAGGCCCTTGTGCATTGGACCGAGGATGTTGGTGGCATTTCCTCGCTGTATCGCAATGCTGATACGTTGTGCGAGGAAGTCGCTAGCTCTTCGGTCACCAGTTACGTCAACCAAGCGCTTGGCGATTTCATTAAGTAACTTGTGCGCGTTTGGAACCCATGGACCCAGGGTTTCGACCACAAAAGGTACAAAATTGTACTCTCTGCCAAAAATAGCATGGGCACATTGAGTATTTAATGAAAGAGTTCTGCAGTTGGTTGATAAGAAAGTTGAGGTTCTCAAAAATATCAAAAAACACAAATTACAATATTTAAGCCAAATAATGCGTAATAACAAATATGATCTCATTACACAAGGTAAGATCCAAGGAAGGAGACCACCCAGAAGAAAGCGCGACTCGCGGCTGAAGAATCTTCGCGCTTGATTCAACCCGAGCACGAGATCCTTATTCTGCGTGGCCGTGTCAAAAGTCCGTATAGCCCATATGATACTCTCATATGACCCCCGGTAGGAGATGGCACTTGATGAAGAAGATGTATTTCTAGTTGGATTCAGTTTTGTAAATAGTTAGGAAATTAACGAAGGTATAACACTGACCACAGGTTTACTAAATAGAATTAATCTAAAATACGGCATAAACGCTGGATTTATAAAGTCGCCCCTCAATTTGAAAGTATCCCCGGTTTACTTAAAAGAGCTTTTCATAGCTTAAGATTCAATTCTGGTAATTTTCCAGTGATTTTGTTAGGCACCTCGGCAATAATTTTATATTTTTTCCTTGGTAATCTTCGGAGATAAGGGGGGGGGGGGGGGGGGGGGGGCGGTATTTTTATTTACATTTTCCCTCATAAAACAAAAATAACTCAACGTAAAAAAAAATTGTATCAAAATGTGCAACCAAAGCCCTTTCATATAACACCCCCCTCGACATATTAACTAGACTTTCATATTTTGAACCATCTGGCATTTTTGACAGATAATAAAAAAAAAATTAAAAAATGTCATGCTCTATATATGTAGGTATTCCAAAATTCAAATCGATAGCATAAGTAGTTCTTGAGATATATAGCGATGTGACAGACAGACAGACAAACAGACAAAGTGAAACCATAAGGGTTCCTTTTTTACCATTTTGTTACGGAACCCTAAAAAATCAATCTCCAAAACTGACGATTTTTGCGATATCTCGCTCCGTTATTTTTTGTAATGGGTTTTTAGGAGTCCGATTTAAACCTGGAAACGTTATTTTTGCAGGTTAGATATAAAATAAATAAAGATCATGACATGATTAAAAAACTGTACAAGTTTGCACTATTTTAGGAAATATGATGGTATTTTACCGAACCTTATTCTCTGTCCACGAGTGTATTTCATTTTTAGTGATTATAAAATTGTGGACTAGTAGTGTGTTTCCAATATAGCATAATGTACAGGGTTGGATATATAAGGAAGTGTCTACTAATTATGTACATATATATATGAGAGCCACCTCCAAAAATCCTATTCCTAAACCAACCAGCACTTATCCCAACTGTGTCGCCTTTTTCAAGTGTTTTTAATTAATTTTAATTGTTTTAAAGCTGTTATTTACATTTTTTTTTCTTTTCGGTCTGTATCCCCCCACTGTTGAGTAAATTCCTCCTCATGTTCACACCAGTTTGCCCTGTTTTGAGGTAGTCTCATTGATATATATAACACCTATGATTTTATTCATTATATGTATGTATACCTTTCCCATATAGTATGTTGTGTTGCGTTCCGTGGATCACGTACGGTGCTGTCTGAAAACCAGCGCTGCAGGTGTCTGACACCTCGGCTTAATGCTGAGACAGCAACCGATTCACTGCGGCGAAGACGCACTTTTTAATTATAATATGTGCATGTACTGTTATATTTGTAACGGTGTGTCTTTCGATGCAGTGAATAAATGCTTTCTTTCTTTCTTTAGACATAGGAAGAAACGACAATAGAGAGGTCTCTTAGGGACCGAAGTCCAATGAGAGTTGTTGGGAAGGAATGAGAGTTGGGAGTCCAATGGGAATTAAAAACATGCAGAACACATCAGATTTGACAGATGACAGGAGTAACGCCACAAATGATATCATGGGGACAATCGTACATAAATCGAACTAGCCCCATAGTAAATATAGGAAGCCTTGAGTTACTACTACTAGACGACTATTAAAAATTAGCTCTAGAAATTAATAAATAACGAATCATTTTCACTTTAAAGTGTACCCCCCCTTTTGACGATGTCCCTCAACTTCAACTACTTCTTACGGCTTTAAATATTTATTTGCTAATGTTTGGACGATGTGAAAATATGGGAAGTTTAATAAAGTAATGGTTCTAACAACAATTGATTGTAAAATATGCGTTACTTAAATATTATGAATTTTTAATGCACCGAGGGTAGCAGTTTTTTATGTGTCCCACCTCAATAAAACATTTTATAAATTGCAACACTGAAAATATTTACTAAGGAACCTATTGTACTTCTTGGACCGTCCAATCGAGATTGGTTTGCGCGTCACATATATAAAACAAATTAAATTTGAGGTGACATGTGTGTCATGATACAAAATATAAAAATATGATACTATTCATGACTGTGAACCACTTTTATTGAGTAACACCCCTTGTGCAGGCGAAAAAAACTGCTGTTTCGTAGGAAATGGTCCACGTTCGACTAAACGAAATGTATGTAGAAGCTGATTTGAAGTTTGAAGCTGTCTGTGACAAAAAAATCAGCTTCTAAATAGTAAAACTGTTTTGTAATCATGGATAGAATCCGATTTTTTTATTTGTATCGTGACTTATATGTCACTTTGTATATTACACTCTTAAATATAAAGAAACGCAAGAACAACTTATTAAAACTAAAACTAACTTTAAAAGGAGATTCCTAAATTTTCCTAACAATTATCAAAAATGGATATAATTTTTTCATTGTCTTCGTGGGAAACAATATTATTTTAGAACGTTGATGCAAACGTTGGTGCTTGGCTCACTTTACAGCTTAAAAATGCATTATTTATTACGTTATACCAATAAAAAATACGTTCACCTTGCTACCAAACAAATCATTATGATGTTCAGCTATTCAGACTGTTGCAAAATAAATTAAATGTCGATACTAGAATCGGAAGAGTATAAAACCCCGCTGTGTGTTCGCATAATCACAGTCGCAGTTCGTTCGTTAACTTTGACACACAAAATGGTAAGTCAGGCTTGCGTCACGAATGTGAAGTGACGGAGAGGTCAAAATTAACGCTTCTCCTAATAAGATTATATCTATTTAAAATAGTCTTAACTTATTGTCGGCGACCGGTTTAGCCTAGTGGGTAGTGCACCTGCCTGTGAAGCTGACGATCCTGGGTTCGAATCTCGGTCAGTGCAAATATTTGTGTGATGAGCATGAATATTTGTTTCTGAGTCTTGGATGTTTTCTATGTATTTAAGTATTTATATCTATTAAATATATCGTCGTCTAGTACCTATAACACAAGCCTTTTTGAGCTTACTGTGGGGCTAGTTCGATTTGTGTAAGATTGTCCTCTAATATTTATTTTATTTATTTATTTTTTATTTATTATTGTTGGAATTTATGCGGTGTTAAAAATATTTGTAGACGTGAATGATTGAACAAAGTTTTTTATGTGAGGCTGTTAACTTATTGATTTGTATATGAGTGCTAACATTAGCACTCATATACTTATTAGAATGACGTACATGGAGCAAATAAAACATAAAATATATGCTACGTCATACAAAGAAGTGAAGGACAAAGCTGAATGTAGAATATACTGGCAATTACTCCATCGACAAGAGCCAAGCTCTTAAATATTATAATGATGATAATTATTAATAATTTGTGGTTATTTGTTACAAGTAACACTTGCACTTTTATGATTTTAAACCAGTTCCATATTTTATTAGGAATATGGGCTTTAGCCTAGTTGGTAGTGACCCTACCTTCGATGGTGCTTTAGGCCAGTGACGTCACTGAGTTGTAGCGCTCTCTCTCTAATCAAAACATTCTAACGGCTATAACTTCGTAATTTTTTGAGATATTTTAATGAGATTTTCACCATTTGGCATAGTTTTATGTGTTCTTTCTTTTGGTTAATAAATTAGATACTAATAAATTTTGAGTCAAAATCTCTATAGTGTAAGTCTTAATCTAGTGTTATTGAGTCAAAATCCCTATAGTTTAAGAGTCAACCCTTCACCTTTTGGCATAGTTTTATGTCTTCTTTCTTTTGGTTAAGACTTTAGATACTAATAAATTTTGAGTCAACATCGCTATACTCTAAAAGTCTTACTCTAGTATTATTATTATTGCAGAAATCCTTCATTATCCTCGCTCTAGTGGCAGTGGCTGCGGCCGACGTGTCGCACCTTCGCCAAGCGTCAGGAAATGACGCCGATGCTACCATCGTGGTCCAGAACTCTGACGTGCGACCTGATGGATACCAGTCGCAGTTCCAGACCAGCAACGGCATTTCAGGCCAGGAGGAGGGAGTGCTCAAGAACGCTGGACGGGTAAGTTGTACAACGATAACGTCATCATCATATCAGCCGATAGACGTCCGCTGCTGCATAGGCCTCCCACAAAGAGTGCCATAATGACCGGTTTGCGCCACCCGCATCCAGCGGACTCCTGCGACCTTAAACAGGTCATCAGTCCACCTAGTGGGGGGCCTTTTTTATTAAAAATGGGATCGCTCTTGGCCAGCATCTAGCCAGGGGGCAAAGATGAGGCCGACGATGAAGCGAGCTCACCCAGAAGGTGCCTATTCACTCGTGCCTTAAAAAGGTCTAGCTTAGGTTATATGAGCTCGGAAACACAAACGCCGGCAGAGAATTCCAAACCTTAGAAGTGCGTATTATAAAAGATGATGCAAAGCGCTTGGTTCGAATAAGAGGAATTTCGACCAAGTAAGGATGGTATCCCGCCGTACGTCTGGATGTCCGATGGAAGAAGGGGGAAGGCCTTTTTTTTGACGCAGAGGAAATGCATTTACTCATCCCTCCGGGCCCGGGGAAGGCCATTCTGGGGGGTATGTGAGGCTCACCCTTCCATAGGGGAAGGGACTACCCACTTAAACCTCGCGGCATTAACCCGCGATGCCCCCCCGTGCCGTATAGGGGGGCATCGCGGGGTCGCCCTTGTGGGCAGCCTCTACCCACGCCCTGTACAAATAACTCTGTAAAAGGCTCGTCGACGCAACTGGTGACCAAAGAGCTGGCAGTTTCCTCGCACAACGTTTAAGCATAGCCATTGCATACAGCGAGGGAATGCTGCCAGCGTCTTCGATACGATGCCACGGGGCTCTTTTTACCGCTACATAAAAGTGATGTGAGATTACAAAAAATATAAATTAGGGGAGGCACTCCATACATGTAACCGGCGGGTGAAAAAAAAAATTTCAACGCACATAGTCGTGTGGGGTATCGATGGATAGGCCTTTAAAATGATATGAAGGTTTCTAAAAAACTTTTCCATTTAAGTCAACCGTTGGTGAGATATTAGCTGCCCCCCCCCCCCCCCCCCTCTAATTTCCAAACTGTAAAGTTTAAAATTCTGAAAAAAATTGAGGTGGTGTGCATTATTAAATACTTTCAACGATTTTTGGTTTGAACAATATAGGTTTTACGGTTTTTGAGTTCGCTTCAAAACTGTCTTGCCCAAACAAAAGGTCGCAAGTGCCGTGAGTTCCCTATGAAGATACGACTTTTTTATATTGAATATATTGAATAGTGATTTTAAATGTGGACTAGTAGGCGGTATGGAACCCTTCATTGTGCGTGGTCCGACACGCACTTGGCCGGTTTTTTAGATATAATTTAATCGGGGTGGGTTATTAGATTAGAATAGGTTAAGCTTCGTTTTCAATTATTTGTTGTATTTATATTTGATTTATTTGTGATTAAAAACTTTACATTTAATCACTTTTAATTTCAGTTTATTTTTTGCTATTATTAGGTTACTAGCGACCCGCCCCGGCTTCGCACGGGTACATTGCTGATGCATGTATTATACATATAAATCTTCCCCTTGAGTCACTCTATCTATTAAAAAACCGCATCAAAATCCGTTGCGTAGTTTTAAAGATTTAAGCATACATAGGGATATAGGGACATAGGGACAGAGAAAGCGACTTTGTTTTATACTATGTAGTGATTTATAATTTTACATTCATTTTAAACATTGAGTATATCATAAATTAATTATGGTAACCAATAATAAAACAAGTGGGACCAAGTAATATTCAAATATTGGCATTTAATGGTACAGCGTGCAAACTGATGAAGTTGTTTAGAGGTTTTTGTCAAGCTCATTTGAATCATAAGCAGGGAGAATAAGGTTGCGATTAGACGAACGGAAAGGTCAACTACTTAATCTGTATTCTATTGAAGATTCAGATGCTAAATGCCATATTCAATACTTTAAAGGTTATCATTTGATATTTCTTTTGAAGGCGATACAAATTAAAATGAATGCTGAAGGTCGATTGTAATTTAATTGAACTTAATGACGTTTAATGATCTATCAATAAATATTTAATGATTACATTTAAGAATGACGATTTGATTATACCTTGACGGATATAAAAGAGAAAAACCGTCTTTGACATGTAATTCCATATTTAAAATTCACCGAGAGAAGTTTCCTAAGCTGCCAAGTTTTCTGTGTGGCCAGTTCTTAGAACAAATTTTAGAAACACTGAAAACATATTTATGTTGAGTTATGTTGTGTTGAGCTAAATTTATCCCTTCTGCTGTCAACACAATGCATCCTCAAATTTTATAAAGGGTCGGCAACGCGTAAGTGACTCCTTTGTAGTTGCGGCGACTATAGGCTGCGGTGGCCGCTTACCATCAGGTGGACTGTACGCTTGTTTGCCAGTGGCGTTGTATAAAATGAGGACATTTAATATATAACAAATATTGTACACAACAAAATCCATCCACAAAATGTCCGAAGTAATACCCACATCTTTTCTTGTTTCTATGGAATGATAATTACGTGGACTTTCCAAATTTGACTTTTTTCCTGACAAACTTATTCCAATTTTGTTGATTATTTCGTATAAGTACATGCACATCTAAAAATAGTTTGTATAGTCTCCCAACACATGTTTACTGGCTATCTTTTGTGTAAATTAACTCTATAATTCTCATTTTCTCCAACGAGTTCAACTTGGATTCAGATTTATTTTTAACGAGCGCCCGATAATTTATAATTGCGCTCTTTAGAATAGTTATCGAATTATATGTATGTGCAATTTCAGATTTTCAATTTGTCTACGTGGTAGAACGCGTATACGATCTCTATAGAATCTTCATCTGTGTATTATGCCTGTATAGTTTACTGCCGTTGCTCAATATAACTTCGATTCACCATACTATTTATTTTATTTTATATATTTTCTGCTCTAGAGCAGAAATGGACCACTTTCAGCACGCCACTTAGATTAACAATGGCCCACTGTCAGAGTATAAGAAATGAAAATTATAACTACACTAATGCTTACCAAAAAAAAGTTTAATAGTTATAGCTAACAATGTAATGTTTATTGTTATAAAAACTTAAAAAAATATTACAGTTAAATGTTTAGGCATTGTCATATTCAGTGTTTAAGTTTAGTTCATAATAGCATAGTAGGGTCATTGTCAGATTTAGGTTCACGTCTTTTCGGTGGACATACCAAAAGTTAAGGGCTACAAACTTTAATTTTGGATTGGTCTAGTAACCCGCATAAACAGTGTCTCCGTTGCTATAAATCCATGTACTAAAAAGATAGCTTACATGCACATAAGCCGTTAACTATTGACCACCGAAGGGACAACTTTTGTTTTTGCAACTGACAATGACCCAGTAAGTACCTAACATTAATTAAATGAGCGCGATCTCGCCAACAAACTGTTATGGCAGTTAGGCGAGAAATTAAAAGGTTGTAACTGTTATGTACTTTTCGTGATAAATAAATTAAAAAAAACAACTTGTTTCACCAGGAGGATGCATCTATCGCTGTTCAAGGCTCAAACTCGTACACCGCCCCTGATGGACAGCCTATCCAGACCTCCTACGTAGCTGATGAGAACGGATACCAACCACAGGTATGATTAACTATTTTTTTTTTCATTTATTATAAGTTAACAAACAGTGATCACAATAATGTATTACTTTAAAAGTTACATTTAAGGTTTGGTAATTGTGATACCAACAACGTTACTAATATAAATTACATAATTTTGAAGTACATCAATGAGATGGAAAGTAAAAACTAAAGATTACAATAAGCAATAAACGTCAAACATACAGCTATTAAGGCAGAGCTAATAAGTTAAGTATTACATTATTTCAATAACTTAAGTGTTTCTTTTTTAAATTTGGCAGCACTAGTGGCTATAATATCAATAGATACAAAATGATCATTGTAAGTATGATGATTGAGTGAACAAGTCGGTATAATGTAAGTTCTATGTAAGTGTAGCACGTCCGAAACTGTAAGGCGAATTCTGTGAAATGAATGCAAGCAATAATCTACCTTCTAATCAGCGCTCTTAGGCATTTTCCGCTAACGTTCGTTTTACAGAATTTGGCCTAAGAATTTCATACGAAGTAACACCTTTTTATACTACGAGCTACCATGAAATCAAAAAATCAAAATCAAAACATTTATTCTGCAAATAGGCCTCAAGGGAACTTTTACAAGTCAAAATGTATCTAGGTACATCAAATAAAAATAATACAATAATCAAAGTATCATTAATTAAGTGTACATGTCAAAAATAAGACTAAGAAACTAATAACAATCGAGATTTGTTAGATATGTATAAGGTCTCTAAGCGTCAAGATAAAAGGTAATAAAGTAGGTACACTAATCATAATAAAATATTTTGAGCTATATCTATAACACGTCAACATGGAAATAATAAAATCTAATAAATAAATATCCTCAGAGATGTATAAGGTCTCTGAGCGTCAGTCTAAAAATAAAATCAAATGAGAACAGAGCGAAGCCTCGTCATTATGCTTGCAACAGAGTTTAATTTTTATTAACCTGTGTGGCGCCACAGTCATCGGTCAAATCTGACGTGTTCTGCATCGCGCTATCGAAGTTTCTTAAATCAGTTGCATAAATATAACTTCCCAACAACTCTCATTGGACTTCGGTCCCTGAGAGTCTCTATTGTCGTTTCTTCCTGTGTCTCCTATCTATTGTAAATATGTTTATCTACACCCATACAGTAAATTCTCTTTTATGTGCTCAAAAAGTGTAGGTAAGGACCAACTTTATAATATCGCGCCGGTCCGGGGCGGAGATGGCCATAACAGCATCAAAAACTGTATCGTTATGGCCATCTCCGCCCATTACGATACAGGCTCGTGCTCAAAAAGACTTCAACGAGCTCACAAACTCGAACTCCTGCACTTTCAACGCAATGGTGCCTCAACACATGAAAGAGGATTTAATGTATGGATGTAGATAAAGTAGTGTATACAACTGTACATAATTAGGCCTTAAAACACTCGTGTAATCCTATTAAAACCACACTCGTGTTTTAAGCCCTCTCATTATTTATCAGTTGCATAAACTACTAATATAATTTGTAGATACTTCGTTTCCTGTATATATCCAACCCTGTGTACATTATCCTACTAGGAACACACTACATATCTACACATGCATGACCGCATGTGCCTATTTCAGAATGCAAAGAATTCAACTTAAATGGGTGGATCAACTATTGACGACCGGTTTAGCCTAGTGGGTAGTGCACCTGCCTGTGAGGCTGACGGTCCTGGGTTCGAATCCCGGTCAGGGCAAATATTTGTGTGATGAGCATGAATATTTGTTTCTGAGTATTGGATGTTTTCTATGTATTTAAGTATTTATATCTATTAAATATATCGTCGTCTAGTACCCATAACACAAGCCTTCTTGAGCTTACTGTGGGGCTAGTTCGATTTGTGTAAGATTGTCCTCTAATATTTATTTATTATTTATTTATTTATTTATTTATTTTTTGTTGCTTGTTACCATGGTTACGACTCCTGATTCACTCTTTAAAACTGTGATTTTATAGGGTTTAAATCCCAAAAATGAGTTTTAGCGATAAGTATAAATTCATTTGGACATGGGTCATCTCCTGAGCATGCTTGAATTCCATATTATAAACATTTTTCTAATAAACATGGTTACTGTTGTCTCCTCGCTGACGGGACAGAATAACAACAAGAAAATGTTGTTTGACCCAAATAGATGAGTTCTTTACTGCCCATGCACAGAATCCTGGCTGTGTTGGCGACATGTTGATAATTTTATTATTTTTTAGGGTGCTCATCTGCCCACCCCCCCTCCGATCCCGGAGGCCATCGCCCGCGCACTCAAATACATCGCTGATCACCCCCCACAACCGGAGCCGCAGAGAAAGTTCTAGATCTTAATTGAAACATGAAGTTAAATGAAATATAGTTACTGTGGTAATATTTTTTTTATTTGCTCTGACGTCATTCTCCTAGCGTTTCCCGTTTGTGTCATAAAGGAGCTTGAGGGTCTACTCAGAAATTCGAAATCCGAATCGTGCCGTGCCTTTCACTCATTTAGTGTATAACACGAGAGTGAAAGGGACGGCACGATACGAAGTTCAGATTTTGAAGTTCAGTCAGGCCCCTGGTTCGCTTTGGCACCTAATCCAAAGATTTGACGTAGGTAGGTACTAGTTTTGCGAAAGCGACTCCTCTCTTTGTTCCTGAGTCTTGGATGTTTTCTATGTATTTAAGTATCTTATCTATTTATCTATATGCATGTTTATCGTCACTTGGTACCCATAGTACAAGCTTTGCTTAGTTTGGGACTAGGTTGATTTGTGTAAGATTGTCCAATAAATATTTATTTATTTATTTATCTAAGCTGCCAGAGGGAAAACTGAACCTTGTTGGAATTAGACCAGTTTTCTCACGATGTTCTCCAACGCCGCAAAGCTGCTGTTAAATATCAGATGAAATAGTACAGTTTTATATTAATAGCAAAGTTTTCTAGAATGTTTACATTGAATTCCGCAAAGTGACGCGATAGAGAATATGCATGCTGAGTAATAAGATGTCACTATAATATAGTGACGGTTATACATATTACGTATAGTAAACCATCAAATTTTTACATTTGTTAATACATTCCTCCATTACAATTGCGTTGGGTAGTCACTACATAGTATAAAACAAAGTCGCTTTCTCTGTCCCTATGTCCCTATATCCCTATGTCCCTATGTATGCTTAGATCTTTAAAACTACGCAACGGATTTTGATGCCGTTTTTTTTAATAGAAGATATAGTGACTGCATAATATAATATATAATTTTTACATTGAATTCCGCAAAATGACGCGATAGAGAATATGCATGCTGAGTAATAAGATGTCACTATAATATAGTGACGGTTATACATATTATGTATAGTAAACCTTCAAATTTTTACATTGAATCCCGCAAAGTGACGCGATAGAGAATATGCATGCTGAGTAATAAGATGTCACTATAATATAGTGACGGATATACGTATTATATATAATAAACCATCAGATTTTTACATTGAATCCCGCAAAGTGACGCGATAGAGAATATGCATGCTGAGAAATAAGATGTCACTATAATATAGTGACGGATATACATATTATGTATAGTAAACTATCAAATTTTTACATTGAATTCCGCAAAGTGACGCGATACAGAATATGCATGCTGAGTAATAAGATGTCACTATATGGATAGTAAACCATCATATTATAACAAAAAAAATATATATCTGCCCAAAATCCTAAAAATATGCGAGTATAACACTTTTTTAAATTTATTTCGAAGAAAATACTAAATGTGTACTTAATATGCCTAAATTACCCTAAGCCTAATAAACAATAATAAAAAATAAACAATAGCTTGCAGCATTTTTTTATACAACGCCGGTGGCAAACAAGCGTACGGTCCACCTGATGGTAAGTGGCTACCGCAGCCTATAGACGCCCGCAACTCCAAAGGAGTCACGTGCGCGTTGCCGACCCTTTATAAGATTTGAGGATGCACTGTGTTGACAGCACAAGGGACAAAATTAGGCCCCTCGCTCTCAACACAGTGCACCCTCGGGAGCTCTGGCAACCTTGCTCACCTCCAGGAACACAACACTAAATACTTGTATAGTAAATAATGTTATTTATCTACACCCATACAGTAAATCCTCTTTTATGTGCTCAAAAAAGTGTAGGTAAGGACCAACTTTACAATATCGCGCCGGTCCGGGGCGGAGATGGCCATAACAGCATCAAAAACGGTTTCGTTATGGCCATTTCCGCCCATAACGATACACGCTCGTGCTCAAAAGACTTCAACGGGCTCACACTCGACCTCACTACACTTGCAACGCAATGGTTCCTGAACACATGAAAGAGGATTTAATATACGGATGTAGATAAAGTAGTGGATGCAACTACATAATTATGCCTTAAAACACTCGTGTGATCCTATTATGAAACTCGCTGACGCTCGTTTCATAAAACCACACTCGTGTGTTAAGACCTCTCATTATGTGTCAGTTGCATAAACTACTATAATAATGTTGTTATGTTGCATTTTTCATTTTTCATTTTTGACGACCGCTCTAGCCTAGTTGGTAGTGACCCTGCCTTCGAAGCTGGAGGTCCCGGGTTCGAATCCCGGTAAGGGCATGTATTTTTGTGATGAACACGAATATTTGTTCCTGAGTCTTGGATGTTTTCTATGTATTTAAGTATCTATTTATCTATATAAGTATGTATATCGTCACTTGGTACCCATAGTACAAGCTTTGCTTAGTTTGGGACTGGGTTGATTTGTGTAAGATTGTCCAAAAAAATATTTTTTTGTAATGAGCCCTGGGATCCCAGGGACCGGTAGACGATGGGTTTCTAAGGTGTGGCATGAATAAACTTTACCCTATTTTTCAATGAAACTTCCCTACCAAACTTTCCTAAATATTTTCAAGCGATGTAAGTCATAATAACAATTTTACCTTGTTATTCAAAGATTATATTTGGTGTAAAGTGATGGGAGCACGCGATACTGCAATCACGGGGCGAGGGAAACAGCGTGGAATGCCACTGTTTATTTGGTTTGACGTATGATTGATATGCAATTTAAAAATAATGACATTCTAGAGAAACCGCGACGAAGCATTAAAGTTTAAATAAAATACGTATTGTAAGAAACATAACCACTACATAGTATAAAACAAAGTCGCTTTCTCTGTCCCTATGTCCCTATATCCCTATATCCCTATGTATGCTTAAATCTTTAAAACTACGCAACGGATTTTGATGCGTTTTTTTTAATAGATAGAGTGACTCAAGGGGAAGGTTTATATGTATATAATACATACATCAGCATTGCACCCGTGCGAAGTCGGGGCGGGTCGCTAGTACTGAAATGAAATGAAATCATTTATTCTTCAATTTAGGCATATTACATGCACTTATGAATGTCAAAAAACTACCACCGGTTCATAAAATAAACCTCTGCCTCGAGAACCGGCGTAAGAAACTCGGCGAGGTGTCATTTTTTCAAAACAATATACAATGATATAAAATAACAGTATCATAATACTACAGAATTCAAATGCTACAATATAAACATACATATATATATTTTAATATTTATATGTAACATATACTGAAAATGTATACACTGATCCCTGATGTATGATCCCTGCCGCATCTTTTCGTCATCGTCCTACGCGTCAGCATTTCCATCCTCACCATTTAGATGGTTGGCAGTCCAAAACTGTGCGTTTCTCAAGAAATTTCCTGCCTCGCACAACCAAACTATGGAATGAACTGTCGCCTGCGGTATTTCCGGACGGATATGACCTTCAAACCTTCAAGAAAAGAGCGTATCCCCTTCTGAAAGGCCGGCAACGCACTTGCGACTCCTCTGGTGTTGCAGGTGTTTATGGGCGACGGTAATGGCTTACCATCAGGTGATCCACCTGCTCGTTTGCCCCCTATAACATAAAAAAAAACTGGTTTTAGCCATCATCGTCATCCTCCTAGCGCTATCCCAGTAGCGTTGCATCCTGAACGATGCCCGGGATCCGCTACCTAAACCCATGATTTGGCGTAGGCACTAGTGTTTACGGAAGCGACTGTCATCTGACCTTCCAACCCGAGGGGAAACCAGACTTGTATATAACTACACTTTTCTGTATTATTGGACTTAGGCTTGCCAAATGAGTGGGGAACTTGACTGTTAGAAGTTCTCGAGCCGCCCGGCCTCTATCTTGGCTTAACGACTGCTATCATAAACAGCAGCCGGGATCAACGGCTTAGCGTGTCTTCTAAAGCACCGGAGCGCTCAGTTAATAATCACTTAAAGTGGTCATCCAACAAGTTCTGACATCGGCCGACGTTGCTTTTAAAGTGCGTCTTCGCGGTATTATGCCGAGGTGTCAGATACCTGCAGCGCTGGTTATCAGACAGCACCGTACGTGATCCACGGAACGCAACACAACATACTATATAGGAAAGGTGTACATATAATGAATAAAATCAAAGGTAATATATATATGGATGAGACTAACTCAAAACAGGGCAAACTGGTGTGAAAATGAGGAGCAATTTACTCAACAGTGGGGGGAGACTTCTGGTAAATTTGACTCGTTCCTCACTCAACTCTTTGGCATTGCCATTCTGCGAGGGAAGGCAGCTAGCCTTATGGGCACCCTACCACTTACGGGTCATTTCTATAGCAACTTCTAAAGAAGCTTCGTAGTTAGCACAGTATTGTAATTTTCTTGTAAATACGCTCCCCCCCACCTTTTATGAATGTCTTCCAGCCGAAATCCGAAATGAACTACATATGCGATCAAGCATTCAAACTCCAATTCACAGAGTTTTTGTTTAACACGTGTCAAATATATTTGTATAGGAAGAAAATAAAGAAAAATATTTTATTCTTGACAAACATACAAGTAATCCAAAAACGAATACAGGTAAACAAACAAAAGACAAATATTTATCATAAAATCAGACAATAAAAAAACCAATGTCACGAAATGGTCCTGCCTATATAATGCTGGCTCAGAAGCCAGCGCTGGTCTTCCGGCGAGACCATTTGTGGGCCACATTACGTACACTGTGTCCGACACGGCCTTAAACTAGAACTGAATGCAGCCGTTGTGCTTATGTCAAACAACCAGCGCCATCTGGCTGCGAACTGGCAATATTTACTATATGAGAGGCCGTATAAACAACATGGCGGCAAAGTTACACAAAGAAAAACCACAGGGCTGGAGCCTTCTTTGCACAGCGTATAAGTCTTGCGGTGCAAAGAGGGAATGCCGCCAACGTCCAAGGCACCATACCACAAGGGGGCGAACTGGGTGGGGTATTTTATATAAAGAAAGAAAGAAACAAGAAACATTTATTCGTGGCACAGGAGTGATACACATACCAAGGATTAAAGTTGAAAAACGAGTAAAAACTGTAAAAAAGGTGTAAAACAAAAAGAAAACAATCAATAATGCCACGAAATGGTCCCGACTCAGCATGGTGCCAACCTAACTGGTCGACGCTGGTCTTCCGTCGGAGCCAATCGGTGAAATTCACGGCGGGTAACACATAAACAAAAACGAACTATAGAGACATATTACAAATAGCTAAAAGAAAAATTCGCACATGAATTTTATCACGGCTAAATATAACGGCTATATAAGTAGTACATAAGTATAGTTTATAGTTCTATTCTTTCAAATACAATTACTTGCAACACGAAGAAGAATTATGTATCGACTCATCCCACACCTCGCTCAGCCCGCGGGCCGAAATGTATGACGAAGTACTCAAAACAGGCAACCGGGTGGGAATCGAGTTCTATGGACGCTTTTTTTTTTTGAACCTGACTGTGGCTTTATAGCGGTTGGAGAGTAGCCTGGGGAAAATCCAGAGGAAAACCTCCGGAACGACCACGCGTGTGGTTTGGAACACTGGAATACTCTAAGAGTTTGCGCTCCAGTGAGATTGGTTGAGTGGTTTCAACCGAATCTGAGGTGTGAGTGGAATCGAGCTACTGGGAGTTTTGTCGCTGGTTCACTAAACTTAGCCTAGCTGCGAAGTGTCCAGCAAGAAACTCAGCTAGGCCCGACCTGGGTCGGACTGATTCTACCCGGTATGCGGCGGTACCGGGACGAATAGGGAATATGCGGCGGTACCGGGACGAATAGGGATCTATGGACGCGTTGCCACTGTGTATAAAACTGAATAATTCACGAGCCCAAACACTCAAATGGCTGTATAAAGGTACAAAGGCTGAGGGCGTGCAAATATTGTCCCAGTTAACAGCTTCGTTAATTTCGTTATCAATGAGTGCAGTAATTAATTTCAATGAGTGGAGTGCTTAATTAAGGGTAAATAGGGGTTCTAGTGTGGTTGTAGTTTTTAACAATAAATATTTTAATAAAGATTAGGGAACAATCTATATATAGTGATATATATATCTATAGCTAGTGATGGGGACTTGGGGGCATTTCTTTTTATAGTTTAGTTATAGGTTTAGTTAGTTTAATTAGGTTAGTGATGTATTATTTAACTTTATATTTTATTGGTGTTTTTTATGTTTGTTTCAAGTTTTACTTTGTATCAAATTATTATCTTGCAAAAAAAAAACAAACATTAAAAAAAGGAACGATCTTGCATAATAATTTAATATAGTATTTTCCTATTTGGGGCCTATCTTTTAGAAGGCGTTTCCAAGATGCCCGAAATAATAGTACAGAGGCCGGAAGGTAAGGAGTTGGAGGCCGAGTACATATAGACGGCCGAGAGTAGCGAGGCCGCATAGTTACGATATTGGCAACCCCTTTTCACTCCGAGGTATGTGTAGTGCTTTTCTCAAACATGCAATGAAATAAATTAAAAAAACTCCAAGAAATAAAACTTTGTTCTCTAAAGAAACTAAAAGTAACTAAGACAAAAAACATAACTAACAGATATGTTACTATTTATTTCGTTCAATTTCCAACTCGAATTGAATATAAAATACTACTACGTACTACAAAAATATACTAAAACGTACGAAAGCACATTTCTGAACGTTAAGATCGACCTATCCTATGGAACGGCACTGACAGCTTGTCATTCTTATTAATTGTCAAAAATTATAAACTATTTATTTTATTTTTGTAGTTAAATTTGCAATTAAAATTATGCGAAATTAATTATGTATGTTTATTACTTCACCACACTGAAACTACATAACGCATTTAGATGAATATTGGCATTGAGATAGTTTGTCTCCCGGAAAATACGAACGAAAATTAGAGGTACGATATAAACGGTTACCACGGACGAAATCGCGGGCAGAAACAAATAGGCAGATTTTTTCTATTTTTTTTTTATTATCCACTATCGGAAACCTTGGTAGGTTTATGTAATAGCTGGCGAGATCGCACGGATCGATCCGCATTTACAACAATTTAACATGGCAGACACTAGTATTAATTAAGTATACTTATATTATTTATCTATTTAGGTTTACAACAATGGACCATGTAGCTTACAGTGTAAATTGAGATTCACATTCCACGTAATATTTTTTTAGCACAGTTTTAAATTTCCCCGGGTTATCAATTACTACTAGTAAGTTACTCAGCGTACTCTTAGGTAGGTTGTTTAGTATATCTGGTATTAAACAGGTGTTGGTTCTCCCACCGTAGTTATTGTTTACACTCGGCAGAACGTATGCGCGCATATAATCTAAGCTACGTAGATGACCGGGGCGCGATTTTTTTCGTAATGAAGGTATAATCTCCCGTTCTTCCGTCAGTATCGAGAAACAAACCCTGTTGTGATAAAGTGTGCAGTGTTTTATATCTCAAAGATTGGAGGATGCTACATAAATCTCAGTTGAAGATCCCAGGTGCATCACATTAGGATGCAGATACACGTCATGACAACTGTGAAATTGCATTCGTGGCGGATATTTGTTGCTTTGCAATCGTGCCGTGTCTATCGGAGTCGATTTGAGAATCTCCGTCGCACGAATGGATAATACACTAAGGCTCGGTTTTATAAAGATCCGTTAGACGTTATGTCGGTCTGTTATGTCAAAAAATGTACTGAGTTATATTTGGTCTAACGAATCTTTATAAAACCCGGCCTAAAGGTCTGCTCTTACCAGTTAAAACCGCTTATTTATTTAAATAGGCTATATTCCACAGAATATAGCCTATTTAAATAAATAAGCGGCATCAAATGATATGTATCTTGACATTTTCTATTCGCTACTAGTTATTTTAGGGCTTAATTAAAGATAAGATAAGATAAGATAAGATAAGAAATCATTTATTCAAGTAGGATTCATTGAACCGCTTTTGCATCGTCATCTGCTACAACAATCTTGAAAAGGTACATTTAGGTCTGCAAATATCTTCAACTATAATTATTAATTACTTTCATAATAAGGTGCAACTATTTTCACATATTTAAGTATACATTTTAAAATTTTACATTATAATGAAACAGATAAAATAGTCAATAATTCAGCTACGAGTAAGTGCATCGTCAAAAAGAAATAATAATAATAATAATAAAACCTTAAGTATTGGCATTAAACAAGTTTAAAATTAAATAATCACAGATACAATTAAATTATCGCAATACTCACAGTTCATTCAATAATCAGACACATAATGTAATATCACAGGTAGTCAATTATCACAGCTTGAATACATGTATATTTATATATAAGAGATTCCCGATGTTCACACTTTTTCAGTTAAAACTAGGCCAGGCATTTTTATCATTTAAGTAGTCCTGGACAGTATAATATCCTTTTTTCAGTAAAGCAGATTTTAGATACTTTTTTAAAGCAGGTAATGGCAACTCAAGTGCTCCAATAGGCAATTTATTGTAAAATAGAATACATTGACCCATAAATGATTTATATACTTTACGCACGCGAAATTTAGGAATTGCAATTTTATGTTTATGTCTAGAACTGTTCATTTTTTTAAAGGACTCCATATTCTTCAGAGCGTAAATAATACAGTCGTAAATATACTGAGAGGCCACTGTCATTATATTTATCTCTTTAAACAGATCTCTGAGTGACTCTCGTGAACGCATCTTGTAAATTGAACGAATAGCCCTTTTTTGTAAAACAAATATTGATTGTATATCTGCTGCTTTTCCCCACAATAAAAGGCCATAAGTCATTATACTATGAAAGTGGCTAAAATAAACCAAACGTGCCGTTTCTACGTCAGTCAATTGTCTTATCTTTCTAACAGCATAAGCAGCTGAACTTAATTTACTGGCCAACTTTGATATGTGAGGACTCCACTGTAAGTTTTGGTCCAAAGTTATACCTAAAAAGATGGTTTTGTCTATAACTTCCAAGCATTCTCCGTTTAAATATATATCAATATTAAAAGCCTTAACATTTGGTAAAGTAAATCGAATGCATTTTGTTTTAACAGAGTTTAGTAATAAATTATTCATTGTGAACCAGTGTAAAACTTTTTTAAGGGTGTCATTAATAGTATCAAAGTCCTTTGTGTTTCGAGGCACTTTAAAGACCAAAGATGTATCGTCTGCATATAGTATAATATTGCAATTATTTTGCACAATGAACGGCAGATCGTTCACATATACTAGGAAAAGAAAAGGCCCTAAAATAGAGCCTTGCGGCACTCCTAGTTTGACAGCCGCTCCATTAGATTGCGTTCTATTTATGAATACTGTTTGTTGTCTGTAACTGAGATAAGATGAGAGTAGACTTAATGCATTTGTAGATAGCCCATAGTGGTTAAGTTTTTGTAAAAGAGTTCTATGTTCAACACAGTCGAACGCTTTCGAAAGGTCACAAAAAATGCCTATTGCATCGCAAGAATCCTCCCATATATTATATATACATTTTATTAGTTCCGAAGCGGCATCAGTCGTGGAACGCCCTTTTCTAAACCCAAATTGCTGGCAGTGAAGCAGGTTGTTGTTTATAAAATACCTTTGTAACTGTTCTAACAAAATTTTTTCAAAGACCTTACTTAGGACTGGTAAAATGGATACAGGACGAAAATTCGTGACATCTTTTTTTTCACCTGATTTATGCAATGGTACAACTTTGCTTAATTTCATAAGATCAGGGAACACTCCCTCTTTAACGCAGCAATTAAAAACGTGTGTTAAGTAAGGTGCAACAATGTCAACAACTTGACTGATAATTTGTACAGATGTCCCCCAAAAATCCTCGGTCCTCTTTCTACTTATGGTTTTAAAAGTCTTTATAAGAGTTTCTGGGGTTATTAAGTGAAATTCAAAATCATTTTTGCGTAAACCTATACTCGAGCACATCAAATATTCTGCTTGCTCTGGAGATGATTTAACATCTTTAGTAATAAGACAAGCTATGCTTGAAAAATACTTTTCAAATGCTGCTGCTATCTCAGATTCTGAATTTATCTCATTTCCATGTAGTAATATGTTAGAAATAGCACAGTTTTGAGGTCTACATTTGCCACTCTCATTATTAATGATTTTCCATGTAGTTTTAATTTTGTTATCAGATTTCAAAAGATTAGATTTTATGTAATTTGACTTCGCAGCTGTACATACTTTTTTGAATATCTTTGAGTAATTTTTAACATACTCATTAAAATTACTATCTTTATTCAATTCCCTTAGGCTGTATAGTTCGTACATTCTATCCCTACTTTTGTGTATGCCAACGGTGGCCCAGTTACTGAATTTTTTTACAGAGTGGCGCCCCTGGGTCGTCTTTAGCTTAAAAATACTATCAAATTCTGTAATGATTGTGTGAAACAGTGTCTTATACGCTCTATTAGGGTCATTTTCAGAAAAGATGTCCAAAGTTAATTTTTGCTGAATTCTATTCTTAAAACTAGCTATTTTGGTATCATTTATAGGTCTGAATGTTATACATTGTGGTTTACTTTCAAATGTACTTTGAATTGAAATTTTTTGTCCACAGTGGTCCGAATTGAAACAATTAAAAAGTTCTTTCTCTATACATTTACAGTTACAAAATATGTTGTCTAAGCAGGTCGCACTAGTTGCTGAAACTCTTGTTGGTTCAAAGAACATGGCACTTAAGTTAAACGAATTGAATAAACTCACTAACCGAACACTTAAACCAGATGCATCAAGCAAATTCACATTGAAGTCCCCGCAAACTATGATAAATTTCTTGCTCTTACAGGCTATATCTAACACATTTTCCATCGCCGACTCAAATATGCTATAGCTAGCTGATGGAGGTCTATAAACGCATATTATTATGTAGTATAATAACTCGACACACGATATTTCAACTATGTTTTCGATTGAGAGGTTTACAATATCCCTACGTTCTTTCGATTTTATGTCAGTCTGAACAATAATAAGAGACCCTCCGTGGATTGTAGTTTTCCTGGTAAAATAACTTATCAAATCATATTGCACAAAGTTAAACGTTAATTGATTATCTTTTAGCCAATGTTCAGTTATGCACATTATTTGTACGTTATGAGCTTCCAAAAATAGGCCTATTTCCAATTCCTTGCTGGAAAAACCTCGAATATTCTGGTGTACAAGTCTAATATTCGAAGGTTTTTCCGTTGTCTTATATTCTAGTTTAAATTTAAATTTGATCGATCATCACTGTCGGTAATACCCTGAGTTTCAATCTTGTTAATGTAATAATTCGGTTCTAAATTAAAAGCTAATAGCTTAATTAACAATAACCTATTCTTTTTTGAGATATACAATTCGTCGGTCGTCAAATTTATATGTTTTACAAACTTATTAATGTCAAAAAAATGGTATGTTTTATTGAAACAAATAGCGTTGTACATAAAAGAGTTAAGGTGCCCTATCTTATAATTATATTGGTAGGGCAACGATTGAGAGTACGGGAAAGCACAAAGTATTATTTTTTCAATGCCAGATTTTTCGACAAGATCCAATGTCTGAATTAATTTAGTTATACCTGCCCTATTTACATGAAGGCTATTGCCAATCAATATTATCAGAGTAGTTTCAGTATCAAACGTATCTGTGGAGATTAACTCACAAATATGATCTAAGTTGGCATGATGGTGACAATTGTTTATTATGTTCTGACTAACTCTATAATTTAACAATGGGGCCAGACCCGCACCTATTTGGTCTGAATATATAACTGTTCTCTTTTGAGTAACGTTTCCCAATAATTCTCGCAAGACTGACTTTGATGCAGGTTTCTCCATAGCTGGATCCTCTGTAGACATATTCGGCTGGACACCCGCGGGAGACATGGACTGCGCGCAATTACAATTAAAGTGATTATTTGTTAATGACATAAAGCGCTCTTCGATAATCTTACTACTTTCTAACAACTGTGAGAATGCCAACACATGTTGTTTAATTTCCTCCTCGGCTCTTAAGTACATCAAAGAAGTAGTCTCCAACTTTTCACGTAGCTTATTTATTTCACAATGCAAATTTTGCACGTTTATATCGTATTCAACTCTATTGTCATCAACTTGTTGTTTATATTGTTGGGCTATATTTTTCATTGCGGAGAGCTGTTCCTTAATTACTGAATATTTTTTGATACACATTTTACTTTTGATTAGCCTTCGAGTGCGTTGTATATACCTATTGATTTTTACATATTGTTTAATTTTGTTGTGACTGCTATGAAATACTGCATTTTGACCAGAACCCGATCTCACAAGCTCCTGGTATAAGTTTTGAGTATGCACAGACTCCTGCTGTTGTCTTTCGCTTCGATGATAATTCAGTTCTTCCTGTGCGTCACCCAGTTCCTGTTCCAGGTTAGAAATGCGATTTAAAGCCGTTTCGTGAGTGGAAGCACATTGATTAAAAGAAATTAACAATGTCTGCAGACGTTCACACTCATCAGAAGTGGACATGTATTTACGATCCAGTTCTAAAAGATTATTTTTTAACTCCAAGTTTTTATTTAATATTTTCTTTAGTTCAGCCTCACTATCTTTTCGTTCTTTCAAAAGCTGCTCGCATTCGCTTTTATATGTCTCTAATTCTTTTAAAGCCGCCTTTAACTGAACTTCGAGCTGGCGTATTGTAACTTTGCGAGCTGCTGAACTCATCGTTGCAAATCAATTATGTCAAATTATAAAATGCAGTTATAGTGTATAATACGTAGAGAATTAGAGATCAAATACGGAATATTTTTGTCTGTTATAGCTACACAGAAAATAGTCGTTAGAAGATAATACTTTGCATTTGCGCTAAAGATAACTTACTAGCCCGCCGGCCGTTCGACACAGTACGGCACAGAACCCGATCCTTTCCAATAAGCTTAGTTCTTCTTAAGAAATGGGCACAGCGGTGCACAGTGTAGCTCGATCGGAGCACCGTTAGCCGGGCGCACGATGACGTAGAACTCGACACACGGACGACACAGATCCCGATCCTTTCCAACAGCATAACACTGTGCTGTATTGTGTCTTATCACAAATGTCGGTTGACATAGATTTTTAAACTTTGTTTGTAAATATTTTCTCATTTGTTCATAGTTTTAGAGTAACTTTTCACTGGTAGTTCACATTCCACACACTGAACAGTATTTAATGATTTGCTATAGGCACCGAGAAATATTTACACAGTTTAATAATTAAAAACTACGGAGGCAGTGAAACATAATACGTTAACGACGAGCGTGCACCGTGTTCATAGTGGTAAAGGCACGTAAAATAACTATACAACCTGAAACTGTTTATTTGCAAGATATTATACTAATTTCACATCAAAATCCGCACTGTGATGTTCAATTAATATGGTTGCTGTCCAAATCAGTATTTTTTGAAGCGCAGTCTGAAAATTGCATCCTAACGTTTTAAAATGTATATTTTTTAATTAAGAAATATTCTTGAACAAAAATCATTCCATATCGACAATTCGAGCTAGCTATTACCGAAGAGTATTGCATCGCGTTTTCTCTTACGCCTAAGACATAAGCGTGTCTCATAAACTGGGCGTGGTTTCAGGAACCGTTTTCGGTACGGTATAAGCGGTATGGTAGCGGTATTGGATATCGATACCGGTACGTTATTAAGGTAGAACTTTACCGGTTGAAATATAAAGGTACGCTACCGGTATAAAATAACGATATAGCTATTTCATGTACTTAAACCTTTATTATAACGGTAGCCAACCGGTATTATTTCGATACCGAAAAAAGTCGAACGTAACTTTTACGATGGGTACGTAAGCGCGGCCAACAGCGAACAGCGACTACGTCAGTAATCTATCGCGTCGAACGAAATTGAACAAAAATGGTTATTTTAGGCATACCCCCAATAACTAGCGCTGATTGGTGGGCGCCGTTGCCGGCACCCTCGTAAAGCCCAAACTGTACCTTAAATAAAACGGTTCAGATATTGAAAAAAATAGCGGTACCGTTACCGAAAAATTTCTTTTGCGGTATCGAAACCTAACCGAAACGAAATAGCATGACGTCATACCGTTATAAAACGCTACCTTTATTTTCCGGTTATGCAGTCCCTGAAAAATTTTTTATTTTATTTATTTATTTATTGTAAACCATTATCAGCACTTACAGCTAAACCTTACGTGCTAATTGGTATTCTATTTTAATAACATGCGTATTGTAGCTATATAATTATTCATACATAAATCTGATAGACATTAATTACGTTATATAATAAGATGATATATATAATGGTGACATCCCCTATTTCACGTCCTCGACTGCCGGGTGACGTTTTTAACTGTCAGTAGAAATAAACAAGAAAATATTTCATACACAGAAAATCTCAAAACCGTAAAACTTAGATAAACTTCAGCTGCAAGTGTAGCCGTCAGTGCTATTTCAAACACAACAGTGAAACGCATTACGATCGTCTACTTTCCTACCTGTTAGTATCTTTCGGCTGCAGCAATATCCCCCGAGACGTTAGCTGAATTTATACATCTTAATAATGCAATCCACGTGCAGGCCAAAACGACGTATACACCAAGCATTTTCTAACAACCTATGCTGCTTCAACAGAGTAGCGTAGATGCCAGTTTCAATTCGCGCTTTCGATACGCCTTTTTTTTCTTTTTCTTTTGAACCTGATTGTGGCTTTATAGGCCGGGGCCAATAAAGCGATAGGAGTGTGCGGTTGGAGAGTAGCCTGGGAAAAATCCAAGGGAAAACCTCCGGCACGACCACGCGTGTGGTTTGGAACACTGGAATACTCTAAGAGTTTGCGCTCCAGTGAGATTGGTTGAGCGGTTTCAACCAAATCTGCGGTGAGTGGAATCGAGCTACTGGTTTTATAGCTGGTTCACTAAACCTAGCCTAGCTGAGAAGAGTCCAGCAAGAAACTAACCTCCTACCTGACCGACTCTATTCGGTATGCGACAGTACCGGGACGAATATGGAATATATGTGTCAGTGTTGTCGCGCAGTGGACGTCCCCGCCAGCGGAGGTTCTCAATTCGGTTTTATGTTTTTTTAATGTGTGTCTGTGCCTCAGAACTCCGTTATTTATGAACCGATTTGAATGTTTTTTTCTTTGTTTGAAAGCATATGCTTCAAAGTCTGAAGTTAGATGTAAGGCAATAATTTTTTACTTTTTAATGTTTTTTGGAGTAGATTTTTTGTTTTAATAAAAATTCTTATTTTTATTTAAAGCTTCAATTTGGTCGATCCTGAATTTAGGTTGAACATATTACTTTGTTGGCTAGGATTCTTCGTAATCGTTATCAGGGCAGAATAATGAACAAGATTATTAGTACTCGTACTTCTCAGTTTGATGAAGTTGTGATCTGCATCGAAATGTTAGTAAGCAATTGCCTTCCATAGGATAGATTGAAAGTACACTCGAGAGCAAACAAACGGAATCACTCTGCACGTTTGGCTTTTCCGCCAAATAACTTTTTCAATTTTCGTGCAATCCTGAACAAATTGGCATCAAATGAAAGCTAAATATGTAGCCTACTTGGAAATGCATCATTTTCCATAATAGCGGGGTAAATGACCGAGGAAAATCCTTTTTTCCTAAGATTGGGCCCTTGTTTCCTAGGATTGATTTTTTTTTACTTTACGTTGTCAATTTAGTTTAGTTTAGATATTTTTGTTTTGCTAGTTTTTTAAGACTTATATGGGATTCTTTATGGCTGCAATAAAACATTATTATTATTTGTATCTCTTCTTTGGGATATCACGGCACAATGTCCGGTTATTATTATTATTATTATTATTATAAAACGCCTGGAAAAATCGTAACGTAAAAAATTAAAGACAGGCATTTTTCTTGAAAAAAAATATTAAAAAAAATTAGTACCTTATGTTCCCACCTCTAGCCCTTTCCACACATGTTAATCGATTTTTCATTGACCCAACCAATTTCTGCACGTAGCTTTGAGAAATCGCCGCCCACTCCTCCTGTAACGCCGTTTTCAACTGCTGAATGTCAGATGGTGCAGGACCTCGCTTCCGAACATTCCTCTCCTGATAGTCCACATGTGTTCAATTGGGTTGAGGTCCGGGCTAAGAGCTGGCCAGTCCATGACGGATGTTGGCCCCGTGAAAAAAAAATTTTGGCGACCCGAGCGTTATGATAAGGGACATTATCCTGCATCAGGAGGAACCCCTCGCCCAAGTTCCTGGCGTACGGGACCACATGACCTTCCAGGACCGTACAAATATATAACAAATAACCCAAACATATAAAAGACAGAAAAAAAACATCTGTTCACTAACCAACTAAAATCCCTTCTAATAAACAAAACCTATTATTCAGTACAAGAATTTATGCAGGATGCTTTCACATAAACAAGTCCCAAATCGAATTTATTTTGCCTTAACACATATAACCCATTTCTCACCCTTCTATACATAAAACTTGCCACACCACACACTACAGATTAAAATTAAAGGTCTTAAGCAACTACATGCAACAAAGAATATAGCATTTAACTAGTTTTAAGTATCATGTTATGCCATACCCTAACAGGGTGCCATGTGTGTCAAAAATAATATTTTGTAACAACTGTACAAATACCATGGTTTGCAATAAATGAATTATGAATTATGTACCTCGCAGCTGTCAAACCACCGTTCCACCCCCCACCATTCGAAACACTATTGCGGATAGCTCGATTGAGTTTGAAGAATTACTTTTAATACAAACTTTGTACGAAAAGCAATCAAAGTTTGGAAATCCTAGCTCAGGACCGACGTAACATGTCTTTATATTCCAATTTATATTTATAATGACATAGGCCTTTGTTCGTCACTCATTCGATACATTCACCCAAACTTTCTTCGACTCAACCTTAACCTAGTTTAGTTCGATCATTAATCATCTTTAACCTTCCATAAACGTTGTTTAACTGTACTAAAACTTGCCTATTCCTAAGTAAATGACACAAGCTTGAATTGCTTTTGTTTTATCGATTTCCAGTTGATATTTCTAGTCACGCGAACCGACGATAAGTTAGAACGTGTATAGCTCCTTTCTCGAGAATAATTAGTAGTAGCACTAGTAGCCCATGTAATTGTCTTAATACAGTTGAGTAAGCAATTTAAAACCACTCCATGATTGCGGTCATTTTTGAATCTACGATTTAATCTGCTTTTGGTACGTTCTGTGTAATCATTACTGTAATAGTTTTTGCACAATGAGGGCTATCGCGTATGAATTCGCCGCTGGAGGCGCTAGTGTAGCGTGAGGTCTCCGAAATGTCAAATGTCACTTTTTGTAGTGACGCTACGCGGGTTAATATCTAATTGGAACAATATGGTGACTATTTTGCAATACTTGAGCTTGATTATGGCAAATATGAGTTACGGGTCAATGACTGTCAGTGCTTTGAGACAGTTTTGTCTTTCGGAAACTTATTTCCTCCTTTTTTTCGAACAAAACGGGACCGCGCTACAATGCGGCATGATCGATATTTTTACGGTGCGGTTTTAGGGTATTAAATATGATTTAAATGTAAACTTCGTTCTAATGCCCATAATAATCTATAACAATTTTTGTCAGCTGGACCTTACTCGACAGTGGCGCCAACTGGTGAGCACAAAAACGATAGCCCTCATTCCGTACCCGAAGGGTGCAAACGGAACCATATTTTGTCACTGACGCGTCCGTCTGTCCGTCGTGCGTCACACAGGTTTTACAGCCAAACGGTTGAAGCTACAGTCTTAAAATTTTCACAGTATGAGCATTTTGAAATCAAAAAAATCAAAATCAAAACATTTATTCTGCAAATAGGCCTTAAGGGCACTTTTACAAGTCAAAATCTATCTAGGTACATCAAATAAAAATAATACAATAATCAAAGTATCATTAATTAAATATAGTGTTACATGTCAAAAATAAGACTTAGAAACTAATAACAATCGAGATTTGTTAGAGATGTATAAGGTCTCTAAGCGTCAAGATAAAAGGTAATAACACACATAGGTACACTAATCATAATAAAATGTTTTGAGCTATATCTATAACACGTCAACATGAAAATAATAAAATCTAATAAATAAATATCCTCAGAGATGTATAAGGTCTCTGAGCGTCAGTCTAAAAAAATAAAATCAATTGAGAACAGTGAAGTCTCTCAGTTACTAGTCCTTGCAAACATGAACAGACCGGACCCCACAAACAGCACCCGTTTACGAGTATGACGCGTATCTCAGCCATCGCCTCCCTCGACCATATGTTAGGGAAGGTGAGCTCAAGCCATACAAATTGTCAAAACTTGTTTTTATATATTTTTATGGGGCCCATACAGCTAAAAGCCGACGCGAATTTTTTTTTTACCTACCCCATCGACTGGGGTATCGTTGCTTTTTTTTATTTAATATAGTAATGTCATGTACATAATAGGTGTTACATCTTAGTTTAAGTTAGATCATGACACCCTGTAAGGGCACACAATAGTATAACAAACAACAACACACACAATAGTAGTAGCAATTGGTAGTCTATAAGTTAGCATAATAACATTTATTTATTAGTAATTAATTTAAATTAAATTAAAATAAAATAATTGACAGCAAATCTTAAAACTAAATGGAAGAATATAACGTCAACAATATATTGGTAAATGGTTAGTTGTATTAATTTGTCAATTTATTATTAATAATAATTATTTTAATTGATTGCTGTCGTTTCTTATTGTGTTGGTTATAAATGGCAAAAAGTTGTCAAATTGCGTTTAATAATCCTTATCTCATCAGTCTCTTAACAATACTACCCACTTTAGCTGTTTAGTTTAAAACTCATTGAGAAGAAAAATACCATATAATTATTTTGTTTGTTTATTTAGTTAAAGGAGTACCAACAGCTACTATACTATAGTTTGATGATCATAATTGATATCGGTTTACGTGATAAAGAATTATCCTTGAAAACTTCCATACATACAAAGTTATTCAGTCGCTAACATGGCGCTGTACCCATGGCGTCCAATTCCACACCATGTTGTTGAGATTTTTCTAATTTAATAGGGTTGGAACAGTACACATCTGTATACGGAACCCTCGGTGCGCGAGTCCGACTCGCACTTGACCGGGTTTTTGTCATTATGTCTATTCAATTCCACAGAACAGAAAGTTTTCTATATCCAGTTTTTGTACCAAACAAATCCCCTATTGATTATTCTGTACCGCATATGCATGTGAATTTAAAATCCGGCCTCAAAACAGAGAACTTTAGATAGTGATGTTTAGTGCTACTTTACTTTTTTGTGCATAATCTGGGAATATTTCGAGCGGCGGTCCAACCATTTTCACTTGGTCTACGCTCCTCGCTATCTTTACTCTAATGTTACTTAAAGAGTGGATTATCATGGACCTGCTTATAGTGGTGGGTCCGGGTGACGTTTAGCAAGTATGTTACCATTTACGATGGAACCAGAGCCGTTTGGCTCACGACACGAACATCCTCCGTTCGTTTATGATATTTTTACGGGAACCATATCGACAATTTGTGTTCCATTTCAATCCGCCATTTTGTTTTTGAGAACGATATCTTTTGGCTCTTGTGGTGTCGGATAGAGTTCTGCTTGCCAAGGATTTTGTACTTAGTAGATAATTAAGCTTTATACAAGCTTTTGACCGTAGAAATTGATTTGTGTAAATTGGATAAAATATTTATTTATTTTATTATTACACATACTGTCCTTAACAGTATACACTAAACATGACATAGGAATAATACATTAAAATAATTTGAAATTCGAAATTAATAATCTTATCGTAATCAATATGTACAATACTTATTTTATAGTTTTTTAATTCAATTTTTTTTTACTACAAAATGTTCTATTTGCATAACATTCAGATTCAGATTATTTATTGGTAAAAATAAGAACATTTACAAGTCATGCATACAATAATTAAATAGACACACAAGTTTCCCATTAAAACAAACGTGTTTTTTTTTGCAGTTTTACAGATAATGGTGACCCTTCGTGCGCGAGTCCGACTGGCCGGTTTTTAATTCAGTTTTAGAGGAAATAGCGTATATATAAGGTCTTCGAGATAGAAGCCCTGTGAAAGGGTTCCCATAAGGCTGGCGGCGTTCCCCCTTTGGATGGCTACGCTGATCCGCTGGCCAAGGAACGAGCCGGTACGGTCCCCTGACACCTCGGCCTCGGGACAGTTGCCCAAAAAGTCGGTGGCCACCGGCGCTCCACGGACCCAGTGTCTCCATTATCGATTAACCCTTCCACAGGGCTCCGATCTTGGAGACCTTATTTAATATCATTTTAGTTTTTATGTTTTAGAAAATTATGAAATCCAGAAATCCAGAAATCCAAATTGAAGGTTTGCCAGCGCGCTATGGAGCGCAGCATTTTGGGTGTCAAAAGGTCGGATCGTGTCCGAAACTGCCAGGCTCAAGTGGGACTGGGCCGGCCACGTCTGTCGCATGCATCCAGATAGGTGGGCTAATGTAGCCACCAAGTGGGTGCCACGTGATGGACGACGCAGACGGGGCAGGCCCAGACAGAGATGGCGGGATGATCTGGATGCATTTGCCAAGAATTGGGAGGAAGAAGCGTTCAATAGAGAGACCTGTAAAACATGGGGAGTAGAGGCCTTGGCCAGCAGTGGGACAGCCAATAGGCTATAAAGTAAGTAAGTTTTAGAAAAAATATAAATATTAAAGCCTGTTAACAAAAAACTAATTTCTGAGATACTGAAAATAGATCAAATCAGAAGTGACCGCGACCGAAGAGCCTGTATGAAAAATGTATGGATGTGAGTGAAGCGAGAGAAGTATTTGGCGTTCTTTGGTCTCTGCCTACCCCGATGGGATACGGGCGTAAGTACATGTTCTCATGGAACACACTCCGTCCATTGTCAAAATCGTATGAAATAAGTTTGAATGAAATAAATGAACTTTATTCTGCAAGTAGGCCGCAAAGGCACTTTTACAAGTCAAAAACTACTAGCGTTTCTCATGAGACCACTGCCGAGAAGAAACGCCGAAAGAAACTCGACAGTCAGTCATTTTCTGCAAAATATGCTTATTACAATGATACTACTTAACCTACTTAAGTAAATGTAAGTGGTAAAAAACAAAAGAGAAATGAAAGAAAAACGAGGAAAAAATAACAATAGGTAATTTACAATGTGTAGTTACACAAGAAAACAAAACATGTCGAATCGTTTGATATGCTTTCCTGCAAGAACTGAGTCAACTAGATACAATGAAAATATTATATTCGTATTAAGTCCGTGGTATATTAACTTGAGAGACGGGAGTTACCATTGCCTAAACGCCGCGATTTTCATAGCCCCTAGATAAAAAGAAAATAAACAGCACCTGTCAACACTACAGATGTCAAAGTCATTGGAAGTTTCCGCGCCGAAACGAAACGTTACGTCGTTTAGGGAAAAGTGTTTTTTTTTCAGTGAAATTTCATGTTTCAGCAACATTTCACACACCCAAATGGATAAATAGAAGCAAAAGAGTGAAAGGATGTTAGGAATCACGATATTTATACGTGAAAATCGTAAAATTTGAAAAGGGCTTCAGCTCGTAAGTTACGACAAAAACACTTCTTTATTTACATGAAATGCCACTATTACTACATAATATGTTATATTATGTCGCCTTTCCCCGTTGGGAGAAAGGATCTCTTTGAGATAAGCTGCATTTTGATGTTATTCACTGATGCTTTCACAAACAGTCTAAATGTCTTATACCCGGTTTTCAAGTTTTGAAAACCATGATTTTTTATACACTAGATCATATTGTGGCGTTTTTCCATTGGAAAAGACTAAGTCTCTTCGAGATAATGCGGAAATATAGAGTGTTAATTAATATTTCTGTTATAACCTCCACTACAAGGTTCTTACCCGTATCGTTTGATTTTTAAAGCTTGTATCATGGTTTTCCATGATTTGTGTAACAAAACTTACTAGAGTGTACGAAAGAACACATTATCATTGTGTCACTTATTCCGTTGGAATAAAAAATCTAAGTCAGATCTGCATCCTACTAATTTTCTGACACTAATAAGAGTAATCATAAATCCTTATAAACATACAATTTTGTTCTATGACTTTAAACACTACTCCCGTTGGGGGAAGCTATTAGCTAGCTTTATGAAAATAATTTATACAAAAATAGTTTATATAAACTTCTACAAACAGAACCTAAATAAGAAGGGTTTTCTTCTGTTATTTAATGTATCCTTTCCGTTGGAAAGTGTTACTCAGAACTGTTGGGTATTGTTACCCGGTCAGTGTGGCAAAATAACACCTGACTTTATGTTGCAACAGTATACCGGAAATTAATTTTGTACTGTTTTGCTAAGTTAAGTTAACTTCAGCTTTATAGATCCAGAATACAATTCAGTTCTTGATTGAGTAATGCATAGTAGATGGCAAGGTTCACTGGAAAGGAAGAAGCACTCAAGAGGAAGGACAAGTTAGCAGCAGAAGGTACCTAACATCAAATACCTGCACACGGTACCACAACTCATAACAAAGTTGGTTCCATTATCAAGCCTTAACAATTAAACAATTTTCTCAAATCTTAAAAAAGTTAAATCCATTGTCAAGCTTTGAAACTTAAACAATTTTCACAAATCATAGCAAAGTTGGATACTTTGTTATCACATACCCGTCAAGTGGCCAATAGAGATATCAAAGGCTATAGAGATATCATATGTTATGTGATGGGATCTTGTGAGTTTTCAAACCTGTGATGCAACAGTTCTTGCCTAGAAGTATTAATGTTACAAACTTCATCCAACAAATGTATTAAAGGATTACCACAATTTGTATAGATTTGCAAAAAGTTGTTTATTCTAAGGCCTAAGACTAAGGTCTAAAATGTTTCAATTGACACAAGTGTAACAATTGCCAAAATTTATATAATTATGAAGGAAATCTCTATATGAGAAGTCAATAGACGTCTTCTTCATCATAAATATACCCAGACTGTACATTCTGTCGAAGGGTTCCAAATTTTCAGGGTCACAGACCAGTCAAGATGTAAAATAGTACCTATAGAAAATGGTAACTGTCTGACTGCAAGCATCCACATTTTCTGCCAAAGGAGACCAAGAAACACTGCATCTTGATATGGGAACTTTGAAAAACTTTCTTTAGAACTGAACATTTAGTTTACTCAACAACCACATAATTTATTATTACCTGGAAAATAGATACAATACAATACAATACAAATATTCTTTATTGTTCTCCAGAACAGGTACAAAGTATTCCTTCACTACTATTTGTTATTGAAGATTAAATTCGAATTTGGGGAGACAAATTGAGCAATTACAAAATGCCAACCAAGTGTAAGGCAGTTTTTACACTTTTTCTGATATTTCAAAGAACTTTCTGAAATATAATGTGGGCATATAACAATTAATCTTCTTACCGCCCGTTTGTTTGGACAAAAAGACTAAGTCAATATGAAGAGTAATGGTCAGGTAAACTTTAAAGAACGATCTTTATAGTTGAGTTTTATTTATGATGTGAATGGTAGTGTGAAAAAACTATATACATTATTTTACCATTCAGTGAATGGTGGTGTGAACAAACTATATACCTTATTTTACCATTCAAAGAGTTCAGTTGCAAGTCTTAGGAAATGTATTTTAAGAATTCAACATAATATGATAAATACATGAAGAATATTTGATTGATATTTATGAAATCTTTATATATTGACTATGTATTGGTGTGGTTCCCTTATATTCATTTTTTCCAGAGTCATGATATGAACTCTATGGACGGAATAAAAATTATTCCTACTGTCCATTCAGAAAATACAGTTGTTAAAAATATTTGGACATAAAAAATATTGTTTTTGGGTTGAGTATTTACATACAAGTACTAATATAGATACATAAAGTAATTTTGGAAGAAAAATAGATACCTACAAATGGACTGGTCAAAATGGAATTAATGTGGTGGATCGTTACAACATTTTAAAGAAATCACTTCAAAAATGATAACTTACAAATATTTTCAGATGTTTAAATAGGACCATATGTATGAAGTATATTCATGAAACAATTATTTAGGATGTCTGCCTATTGTGAAAACCTAAAGGGCATCTGGTCAGGAGAAGCGCAACCAAATTTGTGCAACAATATGTTGGGGCAAAGACCAAAAAAGATATAAATATTTTATATAATATGATTTCATTAACCCATATTTATTGTATAGGCAGTTTGCTCTCATCTATACTACATTGTTTTATACATCAAGCAAATTAAAATTAATCGAAATCTGTAGTTATCCAAGTCAATCAAGGTAATCGAACAGATTCATATTCACTGTAATCACAGTATTTCAAGTATGTGCTTTTCTACATTTCTACAAATGTTATTGTACAAGCCTTTATTATATTTTTAATTTGCCTTAGCATGAAGAAGACCATGGATGTTTTCGTTCCTGTGCTATTTATGATATCTTAACTTTGTTTTTGACCCGACGACGGCAGAGCCAAAAGGAAGGGTTACGGTTTTTTGATACTAGTCAAAGTATCAATCCTCTCTACATACACAAGCCAACATAAAGCATTCAAAAGAAGGTCTGTTGCGCATTGCGCGGTTTCCCTAAAGCCAAGAATACTATAATGCTATGAGTCTTCAGCCTCTAAGTACAGATAATAGTTATGCATATTATCTACATATTTAAGATTATATTATGCGTAACAAAAATGTTCTATATAGGAGAGGTGCAACTAATCATTAAAATAATTATTTGAGTATGGTCCCCAATAAAGTAAATGTATGGAAGTTAATTATTATTCAATATCAGGTTAAAACATGATGTGTAAATTTGTCGCACACGATTAAAGATCGAAGGCGAACTTATCCTCATAAAGGACCTCTTCCAGATAAACTTAGATGAATGGAATAGAAAAATCAACTATCATTTTAAATTATTATTCCGCGGGAATACTAAAACACTGATTATGTTACTTCTTATTAAGTATTATGGATAAAAGTATAAACGAAGTACTTAAGTATTTATAAGAAAGATATGTCGTAGTCGTCAAAAGCATTCAAATTCAATTCAATTCAAATCAACCTTTACGGCTTTATTCACTCCACCAAACAAGGTTTTTGTTGACATTTTTTGACCCCCTTTCAAATGGGCCATGTCCACTTTCTAAGCATGTTATAATTGTCATATTATCTCCGAGCTAAAGATACTGAATAACAACTAAACATAGTTGAATAACTGGAAAACATAATGACTAAGAGGATTATTGGCTGCCTTTGTCTGGGATTTTTGTAGCAGCTAATACAAACTAAAAAAGTTAAAACTAGGAACAAAAACCTTTCCCTAAAAAATGTCACCTTTTTATGTTAACAACAATTGCAAGATAGGTATTTTCAATCATGAAATATTATTCAAAAACTTTTTAAAATAAACGGTAATCATGAGTTCATGACGGACCTATAATTTATTTAATAAAGAATAGTGAAAAGGAGGTATGAGCTCTAGACGTCATTCATATTTATAGAGATCTTACCGTAGTTAAATGGATATCATAGAAGGTGGTTTACAAGGTATTATTTCAAATATTAAAATTGCGGTCAATATAATAGACCATTTTTTGTACATTTTTAGTGACAACTAAAATGCAATCCGCGCATGTATAAAGTTTACCTTTGGAATATTAATTAATTTTTGTTATAATGGTATACTTATACTCATTATTACCCACAGGCCAAATGTTAATACACAGTTTTGCAGGAAAATGTATGTATATTAAGTGTTCTGTACTTTGATTAGTAAAGTACCTAAATGATAATAATAAATAATCATATTTTTAAAATTTATAATAAGTAATAAGCAGATTCTATAAATTCATATTATTATTATGAAATAATGATAGTTAATAATGTAAGTAATTCAATGTCATATTATTATAATGATAATAAAGTAACTCAATGTCAGGTTTTATACCAACGCAATATATATTGTAAAATCAAATGAAATTGTAAACCTGCAGCGTCAATAATTCCTCGTAGCGTGTACTATAGTCATACGTAAACTATTGGAAATTATACATACATCATAGTCGGCCTATTGTAGGCATACCTCGAAAGATGGTGGATGAGAGGAAATGAGATCTGGTACCGGTATTCTGGTATTCTTGTTTATATTTTATGAAAACGTTTAAGATTTGAATTAGAGCATTATGGTGTAATGGGTGTACATTATTATGTAATTGGTGTAAGAGTGATGTTAATTTCTCTAAACATCTCTCAAGTTAATATACCACGGACTTAATACGAATATAATTACAGGATTAAACGAACTTACCTGAAGTGAAGTTCTATCCTGATTATATGAAGTATTCAGTCCGTGGTAGGTAGGTCCCTCCCTCCCGAATATTATCATGATAAGTACATGCTAATTTTTTCCCTATTGTTTTCTTTATTTAGCTCTAAACTTAATGACTTTGACATCTGTAGTGTTGACAGGTGCTGTTTATTTTTTTTTTATCTAGGGGCTATGAAAATCGCGGCGTTTAGGCAATGGTAACTCCCGTCTCTCAAGTTAATATACCACGGACTGAATACTTCATATAATCAGGATAGAACTTCACTTCAGGTAAGTTCGTTTAATCCTGTAATTATACATGACTCTTTACGCTATTTAGGTATTTGGTTTGATAGTTAATGATCTTATCGCGTACAGTACAGACATACACATCGGTGAATTCTGCAATTAAACTGACCAGGAGAATCAAACTGAGTCCTCGATAATCAAATAGTATTAGAAAGCAACGTAAAATTACTTCATATACTAACCTACACATTTAATCGTTAGATGAAAGTGAAAGTATAGGTTAACTGTTTGACTTTTAGCGTGACCTATTAGACATACATATTGTATGTTGCCTAATGTAATTTGATAATCATAATTAACAGGTCATCAGCAGTCGGTTGTGGGTATGCTTCGACTATCATCACTGGCTGACGTTAGTCAAAGATATTACAAAATTATAAGGTTTCAAGCTCACATGGTCATTTACATTAGAATTACGATTTGAAACGGAATATTTCAGTTAATCCTTAGCGCTTGCAACAGTGCCGAAATATCGGGAACTCACAAATACAAATATACATGATAAATATCCCATTTCAAATCGTAATTCTAATATTATAAAATTATTAAACGTAAAAAAAATGTTTCAGAATAAGCAACTCAAGCCCTTTCATATGACACCCCTATTGACATATTCACTAGACTTTGAAATTTTGAACCACTTGACTGTCATCTGTCATTTTTCACAGTAATAAAAAAAATAAAAAAACATGTTCCATGTATTTAGGTTACTACCCTTATTCACAACTGTTACAAATTTCAAATCGATAGCATAAGTAGTTTTTGAGATATTTAGCGACGTGACAGACAGACAGAAAAAGTGATATTCCTTTTTACTATTTTGGTACGGAAACCTAAAACATTGCATGCGTGAGTTTCTTGCTGGTAATAGCAAGAAACTCACGTATCCTTTAGACTATGTGGCTGACTATAGATTTGTATATGTTTATGTACGTATATTTTTTTATACTATATTTATGTATGTTTATTATCCTTAATTAAATGTTATTGTTGTAATTATTAGTAGGCTTCATATGTATTAACTTGGTGCAGAGTTAATACATATGAAGCCTGCTGTGAATCGTTCTGATTAGATTTCATTTCCGCTACCCTAAGGTTGTCTGGAAGAAAGCGCTCTTTAGCGATAAGACCGCCTGTTGTTTGCCTCTTCTCATTGTGTTTTCGTACTGTACTATATCCTTTGATTGAGCAAGTGAGAGAGTGTGCAATAAAGAGTATTTGTATTGTATTGTATTGTATCGCTCGTCACTCATCGAGAACCTTACATTTTCACTAAGTCATCGAAAAGTATTTTTTTTATTGGGAATCAAACAGCTTGAAATGTAATTAATGTAATTAGTTTGTTATTCCCGTAATACACTTCAAATAGCCTTCCTCCATCAACATTATTAAACGACCATCATCAGAGTCCTAATCGCGAGAAACTTTTAGAAAACTTAATTAAAACTCAGTGCAACATGAATTTGATCCGACCGTTTTGCAAAACTTTCCTTATAAATCACTCAGTATAATGAGTGTCCATGAGATTATTTTTTAACTCTTAAATTAGTTTTGTGGAGTTTTAGCGGATATACTTTTCTTTTTAAAGATCTGAGTGTTTATGAATTAAGATTATCTTTGTATCTCTCTTAATGGGTTGCGCCAAACCATCTGTAAGCGCAAGTTTAATCTGATTGTATGGAAAGTTTGACAAGTTTCTAAATACAAATATCTTTATTTTGCTTAAAAAATGTGGTACAAAAGCTGGTATATATTTAGGATAGACACACACATTTCACCAGAAACTGGCATGCAAAAGTCAACACAGCTAATGTCTATGAGATGACAGCTGCCGGCGTCATATTTGACGATGACAGACCTGTGATCGTATGTTGGTGCAACCGACCCTTAGGGTGCCCTGAAAGCCAGCGCCTTAGCATATATTGCTATTGGCATATATTATGCTGAGTGGTATCTTTTTGGTGTTCATAACTCATAATTAATTTAGTTTAATTGTTAATTTAATCTTATTTCATGTACTTATTATAATAATGTCCAATGATTTAAGGGGCCTTATAAGTTTTAAAATATTTTTTTTTTAGCATTTTAATATTGTACTTTTATTCAGAATATAAATAATTAAAATATAGAACAAAAACAAAACAAGATCTTACTAATTACCTAAACCTAACCTAAACTAAAAGCCTAAACTGTATGGGCATGGGTTAAAATATTTTGATTTCAAATTATGACACAAGTATTGATCATCATTATCATCATTCAGCCGGAAGACATCCACTGCTGGATATAGGCCTCCCCAAGGAGCGCCACAGCACACGGTCGCGAGCCACCCGCATCCAGCGACTCCCCGCTGCCTTGACCAAGTCATCAGTCCACCTAGTGGGAGGCCGTCCAACGCTCCGTCTTCCCGTGCGAGGCCGCCACTCGAGAACCTTTCTTCCCCAACGGTTATCGGTTCTACGAGCAATGTGGCCCGCCCACTGCCACTTCAACTTGCAGATTCTCTGAGCTATGTCGGTAACCCTCGTTCCTCTGCGGATCTCCGAGTTTCGGATCATGTCCCGCAGAGAAACTCCAAGCATAGCTCTCTCCATCGCACGCTGAGCAACTCTGAGCTTATTTAAGAGGCCAAGTATTGATAACACCAGTAAATTGATTAAAGGATACGATGACTTTATAAAAGTTTTAGATAGTGACATAGCCAGTTCTTGATTTAAGCCGAAAAAAGCCGTTTTTAGTTCGAAAGTGATGTTTGAAAAGATTGATGATATTTGAAGACATTGGGGTCGCAATAGTCCTGTTCTAGATAGTAACACTGATAAATTGTCAAGATACGTGTAAATTCAAACAGAAAATGGCCTAAATAGACGAGCGTTTATCAACTCATAAGGGCTCTTAACACCAAATAAATGTCTGTCTTTCTTTATCTGACACATAAGTTTGATATTCCGAATCGGGACATAAATACCCATTAAAACTATATCGGGAATACTACACTATTTTTAGGTATACGTTGAAGCTAAAAGAGTTGTTGCTATGTTTGCTTTTTTTTTTTAACCTGACTGTGGCTTTATAGGCCGGGCCCAATAAAGCGATAGGAGTGCGCGGTTGGAGAGTAGCCTGGGGAAAATCCAGGGGAAAACCTCCGGCACGACCACGCGTGTGGTTTGGAACACTGGAATACTCGTAAGAGTTTGCGCTCCAGTGAGATTGGTTGAGCGGTTTTAACCGAATCTGAGGTGTGAGTGGAATCGAGCTACTGGGAGTTTTGTCGCTGGTTCACTAAACCTAGCCTAGCTGAGAAGAGTCCAGCAAGAAACTCAGCTAGTCCCGACCTGGGTCGGACTGACTGTTGCTATGCCTATTGTCCTATAAGTATGGCACATACACATACACCATTTTTGATATTATGTAAAACTTTACAACGAACTTATTTAGCCTACATGCCACGATGTCCAAGCCTGCTAGATTTCCCGCGATCGTCTACATCGCGAACAAATTTGAACCCAATATCGTACCCTAAGAATTCCTTTTTAAATAAAACTGTCTACGGGGAGGACCTGCGCGGTGCGTCATTCACAGGACGCATGCGTATTGAAGCTAGCGTCGAACAAATGACAGTTTTGACAACAAAGTCTGGTGGTTCGTTTCTATTTCCCAATTATTTTAATTAAAACTATCTCTGTACAATTATTTGCTTATTTTTACGTGTGTTGATATAAACAGACAGTGTTTACGGTGTTTTTATTTTAAAACATTCGGAAGGTTTAGTGGGAAGTGAAAATTTTTAGGTTAGTTTCCCTTTTGTGTTTTCTTCTACAAAGTGTAGTGAATGTAAATAAGATTTTGAATGGATGAAAAGTGAACTGTGACGAACGAGGCAATTTTACAGACAAGGAAGAATTATTGTCGTATTTACCGGAGTAAGGTAAGTACTTAATAGAATGACATGTCTTCAAAGGTTGAAAGCGATAGGCGCTTTGATATAATTGGATTAATACATTCACGTGAAAGTATCTGAGTTAAACGTACCAGTGTCTGACACGTTGCCTAATAATTGACACGTGTGTTTCTCCTTTATTCCCACGATTTATGGTTGAAAGTGTCAATAACTGGGATAGTTACCTTATGCAGGTATAGTATATATATATTTTTTTATACAACGCCGGTGGCAAACAAGATTACGATCCACCTGATGGTAAGCGACCACCGCAGCCTATAGACGCCCGCAACTCCAAAGGAGTCACGTACGCATTGCCTTTATAAAATTTGAGGATGCACTGTGTGTGTATTTAAACTTTATTGCACAAAACAAATGAGTAAAAATGGCGGACTTAATCAAAGCATTCTCTACCAGTCAACTATAGGGCTAAACAGAAACTTGCAAAGGTAGGTGCAGGAGACAGGCTAACGCAAAAATCTTCAGATAATAACAATATGTATATACAAACTACTTAAATAATATATACAAACAAACACAAATATATACAAATATACATACATAAATATATACTGTTGCAAACGCGCGTATGGCTACAAATTTCCGCTAAAAATTATCTATAATATAAATTATCAACATGAATCGAATCATTAAGACAATGATCATAATTTCATTACATCATATTATTTAAGTTTATATAGACTTAGGTTGAAATAGCAGGCATAACTGTAAATGTTTTGAACCACATCGCTGTGTTAAGCGAATCATGTTTTGTTATTGTTTATTTACTTTATTGAAAAGGGAGATGTCGGTAGTTTGGAATCTTATACGTCCTACCCACATGATATCGTTTATGAATAAACCAGTCTTGAAGCCTACATGTGTTTTGATTCATGCGTACCTTGACATAGCAGGTGCTTGAAAAGCATGCGTTTGAAAACAAATTTGCTTGATGCTTGTCTTAAGGTACTGTTACACATGCTGATTTCTAGCACGAAAGCATGCCACTATTGAGCAATTGCTACTTAGTAACATGTGTGTCAAAACATTGCTAATAATGAGCATGCTGATTTTGAGTTTGCTCAAAAATCAACGGTCGTTTGATTTTTGCGCATGCTACCTGCAGCGCGGGTGGAGGGGGGCGTGGTATTAGCAAGATTAGCAAGTGTGAATGCTCTTGCTTAATTGAGCATGCTAGTAGGGTTTGCAATTCGAATATTCGAATATTCGAATATTCGAATTATTCGCCACATATATTATTCGAATTCGATGACATCCATTATTCGAATAAAACGAATATTTCGAATAGTGCAGAAATTTGACTGAAATTATTTACGTTCCCGAAAAACTATAATAAAATGTCAAGATCAATTGTCCTCTACATTAACATCTCCGTAGAAATAATCTTAAATATTAGAAAAGTAGTTTTAATCAAAAACAAATAGCATATTATTATTATGCCAAAAACAAACTTTCTAATCTATATATATATTACGCGAGGCCGATTTTTGTACACCCATCAGATCTACAGTTATGGTCCGATTTTAATAAATGATGCGTCATAAGATTCGTCTCATGCTGGAGAGTTGCATAAAATTTTTATTTTTTCATATTTTTTAGGAAAAAGGACTAAAAAATTGATTTTAAAAAACTACTATGCGCTGACCACGAACTTTGCCCGCGTGACGTCACGCGACGTGGCTCCTGTTTTGAATTGACATAACACAGTAAAAAATAAACAATAACTGAACTCAAACCTGTAGTAAATTCTTCAGCATGAGAAAATATACGTTTTGAGTCGGCGACATATATCCACAACCCCAAGAAAATTAAAAAAATACTAAATAAACGATCTTTTTGCAATGTTTACAACACAGGCTGTTTACAATTTACAGGAATGACAGACGTATTGTATCGTTATTTAAAAATTCAAAGTCAACATTTAATTTTTTTTTCTTGTATGCCAGTATTAAATTGTCATGACCTTTTTATTTCAATAAAAATTATGATTATGCAAACTCTTCGCATATTCAAAATTTTGAGAGAAAACCTCTAGGTTTAAGCCATGCATTCATTGTCGTGGACGTCCATCTCTGTTATAGTCTCTTGGCATCTTTGTTGACCTTAACAGTACCTTGCGCGCCGATAGGAGTACAATTCCTATTGGCGATTTAGCCTTTAGAAGACTTTTCTATCCTCGGTATAGCAAATCGCCCAGCGGACTCCCCTTCCGGGTGGAAGCCCATGGCCCATGATATTGCTTGACGAGACCGGGGTTAAGTTGGAAAGAATCCTCGCTTCCCGGATCAGGAAGCAATAAGAAAATGCGGGCCCCAATGTCACTCCAATATCATGGAGTCCCTCCTTATCTGAGGCGCATCGTGGAGCGGGTACTATTGTTTAATTTTAAGAAGATACTGTAAATGTAGATGTTTTTAATTGCAAGGTCATTCACATCTTACATTATATATTTATTTTTTATTTATTTATGGACAATCTTACACAAATCAACCTAGTCCCAAACTAAGCAAAGCTTGTACTATGGGTACTAAGTGACGATATACATACTTATATAGATAAATATATACTTAAATACATAGAAGACATTCATGACTCAGGAACAAATATTTGTGTTCATCACACAAATAAATGCCCTGACCGGGATTCGAACCCGGGACCTCCAGCTTCGAAGGCAGGGTCACTACCAACTAGGCTAAAGCGGTCGTCAAAACATTACATACGTTACAATGATTATTTTGTCTTATTTTCAAAAATATTCGTTTTATTCGAAATATTCGAATATTCGAATATTGGAAATTTATGTATTCGTATTATTCGAATACTAAAATTGGATGAATATTGCAAACCCTACATGCTAGTAGTTAGTATGGCAGTAGTATGCTTATCCCAAGCAAATGTATACAACTCAAAAGCATGCTCATTTTAAGCATACTAATGACCATGCTTTTTACGTGCTAATTTTGAGCATGTGTAACAGTACCTTCATCGTCAGACGGAGTACGTTCCAGAGAGTCTACTCCGAACTTCGAAATCCGAACTTCGTATCGTGCCGTCCCTTTCACTCTCGTGTTATACACCATATGAATGAAAGGGATAGCACGATACGAAGTCCGGATTTCGAAATTCGGAGTAGGCCGTCAGAGGCGAATTGCTTGAACAGCGAAGCGAGCGAGTATATCGTTACAGTTTTATAACATCTCATTTGACAGATAGGTATTAGGTACTTCTCACTCATCATTTATTTATTTATTTAAATATTATTTACACAGCATTACAGATTTATTCTAATACACTGTGAAACGAAACATCAACTTAAAGGAACAAAACAATGATACTAATTATCTACGTAGGTACACTAGAAAGCCTATCATCCTTCATCTCACAGAACTTCAGACACTCCCTACACACAGCCGTCCATCGCCACGCAAGCAGATCACACTCGGGTGCTGACACCAACAGGGCATTCAGCAGCGTCAGGGCGCGGAGGTGCGGTGAGTTCCTGTGAGACACACGTGCGAGCCGGAGGCACTGCTAAAAGCGTCATCATAATATTTACTACATTCATCTTTGTCCTTCACTTCTTTGTATGACGTAGCATTTATTTTGTTTTATTTGCTCCATGTACGTCATTCTAGGTCTTCCCCTTTTTTTTCCCTCTATCTTTCCTTCTATTATTGTTCTGATCCATTCGTCATGGCGTATGAGATGCCCTATCATTTTTCCTCTTCTGTTTCCTATTATTTTCAATTACTTCTCACTACAGAACCTAAAATAAACATCGGCGAATCAGTGTTACTCGCACACTCAAAGTAACTCTTCAAAGTAAAGCCTACTATAACGATTTCGATAAGGTTTACAATAACCATTTCCGGGTTTTTTTTTTCCTCCCGGTTTTCATTCACGCGAAGCAAAGCTCGGACTCCCCAGGTACCTACTTATACAGGTCGTCCCACGGCTATGCCACATGGAGGGAAAGTACCTTGAATATTCCCATATAACCGGTGTAGTTTCCCTTCATTCCGCAATAGTCCTTGCACGTAGCGGGTGCTGTCTCTGGCTGTACCTCTTCAATAGTGTAGGCAGAGATAGTATCCGCTAGGTGTACACATCCCAATACATTATCGTATCTCAAAGGGGCCTCTTCGTGTTGGATCTGTATCCCCATGAACGCCTTCCAAAAGGACCGGACATTGTACCGTGATATCCCAAAAGAGAGAAAAGAGAGACTTAACTTTATGGTTGAACCGGGAATCGAACACGTTACACGAGAAAAATAATTACCCTATAGCATTATCATACCGATCGAAAGGCTTTCATCATAAGGATTTTTACTAAATAACATAGTTTTTTTTTATACAACGCCGGTGGCAAACAAGCGTACGGTCCAACTGATGGTAAGCGGCCACCGCAGCCTATAGACGCTCGCAACTCCAAAGGAGTCACGTGCGCGTTGCCGACCCTTTATAAGATTTGAGGATGCACTGTGTTGTCAGCAGAAGGAACACATTTAGGTCCCTCGCTCTCAACACAGTGCATCCTCGGGAGCTCTGGCAACCTTGCTCACCTCATTACATACTTGTATAGTAAACACACAATAATGGAACACAACATTACATACTTGTATAGTAAACATACAATAATGTACAAATACAACAAACAAAAACACTAGTTGTAATTCCACCACATTAAAATTGTTTAACACCCGCCGCCTTGTTTTGTACGTTTGGGTCATTGTCAGATTTAGGTTCGGGTCTTTTCGGTGGACATGTCAAAAGTTAAGGGCACAAAGATTAATTTTGGATGGTCTAGTAGCCCGCATAAACAGTCTCCGTTAATATAAATCCCTGTAATAAAAACATAGCTTACATGCACATAAGCCGTTAACTATTGACCACCGGAGGGACAACTTTAGTTCGTTTGTTCTCTTTTTTTATTTCATGTAACTTGTATTCATTCTGTGCATACATATTTTGAGTTGTGGTCCAGATCTGAACATACTCCATTATATGTAACTGTAAATATGTCTGTAACTTGTTCTGTAAGCCTAATAAATAGATAAATAGTAAAAAATAAAATTCAGCTCTGGCAGCGAAAATACAATTTAAATACAGATGTATTGCAAAATGATTTTCCTTCGGGAAAACTCGGATCTCAATCGGAATACGATGGCACCCGAACTGTCAATCAATGATTGTATTAAGTGAGTGACGTTTTCCTATACATTATTATGGAATTTTATTGTTTAGTGTCAAATGTCAAAGTGAAAAATGTTATTGTATAATATAGAGATGTTACAACCACCTTTAATAACTTTGAAAATACTCAGTTTTATTGTCATTAGTAAACGAAACATATAGTTCCTTGGACTGGATTTTTTAACCGTTTTTGAGGTTTCGGCATGGTAATACAACCTTTTTATAAGTAAACTGTAAATATAATCAAAACTATAGCGAATATTTGAATTGCGTGTTAGCCACTCTATATATATATATACTGGTCTGCTGATGCAACTTACCCCTACGGCTGTAAGATGTGTACTGAAGCTAATTGAGAGAGCACAATAAATACGATCTTTTCCGATAAAGTACGAAGGAAAATCATTTTGCACTACATCTGAAAGCTGAACTGTGAAGCTGACGGTCCTGGGTTCGAATCCCGGTCAGGGCAAATATTTGTGTGATGAGCATGAATATTTGTTTCTGAGTCTTGGATGTTTTCTATGTATTTAAGTATTTACAACACAAGCCTTCTTGAGCTTACTGTGGGGTTAGATCGATTTGTGTAAGGTTGTCCTCTAATGTTTATTTATTTATTTTATTTATTTATCTGTAGCCCTCGAGGCCTAATTGTCTTTTTTTTGTACACGACACACAAAACGATTCGCGACAGAACTCCCAAAAAAAAATGATCAGTTATGCAGATGAAAAGCAAATAAAGTGGAAAAATGGGCGTCCGTAACGTAGCCGGTATTATCTCGGAAACGATCAAGCATTACGATCCCATTCCGCGGGGCACATTTCCATATGTGCCATAAATAATGGCGCTTTGCCCTCCATTTGGTTTGGTTACATGGCCCTGGGGCCGCTTGATATGACAGCGGAAAACACATTACCCCCCCCCCCCCCCCTTATTCATAAAACTGAAACAAATAAAATTATGTGATTTATGCGACGCATGATTTTTTTTAAAATCAAAATCAAAACATTTATTCTGCAAATAGGCCTCAAGGGCACTTTTACAAGTCAAAATATATCTAGGTACATCAAATAAAAATAATACAATAATCAAAGTATCATTAATTAAATGTAGTGTTACATGTCAAAAATAAGACTAAGAAACTAATAACAATCGAGATTTGTTAGATATGTATAAGGTCTCTAAGCGTCAAGATAAACGGTAATAAAGTAGGTACACTAATCATAATAAAATATTTTGAGCTGTATCTATAACACGTCAACATGAAAATAATAAAATTTAATAAATAAATATCCTCCGAGATATATAAGGTCTCTGAGCGTCAGTCTAAAAATAGAATCAAATGAGAACAGAGCGAAGTCTCTCATCATGTCAATTCCACTGAACACTAGTACGAAGTTACTAGTCCTTGCAAACATGAACAGACCGGTCCCCACAAAGATTCACTTACCCCACAAAGATTTAATTTAGATTAGTGTCTTTACTATGAGTTTACATGACCGTACTCGCTAGCGACTGCGTAAAAACTTCTATGGGCAAAAGTACAGCGCCTCTGGCGGTTACGCAATAGAACTAAAAATCGGCATACTAAATCTTTTACGCAGTCGCTAGCGAGTACGGTCGTGCAACCCACCCTTAGACTTCTGATTTTAAACAAACCGTACTCAAATTGGTTTATCCGTTAGGTAGCTTTGTTGGCCACACACCACAGGTGCGTCCTTTGCGTTGCGCGTCGGCAGTTAGTAATATATATATATATATATATATATATATTTTATAAATAAAATAAATATTTTTAGACAATCTTATACAAATCAACCTAGTCCCAAACTAAGCAAAGCTTGTACTATGGGTACCAAGTGACGATATATATACTTATATAGATAAATATATACTTAAATACATAGAAAACATCCAAGACTCAGGAACAAATATTCGTGTTCATCACACAAATAAATGCCCTGAACGGGATTCGAACCCGGGACCTCCAGCTTCGAAGGCAGGGTCACTACCAACTAGGCTAAAGCGGTCGTCATATATAGCTTTTTATTCCCAATAAGGACTAATTTTTGCATTTTCGTGCCTCTTCTAGTTTTTTCTATTACTTCAACATGAAAAATGTGAGTTTCAGTACAAAACAGAAAAGATCGTAACGCGTGGGAGGCTCTTACGTGCCGATCCAACTCGGTCTTGTATTTACAATAATAATTCGAGAAACGTCATTATTACCGTAGTCAATATGTTACTTATTCTATCTTTATGAGCAGTCAGCGGGAAGGGAAAAAGGGAGATATTCTACATAAAATCAGAAATCAATTAAAATCAAACATTTATTCTGCAAATAGGCCACAAGGGCACTTTTACATGTCAAAATATTAATTTACAGTTTAAGAAAGTCTGACTATAATAATACATTTTTCATGTCAAAACATTAATTAACAGTTCAAGAAAGAATAATAATTTCGAGTTTACAGTTATAACAAAATTAATGTCATACAGTGAAGATAAACTTGCAAAGTTATCTATTACAAATATTACAACATCAGTAAAGTTAGAGATGTAGGTCTCAAGTCTGATTAAACAAGGATATTAATATAATTATGAAATTAATATAATATCCTAGATGTACAATGTCTCTGAGCGTCAAAATAAAGATTAATTTAATATTGTTAGAGATGTATATGGTCTCTAAGTCACTGATAATAAAAACGAATCCAAAACAGGGTGATGTTTCTCGTGAATCCCCTATAAAAAGACACTAGTATTAACGAAGTCACTATATCGTACCGTCACTATTGAAATTAAATTAAAATAAATCATTTATTCTTCAATTTAGGCATGTTACATGCACTTATGAATGTTAAAAATTTACCACCGGTTCATAAAATAAACCTCTGCCTCGAGAAGAACCGGCGTAAGAAACTCGGCGAGGTGTCATATTTTCAAAACAATATACAATGTATACAAAATAACAGTATCATAATACTACAGAATTCAAATGCTACAATATAAACATACATACATATTTTTTAATATTAAGGACTATACATTTTTTTCTCCTCCTGACAACATCTTATCTATCAGATAACTTGGTCTTAGTGAGTTTTAATTGTCAATCGACGATATGATATGACTGTTTTGTCAAGTTAGCACTGTATTTGCTAGATAGGTATGTAATGTTGTGTTTCTGGCTGTGAGTAATGTGAGATGAGGAAACCAGACCAGAGCTCCCGAGGATGTTGCACTGTGCTGAGTGTGAGGGATCTACATTTTTAGCTGTTAACAAAATAAATCTTCATATCTATGAAGGGTCTGAATGAATGAGAGCTCTGGAAGAAAGCTCTTTTAAGACACAATTAAAAAATTGGCTCGTCGACAACTCCAAAGGAGTCACGTACGCGTTGCCGACCCTTTATAAAATTCGATTGCACTGTGTTGATAACAGACGGAACACATTTAGGTCCCTCGCTCTCAACACAGTGTATCCTCGGGAGCTCTGGCAACCTTGCTCACCTCCAGGAACACAACACTACATACTTGTATAGCAGATAATGTTATTATGGCTGTGGTCTTCTGCAAGGCGGAGTTCTTTGAATTTTAATTACTGCTAACTAAATATATGATTTAAATTTCGTATGTAAAGAACATTATTTAACATATAAACTCAATTACCAAGTTGCATGCTCGATAGGGTATCTGTTGAAACTACTACTGTACCTAAATTTTAAGATCTTATGTACACAGTTTGCAAATAAATTTATTCTATTCTATTCTATTCTAAGGACTGACGCGTTGGTGAAAGGATCCACGGGCTAAGGTGTGTCTGCTTACCGTATGCTAGTTTGCCATCATTATGGTAGAAAAAATTTAACCTAGGAAATCTAATAGTGATAGTGAGTTTTGGGTTAGTATCTATCGCTAGGACGTTTATTTAATCATTATTGCACAAAAGAAACCTTATCGTACAAAAGGCGGACTTAATGCCGTATGGAATTCTCTACCAGTCAACCTTAAGGCGAAGCAGAAAGATTTGTTGGCGGTGCAACTAATAACTAACGAAACTCAAAATTAATTACATACATACAACATACTCTTATCTCTTTTATCTTACATAGAAGTGTGGATTTATGCAATAGCGCTACATGCAGTGATTAAAAACCAAGCCTCAATCTAAACGACAATCAACAATTAAAAAAAACTGTAACTCGCATTGAATTTTTCCCAATTCCTGCTCGTGGTAGGGCAGCAAGCCCGCCTCTGTGAGCGGAATTCATAATTCGTAATTAATGACCAGCAACATCGGAGGGCCCGGCCTGCATGCAAAAACCCTCTGAAGATCCTCCACATATAATTTATTGGACAAGAAGCGTAATGTTTTGCGCAAACAACTCTTTGGGGTCGAAATTGCCGCGGGCTCTCTTACTATCGACTACAAAAAGACGTGTCCGTTTTTTTGGCATGTTGCGTTGTAATATGATGAATAATGGTTGCATGGCACTGTACAATATTTCGAGATGCTTCTATACTGCTAAATTTAGCCGTATATAATGGGAATTTATTGAAAGAACAATGAATATAAAAAACAAGAACATACTAAAGATAAAAACCTACTTACAAATAAAAAATGGGCTCTAATTCAGAGCCCAGCGGTAGGGTGCCCAGAAGGCTGGCGGCATTGCCGCGCTGCACAGCAAGACCGATGCGCTGAGCAGGTACGCGCCAGCCTTCTGGTCACCCGTCGCGTCAACAAGGCGTTTCGCCAGCTCCTTATAGGTGCTGTGAGCACCAGCGGGGTAATCACGTAACTTTTGTACTACCGTTAGGTAGATTTTAATGTCAAATTTTAATTGTCAACTCGTACATTTATACTTCAAAATTGACAGTAAAATCTATCTACCGTTAGTACATAAAGTTACGTGATTTGCCTGCAGGTCCCCACGGCCCTAGTGTTTCCACCCCAAACGGCTCAAACATGTAGGCACTGTCAATGACTGCATATTTGCGCCACTTGAGGTGTTCAGCCGCATAAAATTATATTTGGCTAAATTCGGTATGACGTTTTGTGATAACTGTTGGATATTTGCACTGTTTCCGCGACCGTCTCGAGACTAAAGGTAATTTCAAAGGTTACATTTCAAATATATTCGATACGAACTGTAAACTCGCGATGCTCGTTTTACAAGTTATTTAAGAGGCCTTATAAGTTTTTAAATGTTTTAATTTCAAATTATGACAAAAATATTGAAAGTACCAATAAAGTGATTAAAGGATACGATGATTTTATTAAAGTTTTAGATAGTAACATAGCCATTTTTTTATTTTATTGAGTGTATTAGAATTTAAGCGGGAAAACAATGTTTTTAGCTTGAAAATGTTCGATTTGGAGTGATGTTTGAAACGATATTTCTTAATGAAAAATCCGAAAACTACAATTAAAATTTATGACACTAGGTCGCAATAGTCTTGTTCTAGATAGTGACACTGAGAAAATGTCAAGATACGTGTTAGTTCAATCAAAAAATCGTCAAATAGATGAGCGTTTTTTAACTGATAAGGACTCTTAAACCAGTCAATGAGTTGCTGAGTAAGCCAATTAGCCTCTGATGACATCGCTCTCTTCGCTAGACCGTTCAAAAATGCTCATGAAGTCCACCATTAGCCGAAGTTGCTTGACAAGTCAAAACGCAAATATGTTGCCACAGTATGTAATGGCCGGTGCTGTTCATATCGATGTTATTTCATGCCTTACTGGGCTTACCGGTCTTTCGGGCCAATTTATCGGGTACTCCACCTAGGACTTTCCGAGAACATCGAAAATCGAAATTAGAAAGAAAGAAAGAAAACATGTTTATTTAGCATATACAATATTAAAATAATAATAAAACACAGGAAAATTAAAATACAACTAATATATGCTAAAATGGTCTCCACTCAGCTTGGTGCCACGAAATAAGCTATTAGGCATTAAGTCGTGGCGCTGATTTTCAGTGGCGCCTGGTAACCGGAGTAGCTGCCACTTATTTAGTATACCATTTGTGATAATCCACATCGAAAGGGACCTTATGGCGGCAGGCGCTTACGTTACACCTATTCACTAGGTATTGTATTGGAATAGCGGCGATAAAGGCGTAAGTGCCGGCCGCCATAAGGTCCCTTTCGATATGTGATCCGTCTGCTCGTTTGCTCATTATAACATAAAAAAAATAATTGATTGAAAATACGAACTGATTTATTTTTTTATTTGGTATCAATATCCCTGTAATGTTCTTATTTGATTGATAAATTTGCATCCCACTTTATGGTGATTGAAAAGTATACAATGCTCACATTGTTTGCCATAGGCAGGGCATTGACGGGGCCCATGGCGCAGTCGAAGAAGAACCAAGCTCGTGAGTAACAAGAATTAACGATAATAATAAGGAGATTTAGAGATCATGGCGGGTGTGAAGTACCCTAGGAGTATTGTGTAGTGGGTTATTCTACTTTGTCATGACCAGTTTTCTATTACAAACATAATCTATGATATGCATTGAATTAGTGTAAAGAAATAGGATTTCGAAATAGTACCTGAACCTAATAAAAGGAATTTATAGGTAAAAATACTTAAATATTAACATATTGCTGTAAAAGGTGGGTAAACACAGTGGTTAAAATCATTTTTTCATACAAATGGTGAGACATCCAAGGACCACTGAGTTATTTGATTTTTGGATATTAGCTGTGGTTTGTTAATTACCAAAACTATCGGAAGTGATTCTGCAATTAAACGTCTTTCTAAATAACAATACAAAAATATGAAGTGAGGGCCAAGTATTCCAAAGTCTGCATTTTAAAAAAGTGACTGAAAATTATGTACATGAAAAAGTAGAATGGCCCTAGTGTTAATCTAATAGCTACATTAATGTAATCCTAACAGCGATTCCCTATATCAATTATTACTAATTGCATAAATGAATAGCCTAGGCACGGCTATTTTCATTTATTGGCATACAGCAGCTGCATGTAACCGCAAAACAGGCAGCATTAGTATAGATGCGCCAACCGTGTGGCTTTGCGGTTCAGTGAATTAGAATACCTGATAGCTAAGTGCTATGCAAAGTTTTTGACAATGCGTAACAGCTTTTGACTTGGTTTACTTAAGTTTTGGATACGTTTTTAATACATTTCTTATCCTTTTATAATGCATGTGCTCGAAAAGTACGTTTTCTAAGTAGCTAGCCTAGCCAAACTGTGCGGAAAGTACAGACACTCATTACCAGACACTCAGAACCGAATATATTACAGAATCATGTATTTGTCAAGATGCTTTATTAAACATTGTCAACATACTTTATACCAGCGAGCGTACAATACGTACACGAAAAAAGATTATCACTACATAGTATAAAACAAAGTCGCTTTCTCGGTCCCTATATCCCTATGTATGCTTAAATCTTTAAAACTACGCAACGGATTTTGATGCGGTTTTTTTTAATAGATAGAGTGATTGAAGAGGAAGGTTTATAGGTATAATAACATCCATTAAATACTGCACCCGTGCGAAACCGGGGGGGTCGCTAATTGAATTTAAAAATTACTAATATCTTGGGAAATAAGGGGCTTGGAAGATGATTAGCGATGAGTCATAAAAGATCTTTCTTGCGTTTCTAGACGCCAATGTAATCGGTTCATTGGGGTAGTGACAACGTGGTAATTGCTAGTATTTAATCGCAGTAATTAGACCAAATAATCTTAACACACACACACACATTGAGGTAAAACATTTTATATGGCTTTTTAACTCAATTTATTGTCGTTTCCGGACTTTTCATATATTTTGTATCGAAACTTTGTCCTGACGATTACAAATGCAAAAAAAAAATTGCGAAGTAGGTCCACCCGTTCCGAAGTTATGCGTGTAGGTACATACAGAGTGTAACGAAACTAGTGAGTATCCGTTTAAGGGCATATTCGGTATCGTGTTCTGATTGGGAAAAAGTAGAAGAATTTTTTTATGGCCAGTTGGCTACCTTGGACGACCTACCCCATAGAGAAAAAAAATCTATTTCACGTCAAAAAAAAATATCTTCTACTTTTTCCTAATCAGAACACGATACCGAATATGCCCTTAAACGGATACTCACTAGTTTTGTTACACCCTGTATAATTCGAGAAGTTTTGGCAACAAAACACCTTTCTTCTTTCGGATCGTCTTACTGACAGGGTCGTAGTCGAGTTGCAAGCGCTTGCAACAGTGCCGAAATATCGGGAACTCAAAAATACAAATATACATGGTAAATATCCCGTTTCAAAACGTAATTCTAATGTAAATGACCATGTGTAGTGTCCGGTCAATAAGTAATATTACCATTTACCTAGGAGTCCCTGGTACATCTATAAACTCTATTTAATATTTTAAGTAATTATATCGGCTCCTTGCCACCATCGGTCACACACTTCACCGCTTCACCCGCTCATAGACACTGGCGCCCGCGCGTCTAGAGTCGTGCCGTGTGCGCAGGAGACGACAGATATACGCTTCTCTTTCTCGCATATACTACACCATGTAAGCTTGAAATCTTATATCGTACGTCAACTCATTCATCAGTCGAAAACAATTTAAATCACATTCGATTCTCATTCATAATTTAGTATACAGAACCTTACACAACTTATTTAAGTCAAAAGCTACATAATACACCCCAATTACTCCACTTGCCTTGAATTATTTAGAGTAATGTTTACTCGCTTTAACAGTTAAAATTCTTTATGAATTAGTAACGACTTGACAAAATGAAATGCGTGTTACTAAATACATTAAACTCTTACATGTGGGTAAATTACGTTATAATTCTGTCGTGCGATATATTTCGTGTTTTTTGGGGGTTAATTAATAATCGATGGTAATGATTATGGTAAGTTTAGAATAAAGGAAAAATTGAAAAATTCAGGCACCGAGCAGGATTCGAACCTGCGACCTCCCGGCACTCGCGGCCAGTCGCTCTAGCCAACTGAGCTATAGGTGCAATCACTACCCAGTCCTAAATTCATCAACCGTTCCTTCGTATTAAGCAGTAGTGCTGCTAACGTAAACTATATTTTTATACAAACGCCAAAAAAAAGAAAGAAAGGTAAGGGCACGCCAAAGTTTATGTAAAAATGCTAATTCGATTACTGAAGGCAGAAAATGTAGTGCAAACAAATTAACATCATAATGTTCACTATTCATTATTGTTAATGGTTAATAAAGATCGCAATCCGATTATTTATATTCGTAATATCATTTGACGACCACTTTAGTTGGTAGTGACTCTGCCTACGAAGCTGGAGGTCCCGAGTTCCAATACCGGCCTGAACACGAATATATTTTTATATATATATTGTTACTGAGTCTTGGATGTGTTCTATGTATTTAAGTATCTATTTATATATATAAGTATGTGTATATCGTCGTTTAGTACAAGCTTTGATTAGTTTGGGACTAAGTCGATTTGTGTAAGGTTGTCCAAAAATATTTATTATTATTTATTTGTGTTGAAAGAAATGAAATGAAATAAATGAACTTTATTCTGCAAGTAGGCCGCAAAGGCACTTTTACAAGTCAAAAACTACTAGCGTTTCTCATGAGACCACTGCCGAGAAGAAACGCCGAAAGAAACTCGACAGTCAGTCATTTTCTAATAAAACTACTTAAATAAATGATACTACTTAACCTACTTAAGTGGTATATACAAAAAGAATTGAAAGAAAAACGACGAAAAAATAACAATAGGTATTTACAATGAGTAGTATTCAATAATCATATCTTTATTATTACTATCTTTGTTATTATACTGTTCAAAACTCTTCTTGCCTAGTTTCTAATCCTAGGCCGTCGAAAAATACTAGGTATTTTATTAATTTAATAATTGTTATAATTAAAGTAATATCCCAATAAAAAACTATTGAATAAATATTGAATTGATCAAAGAATTAATAATTATTATAATATTTTAAGTCAGTTATTTGTAACCCAGTAATTTCCTTCACGTAACACAGTAAATAACTGAAGCTGAACATTGCCTAAGCCAATCACTTGGTTTGAGATAGGTGCCAATCTGCGAACTAATTGTCCAATGTCCAGTTCGTCTTTTGTTACCGTACCTCAGTTGCTTGTCGAGTGCACACGAGGCATAGAGGAGGATTCAACCTAGTAATTGCGAAAGAGCTTATCCTCATAGGCTGGCCTTATGAGTTTGGTCCCTTTGGTTCGTTGATTTGACCACACAATTTCAATATAGCTCACGTCTACAACGGTAAACAATCGGCTTTGAAATTGTGCCTCACTGTATCGGTGACGTTTAAGTGGCCAATGATTTTCCATTAGATACATAAGAGATCCGTTATTAACTTGTGAGTTTGGAATCACTGGTGATAGTGGATTTAGAGTTTAAATTTTAAACCTATTGTAACCAAACTGCGGAGAAAAGTTCCCGAGAACAAAGTTAAAGTGTTATGTGGGCTATTGGTTATCTGTAAAATAAGATCTTTTTCACACCTGCTATTCAGCAAAAACCGTAAAACCTATATTGTTCCAACCAAAAATCGTTGACAGTATTTACTAATGCACACCACCTCAATTTTATTCAGAATTTTAAACTTCATAGTTTGGAAATTAAAGGGGGGGGGGACACTTTCTATGACTTTGACAGCAAATATCTCACCAACGGTTGACTTAAATGGACAAGTTTTTTAGAAACCTCCATATCATTTTTAAAGGCCTATCCATCGATACCCCACACGACTATGTGCGTTGAAAATTTTTTTTCATTCACCGGTTACATGTATGGAGTGCCCCCCTAATTTAATGTTTCACATCACTTTTATGTAGCGATTCATAGAATATACCTTCCTACCAAATTTCATAATTGTAGTGCTTATAGTCTCTAGACGAATCTAAAAGGGTTCCTTCTTGACATTTAGGCTACGGAACCCTAAAAAAGAAAGGTAAATGTACCGTGTGGAAAACAGACAGGACAATGAATCAGCGTCACGGTTTTCGTGACATGTTGAGTGAGTGTCCCATTTCTATTAGTAGGTACTTAAGAGACTTTGCAAGTTTATCTTCACTGTATGACATTAATTTTGTTATAATTGTAAACTCGAAATTATTATTCCTTCTTGAACTGTAAATTAATATTTTGACATGAAAAATGTATTACTTATAATAGTCAGACTTTCTTAAATTGTAAATTAATATTTTGACATGTAAAAGTGCCCTTGTGGCCTATTTGAATAAATGTTTGATTGTGATTTTGAGTCCTTATTAGTTAAAAACGCTTATCTATTTAGGCGATTTTCTGATTGAATTGACACATAATCTGGACATTTTCTAAACAGACATTATCTAGAACAGTATTGCGTCCTCATATCATAAATTTTAAACATATCTTTTGAATTTTTCATTAAGTAATATCAATACAATACAATACAAATACTCTTTATTGCACACCTCAATCAAAGGAAACAGTACAATAAATACACACAATCATACAGTGTAATATCGTTTGAAACATCACTCCAAGTCGACCATTTTCAAACTAAAAACTGTGTTTTTCCGCTTAAATTCTAATATACACATTAAATTTAAAAAATGGCTATGTTATTATCTAAAACTTTAATAAAATCATCGTATCCTTTAATCAATTTATTGGTGTTATCAATACTTTTGTCATAATTTGAAATGAAAACATTTTAAAACGTATAAGGCCTCTTAATTGTTTCTTTGATTGGATGTGTTTTCAATAATCTTTTCAAAGCATTAGACTTGACACGTGATTAAATAAGCACCAAAAACCAATGCAAATGAGATTTAAATCCAACACGTCTCGTCACATAGACCCCGGGACGTGCACAAAATGGCCATTGCATCAAATTAAAAAGTTCTATTGAAATTTTCTGCCAGTTTTCGCGAAATATTCCAACAGTTTGTATAAACACAGCCCAAATAAACTTGCTAAGAGCGCTAACACAATCAACGTACACTGAAATTAACAACTTTTGTTTCCCCGTCTCACCTCTCACCCCTTCTGTATCTTTACGCCAGGATTAGTATCAACTAAGTGAGATTAGAGTTCCGACTTCACTGGTTCTCCTCTGGTGAGATGAGGCGAACATTGTGAATAACAGACATGAAATCGCTGGGAAAATTTTCAACTATAAATAAGTCTTCAGTAAATGGGATTAATTAGTTGAAGCTAAATTTTATGCGGATTTTAAGTGATAACTCCTGCACTATGGTTGAGAGTTGGAGTGGCGTGGTGAAAATGGCAGATGGTGTGTTTTGACGGGGTTCATTGTTGGCTAAGGTTCTGGGGGTTACGTTGAAAAATATAGGATAAAATATAAAAAAATAAATATAAATATTTGTGGACAATCTTACACAAATCAACCTGGTCCCAAACTAAGCAAAGCTTGTACTATGGGTACTAGGCGACGATATACATACTTATATAGATAAATATATACTTAAATACATAGAAAACATCCAAGACTCAGGAACAAATATTCGTGTTCATCACACAAATAAATGCCCTGACCGGGATTCGAACCCGGGACCTCCAGCTTCGAAGGTAGGGTCACTACCAACTATGCTAAAGCGGTCGGTCGTAAATTCAAAATTTTATTGAGTGATCAGCTACTCGACCGGCGGCTTGATACCTTAACCTTTCTAGACCCGGCAGCTACAAGGAGCCACTAGTCAAAATGAGAACTATGCCAAATTTTGACTAATTTGACGAATGATTTATCGATAGGTTAAGGTTAAATTTAAAATATCTTTTTATTTTCAATTTTGTCGTCCCCACATTATGGATTTATTGTATGTCAATTATATTTTAGTAGACAACTCTTAATTTAAAAAATGTAAGCAAAACCTTTTTCAACTAGTAAACAGGTCTTTTAATATTTGTAGGTGTGTATGTTACTCGTGTAGTTAGGAGATACAAAGTTTGGATAGGCGAAGCCGTTAAGGATACAAATTAATTCCAAACCAAACTAAACAGAACAACACTGGCAACGGCAACACAAACAAATTTTCAAACAAACCGTGCTAATTGAATAAAAAAATAATCAAAATTGTTCATTATACCTGTGGTCGTGAAAAACCCGCGGGTAATCAACTTAACTCAATAATGGAATTGGTGAAACGTATTCGGGCCGGAGAGATTCGGATAGCCAATATGAATATAAATTGAAATTAAGTTGGCCGAAAGAGAGCTATTAAATTATTTTCAATGCTTGCACGTTTTTTTATTTGTTAGAAATAAACAGTTTTATTTAAACTTATGATAACATCATGATAAGAATATTTTAGACCTATAGTTTCCTTAATGTTTAATTATGTAAGTAGTAGTTGTAGTGTTGTGTTCCTGGAGGTGAGCAAGGTTACCAGAGCTCCCGAGGATACACTGTGTTGAATTTGTCCCTTCTGTTGTCAACAGAGTGCATCCTCAAATTTTATAAAGGGTCAGCAACGCGTACGTGACTCCTTTGGAGTTGCGGGCGTCTATAGGCTGCGGTGGCCTCTTACCGTGAGGTGGACCGTAAGCTTGTTTGCCACCGGCGTTGTATATAAAAAAAGTAAGCAATTAACAATATTATGCTTACTAACTTATTGCACACCTCAATAAAAATACAAAGCCGGTCAGAAACATAACATAGCGAGACACACACTGTTTCTCTCATCCGTATAGTACTGCCATAGTAAAATGTATGGCATGTTCAATGGGGGCTATCGTTTTTGTGCTCACCAGTTGGCGCCACTGTCGACTAAGGTCCAGCTGTCAAAAATTGTTATTGGTTATTATGGACATGAGAACGAAGTTTACATTTAAATCATATTCAATACCTTAAAACCGTACCGTAAAAATATCGAATATACCGCATTGTAGCGTGGTCCCGTTTTGTTCGGAAAAAAGGAGGAAATAATTTTCCGAAAGACAAATCTGTCTCAAAGCCCTGACAGTCATTGACCCTTAACTCATATTTGCCATAATCAAGCTCAGGTATTGCAAAATAGTGACCATATTGTTCCAATTAGATATTAACCCGCGTAGCGCAACCAAAAAGAGTGACATTTGACGTTTCGGAGGACCCCACGCTACACTAGCGCCTCTAGCGGCGAATTCATACGCGATAGCCCCCATTGTTTCTTGCCAGTCCTTGCACAGGATAGTACTTTGTAAAAAGAAAAACCGGAAAAAAAATAGTTCAGAACGTTATAAATATTAATACTAGCTTTTGGCAGCGAATTTGTTCACAAAATGTTATGAATATCTATGCCAAATATTACTAGTGGCTCTGTGAGCTGGAGGCCTCGTGAGTGAGTATTTTTATCATTTCCAAAATCTGACATTATAAAAAAGATCAATTATGACTATCGAACCTGCTAACAAAATTTCACGAGAAGCGGTTGAAAAATGCGACCTGTAGAGAACAACAAACCGAAATTAAACAACTTTGAAATAAAAATTGTTTTTGAAAATTTCCAAAACGACAAAAAATTCTATATAATTACCGGTCCTGCTCACAAAATTTCACGAGAATCGTTTGCGAAATGCGACTTGTAGACGAGAACAAACGGAAATCCGAAAATCCGGACATACGAAAACATTTTTGCCGAAGCTGAAGCAGAGACCTTCGTTTCGCTCGGTCAATGAATATCAGGCAAAACACGATGGTAAAACCGAACATTACACTAATTTACGGGGTATCTCGAAAACCGATCGGCGTAATGCATTTATCCAATGTATGGTGATCTGACCAATTGGTAACGAGTTGCGAAGTTAAACATCGAATAAGTTAATTGATTTCACCGGGTAAACATTCACGTTCGAGCATCATTTGCGAATTTAAATTCACCCCTGAGGGTCTATTCTAACATCGAAATCTGAACTTCGTATCGTGACATCCCTTTCACTCATATAGTGAATAACACGAGAGTGAAAGGTACGGCACAATACGAAGTTTGGATTTCGAAGTTCGGAGTAGGCCCTCTGAGCTTGTGCGTTTGTATGGGTATGATCCTATTGTGAATTAAATTTGGAATTTATGGATAAGAAACAAGACATACAAACGGAGAAACCGATATGAAATGGAAGAACGGTTGTTTTTTTTTTTTAACCTGACTGTGGCTTTATAGGCTGGGCCCAATAAAGCGATAGGAGTGCGCGGTTGGAGAGTAGCCTGGGGAAAATCCAGGGGAAAACCTCCGGCACGACCACGCGTGTGGTTTGGAACACTGGAATACTCTAAGAGTTTGCGCTCCAGTGAGATTGGTTGAGCGGTTTCAACCGAATCTGAGGTGTGAGTGGAATCGAGCTACTGGGAGTTTTGTCGCTGGTTCACTAAACCTAGCCTAGCTGAGAAGAGTCCAGCAAGAAACTCAGCTAGGCCTGACCTGGGTCGGATGGAAGAACGTGAGTGACGGGATGACAGGCGACAGGCGATAGTGTGGTGTTTAAAAGACAAAAACCGGTCAAGTGCGTGTCGCGGAGTTCGCACATTTAGGCTACGGAACCAACCGCAAAATTTGGTCGGTTGTAAGTAGAGACAAGTAAATTATATAGATTCCCAATATCCGTACGTTGTGCAATGCGTTTAAGATAATGAGCCTGCTGTAGCTAATTTCACTATAGAAAGGTCCCTGTACCATTAATTTCGTTTGATACTTAGATCTCTGCTTAACACAATAGCGCCATCTATGAATACAACAAGAAATCTCCTAATAGATAGCGCCAATTTTTTTTTTTAATTTATTTACCAAAAAAGTTAGATACAGTTTTACATTAACATCCGTTCGCCAAACACAACGTTTATTGGCGAGTAATGCACTCATGCTCTTAACAAATTAATGTACCTATCTGCCTTAAAACCTAAAATAAAATATGTATTTAGAGGATATCTATTAGCAGTTTTTTGAATTTAGCTTTGAAGACGTGTTTGCTACTACAATCATGTTCTGGAAAGATGGTATTGAAAATGCGTGGTGTTAAGTAACTTCGAGTTCTATTGCCGTAATAGTTGTTAGCTGCAGGTTCTACGTAATGTGTTCAGTAGAGGTCTATATGTCATACGAAATGATTGATACAGCGACCTCTATAGCGACACTGGCAGCCGTGTTATGTCCTAAATTATTATTCCTGTCCTAATTATGTATTAAGCAGTACCGCTGCTAACGTAAACTACAAATTTAAAAATAAAGGAAAAATTGAAAATTGTAGGCCTGTGTAAATGGGAGGAACGGTTGAAGAATTTAGGGCCGGATGGCAGTTGCACCTACTGGCTAGAGCGACTGGTCGCAGGTTCAAATCCTGCTCGGTGCCTAAATTTTTCAATTTTTCCTTTACTGTGTCATATCCTGTTATTATTCCTTCTACTTTCCGTAGTTAGTTCCTGTGTGTTTGGTCCACTGTTATCATCAGTATTGGTGATTCCAAGCCGTCTACAGTCGAGTGCAAAAATATGGGTGCATGCAAGCTACTCAAAAATATGTCCCATGGATCTTACGTCGGCGCATTAAGGCTTCGGTACATATTTATGAGAGGATTTATTCGATGATACTGTGAGAGAGTTTAGTCACTGGTTCACTAAACCTGAGAAGAGTCCAGCAAGAATTCTGTCAATTTTATCTTTGTAATAAAATGATGATATATCCCTTAAAGTTATTCAAAAACAAAGTTTTCTTAATTTGTACCTATTATGACTTATGTTACACCTTTCATAACTATAGAGTTAAGTTAGTGCTTGATATAATCTATTTCACTAGACTAGTCCAGTCATAGGACTGGACTAGTCTAGTGAAATAGATTATATCAAATTGTTAAGCAAATTGCAACTTATAAAAATAAAAATTATTACAGAATAAAATAAACAACTAACTTAAACAATAACTATATAAAACAAAAAACTAAAAGTCGAATTCTAAAATAGGCCCCTGTGGCATGGTACCAAGGATGCTGGCAGCATTTCCTCGCTGAATCGCAATGCTTATGCGTTGAGCGAGGAAGCTGCCAGCTCTCCTGTCCCCGGTAACATCGATCAACCGTTTTGCCAAAAAGCGATGTAATTTTTTTGCTGATGGGCCCCACGGACCAAATTGCTAAACATTTACTTAGCAAGCTTGTCTATTCGTAACATCGCCTAGTATAATGTTATTCTATTTAAACAAAGCAATGAAAACCAGTTTTACGAGGGACCTCCACATTATCACAATAAATTAAAGCCACGAAACGAACTTTCTGCTTATTTTCCCAGAATTCCGGGCTGTAGCGTCTTGAATTGATTTTATGCAAAGTTTCTCTATTCACTTGTGCTTTGGAATTTCCTTGCAACATGACTTCCATAGCTCCAGGTTCTAAACGAAATACCTAACTTATATATATATTCAGACTATATTAAAGTCATGCAAACTATATTAAAATACAATATAGATAATAATAACAATAAATATTAGAGGACAATGTTACACAAATCGAACTAGTCCCACAGTAAGCTCAAGAAGGCTTGTGTTATGGGTACTAGACGACGATATATTTAATAGATATAAATACTTAAATACATAGAAAACATCCAAGACTCAGAAACAAATATTCATGCTCATCACACAAATATTTGCCCTGACTGGGATTCGAACCCAGGACCGTCAGCTTCACAGGCAGGTACCCACTAGGCAAAACCGGTCGTCAAAGATACTCTTAGCACATGTCATATTTTATGTATGTATGTACGTAAATACTTTATTGTACACAAAGCGCAGGTATTTGAGGTGTTATTGTTAATAATTGGCTTAAAAGACAAAGTTTTAGAAATATACACCTTAAACATACTTAATACTAAAAAAACTGGTCAAGTGCGAATGCGACTCGCGCACCGAGGGTTCCGTACACAGGTATGTGCCGGTTCCAAACCTATTAATTCAGAAAAATCTCAACAACATGGTGTAGGAATTTAACGCCATGAGTACAGCGCCATCTATCGGCAAATTTTGTTACAAATTTGAGCGACTGAATAACTTAGTATATATATATTGTGGTTTTTTAAGGATAATTCTGTATCATGTTAACCAATTTATTTTTTTTTTCTTTATTTGAAAGAAGGTACTCAGGAAGGTTTCAGCATGATCGAGTAGAAATTTATAAAACAAAAATAAATGTAAAGGGCCCACCGCCCTTTACATTTATTTTTGTTTCATAAATTTATGTTTGTTTTATTTTTGTTTTATAAAGGGAGGAGGGGAGATATTTTTTCCTTGGTAAACTTGGGAGAAAAAAAGGGGTTTACATTTTCGGGGCCGAGACCGACCGACCGAAATGTTATCGCTATCTCTTGCATACTTGCATGGTATTACGAAGTGTGTCTCACATTTCTTATGATCTCAGTCGTCAGTTTGGTTTTTATAAGCGATGTAATGTAGTTTAAGTAGGTGCTGTAAAAATTTCTGTATTTAGTCTAGAACCAAATTTCAAAACTTTCCTGGTGTACGCGTGAGGTACAAAATGCGGTAAAATATTTTTTATAAGTAATAAACGTAATTGTAAGTACTTAAAACTTAAACGTAACAGCCACCTTTTAGCTTAATGGAATCTTTTCAGTCGCCCAGACGGCACTTAGGCTTAATGAAGTGCCGTAATTAATTTTGACACCCTACTAGCATCAGCATTGCTCCTGGTTTTAGCTACTTAGATATAGCTGACGTCTTTTTCTTGGCCGATATATGTAAAGAGTTTTATTAATTATAAATGACAGCTTATTCAGGATTCAAAATATAACTGTTTCATTTAAAACATATCTAATACAGTGATAACAAAGGATAAAATTGCATATATCTTCAAACCGTATTGACGCAATTTGTTAAAAAAAAAAAATTAGAGGACATTCTTCCACAAATCGAACTAGCCCCACAGTAAGCTCAAGAAGGCTTGTGTTATGGATACTAGACGACGATATATTTAATAGATATAAGTTTTCTTAATTTGTACCTATTATGACTTATGTTATACCTATTATAACTATAAAGTTAAGTTAGTGCTTGATATAATTTATTTCACTAGACTAGTCCAGTTAAAGGACTGGACTAGTCTAGTGAAATAGATTAGATCAAATTGCTAAGCAAATTGCAACTTATAAAAATAAATATTATTACAGAATAAAATAAACAACTAACTTAATCAATAACTATATAAAACAAAAAACTGAACGTCGAATTCTAAAATAGGCCCCTGTGGCATGGTACCAAGGATGCTGGCAGCATTTACTCGCTGAATCGCAATGCTTATGCGTTGAGCGAGGAAGCTGCCAGCTCTCCTGTCCCCGGTAACATCGATCAACCGTTTTGCCAAAAAGCGATATAATTTTTTTGCTGATGGGCCCCACGGACCAAATTGCTAAACATTTACTTAGCAAGCTTGTCTATTCGTAGCATCGCCTAGTATAAAGTCATTCTATTTATACAAAGCAATGGAAACCAGTTTTACGAGGGACCTCCACATTATCACAATAAATTAAAGCCACGAAACGAACTTTCTGCTTATTTTCCCAGAATTCCGGGCTGTAGCGTCTTGAATTGATTTTATGCAAAGTTTCTCTATTCACTTGTGCTTTGGAATTTCCTTGCAACATGACTTCCATAGCTCCAGGTTTTAAATGAAATACCTAACTTATATATATATTCAGACTATATTAAAGTCATGCAAACTATATTAAAATACAATATAGATAATAATAACAATAAATATTAGAGGACAATCTTACACAAATCGAACTAGTCCCACAGTAAGCTCAAGAAGGCTTGTGTTATGGGTACTAGACGACGATATATTTAATAGATATAAATACTTAAATACATAGAAAACATCCAAGACTCAGAAACAAATATTCATGCTCATCACACAAATATTTGCCCTGACTGGGATTCGAACCCAGGACCGTCAGCTTCACAGGCAGGTGCACTACCCACTAGGCTAAACCGGTCATCAAAGATACTCTTAGCACATGTCATATTTTATACATGTATGTACGTAAATACTTTATTGTACACAAATCCCAGGTATTTGAGGTGTTATTGTTAATAATTGGCTTAAATGACAAAGTTTTAGAAATATACACCTTAAAAATATATTTAATACTAAAAAAACTGGTCAAGTGTGAGTACGACTCGCGCACTGAGGGTTCCGTGCACAGGTATGTACCGGTTCCAAACCTATTAATTCAGAAAAATCTCAACAACATGGTGTACGAATTTAACGCCATGAGTGTTACAAATTTGAGCGACTGAATAACTTAGTATATATATATATATATGGTGTATTTTTAAGGATAATTCTGTATCACGTGAACCAATTTCATTTTTTTTTATTTATATGAAAGAAGGTACTTTCAGCATAATCGAGTAAGTACCTAGTAAATAAAAAAATTTTTTTTTGTTTTATAAATTTATGTTTGTTTTATTTTTGTTTTATAAAGGGGGGAGGGGAGTTTATATGAGTAGTTTGGGTTTAGTTTGTAACGTAACAGATAACAAGTGTAATTATTGTATTAGATGTTTAAAGTGTACTTGCAATAATTATGTCATAATGTTAATTTTTTATTGCAAAATGAGTATTTAATAAATTATTATATTCTGATGCAAAGGTGATTAAATTACAAACTTAATATAGAAATGTTTTTTGACGATTAAAAAAAAGAAAAACTAGATAGAGCTGTAGTTATATTTTTCTTGTAAAATATACATTGAATTCAATATTATGTTACAATTTCATATTTTTCGCTTGGTAAACTTGGGAGAAAAAAGGGGTTTACATTTTCGGAGCCGAGGAACGAGCCAGCCCTCTGGTCGCCAGTGGTGATGTTCAATTTTTTTTAATTTGAAGGAGTTTTTTAGCTGGAAGTTTGTGAGCGCCTGAGCCACACGGACTTAACGTTTCGACCGTAAAAGCCAAAAAAAGTGAAACTGCCACCGAGTCATTCGTATTTGAGGCGCTTAGCGGTCTCGGCTGTACCAGCGGCCCCGCCTACCCTATAGTGTCCGCAAGCCAAACTGACGACCGAATTGTTATCGCTATCTCTTGCATACTTGCATGGTATTACGAAGTGTGTCTCACATTTCTTATGACCTCAGTCGTCAGTTTGGTTTTTATAAGCGATGTAATGTAGCTTAAGGGTCCTTATCAGTTAAAAACGTTCATCTATTTAGACGATATTCTGATTGAATTGATACGTATCTTGACATTTTCTCAATGTTACTATCTAAAACAGGACTATTGAGACCTAATGTCATAAATTTAGTATGTATTTTGTGGATTTTTCATTAAGAAATATATTTTCAAACATCACTCCAAATCGACCATTTTCAAGCTAAAAACTGTTTTTATTCAGCCTAATTTCTAATACACGCAATAAAATAAAAAAGGCCATGTTACTATCTAAAACTTTAATAAAATCATCACATCCTTTAATCACTTTATTGAAAGAAAGAAAGAAAGAAAGAAAAAACATTTATTCGTGGCACAGACACAGTACAAATTAACATAACACCAAAATACAAAAAAAAGGCCACGAAATGGCCCCAAATCAGCATAGTGCTAGCCATTGGCTAGCGCTGGTCTTCCTGTGGGACCACGAGAAGCTTCTCGTGGTCCCAAACTAAATGCAGAAATTGTTGCAGCACCTACTTAAGAGGCCTTATAAGTTTTAAAATGTTTTGATTTCAAATTATGATAAAAGTATTGATAATACCAATAAAGTAGCTACTTTATTGGTATTATCAATACTTTTATCATAATTTGAAATCAAAACATTTTATTTATTTTTTATTTTTGTATCTTTGTTTTTTGTTTTTTATGTGCTATTTTATTATGTGAGGTGTGCAATAAAGAGTATTTGTATTGTATTGTATTGTTTAAAACTTATAAGTCCTCTTAAAAAGTGTTTATAAATTAGTATTATGCTATTAAGTCCCGTTTTCCAATAACAATGTGTAAAAAATCGTGTAACTTTAAATCAATAAATACATCTTGTTGTCTCCTTTGTAGGCAAAATATGCTGACACATAGCGAAGTGTCGAGCTCCCTTTTCGCAGAAAAAGCTTAAAGTAGCTACTTTATTGGTATTATCAATACTTTTATCATAATTTGAAATCAAAACATTTTAAAACTTATAAGGCCTCTTAAGTAGGTGCTGCAACAATTTCTGCATTTAGTCTAGAACAAAATTTCAAAACTTTCCTGGTGTACGCGTGAGGTAAAAAAATCGGTAAAATATTTTTATAAGTAATAAACGTAATTGTAAGTACTTAAAACTTAAATGTAGCAGCCACCTTTTAGCTTAATGGAATCTTTTCAGTCGCCCAGACGGCACTTAGGCTTAATGAAGTGCCGTAATTAATTTTGACACCCTACTAGCATCAGCATTGCTCCTGGTTTTAGATCCTTAGATATAGCTAACATCTTTTTTTGGCCGATATATGTATATATTTTAATTAAATTTTGAATTTTCTAGCACAAAAAATTAAGCCGTTTTTTGCACGGATTCCGTTGACACAACGCGGCCGACTCAAATAATTTAAATTGTAAATACTAGATTTTGTCGCGACCCTGTCTACGTTATAGAATTAATAGGTTTTCCTTATAAGCGACTTTTTTTAAGGAAATGCGAATGTTGTGGCATGAAATAAATTTCCGGATGATGTTGAATAGAATGAAAATAAAATAACTAGTTTTTTACAATTTTAAAACAGAGTTAGGGCCGATTTTCCAATCCCCAGATAAAAATATCTAGCTCTGTCCTTTTCTTTTATATGACATTAGAATGTAACAGCGATAATTTTAACTGACAGATATTTTTAGGTTGCTGGTATTGAGTATTTTCAATATGTACTTCGTAGGTACTGCTAACAAATAACATTGGACGATAAGTTGATCTGTTGGTAACCCTAGCTCTTCTACCTCACGCGTTATCAATTTATATTCCCTAAGGTAGTGATCCTTCTGTCCTTAATAAGGTAACCCCTTATTCGTGAAACTTAACAAAATGTAATATTTCACGACAAAAACGGCTAATTTCTCTTTTATTCCACACAATGGTAGTTCGAGGCCACGCAGGGGTGACGTCACGCCTGCGTGTGAACTAGTATGGAGCGTTTTCAGTGCTCGTAAGCTATGCTGTACTTTGCCTCTCATTTTCGTCTTTAGTTATGTTGGTCTTATGGTAGTTGGTCCCATACAAACATTTGATCGTCTTTAGAAACTTGTTCGAATGGCATGATTTTTTTTTTGTCATCGTTTTGTTTTGTCATTTTTTTGTCATCGTCTATTAAAATCTAAAGTCTTGTTCATGTTCATCATACACATCCATGTTAGTTAATTGTGTTCGACTCACTGAACTGTTTTCACTTGAAACTTTCTCGAAGCTTCGTTGATCATTGTAACTTACACAACCTCCTTACAATGTATTCCCTGTCAATGTAACGTTAACTTTACTACCAAGTAATACGGTCACGTTTTGCATAACAATGCGGATTGAGATAGTAAGTTGCGAAGTTTGCTTTGTCGAGTAATTCTGTAAGCGGGCTTGCTTCTGAAATAATTATAAAGGTAGAAATTATGTATAGATATTTGTGCTAAGATACAAAGCTATCTACATAATTGAATTGAGGGAGAATAGTTGACTTGTCTTAGTTTGGAATTCCTTTCAATATTGGTATCAAATTACTATTTTTTTTTTGACGACCGGTTTAGCCTAGTGGGTAGTGCACCTGCCTGTGAAGCTGACGGTCCTGAGTTCGAATCCCGGTCAGGGCAAATATTTGTGTGATGAGCATGAATATTTGTTTCTGAGTCTTGGATGTTTTCTATGTATTTAAGTATTTATATCTATTAAATATATGTGATAATCCACATCGAAAGGGACCTTATGGCGGCCGGCACTTACGCCTTTATTGCCGCTATTCCAATACAATAGTGAATAGGTGTATCGTAAGCGCCTACCGCCATAAGGTCCCTTTCGATGTGCATGATCACATATCGTCGTCTAGTACCCATAACACAAGCCTTCTTGAGCTTACTTTGGGGCTAGTTCGATTTTTGTAAGATTGTCCTCTAATATTTATTTATTTATTTTATTTATTTATTTATTTATTCATCGCGTTTTGAAAGGTGGTAGGGCTGACCCTTCTGTTATAATCTGTCGTCGAATATCCATCGTCGTTTATCACCTTTCGCCTTCTTTATTCTTCTTCGTCTTGCGTCTTCGTCTTTATATTAAACTTCGCTGCTTCTCGAGATTTCTTGGAGGTATCCCGGACGAGCCCCCGTGTGGAGACGCCTGACGAAGTAAAACTCCGAAAAAGCCGTTTTTATGAATTATAAACATTTATCTTTTATACAACGCCGGTGGCAAACAAGCTTACGGTCCACCTGATGGTAAGCGGCCACCGCAGCCTATAGACGCCCGCAACTCCAAAGGTCACGTACGCGTTGCCGACCTTTTATAAAATTTGAGGATGCACTGTGTTGATAACAGAAGGGACAAATTTAGGTCCCTCGCTCTCAACACAGTGCATCCTCGGGAGCTCTGGCAACCTTGCTCACCTCCAGAAGCACAACACTACACACTTGTATAGTAGAAAATGTTATAGCTGTGGTCTTCTGCAAGGCGGAGGTACTTCCCCAGTTGGGCTGCTCCAAATTCGAGCAAGATGACATTTTGCTGTGCCCTACCTCTCTCTATTTATAACAAAATCCTCCAAACCACCTTTCAGTTTCCCATTCAGATCTCAACTGCGTCATTCGTCAACTCTTTCACCACTCGTAAACAATTCAGAAAACATTCGATCGTTTCTTATTCTAACAGCCAGAACCTTACACAGCCATCAAAAAGTACCAATCCCTCATTTGTTTATCACTACATAGTATAAAACAAAGTCGCTTTCTCTGTCCCTGTATCCCTATGTATGCTTAAATCTTTAAAACTACGCAACGGATTTTGGTGCGGTGTTTTTAATAGATAGAGTGATTGAAGAGGAAGGTTTATATGTATAATAACATCCATTAAATAGTGCACCCGTGCGAAGCCGGGGCGGGTCGCTAGTTACGTATATTTAACAGGAACAAATTAATGCAAGAATCGCTTTTGAGTGGAAACCGCCGGACGGAAACGTGAAATCGTGGGCGTTCTATGCACATATGGCGGCGAACAATTGAGAGTGAGATACGAGCAGTTGGTCTAAGCTGGAGCGAGGCCACGGACGTCGATAAAGACAGGAAGACGTGGCGCGAGCTTATAAAGGCCCTTTGCACCTTTGCGACAATTCATTCCAAACTATGGAATGAACTGTCGCCTGCGGTATTTCCGGACCGACATGACCCTCAAACCTTCAAGAAAAGAGCGTATTGCCTTCTGAAAGGCCGGCAACCCACTTGCGACTCATTAGGTATTGCAGGTGCCTATGGGCAACGGTAATTACTTACCATCAGGCGATCCGTCTGCTCGTTTTCCCCCTATAACATAAAAAAAACAACAATAACAATTTTTTTTCACAACGCTGTTCAAAATATCGAAGCTCCTGCCTGCGTCTACCTACAGGCAGCAAAATCAACTTTGATTGTAAAAAGATAAGAGGAGGCACATTTGTAGGTGTGTTTAAAATATTAAGTATGTATCCATCACATTTCCTGCCCCCTAGGCCGTAATATCTACATTATTATTCATTGAACGCCTTCTAACATTATGACTACGTTTCGACATCAAGCGTTTTTGCTCGTTGGAATTTGTTAGGCGCTCAAATAAATTTTATATATCACTCACCGTTTTACATCGCCATTACCATCTAACAAGGGTCAGGTAGGCACGGTTAAATATATGAAATCACTCAAATGCTCCCTTGATAACGAAAATGAGGGTTCCATTAATTTAGTTATAATGTTTTTTTAACATTCAACTTACAAATAATGAGTTGAAAAACTATGATATTCAATTCCCACTTTAGCGATTCATGAATAGGTATAAAATATGTTATTAGTTTTCTTCTCTAAGCTTTATTGTGGTCAAGTGTCCTTGTGCGATAGTACTGGAGTATTTATAAAATAAATAAATATTAGAGGACAATCTACACAAATCGAACTAGCCCCACAGTAAGCTCAAGAAGGCTTGTGTTATGGGTACTAGACGACGATATATTTAATAGATATAAATACTTAAATACATAGAAAACATCCAAGACTCAGAAACAAATATTCATGCTCATCACACAAATATTTGCCCTGACCGGGATTCGAACCCAGGACCGTCAGCTTCACAGGCAGGTGCACTACCCACTAGGCTAAACCGGTCGTCAAGTATTCTACTATGTTCCTGTTTTTGTGCCTACATTTGAACAAGTAGTCACTAGTCGTAAATCGATATCACTAAGCATATATAATAAATTGTAAATGAAAAACTGTAAATTTTAGCCTGGGGAAAATCTAGGGGAGAACCTACACGACCACACGGGTGGTTTTGAATACTATCGAAAAAAGGGTTTGCCGTTTTTGTCATGAAGTATTGGGATTTATGTACATAGCTGGCATACAATTTCTTTTCCATTGAAACATGAGAATTCTATTAGTAACTTTCCATTTTCATTTGGCTTATAAACAAAAAATGAACATAAGAGAACAAAACGGTTGGAACTCACTTGGAAAGTCACTAACACTCAACCTGATGAAGGACTCCAATTGTAGTCCGAAACATGTCGCAAATAGTGACTTTCCAAGTGAGTTCCAACCGTTGTTCTCTTATTAAGTGTAAATATGTCTCACGTTAGTGTAAATTTATGAAAAATTAACATGTTTATGAATCTTTGTAGTCTTATATATCTTTTTATGATTTTATTTTGTTTAATTTATCATTTATTGTGATAATTTGATGTTTTTCTATCCATATAGCCACACTATGTTATAAATTGTAACATGAGTCATTATCCCCATTACCTTCAATATATATATATAGTTACGTTGAATAGTAGAGGATAGAAAGTAATAAATGACATGTTATTAACAATGTCAAGTATAAGCGTAGGTAGGTAAAACATATTTAGTAGTTGGATCATCATCATCATCATCATTTCAGCCGAAAAACGTCCACTGCTGAACATAGGCCTCCCCTAAGTGGGGGGGATTTGCCATAGTCGCCACGCTTGGCAAGCGGGTTGGCGACCGCAGTTTGATGGTGGTAATGATCGAAGGATGCTGCTGCCCACCCTCCGATTTTCCCTTATTCGCCTCCTACGAAACCCACGGGAAGAGATGGGGTGGCGCAATTCTTACCCGGCAACCACACGGGGGACCACAGTACCACAGTAGTTGGATATATAATTTGTATCTCATGAAATTTTATGCCAAGTCTACAATACATTAGCAGCTTAAATACGAACAGAAGCGTACGAGATATTAATATACATACTCAAATAAGGTGAGGGTTAAGTAGGTAAAATGTGATAATCCAAATTGAAAGGAAACTTATGGCGGCCGGCACTTAAGCCTTTATTGCCGCTATTCCAATACAATAGTGAATAGGTGTAACGTAAGTGCCTGCCGCCATAAGGTCCCTTTCGATGTGGATTATCACAAATAGTTACCAACTTATGTAGATGACTGATGGGTGACTGAGTAAATAATGAAGAATGTTTCTTTAGCTAACAAATTGTTATACAGTTTGGCGAAGTTATAGTGTAAACGAATGATTTTTTTTTGTAAGAAATAAATTTAAAAAAATAATAAATATTTTTAGTTATAATTAGTTAGATATAATATTAATATTTTATAAAATAATTAAAGTTTGTCAGTTGCTTTTGTAATTTAATTTATGTAATTTTTGAATTGTAATTTGTTTCTTTCTGATTATTATGAAATAAAAAAAAAAAAAATAATAATAAGACTAAATTTTTATATTATGAAATAAAATAAAAAAAAAAAATAATAAGACTAAATTACTTAGAAATATTAGCTAACTCCATCTATCACTTGCTATCTCGAAACTAGCGTTAAACGCAATTTTCCCATTTAGTATGAAATTTATTGAAACACATTTGAATTTTGTATTCCAGGCGGTAACCCCAAAAAGTATAAAAAACGCAGTTACTTCCACTGAGGGATCGTAAAATATATTAAACGAGCGGTAAGATAAGAGGAGTATGATAACAGCCGTATAAAAATGTCCGAGTGTTAAAATTTCCGATCATTTTTACTACTTAAAAGAGCCTGGAATATTCGGCAACAAATTTTGTAAGTGCTCAGGCTTAGAGTCGTGTCAAGTTAGTTTTACCTTTCATAATAAAATATTACACGCTTTTGCTGTATAAGCTTTTTCTGCGAAATGGGAGCTCGATAATTGGCTATGTGTCAGCAAAATTTGCCTACAAAGGAGACAACAAGATGTATTGATTTAAAGTTTTTTACACATTGTTATTGGAAAACGGGACTTAAGATTCACGTACAATACTAATTTATAAACGCTTTTTAAGAGGCCTTATAAGTTTTAAAATGTTTTGATTTCAAATTATGACAAAAGTATTGATAATACCATTTTTTTTTGAACCTGACTGTGGCTTTATAGGCCGGGCCCAATAAAGCGAGGCCGGGCCCAATAAAGCGAGGCCGGGCCCAATAAAGCGAGACCGGGCCCAATAAAGCGAGGCCGGGCCCAATAAAGCGAGGCCGGGCCCAATAAAGCGAATTGATAATACCAATAAAGTTACTAAAGGCTACGATAATTTTATTAAAGTTTTAGACAGTAACATAGCCAATTTTGATTTTATTGTTTATAGTAAAATTAAGCGGAACAAACAAGTTTTTAGCTTGAAAATGTTCGATTTGGAGTGATGTTTGGAACAATATTTCTTAATGAAAAATCAAAAAAATACATTTCAAATTTATGACATAATGTCGCAATAGTCCTGTTCGAGATAGTAACATTGAGAAAATGTCAAGTTGCGTGTCAATTAAAACAGAAAATGGCGTAAATAGATGAGCGTTTTTTAACTGATAAGGTGATAAGGGCCAGTAAGGTTTGCCCGGCGATTCGAATGTATCACAACATCCGTGGTCGCGAGCTGACCATGTGCTGATCTGTGGTCTGGCAAACCCTAAAAAAGGTAAATAAATTAGTTTCGTAATAATAATGTGACAATATTTTTTTTAACTGAAAGCACAATACAAATTCTAAGCTAAGATAAAAGTAAACTATACAGGGCGTCCCACGGCTATGCCACATGGAGGGAAAGTACCTTGAATATTGTAGATGGAACATTTTACTGAAAGAAGACATTATTTGAATTTAAAAAACAATTTAAACTGCAAACACTGAAAATTGACCCGTAACTCATCTTCCATAATCAAGCTCAGGTATTGCAAAATAGTCACCATATTGTTCCAATTAGATATTAACCCGCGTAGCGCAACCACAAAGAGTGACATTTGACATTTCGGGGACTTCACACTACACTAGCGCCTCTAGCAGCAAATTCATACGCCCTCATTTCAACGTTTTAGTTTCAAGTAGTTGATAGAATGAGGACATATTTGCTGAACTTCATGAATTTCTAGAACAATGTTCTTTACTATTCCGCTTATCCCCCACCCTACTGCATAATATCGTATATGGCAGATTACGAAACAAATATTGAAGTCAGTAGACAAATATGTGCCGGGTCTTTTCTCCTGCTTAGCATAAAATGTGTGACGTAAAGTAAACGTGTTGTTACCTACTGAAATTACGAGTATTACCGATTTTGTATGCGACATATTCCCGTTCGAATATTCGCCACATCTAGAAGTGTGAATCTAAAAAGTATTCTCTTGTCCCGTCAGAGACCTTCTACATCTCTGAGGATATTCATTTATTAGATTTTATTATTTGCTGACGCTTAGAGATATATCTCACAATATTTTATTATGATTAGTGTACCTACCTTATTACCTTTTATCTTGACGCTTAGAGACCTTAAAATACATATCTAACAAATTTCGATTGTTATTAGTTTCTTAGTCTTATTTTTGACATGTAACACTACATTTAATTGATGTTACTTTGATTATTGTATTATTTTTATTTGGTATAGCAAGTCAAAGTCTATACTTTGACTTGTAAAAATGCCCTTGAGGCCTATTTGCAGAATAAATGTTTTGATTTTGATTTTGTTTAAAAAACGATTAATCGTTAAATAATGTATTTATTTATTTAAACTTTATTGCACAAACAATGTTAGTACAAAGTGCAAATTTAATGCCATGAGGCATTCTCTAGCAGCCGACCATAGGGCCAAACAGTAACTCCCGCACATACAAATGAACCGGTCGATCTTATCAGTAATTCCCTGTGTGGTCGTAATATCACTTACCGTAGGATAATTCGACAAATAGGCCTGGACATCAACGCTGGCATTTAGTCAATAATTGACGCCCTGCGTCACTGAATGGCCGTATTCAACAGCTGGCTACGATACGTAAACGATACGATTCCAGTTTTTTTTGCTACAACGATAGCAAACAATCTTATGATGATAGTACGAATCGGAACAGAAAAGATACAGAAAGGAATTATTTTTCAAAAATCAGTGTTAAGGTGGAGACCATGGGCGCAGAGAGAGAGGAAAGACTTGATAAATTGAAACTTATTTATTATAATATTAAGTCCAGGTGTCGACCGTTTTTGAGTTCGGGATTGTGAAGAAGAGCCGGCGATCCCTACTGCATCGCCTTTTATAGGTAAAGTTTAACGACATCTGCTGGCAGAGCCGTGAACTAATTACAATACTCGGTAGTTAACTATATCTAATTAAACAAGGTAAATGATTCTCTAAGAATCAAGTAGATGGCGTCACTAAGCGCCATCCAATCCATTAAACCGGTACATATTTAAAACGCATAGGATAATAGATGGCGCCGCGTAGGCCAACCTAATCTTATGTTAGTACCTAACAATCAGTCTGTCTTTCAAGTACAGCTTGGGAAAAACAACGTTCGAGTATGTACGGATATCCGGATGTCCCATTGTCCATCCGGATGTCCCCCTCATTTACATACAGGTCGCATTTCTCAATAGATTCCAATGAAATTGTGTGAGCAGGTTCGATAATTATGTGGATTGTCTTGTCTTATACAGGTGATGATTTATAGTATTAACACATTTTTAATACTGTTGTTTCTATCATTGTCATTGTAGATTACACTTGCTACTTTTAAATTTAGTTATACTTTACAGATTACGCACGCGGAGTTTACCTGTAAGTAACTGTTACACTACTCGTAGAAATAAGTATGCATGTACATAATCTTAAGCATTGGTGTAAACATTTTTTGGTAAACCTTGATTAAATAAAAAAAATAAAAATGATTCTCATTCCAGAATTTAACATATCAGCGCGCACGGCAGTGCCCCCGACAAGTATTTTACCTCATCTAAAGTCTGTCAAGAGGAAATTCAATAAAACTGCACAGTGAGATATTTATCTAGATTTGTCTAAAAAAGCCATTATCGAAGAGTGTTGCATCCCGTTTTGTCGTGCGCGAAAGACATAAGCATGTCTCTTTCACTAGGGGCGTGGCTAATCGAATCGAGGCATCCCCTTAATGAAAGAATTCTAAGAGCTAGGCTCTTGTCGGTAGAACAATTTCCATGTACCTCTTTCTTGAGCCTTAATAGGCCTTATAAGTTTGAAATGTTTTGATTTCAAATTATGACAACAGTATTTATAATACCTACCAATAAATAGATTAAAGGGTACAATGATTTTAATAAATAGTAACATAGCCATTTTAGATAGTAACATAGCCATTTTTTGATTTTATTGTGTGTATTAGAATTTAAGCATAAAAACACAGTTTTTGGCTTGAAAATGGTCGATTCGGAGTGATGTTTGATACGATGTTTCTTAATGAAAAATCTATAAAATCTTTTATCTACACCCATACAGTAAATCCTCTTTTATGTGCTCAAAAAGTGTAGGTAAGGACCAACTTTACAATATCGCGCCGGTCCGGGGCGGAGATGGCCATAACAGTATCAAAAACGGTATCGTTATGGCCATCTCCGCCCATAACGATACAGGCTCGTGCTCAAAAGACTTCAACGGGCTCACGCTTGACCTCACTACACTTGCAACGCAATGGTTCCTGAACACATGAAAGAGGATTTAATATACGGATGTAGATAAAGTAGTGTATGCAACTGTACATAATTAGGCCTTCAGACTCGTGTGTTCCTATTATGAAACTCGCTGACGCTCGTTTCATAAAACCACACTCGTGTTTTATGACCTCTCATTATGTATCAGTTGCATAAACTATTATTATAATTTATGACATTAGGTCGTAATAGTCCTGTTGTAGGTAGTAACACTGTGAAAATGTCAAGATTAGTGTCAATTCAATCAGAAAAGCGTTTTTTAACTGATAAGGACTCTTAAATGTCCTTAAAATGTTGTATAGTAAATGTAATATAGAATTTCTGCACGGAATGTGGTACTATATATTCTTGCATACATTACCTACATTGTATTTACGAACAACGGCCGTTTCTCGTATCGCAAGTGCGTTTTACGACTACGCTACTAATTTCAAAACTATGAAATTGCTTAGTAACAATATTTACTATACTTACACAAGCTGCCGTAGAAAATGTTGTTTGCATTATCAATGAGTTTTATAGGGGTTTAATGCAATGAAATTGGTAAATTAAAAAAATATTTGTTAAATCGGGGTTTGAACCTATGAACCATAGTTTTGCTAAAAAAGTTAAATAAAACTATCCCTATATAGCCCATTGGTTCAGGCATGTAGGATGCGGGCTGTCAAGCGGCGGGCGGGACTTCGAATCCCGTATCGTACCAATAAGTTTTTCTGAATTTATATAAGGTAAACGTTTTGATATTACCGTTAGCTTTTCGGTGATAGAAAACATCGTAAGAAAAACTTGGATTACGTCCGCAGAGAAATTCAAATTTGTAATGTGTAATCGCCAACCTGCATTAGACGAGCGTGGGGATTACTGCCAGTTCCCTCTCGTTCATGAGAGGAGACGGTCCAACCAAGGTATTTTTGAAGCCACAGGTTAAAAAAAAACCAGGCAACCAGTGGGACGTATACTCGTATAGGATGATCATGATTATAGCAAAAGTAAAGATGAATTGAACGTAGCTGTTGTAAGCCAAAGTAAAAATGCTAAGCACGAAGAATTACATTGATACGCAATTTCCTATCGCATGCGCAATCAACGCTCACGCAGTCAATGCCACTGACTGGAGCGCTCGTGACCCACCGGCGCCCTAGTACAGCATCCGATTTTAAGCAACGTCAGCCCAGGTCGGTTCTTGGATGGGGTAGCCCCACGTGTGACGAACGCGGTAGGGTATGTCAAAAAATATACTGAGTTACTGAAATTTGATCTGACATTTGGTCTAACTGATCTTTATAAAACCCGGCCTTAGAGTTATTACTTTACATACAATCTTGAAGGTTACTCGTACCTATAATGTTTAAAAATGACGATAGTTATAAAGCATCGTATCGTGTGAAACTAACTTGCGGTGTTCGAATTTGTAACTAAGCAATTACAAAATGATTGTGTTAGTCCAACCTCGTGACTAGCGTTCCAATCGCTTCAATGTTTACACGTGGACATTAATATACATATCCTTACGCTTATATTTCCAAAGGGGGTAAGCCAGAGCAAAGCCACTTCTAGTGACAGAGAATATAAATCTTTTTTTTTTTTCATGAAGCCATTGGGACCAGTTTTTAGAGAGGAACATATTCATATTCATATTTATTGGTAGTGTTCAATTACATGCCAAAATTTACATAAAGTAGGTATAATGATACATTAAATAACATTGTTGTTACCGGTATAAAATTTACACTTTTAGTCGTAATTTATTAAGACGCTTAGAGACCTTATACATCTCTAACAAATTTCGATTGTTATTAGTTTCTTAGTCTTATTTTTGACATGTAACACTACATTTAATTAATGATACTTTGATTATTGTATTATTTTTATTTGATGTACCTAGATAGATTTTGACTTGTAAAAGTGCCCTTGAGGCCTATTTGCAGAATAAATGTTTTGATTTTGATTTGATTTTTGAAGAAAGTCTGACTATAATAAGTAATACATTTTTCATGTCTAAATATTAATTTACAGTTCAAGAAAGAATAGTAATTTCGAGTTTACAATTATAACAAAATTAATGTGATACAGTGAAGATAAACTTGCAAAGTTATCTATTACAAATATTACAACATCAGTAAAGTTAGAGATGTATAAGGTCTCAAGATTAAACAAGGACTATAATGAAATTAATTTAATATCCCAGAGATGTACATGGTCTCTGAGCGTCAAAATTAAGATTAATTTAATATTGTTAGAGATGTATATGGTATCTAAGTCACTAATAATAAAAACGAATCCACAACAGGATGATGTCTCTCGTCAATCCCCTATAAAAAGACACTAGTATTAACGTAGTCACTATGTCCTAGCAAGCATGAACATTAAACAGACCGGACTCCATAAACAGCACCCGATCACGAGTATGACGCGTATCTCAGCTTACTACCGTTGTATGGAAAAACGAGGAATTAGCTGTTTTGGCCGTGAAAAATTGCGTTTAGGTATATTGTTCTCGTACATTTTTTTGTTTAGTAAAGCATAAGAACCCTGATGGTGACTTTTAATTTACCTTTAGTCAATAAAAAATAGGTAATTCTTCGAAACTTTCAAACACCATTTTTTTAAAGATTTGGAGCGTGTTTGTTAATTTACTGTTTTTTGACATTATTTGATGATTTACCATATATTCATTCCGCAAGCATATTTTCTATTATTGTAGATTTGAGATGGACAGGTTGCTAGCTCACTCCAGATTGAAAATCGCCTGCCTTACTGCTAGGCTATAGTGGGTTAAATTGGGAAAGTTACATATACAGGGCGTCCCACGGCTATGTCACATGGAGGGAAAGTACCTTAAATATTGTAGATGGAGCATTTTACTGAGTGAAGACATTATTTGAATTTAAAAAACATTGTAAATTGCATTCACAGATATTTGTCACAACAAGAAGTGTGTGGCTAACCGGCGCTCGTGAGATAAAAGTACTGTGTTTATTTTTCGTTCCATAATATTTACTAGTTTATTTTACCGCTAGATCTACAAGTCAAAGAGCGACTAGTCTACTAAGGCGCGAAAAGATTTCAAGCGTTAATGTTCTTCCTGCCCACAATGAAGTTCCTAAAGCAGTTTGTTTATGAAGATTATCTTTTCGTGATTAATGAGTCTTTCAAGTTTGTTAATCAGTGCTCTAGTGCACAGTCTCGCAGACTGCGGACAAAGGGGAATTTTTATGTACTCCTCTTGGTTGGTGGACAGAATCTCGTCTACTAAATACAAACATCGTTCAATCCACAAATATCCGCCCCCATTACCGCTATAAACAAAAAACTGGAACAATCAGGTATTTTTATGTGTGTTACGTACATGTTTAAAATATAGGTATTTTCCGGAACCGGTATCGTGACCTAGACACAGAAACCGGTATTAGACATTATACCGGTACCGAGATACCGGTATGGCTGAAATGGTTTTTAGCGGTTAAAATATCTGTACTCAAAAGTGTGAGTGGAGTGAATGAGAAAGAAAGAGAACATAGTAAATCGTATCGCACGCATGACCCGTGTTAACTTAGTAGTAGTTCGTAGGTGCCGCCGCTGCCCCGCGCACTCGCACGACCTTTATAAACAGTCGGTATTTTTCGGTGCTAATACCGGTATTTTTCGGTGTTAATACCAGTTCGGTTTTTTTTAATAGATAGAGTGATTGAAGAGGAAGGTTTATATGTATAATAACATCCATTAAATAGTGCGTCCGTGCGAAGCCGGGGCGGGTCGCTAGTCTAATAATAAAATCAATAAGTTCGAATTTACCCTAAAAAGAATTATCAAGTTCTTAATTAAACGACAAAAAAAGTAACTCAAAGGAATTAATAATCACATAATTATAAGTTCACAAAGTTTTTATAGGGGCCATGTTCTGTCCCTTTTCCGCGGAACGCACCTTTGTATTGGAACGATCGTCAGTTACTACGGTGGTCGAGGTCAGTCGACGTCACTGATCTGTCGCGCTTTCTCTCTCTAACTAGGAACATTAAAACGGTTGTAGCTTCGTTATTTTAGACATTCGAAAAGGATTTTCACCATTTGGCATATTTTTTTTCCTTGTATCAAAAGGTCAGGGGTCAGGTTGTGTTGTGTGTTGTTGTTGTTGTTCGTGTGTCGTTTCTTGTTGTGTCAAATTTTGAATCAAAAACCTTATTTAAGTGGCATAGTTTTTAGCTTGAAAATAGCCCATTGTGATGTTTAAAACGACATTTCTTAGTGATAAGTCCAAAAATCGGGCGTGAAATCTATGTTAGACATTAGGCCGTGATAGTTCTGTACTAGATACCGTAAACTGGGGTAACTTCAGGAAAAAACGGGGCCGCTTTGATATATATATATATTATAATCTATAAGTATTTCTAGTCTGATTCAGTTTAGTAAACGGCTAGGATATTTACCAAGATTCACTGACCCCATGCTAACCAAATTAAAACAACCATACCGTATAAAAACTGGATTTTTCAAGTCGCCCCTCAATTTGAAAGTAACCCCGGTTGACTGTACTGCATACATACATAAAATTCATGACATCATAAAATAGTCAAAATCGATGAACATTTTTGTGTTTTATTATTACACAGTAGGTACACGAAGGTGAAGCGTTTCTAATAAGCTGATTATTATATTAGAGTGAAATTTCAACTAGGTTCTCAACTAGCTCACAACATTCATGCTGCAATTTGGTACAGCTTACTAATCCAAAACTTTCTGAAATTACGCCCGCTCGCAGTACAGTCCTGTAACTGTACAGCCAGCATCGTGTAATATATACATTCTATAGTAGATTGTGTCTATATTTACGGCGAGAGCGGTATATTAGATTCTGAGTGAAGCGAAAGATTCTGCAATAGAAGATTCTAAAGTAGTTCTTGAGCGTATCGAGGGATTCAAGTGTTTACGCTCAAAATGGAAATAATTTTGCTACCGTGTGTCACATACTGCTTTTCATACTGCCTATGAGGCCCGCTACTAGAAAGAAAGAATGAAAAAAAAACATTTATTCGTGCCACAGATACAGTAAAAATAAACATAACACCGTAATACAGAACATAGCTACGAAATGGCCCCAAATCAGCATAGTGCTAGCCATTGGCTAGCGCTGGTGTTCCTTTGGGACCGCGTGAAGCCACGAAGGACAAAAAATACAAAAGTTACAAATAATATAAAACTTAAATAAATATGATAATTGACGATTCGAACAGATAAACATGAACGCGACCGTAAACATCTACAGATATCTGTGGTTTGTCACAAGTCGCAACTAGCGCCAGCGGACAACTACTAAAACTAATGACAGATTTCGTGAAATGAAAAATGGAGGCGTTAGGTTAGTGTCATGTCAATATTAAAATTACTGATTAAAACTAAACAAATAAATAAAATGTCTGCGTCGTTGTCACAGCCCACTGAGTAGCGCTGGTCTTCCTTTGGGACTCCATACTAAAAACAACCTTATACGACGAAAAGGGTCATTGCTGCCCTCAAATAAGAGAAGAAAAATACGACTAATCCCTTATTCGAGGGCAATAATCACTGTTTTCTGAATAGTAGGTGTGAAAAGACTATTGCTTATCAACATCAACATGCATCAAATATGCATCGTTGGGAATGCACTCATCCTGAGACAGGACTCTCGAAAAGTTCGATGACTCGCAGAAGTTTAAATTCAAGTGTATACATGTTTATGAATGCTGACTGTACTTCCGTCTACGTTTATTAAGTATCTTAGGTAAGGGGAACCATCGGCGAGGCAAAGTTCCACCTTCCGTCGGATAACTCGGATGGTAGTAAATTCTAAAGCTCACATTTTAGATGTTTGCAAACTATATAACAGGGCTTTACACCGAATGTACTTAGCCTGAATCAGAGCTACTATATTGTAACCACTACTTCTTATGTTCATTATAAATTTATTATAAAAATAAACTTTATGCTAGTGGGAGTACATAATAATTATATACTTTATTGTGCACCACAAATTGAAAAACAAAATACAAAAAAAATTACTAATATTAATGTAACAACAGGCGGTCTAAAAAGCGATCTCTTCCAGACACCTTTTGCGTAGCAGGAAATATGGATTACGACAGTTAACAGGTAGTGCATAATTAAAAAAAAGTGAGCGATACAAACAAACATCAATATTATATAATAAACTAATAAAACAAATAACTAAAACAACAAATAAACAAACCTAATATACATGCAGGGTATAAAAAAACTAATGAGGATCCGTTTAAGGGTATATTCGGTATCGTGTTCTGATTAGGAAAAAGTAGAAGAAAATTTTTTTGACGCGAAATAATTTTTTTTCTATGGGGCAGGTCATCCAAGTAAGCCAACTCTCCATACAAAGGCTAAAAATGCACACTATTTACAATGAAACTCAAGCTACGATTTTATTTAAAATTTTACACAGAAAATTCTGTCTTCAGACGTGTTATGGCTGCTTGAAGTGATTGACTTAATGGTTTTTTTTGTTAATAAAGCAAAAAGGATATTTGAGTCATCATTAAAAACGCAAAACAAGGACATAGTAATTAGGTCTAGCGCCCCTCTCAGGGCGGTTCCATAACTTTTCGGTATTTCAGCCAATCAGAATGAGGCACAGAGTAAGATAGTCGAGGATCAACGCAAATGTACAGTCGCCATTAAATATATCTGCACTCTTCAGGGTGATCAAAAATATCTAAACGTGCACTCTAACGCCTTGGTAATAGAGGCGTGTTCAGATATTTATGAACACCTTGTTCGCTTCGATATATCTGATGGCGACTGTACTAAGTGAAAAGCCCATGGTCCATGGGCTACACTGTGTAAAAAACACACACCTTTGTTGTGTAACAAAATCCAACTATCGCAATCATCGTCTACCACATGGCGGCGGTAAATTGCACTAAGAAATAAAATTCTAATTCCTTTTGTATAATTGTTAGTTTCTCCGTAAAACTGAGCTAAGTGTGCAATAAAAGCATTTTAAAAGGGAACGGAGTAAGTTCATTACTGCGAGCAATTACTGTGGGCAAATAAACATGGCGTTGCATTTAAATATGATTTAGACCCGTGAATTTTTATTTTTATTTTATTTCGAAAGGTACATAAAACAGACAGTAATCGAAACGTACAGTGAAATAATATATAAGAAGACACACATGACTAGATTACAGTCCAAAAATATATGCACACATCATGGCTATGAGTTATAATTTAGAGAGAAAATAAAAAAGTAGTTTGAATTACAGAGCAGTGGTAGTGTTACATTCATAGATAAAACTTTTTGATTTTTTTATGTTAATATAGGGGGCAAACGAGCAGACGGATCGCCTGATGGTAAGCAATTACCGTCGCCCATAAACACCTGCAACACTATAAGTCGCAAGTGCGTTGCCGGCCTTTCAGAATGGAATACGCTCTTTTCTTGAAGGTCTAAAGATCACATCGGTCCGGAAATACCGCAGGCGACAGTTCATTTCATAGTTTGGTTGTGCGAGGCAGGAAATTTCTTGAGAAACGCACAGTTTTGGACTGCCAACCATCTAAAGGTCTTCAAAGGCCGACCAGAAATATATGAGCATTGTTAAGATGGCGGTAATGAGAACTCATTTATATTGCAATAGCTCAATAACTTCAGTATAGTCAGAATTATGACACGTTGACTTGTTTACCTGTCAGTTTTGAAGTTAATTTTGAAATGTTTTGTAGCGAATTAGTTTATTTCCCATTCGTTTTTTTTCCAAAATTTTATTATGTATATAATATATTAATAAAGTTCCGCTCTTGACAATGAATCTCTTGAGGCAGTGTTTTGTCATGAATTATTTAATGTTCAACACTTTACTACTAGTATTCTTTGATCTGTGCTGTATTCTATGCACACAATAAAGTCACATAATAAAGTCTTGAATCCTACAGTCTTTTATGTAACGATGCGTGTATCGGAACGTTACATACTAACTTTCTGGCCGTTTTTCTGACTTAGCATTTCACTAAATTTTTAAATTGTAGTTAAATTTTAAAGTTTTCGAATTCCACGTGACATTGCGCAGCCATTTTTGGCAGCGCAGTTTGATCTTGATTTCTAATCGATAATCATCTACACACTTATGCTGATATTTTAAAAATTTAATATATTATACCTAAATACCTACATATCACAGTAAAGTTGATTATAATTCGTGTTGTGATCGAGATAATTGTGTTCAGTTATTTCCTACAGTGCAGCTCTGTTATACTGTTCCAAGGCACAATATTGTAAGTTTCTATTCCTATTTGTTAATTTAACCCATTTAATACGTAGCTGACCAATAAATCGTGGGCTAAACGCATCATATGCTTGTTGCAGGTGCCTTATTGTTTATATAAAATAAATATCCTCTTCCCTGGCTTCCTGTCTTTGCATTTCCATCCTCAATACCCACTCGAGGACCTGCGGACCTCACACTTTAATCATAAGCCTTTGCAAATTTTTGCCTTAGAAAATAATCCTGTAAACGTGGTAAAGGGATCGTATCGCCGAGTAGCTGGAAACTAATTAGTCGCAACGGAAATCGATCCCTCCGGTACTTTGCTTTATTTTCAGTTGGCTTTTTAGTAGCTGCTACGGTGACTTTTATAGGAATATACTGGCTGGATCATGTGTAGCATGAAACGGGTAGGGAAAGAATGCATTTTTAAAATGGGAAATTCATTTGAAGACTTGTAACGAAGAATGTAATTACTGTATCATGAGATCCTTTGGAATGTAGATCAATCGTCATCGAATAAATGATTGAGAATAAGCATACAATAAGAGTAAAATATACGTATAGTCCCTATTCGTCCCGGTACCGCCGCACATCGGGTAGAGTCAGTCCGACCTAGGTCGGACCTAGCTGAGGCTAGGTTTAGTGATCCAGCGACAAAACTCCTAGTAGTTCGATTCCACTCACACGTCAGATTCGGTTGAAACCGCTCTACCAATCTCACTGGAGCGCAAACTCTTAAGAGTATTCCAGTGTTCCAAAGAACGCGTGATAGTGTCGGAGGTTATCCCCTGGATTTTCTCCAGTCTACTCTCCAACCGCGCACTCCTATCACTTGATTCGCCAGGGCTATAAAGCCACAGTCAGGTTAAAAAAAAACAGAGGATATCTTAATCCTAATAATATTAGAAACGTGAAAGTTTGTGGATGGATTACGTTTCTCTTAACCTGAAAAACGGCTGAATAGATTAGGCTGAAATATTGAATGGAGGTAGCCTGGATTAACTAACATATAGGCTACCTTTTATCTGCGGGTAACACGAGCCTCGAGGGGCGCTGCTCGCATATAATATATCTTTACATATATATTACTATAAAAATGTTTAAGCTACAAACACGGTACAAACTGTAAATAAATAAAAGGAAGAAAAACTTGGAAATAGTAGTCCATTTCAATTTTATCAGCAAAACTGCATTAGGTACAAACTAGTTTTCAGGGCGATAACCGTTGCACATTTTTTGTTTTATTTTACAGCCTGATAAGCTATTTTCCGCTCAACCTGAGAGAGTAAATGGATTAGTCTACGATATCAACTTCGTGATGGAGGTCAATCTGACTGAATATTTCGCATTACTATGGATGGAGGATCTCAAACTTGCTGCATACCAAATTTCATTGCAATCAGTTCACCAGTAAGCGTGCAGAGATAACAGACAGAATTAATTTCAATACCATTACCCACCACCATTACCACGCATTTTCAATACCATCTTTCCAGAACATGATTGTAGTAGCAAACACGTCTTCAAAGCTAAATTGAAAAAATTGCTAATAGATACCCTCTAAATACATATTTTATTTTAGGTTTTAAGGTAGATAGGTACATTAATTTGTTAAGAGCATGAGTGCATTACTCGCCAATAAACGTTGTGTTTGGCGAACGTTTGTTAATGTAAAACTGTATCTAACTTTTTTGGTAAATAAATTAAATTAAAAAATTTTAAAAATTTATAATTATACAATTATAATACGTGTAGTGCATGTGTACATAGTAAGCATGTATGATTTTCGCCCGTGCGCGTATCAGTAGCATCTACTTTGGATAGCAATTTGTCGAGTCACATTGACTCCATAGTATTTTACGTAACCGAATTGGAAATGATATCGCGTCAATTTATTACTGTAAACGACTTTTCAAGGTATCAATGGGGATCGTGAACCATTCCCGAGGAGTTATGAAGGCAGACTGAATGAGCTAAGATCAGAGATCGGTCAAATTTGCGTCACTGTTCGAAATAATGTGGACATGACTCCAAAATCTATCGAAATGTTAATCAATTAATTATTTCTTGAAATAAAGTTTGAAATTTCGGAGATAATAGTTTATAAGTGCTTATAATTATTAGCAAAATGCTATTTAAAGTGGTAATCGTTTTCGTAAATATTTTTATATAATATAGAAGTTATGATTTTAAACTGACATGATTATTTACACTAGAAATAATACCCAACTTCCGATTGCGAGCGGAGTTTTTCAGCACATAAATATATTTTTGATGTAAAAAATAAATAGACTGATTGCAGAAAATTTGGAAAAAATACTGATTATTTTCTTGAATAAATATATACTTTAGCAAACTTTTGTATTTATTGACTAGGGATCAAATTATATGTCAAGTAAGAAATTAATTAATTGTCAAGCGATATTCGACGTTAAAAACGAGAGTGACCCGTTTATCCTCCTTATTTTCCCTTCGTTATAAAAATAAAAATAAATCTTTGTGAACAATCTGAAATATTTTAATCGTTCTAGTCCCACCCTAATCAAGTCTATTACGCATACTATGGGTACTGGGGACGATATAAATACTTATATAGATAAAAAGGTACTTAAACACATAAAAACATAAATTTCCTAAATTGCCGATGATAAAACGGATAATTTTGACATGCACATTCATGAAGCGACATTCTATATCTATCTTAACCAGAGATCGGACAGCGTCATTGCTCGCAATAATATGGAAATTATTACCAGAAACTAGTCCTTTAGGGTTATTATCGGTTTTTCGATTTTTGACAAAGTTGCGTTCAGCGTTCGAGGTCACAAACTTAGATTATTCATTGGGCTAACATCATAAACAAGTCTGCAAAAAATCAGAACTACCGGATTTGACGCAAAGTACTCCGTACTTTTAGGCAACAAGATTACTGTGCTATATTTTTATACAAACGCCTTAAGGGAGGCGTACAGCGACATCTACCAGAAGACTCATGCTACATTAACGGCACTAACGCTTAGCTCAGTTGGCGAGCGACAGGCCGCGAGTGCCGGGAGGTCGCAGGTTCGAATCCTGCTCGGTGCCTAAATTTTTCAATTTTTCCTTTATTCTAAACTAGCGACCCGCCCCGGCTTCGCACGGGTGCACTATTTAATGGATATTATTATACATATAAACCTTCCTCTTCAATCACTCTATCTATTAAAAAAAACCGCATCAAAATCCGTTGGGTAGTTTTAAAGATTTAAGCATACATAGGGATATAGGGACAGAGAAAGCGACTTTGTTTTATACTATGTAGTGATAGCGACCCGCCCCGACTTCGCACGGGTGCACTATATAATGGATATTATTATACATTTAAACCTTCCTCTTCAATCACTCTATCTATTAAAAAAACCACATCAAAATTCATTGCGTAGTTTTAAAGATTTAAGCATACATAGAGATATAGGGACAGAGAAAGCGTCTTTGTTTTATACTATGTAGTGATTCTAAATTTACTGTACTATATATTAACCAGAATATTAAATGCGGTTATTACTACAGTTAAACTTGTGGAATCACCCACGCCGAATCGAGAGGACCCTAATTTCCATATAATGGAAAGGTCAAGCGTAAAGATGTCAAAAGCATACCGCCGAAGGTGCGAAGGGGAGGCGAGGACCTTGATTTAAAGGGTTGATAACCCTTCCTAAACAATACGGTTTTCGCTTTAGATTGAGACATAGGTGTTGAGGTTACACGTGTATCGGTTTATGATTGATGAAACACAAAATACAGTACATACGCACTCAACGAACTCTAATCAACGATACGCCACTCGGTGGGGTAGCGAATTTTTTCGCACCCCCCTTTAATTGTATGGGAGCTCCCCTTTTAACAATACTACGACTAATACTACTACTACTCCGCTGGCTCAGCGACCCGAAGTGGATTTTAGCCTCCGATAGATAGATAGATAGATAGATAGATAAACTCTTTATTAATATCCACAACATACATGGCATAACACAGTATACTACAATTAAATAAAATATTAACTCTGACAGTATATAAGTAATAACATGCACTTAAGAACTAAGACTTAGAAACTAATCAGATAAGCCATGTGTCGTGGCAGAGAATAGGCGCTGGCTCAGCATAAGTGCTGTGGCATGCCACAGCGCTGGTATTCTGCCAGAACCTTATAAAATAACGGCCAGTGCAACACTAAACATCCCTTAACAATACGTAGATGCTGACCTTAAAATTAACAGCAATGAACACAGAAAAGTATATTATATTGATAGTACAAGTGAAAGTGTGCGTGGGTGTGTTTGTTGTGTGTCTGTGTGTGTGTATGATTGTGTGGCAGTTATACGAATAATTACTGAGAGGAAAGAATATCCTCCTGACCCCTGAGCATTTACTGAAATCACTTGCCACTACGGCCGAATGTACTTTGCAAAGCATTAAACTGTTTTTGTTGTAAAGTCCGAGACCTTTTCTGTTAAAAAAATATAAACTAAGGTTTTCTCAAGTTTTCACTAAAACAAATCATTTTTAATATTACTTGACAAAGACATTGAGCATATTTTTGTTTAGGTATTTTTTGTCTTTTATAAAGGACTTTAGGAAAAAACAAACACTCGGGAATTGATGCTACCAAAAGGTCGGCCGTCTGTTGGCCAAATAAGAAGTTACAAGATATTCGGACTTTACTGTAAGGTTTATTTAGCACTTTGTAAAGGACGCCAGGTGTCAGAAGGATATATAAAATGGGATAAACTACAGGAGTCAAATATAGCGATACGAGTTGGCGCCGTCGTGTTTCTGTGCGATCTCCTCCCAGTTTTCTTTCCCAAATCTTTCCCCACTTCGTCCGTCGCCGACCGCTAGGCTGTCCCGCGTAGGCTGTTTTCACCGCCCTGTCTGCTGGCATTCTCTCTAGCTGTCCAAGCCAACGGAGTCTCGCTGATTTAATTTCTCCCATGATATTGGTCTCAGACACCATATCTTTCAGTTCCTGGTTTTTGCGGATCCTATCTCCTCTCTGCAGTGGACCTAATATCTTGCGGAATATTTTCCTTTCGGCAGTAAGTAGTCTATTCTTCCGTTAGTGTCAGTGTCCATGATTCGCAGCCATACATTAAGACAATAAAAAAAATATTTTCTATAGCTTTGGAACAACAAAATACTTAAACTGTGAAAATTTGAAGACTAATTAAGTCCAACCATTGAATTTTAAGGGAGGGCTCGATAGGGCAGATCATTTTTGTGTCCTGTATGGGAGACCCCGTAAAACATTTTTTGATAATATGTACAGTCAAGGACACCAATATGTATACATTTTTTCAACTTATTCCATTGAAATAAGGTTAAAAATGTATACATATTTATGCCCTCGACTGTATGGCTTTTGGGTCACCAAGAACCATGTAGGTACTGCAATACTGTGAAAATTTGAAGGTTGTAGCTCTAACCGTGTAGCTGTAAAACCTGTGTAACAGACGACACATGGACAGACGGACGCGTGAGTGACAGCAAACAGGGTTCCGTTTGGACCCTTCCGGTATGGAACCCTAAAAACCATGAAGTGAAAATTCTACGAAACAATCTTTCAATGCAACGTTTGTTGATGACAAAAGGGGATACCGTTTTTAACCTTTTAAACCTCAAATTATATTTCCAAACGATATATTTGTGGACAGGATAAAATGGTCTGTTTCATAGCCATGCAGTTTAATTCTCAAAGTTAACCCAAGCGAGTTTAATCGTTTCGTCTGGTTAATAAATTCCGGCCCATAATTATTTCAGTGGTCTTAAACTTAATTATTTATTCAGTTAGGCCATAAATTGTTTGAGGTGAAAATTTACGAACAGCTCCATAAAATTCGGAGCCAACTGAATATAATGCGATTGCTAGTGAATAATTTATCTGTTTTATTCATTATTCTGGGACCCTTTCCTTCAAAAACTTTTACTGTTTATACCACTCTTCGTGAACTCCACGCAGTTGTTTGTTTTGTCCCTTTCCTACGCATTACCGGGGCAACTTCCGTCTTTGTTTGGTGTGTGATTGCTCGCCCAAAGAGTTTTCCTTCCTGTTGTTTATTGGATTGATTTTGGATTCTCATATTTTGTTTTTGCTCCGGGATTTGGGTCCCCTATTTTTACTTTACTTGTCTCGGCATTGCATTGGAGTATGAATTAAGAAATGTTTTTTGAGTAATTGTATTGTAATTTAAGGGTCCTTATCAGTTAAAAAACGCTCATCTATTACGCTATTTTCTGTTTGAATTGACACGTATCTTGACATTTACTCAATGTTACTATTTAGAACAGGACTATTGTGACCTTATGTCATAAACTTTAAATGTATGTTTTAGATTTTTCATTAAGAAATTTCGTTTCAAACATCACTCCAAATCGACCATTTCAAGCTAAAAACTTGTATTTTCCGCTTAAATTCTACTATACACAATAAAATAAAAAAATGGCTATGTTACTATCTAACATTTTAATAAAATCATCGTAGCCTTTAATAACTTTACTGGTATTATCAATACTTTTGTCATAATTTGAAATCAAAACATTTTAAAACTTATAAGGCCTCTTAAGAATTCTAAATCAAAAGAAATGGTGTGCTGATAAAATCAGTGCAATAAGAACAACAACCCTCCAGTTAAAATTCCTAGTAAGTAGGTAAAGCATAAAAGTCGACGTTTCGTTCTTGACTTTCTTCATTCTGGATATCGTCCTAGATAAATAATTGCTGTTAAATTATTTTAGGCGTAGTCTCAAACTAACACCGTTCCAAGATATATAGATCTATTTAAATCTACCGGTTTTGGAAGCGGTGAAAAATGGGTCATTCCATTCTATAGACGCCCGCAATTCCAAAGAAGTCACGTGCGCGTTGCCGATCCTTTATAAGATTTGAGGATGCACTGTGTTGACAGCAGAAGGAACACATTTAGGTCCCTCGCTCTCAACACAGTGTATCCTCGGGAGCTCTGGCAACCTTGCTCACCTCCAGGAACACAACACTAAATACTTGTATAGTAGATTTAGATTTAGATTTATTTATTTCATAATATAACAATACAATATAAATTATCCTAAGTCAATTTATACGACTTTATATTATGATCGTCAAAAAAAAAATTATGAAATTTCAAAAATGATAATAATAATAACATTAAATTATACAACAAATAATGTTATTAAATGTCAATGTTCAGCTCATTTCTTCAATATGTAGAAATATGGAGGTAGAAACTCCCGTGGGATGAACCAAATAGAGACATAGTTTAGTTACTTTTCCATTTATATCTAGATATTTGAATATTTTGCCGTCTGAATAGGAGTTTTAGGGCCATAACTTTGAAATTATATTCTGACCTTTGTTTTATGTTTGTTTGTTGGACCGTTGAGATTAATTAATGGAATTACTTATGTATTTTAATTAGCAATTTTTAGTTTCGTTTGATATGTCTTTTTATTAAAATATCAAACTTAGGTACTTCTTCTTTGTCAAACGATAGTAGCCAAGTAGAGATCATCTTTCTCTTACTAATTACTGATGTTGCGCGCCTGTTATTGAGATACAAACAGGACTTGTTTAGACTAAGGGTGGGTTGCACCAAACCGTCTGTAATCGTAAGCGGTGTTCATTAAAATCTGATCATATTATGTTTGACAAGTTTCTATGGGATAACAGCTGCCGGCGCCATTTTGACGATGAGCGGCCTGTGATCGTATGTTGGTGCAACCGTCCCTAATGTATTAGCTTAGTATCTTTGCACCTGTATGTTTAGGTACCTAAGGAGCGCTCGTGTTAAGCAACATGGGCCGAGGTCAGTTCTTGGATGGGTGACCACTGCGTTGTTATTAACTGAGCGCTCCCGTGCCTTGGACGGCCCGTTAAGGCATTGATAAACCTACTGGAATCAAGTTCTTTGGACGCCTCGCCACTACTAGATAGATAATTATAGTTCCTTTGAAACTAAATTATCTACCTACGTGAGTTGACGTAATTGAACATATCTGGACATTTTTAATTAGAAACCTCATGAGTATGTCTCAGAGATATTGAAATATGATGTTTAGCCATGTTCGACCTTGAAGACGTGAGGGACACGTTTATTTTATTCTTACACTATTGACCCGACCCGGCTTCGCACGGGTGCACTATTTAACGGATGTTATTATACATATAAACCTTCCTCTTCAATCACTCTATCTATTAAAAAAACCGCATCAAAATCCGTTGCGTAGTTTCAAAGATTTAAGCATACATAGGGATGTAGGGATAGAGAAAGCGACTTTGTTTTATACTATGTAGTGATATGGAACATCAATACAACTAAACAATTTCTCAGTCTTAAACCTTATATACAGTTCTTAAAATGCTTTCTATTTTTCAAACGAAACTTCGGTTTCCGTTTGGGCCAAAAACATGGTTTCGGTAAGATTTCGGTTTCGGCCAAAGAACGGCTGAAAAGCATCCAAAATTCACGACTGCATAAGAATATAATAGAACAGAATATATATTTTTATTGCATGTCACATTACAGGTTATAGGTAGAAAATAATAATAATAATACAGGTATACATGTGACGCCCTGCAAGGGCATAGCAAACATGAGAGGGCTAAACTAAATACTAGTGCTTATTCTAAGTACATTTTGCAAAATTTTCGAAGTTCGTGTTTCGAAGTTAAGTGTCGTCTAATGTATGTATGTAAATACTTTATTGTACACAAGACAAGTAAAATAAATTACACAGAAAAAAAACAGATCAATCATGCACAAAGGCGAACTTATCCCTGTAAGGGATCTCTTCCAGTCTAATATTCGTTTTTGTTATTTAATTTCTGCAAACGATGCACAAACGTGAACCATGAAATCCATTTCTACAGCAGACAATAGTTATTTGTTATACAAGGTTGCAAAAGTTGTATTTCAACCGCGAGTGTGGAATTGAAACACGTGCTAGTGAATGGATTCTAGGGTTGAACTACGAGCTAGCGAATGGATTCTATGGTTGAACCGCGAGCGAAGCGAGTGGTTCGTAAATAGAATCCTGAGCGAAGCGAGTGGTTCAAAAATAGAATCCTGAGCGTAGCGAGTGTTGCAACACACGAGACGTAAAATAACTTTGCAGCTGTGTATATGTAACTCAAATCTTTTCACCTCACTAGAGCGAGGACTTTTTTTTGCTCCTCGTCCTCGTCATCATTCCAGTACAGTCGCATCCTAAATGTAGTTGGATACCCAGGGTCCACTACCTAATCCAGGGATTTGGCGTAGGTACTAGTTTTTTGAACACAACATCACAATATAAAATTATTGTTGCTGGACTGCCTGGACTGGCCTTTACATGTTACTATGTTTAAAAAAGTCACAAATAACACGTTCGGTTTTTAAATATTCTTTGCACTCTTGTGGATAAAATGCAGTTTTGCTATCTGTTATTAAAGAATAAAAAAGGGCTTTCCGAGCTAGTGAGGTGAAAAGATAATTTATATACAGGTACATTGCTCCCCTTAAACTCTACGAGAAATATGTCATTATTTAATGTTCACTGCTCTAATGCACAGTATTAACGAGCACGATAATAAACGCACTCAAACGTCGACATCGGCTCGCTAACTGGCTGCGTATTTAAAGTTGCCGTATTTTCATATAATCCATTCGCGTTTGCCCGTAATCCGTTTAGTCGAGCGGTTTTGGTGCGGATTTACTGCGGATATGAGTGGCGCCGAAGTGGATGGCGATGAAATTAATCGGCGTTCGATGATATTTCCATTAGGGGGCGTCCATAAATTACGTCGACCGGTCGTGACGACCGGTTTAGCCTAGTGGGTAGTGCACCTGCCTGTGAAGCTGACGGTCCTGGGTTCGAATCCCGGTCAGGGCAAATATTTGTGTGGTGAGCATGAATATTTGTTTCTGAGTCTTGGATGTTTTCTATGTATTTAAGTATTTATATCTATTAAATATATCGTCGTCTAGTACCCATAACACAAGCCTTCTTGAGCTTACTGTGGGGCTAGTTCGATTTGTGTAAGACTGTCCTCTAATATTTATTTATTTATTTTTTTTTTTTACGTGAGGTGTTTTTTTTTAATTTTCTGTCCCTCCCTCCCCCCCTGGTGAGATGTCGTGAGATTTTATTCAACCCCCTCCCCCATAACCCTAATCTCACGTGAGATTTTTTAAAATGTGGGTTTCTTACGTAAACGCGTAGGATTGTTATTGTAAAAAGAAAAAAAAAATTGCTTTGTGCTTTTATTTACGACTAGTTAAGACTAGTAATCAATATTACTGAGAGTTAACGTCGAAGTATGAATGAAATTATTCTCTTTCGAACGAATTAGTGAATAATCTTAGTCGTATTACGATTACGCTTAAGATTAAATCTTATAAGCGTGTACAATCTGGATTAAATGGACCAAAATAGTATTTTTTTTTTGTTTCAATCAGAAAAAAATTGCGTGATATTTGCCGAGAACCCCCCCTCTCTCCAACGTAAGATTAGATGAGATTTGACTCGACCCCCTCCCCCCCTTAAACTCTTACGTAATTTATGGACGCCCCCTTAAGAGAACATATCAGTTAAAAACGCTCATCGATTTAGGCGATTTTCTGATTGAATTGACACGTATCTTGACATTTTCTCAATTTTACTATCTAGAACAGGACTATTGCGACTTAATGTCATAAATTTTAAATGTATTTATGGATTTTTCGTTAAGAAATATCAAAATACAGACTACAATTTTTGTTTAAAAATATTTTACAAGTCATATCATTACCACATAATAGTAATTATAGTTAATTAATTGTAGGTAATTAGTTACATTTTGAATATTTTTTTTCTAGCTATCCTTCTATCGTTTCAAACATCACTCCAAATCGACCATTTTCAATTTCATGAATTGGCATTACTTACCTTATGTGACTCTCTCTGATGCTTAAGAGCGCTTTAATAAAATGTAACAGGTCCACTAGCGCCACTCGTAAATAATTGTAATTGTTTCAATTTAATGATATGTAACTAAAAAAGAGGGCCGCTACGTACTGTAGTTTGTATTTAAGTACTTTTTGAATCCATCAAATTAATTTTTACGTTGCTAGATTGGTCTCTTTATGAGCTCAAAATTAAAACGGCCGTTTTAACTTTGGACACATAGATTGACGAATGGATGATTTCTCGTCAATCCCCTATAAAAAGACACTGATATTACCGTAGTCACTATACCCTTGCAAGCATGAACAGACCGGACTCCACAAACAGCACCCGATCACGCGTATGACGCGTATCTCAGCCATTTGTATCCTGTTAAGTGAGTGAGCAGCCACTAGGTACTAAGTCTAATAGATCCTCACATAATTTTAGGTACATAGATACATTTTGTACATGGTTTCAGGTATATGTGCACTCACGACTTTATATTAAAATCAGAAATATAGTTGAGCATTATAAATGTCAAACTAATTTTATTATTTTAATAGTTAAGCTATGAATTGTTCAATATAAAGTGAACTCTAAATGGCACAAGAATTAGAGTCCATGATCGTACTTAATTCCATTTATATCGTAACTATTCTGACCTGATACTATAGAGGATGTTAATTTAATGCTCTCCGTTACCAAGTAACACCACATTTCAATTAGTCATTTTCGGTCGGAGAATTATAGACTCAAAATTGTCGTACCTAAGGGACATATTAAAAACCATTTTTAAAATGGAATAATGTGACTGCTAATGCATCAGAGGGGCGTGTTTTTTATTGCATATGTGTTATTTTTATCAGACTTTTGTTATCGATCGGTGCTAATAATAATTCAGCAGCCGTAGTTGTGAAATCACGCAGTGATAGAATTAGGAATGAAGCTATCCGTAGCAGAACTGGGGTCACCGACATAGCCTTCAAAATTGCGAGACTTAAGTGGCAGTGGGCAGGGCACATTGCTCGCAGGACTGACGGTCGATGGGGCCAGACACTGCTTGAGTGGCGTCCACGCACCGGAAGACGAGCTGTCGGTAGGCCTCCGACAAGGTGGAGTGATGACCTGGTGAAGGTCGCGGGAATCCGGTGGAAACGAACGGCACAGGACCGGTTTAAATGGCGAGCCTTGGGGGAGGCCTATGTTCAGCAGTGGACGTCTTTCGGCTGAAATGATGATGATGATGATGAGTTGTGAAATAAATTTAGTAATATTTCAAGGGGTGAGTATTCGAACTTGCGGTTCAAATCCTTATCGGGTCTCGTCGCGAAGGTTTTTTGAAAATAGAACTACATCCACAGGATGTTGAGGTCTCATTTCAAAAATCAACCATTTCGATTTATCGGGTTTGACCGCTCAGTGCCTTTACCATGAGTTTGCATGACTGTGCTCGCTAGCGACTGCGTAAACGATTTAGTATGCCGATTCTTAGTTCTATTGCGTAACCGCCAGAGGCGCTGTACTTTTGCCCATATATTTTTTTAACGCAGTCGTTAGCGAGTACGGTCATGTAAACTCATGGTAAAGGCACAGGCCTCAAATTTTCTTATCAACATAAGTATGTAGTGACTGGAATTGAAATCCGACCAAGTGCTAGTCCGACTCGCGCACGATGGTTACCGTACTTATTATCTATAATAAAAACGGCAAAAAAGTCACGTTTGTTGTATGGGAGACCCTTAAATATTTATTTTGTTCTGTTTTTAGTATGCTGTATTATAGCGGCAACAGAAATAGATCATCTGCGAAAATTTCAACTGTCCAACTTTCACGGTTTATGAGATATAGCCTGGTGACAGACGGACGGACAGCGAAGTCTTAAGTAATAGCGGGACCCTACTACTAAGACTTCGCTGTGCGTCCGTCTGTCACCAGGCTGTATCTCATTTTACCGTTTGGGTACTAAAAATTACGCTTCATGAATTGCAGTAGTTCGTCTCTCGTGTAACTGAAGGAATGTTTGAAGAATTTGGGGCTAGGTGGTAGTTGCACCTACAGCTCAGTTGGCTAGAGCGACTGCCCGCGAGTGCCTGCAGGTCACAGGTTCAAATCCTGCTCAGTTCCTAAATTAAAAAAAAATCTTTATTTTACCTATGATGTTAATATAATTCCTGTATTATTTCCCTGTATACATTTATTTTCGCAGCAAAGAACTTCACTATCAGAAAGAAATAGCCAAGTCCCATTATGAGCTCACAGCAAACTGTCGATAACATTAATTTGTTGCTTGTCTGTGTCACACTTTTAAAAGCGCCAAGCAATTCACTTTTTGTCGCGCCGACAAAGTTTCCCGTACTAGTTGCTCGGTTGCCGGCGTCAGGGTTTTTTTTCTTTTAATTTAACTCATTTTCAATTTGTTTATCGCCTTTGAATACAACTTAAGTGGGGTATATGCTGATGACATCTGGCTCTCATGGTTTAAAAACAATTTTGTATTTAAGCACTAACACCCTTATTCATAAACGTCTATCAAACCTATATTAGTTAACTAGCCGCAAAAGTTCATTTGTCCGTATCTGTCACTTTGACACATGTGCTTGTGAGACACAGACATCAGACATTTTAGTTAGCAGAGATTTGTTAAGTTTTATTAATTAAGGGGGTTAATTTTTTTTATACAACGCCGGTGGCAAACAAGCGTACGGTCCACCTGATGGTAAGCGGCCACCGCAGCCTATAGACGCCCGCAACTCCACAGGAGTCACGTGCGCGTTGCCGACCCTTTATAAGATTTGAGGATGCACTGTGTTAACAGCAGAAGGAACACATTTAGGTCCTTCGCTCTCAACACAGTGCATCTATAAATAAATCTTTGTGAACAATTACCAATCGACCCAGTCCCAAACAAAGCAAAGCGCAAAGCTTGTACTATGGGCAGTAGGCGACGATATACATACTTATATAGATAAATATATACTTAAATAAATAGGCAACATGCAAGATTCAGGAAAAAACATTCATGCTCATCACTTAAATAAATACCCTGACCGGGATTCGAACCCGGGACCTCCGGCTTCGTAGGCAGGGTCACTATCAACTAGGCTAAAGCGGTCGTCAAAGGTAACGCCTGCTAATGGGAACTGTTAAAATAAAATAAAACACAGATGTCGCTGTACGCCTCTCTAAGGCGTTGTAAGAGGGAAATGGTTGAAAATTACGAGCTCGAGAGGGAATGTTCCGGTAGCTTAGTTGGCCGCGGACGCCAGGATTTGCAGCATCGATTTATTCAGTTTATTTCATGTATAATTTGTTAACTGTGCCACGTTGTGGTCCGTATAAGATCTAGGCATGTTACATGGTAGTCAAAGTGACATGTAGGCAAAAATCAAACTAGGCATTTTGCGTTCTAGACTATCTGAGACCAACCCCCATAAATTACGGTAGAAAAACCAGTAAATAAACAATTTTCTCTCATGTGATTCTTATCCATGTCCTATGAGAGCTACCGTTTTTGTGCTCACCAGTTGGCGCCACTGCGCCAGTGTCTGTCACTGTCAAAGTTTACGTTGAAATCGTGTATTTAATAGATTAAAACCGTAGTGTAAAATTATCGAACATCCCGTATTGTAGTGCAGTCCCCTTTGTTCGGAAAAAACTAGGACATAAGTTAACGGACGATAAAATTGTCTCAAAGCACTGAAATTCGTTGACTTGTAACTCGACGCGTACACTTAGGCTTTCCCGCCGGCGGAGACGTCCACCGCGCGATCGCGACAACAGTGACACATATAGTCCCTATTCGTCCCGGTACCACCGCACACCGGGTAGAGTCAGTCCGACCCAGGTCGGGCCTAGCTGAGTTTCTTGCTGGACTCTTCTCAGCTAGGCTAGGTTTAGTGAACCAGCGACAAAACTCCCAGTAGCTCGATTCCACTCACACCTCAGATTCGGTTGAAACCGCTCAACCAATCTCACTGGAGCGCAAACTCTTAGAGTATTCCAGTGTTCCAAACCACACGCGTTGTCGTGCCGGAGGTTTACCCCTGGATTTTCCCCAGGCTTACTCTCCAACCGCGCACTCCTATCGCTTTATTGGGCCCGGCCTATAAAGCCACAGTCAGGTTCAAAAAAAAAAAGACTTGTAACTCACATTTTTCCATAATCAATCTCAGGTATTGCAAAATATTCACCATATTATTCTGTATTAAAAATAAACGCGCGAAACTCATCCACAAACTATTTTGACTAATTTGACATTTCCACATGCCTTACTTAAAAAAAACTTTGATGTCATAGGCTTATTATAGGGTTGAGGACTATCTAACAGACAGAAATGCATGGCCCAAACCAAATACCTAAATAGCGTAGAGTCTAATATTTTCATTGTATCTAGTTGACACATTTCTTGCAGGAAAGCATATCAAACGATTCGACATGTTTTGTTTTCTTGTGTAACTACACATTGTAAATAGAAAGAAAGAAAGAAAGAAAGAAAAAACGTTTATTTGGTGTAGGTACATACAGATAAAAAAGAAGAAGAATACAAATTAGAAATGGATATACACCAAAAAGGTTGTCGCTCAGCATGTGCCACGACTGATGTGTCGTGACGCTGATTTTCAGGACAACCAAAAAATATATATATACTAGTCTTAACCTAATTAATATATAATATATAATGGGTGACGACACGACCGCTCTTAATGACACAGCTCAAATAACGTTTATGGCAATACTAAAACAAACAAGTTCCATTTGAGTTGTTGTAACGGCCAAATCCTAATGAAAAGAAAAAAAGATGTGAGACTTGTCTAGTACTAATTATTACATGCATATACTTAAATGTTTCTTTAAACATAACAATCTAGAGAGAAGAACGAGAGTACATACACGCTAGTGAATGATTTTACAAATACATACATACTTAACATTCAGTGACGGTAAGATTGACTCTCAAATATGTTATTGGTATTTATACAGTTTAAAATTAAACATTGATTAGTTGTTAGTTACACGTCTAGTGAATGTTCTGCCCCTTAATTAGATACGCACGACATTTTAATTTAAAACCAGAAATCGAATCCAGCGAACGAATTGGCGGAGGAAGATTATTCCAGCACTTCGTGGCAGCGTATTTAAAACTACCACGAAATGCAGCTGTATGGTGCTGGGGGCACACCAATTGGAGAAACCTCAAAGGCCTCACCTCAGAGGACCTGGCATTATGCGCCCAAGTCAACCTATTGTATAGGTACGATGGTAGCTGTCGCTTCACAATACCGAACATCAAGGTGGCAAGATGCAATTTTTGACGAGTAGACATTTTCAGAATACGGTGTTGGTTTAAATAAGGTGTCACGTGAGAGCGCGGCGGAATATGGAAGCAAAAACGCGCGCATGCATTTTGCACGCGCTGTAGCAGCCGCTGCGTGCGCGCCAACAGGCGCGGCCCGTACACGATGTCGCCGTAATTCAGGGCTGAAAGTACCAGCGAGTCACAAAGTCTAATTCTCAGCTCAACATCCAGAAATTCACGAATCTTATACAGTACTTTCAGTCTGTAGAAACAGTTTCGCACCGTGTTGAGCAAATGTGTTTCATAACGCAGTTCACCATCCATAATAATTCCTAGGTTGCGGGCTTCGAGCACTCGTTCTAGGGGATCATTGTTTATTTGTACTGTAAAATTGGCTTTGGATACATTGTCTATTTGCTTTTTAGACCCCAATATAATGTATTTAGACTTTTTAGGATTTAGTAACAGTGAGTTTGACTGTGACCACTCACCTATGCGCTCTAGGTCCTCGTTAAGTTTGTTAATTTCTGTACTAGCATTTTTGGAATTGCATGGGATATAAATTTGCAAATCGTCTGCATAAATATGGAATTTGGAATGAATAATTACGTTTGTTATGACTAATACCTATTGTTATTTTTTCCTCGTTTTTCTTTCAATTCTCTTTTGTTGTGTACCATTTACATTTACTTAAGTAGGTTAAGTAGTATCATTGTAATAAGCATATTTTGGAGAAAATGACTGACTGTCGAGTTTCTTTCGGCGTTTCTTCTCGGCAGTGGTCTCTTGAGAAACGCTAGTAGTTTTTGACTTGTAAAAGTGCCTTTGCGGCCTACTTGCAGAATAAAGTTCATTTATTTCATTTATTTCATTTACAGCACACTAGCGCCTGTAGCGGCTTATTCATACGCGGTAGCCCTTATTGCGGTATCAACGCTGATAACTGAAGAATTCAAATAAGTTTTATCAGTAAATCCTTTCGCAAACATTAGTTGAATAATCGCCTAATGATATCATTGTATGAATTATGAAACTGGAACGTGTCAGTACTAAAATACTAATTACGAAATACTAACGTGTCAGTGCTAAAATATTAATTACGTCGCACTATTCGTAATTAAAAAGGAAACGGAAATGTTAATTGGGTAGTAACATCATCATTTAATGTTAGGATTCAGTGAGAGCTAGTCTGGAATACATAAATAAATAATAATAAATATTAAGAAATAATAAATATTAGAGGACAATCTTACACAAATCGAACTAGCCCCACAGTAAGCTCAAGAAGGCTTGTGTTATGGGTACTAGACGACGATATATTTAATGGATATAAATACTTAAATACATAGAAAACATCCAAGACTCAGGAACAAATATTCGTGTTCATCACACAAATAAATGTCCTGACTGGGATTCGAACCCGGGACCTCCAACTTCGAAGGCAGGGTCACTACCAACTAGGCTAAAGCGGTCGTCAAACACTATATGAGCACTAAGTATCTAATTCATCATCATCATCATCATCCTAGCGTTATCCCGGTACAGTTGCATCCTAATGCCCGGGGTCCGCTACCTAATCCCAAGAGTTGGCGTAGGCACTAGTTTTTACGGAAGCGACTGCCATCTAACCTTCCAACCCGAGGGAAAACCAGACCTTATTGGGATTAGGCTTGTCAAGTGAGTGGGCAACTTGACTGTTAGAAGTTCTCAAGCCGCCCGAAGGCCTCTAACTTGGCTTAACAATTGCTCTCATAGACAGCAGCCGGGATCAACTATCTAATTAGTTTGACTTAGTTTATGTTAAGCTTGTCATGGAACCATGAATAATTACAATGTAATAGGTATATTTTCCAACGTGTTCCGGCCCTTAAGGCGCGTATAACCGCGAACGACCTTGCGCGTTGGGACGTGGCGTAGCCTTTCCCGCCGCACTACCCACGCCCCCCCGCTGTAACAGATCCGGATTAGGTTTTTTGTATGTGTGTATGTATTTTTTATATTATTATTTTCTAAATACATAGGAATGTTTGAAGTAATTAAATATGTAAAATAGTTAAGTAGGTACATTGTCTCAGAATCGAACTCTTATATTTTAGCGTCGCGCGCAAAGCGACACAGCCTTCCCGTCCGAGAGCCGGTGACAGACTGCCGCCCGTCGCCCGCGCACGTATTCGCCCCTACTTTTATGACGGTGTGGTAGTTATTCCAGGTTATTGACAAAAGTAATGATTATTTTACAATATGCGCAGCTCAGATTATGAAAAACTGAATTAAGTTTTATTTTCTGAATACCATGTGTAAAAAACATGTCTAGATAGTGAGCAGTAGCGATTTAAAAGGTTGAAAAATGCCTTATTTGATTTTTTTTTGTTAGGACAATCCAGGCAATTTCCGCAGCTCAGATTGAAGAGAACATATCAATTCTTCAAGTATATTTTTTCGAGACCTATATTTCGGGCCAGTTTTGAGTTTTAGGCCTTTGAACGCGATCAAAATGTGGTATTTCACTCTATTACGCGCCTTAAACCATTGTCAAATGATACAGTAATTGGCCTTGATCGATTAGTTACATCCTTACTTAGGTTTATACAACATTTTAAACTCTCGCGCTTTGTAAACATACTTAAATATTTGTTTAAACGGGTCTAACGCGATATTTATGTATTTACCTTTGTTACCGACGTTTCGACACGGGTTGCACAGGTCTTGGTCGCGGTTAAACTGTCGTCTCAGCAAGTTGTCAACACACATTTGAATACACAACATTTGAATACCCTACAAAAGTATAAAAATGTGAAGGGTAGACCCGAAATAAGTGTTTTACCCGTCCACTATGTTTTTAATTGACTTCTGTATCTACTTTTAAATATGCCATACGAATAAATAAAAAATGTCTAGGGCACGGCACACAACACTCACAGTATCCGCACACAAATCCGAAGATTTACCCCGAAAAAAACTTTTTTCGGGTCTACCCTTCACATTTTTATAGACTTTTGTAGGTTATTCAAATGTTGTGTACCCATATCTCCGTTGACAACTTGCTGAGACAGTTTAACCGCGACCAAGACCAGTGCAACCTGTGTCGAAACGTCGGTAACAAAGGTAAATACATAAATATCGCGTTGGACCCGTTTAAACAAATCTTTAAGTAGAATAGAATAGAATAATGTTTATTGTTGAACTGTGTACAAAGGTGTTAATAAGACATTACATTACATTACATAGTAGGTTTATACATTTTACTTTTTTTAGTAATTCAGAATACTCTTTTATGAAATAATAGCAAAAAACTAAGAGGAAACTTTCGAGTCAAAAAACTAATCTTCAAGGGTCCATATCTTCATTTGTGGGCAGATTTTTATAAAATAAAAACGTACGATCCTAGTATTTAATGATATCTACAACATTTCCAAAATTTATGCAAACCGGTTTAGGTTTAGGGGGAGGGAAACGTTGCCGCTTCTTGTTTGGAAAAATTCCGCTTCACAATCGTTTAAAAGGCCTTTCAAAAATGATTTTTGATCGTAAACTTTGTTAATTTGTAAGCCAACGCCCGGTGAAACTTCAAAATTCAAAAGCCAGGACAATATTGATCCTACCTCTAAAGGTACACAAAGACGAAGACCCTGAACAAACACCAACATTTTTTACCGTTGTGACCTAAGTTAACAATTCGCTTGTAAAATGTAAATGGGAGGTAATGACGCTCAAACCGCTGACCCATAGATAACGTATCTAGAATGCAGCCGGCTATGTAATCGGAAGGACTGACGTGTGCAACTTGCAGCCGATAAATTTATTTGCTCAGTTAAATAAGGTTTTATGTAGCCGTAATACTGATGCGTTTAACACACGTAGTGATACTAGTGATAGTAGATATGCAGCAGAAAAGTTGGTTTATCTACGCACATATCATTAGTGCTCTAAAACGCGTTCAGAAACCGTAGGAAATGACCAGCATTACGACAACCAATTTTACTATGAGAACTTTCTCATCTGTGGTAGTACGTAAAATTTGTACTGTAATGTTATTACAGTACAGATTTTTGTAAGGTTATGAGTTTAAATTTGGAACAGCTGTCAAAACTCAAGTGGGTCTCTATTCTAATGTCCATAGATATTAAAACAGTTATCGATACGAAACGTCAATTCAGTATGTTTTTTAATATAAACCGCACGACATTTGATCTCGAGTGACATGAGAATAGGGACTTCATTCGTTTGTCTATGATTTAAAAAAAAATCTTGTTGACGGAGGTTGGAATTGCCGCCATTACTGTTGTCATTATTGGTTTTTTGCTTTTACGAAAGTAGAATTATGATATGAACGTAGATAAAGTAGTGTATGCAACTGTACATAATTAGACAAAACACTCGTGTGATCCTATTATGAAAACTCGTGTTTTAAGACCTCTCATTATGTAATACCTCTCATAATTACAAAATAGTAGTTTATGCAACTGATAAATTTAATATGATTCAAAAGTGCTTGTTGCTAGGCCTATTTGAATAAAGAATATTTTGAGTTTGAGTTTGAGTTTGAGTTTATGTTTTTGTAATTTCACATCACTTTTATGTAGCGGTTCATAGAATACACCTTCCTACCAAATTTCATAATTGTAGTGCTTATAGTCTCCGAGTCAATCGGTTGTGACATACGGACGGACGGACAGACATGACGAACCTGTAAGGGTTCCGTTTTTGCCATTTTGGCTACGGAACCCTAAAAAGCTAAACAACGTCCCCAAGGTCGCTAATTGACGGAAATGAACCAAAGACGCTGGCGGCGTTTATTTACCTTATTTATTTATTTAATCTTTATTTCACAAAAGAAACCTTATCGTACAAAAGGCGGACTTAATGCCGTATGGCATTCTCTACCAGTCAACCTTAAGGCGAAGCAGAAAGATTTGTTGGCGGTGCAACTAACAACTAACGAAACTCAAAATTAATATTTTATATATAATTATTTGTGTAATGCAACACGAGTAAATGTATCGTTTATTACATTACACAGACAATTATTCAATTACTCTATTAGACTTATTGTTTTCTGATTAAAATTTAATATGTGAATTACTTGTTATCTATTATTTATTATAATATCTTTGAATTTCTTCCTCATGATGTATCCTTCACCGAAAATCTAACGGTAAATAAAAGACGGGGTATTTTGTTTCAGCATAAGAAAAACCATACTGTTTTGAGTTTATCATTAATTTTTAGTGCCTGATTCGCAGACTTTATAAATAATCACTGCATAGGTCTGCATTAGCATGTTAGGTTATTATATGTCCACGATAGGGGGCAATAAATATCAATTATTAGTGAAGGAACGCCCCCATACAACGTCCTCAAAAAAAAGAAATTGTTTTCAACATTCCCTTTAATGTAATTATAGCTTTGACTGTTAGTAAAAAAAATAAAAAATAAAAAAGCCTTTTATTTCTTGCTAGTCAATGCAATGTCAACAATATTAGGTTTAAATATCAATTATATTATTAAATTTCTAGTTTGTACCTATATATATGTTATTCTTAAAAACATTCAGTGCAATGTCAACTGTTGACTATTAGTGATCACCGTAAATTTCGTGTAATTTTTGTTTTGGGGACAATCTTACACAAATCGACCTAGTCCCAAACTAAGCAAAGCTTGTTCTATGGGTACTAGGTGACGATATGCATACTTACATATTTTCGGGATTCGAACCCGGGACCTCCAGCTTCATAGGCAGGGTCACTACCAACTAGGCTAAAGCGGTCGTCAAATTTAGGTATCGATAAATTGAAATAATTGTTTTTTAAAATAAGAACTCAACGTCCATTACGCATAGTTCTATTTTCAAAAGACCTTTTAGGTGACTTATCGGGTTTGATAACGCAACCCTCGAAATGCTTGTTTATAAGTTTCGATATCACTACATAGTATAAAACAAAGTCGCTTTCTCTGTCCCTATATCCCTATATCCCTATGTATGCTTAAATCTTTAAAACTACGCAACGGATTTTGATGCTGTTTATTAATAGATAGAGTGATTGAAGAGGAAGGTTTGTATGTATAATAACATCCATTAAATAGTGCACCCGTGCGAAGCCGGGGCGGGTCGCTAGTTTAATATAATCATTGATTGATTTTTTTTTATTTTATTTATGGGTATTCAGGAGAACTACAGCCCTAGATATTAAACATGATAATTACGTAAAAGGAGGCCAATAACAGTTATCCATCGATTTCACATAGTGTAAATTTGTCAGTGCTCAGCACCAACCCAATACTTACCAACCCAATTCTCTTTGGATAGAAATTGTGACAAGAATTAATTTTAATGTTTAATAAGTTTCTAATTAAGTGATCCGGCAAATGATTTGAATTCAAAGAGGGATCGGCCAAAAACACCATTTAGGTATTTATTGAACCTGCTTACAAAATATCGCTTGTATCACGGGGAGTGCTCAGAGAAATTGTTCGGAATGATCCCTGCCGCATCTTTTCGTCATCGTCCTACGCATCAGCATTTCCATCCTCACCACTTAGATGGTTGGCAGTCCAAAACTGCGTGTCTCAAGAAATTTCCTGCCTCGCACAACCGAACTATGAAATGAACTGTCGCCTGCGGTATTTCCGGACCGATATGACCTTCAAACCTTCAAGAAAAGAGCGTATTCCCTTCTGAAAGGCCGGCTACGCACTTGCGGCTCCTCTGGTGTTGCAGGTGTTTATGGGCGACGGTAATTGCTTACCATCAGGCGATCAGTCTGCTCGTTTGCACCCTATAACATAAAAAAAAAACACAACAATCGGCTGAGAAAAGCGACCTGTTATGTAGAAAACTTGGGGGACGCCTATGTCCAGCAGTGGACGTCTTTCGGCTGATATGATGATGATGATGATTGCTGGCTAAGAGTAATCTTATTTTTATAAAAAAATGTCCTAGTAAGTGTTAGAATACTTGTTTTTTATGTTATAGGGGGCAATTTATTTATTATTATTGTTAGTCGTGGGCCTTCTTTGCCGCCTTGACCAGTATTGATCTATTGTGGCAGCCCTTAAAGTTCTTTGCTTATACCCGTTGCCTCCAGGAATTTCCAGGTTCTTTGGGTCGCAATTTGTTATATCTCCTCTGTGGGCATGATGTGCCTCCCTAGATAGATGCTTCTTTTACGCATAAGTGGTCCATAGGAGCAGAGGATATGGATGGCAGTTTCCTATAGGGCGCAAACGAGCAGACGGATCGCCTGATGGTAAGCAATTACCGTCGCCCATAAACACCTGCAACACCGGAGTAGTCGCAAGTGCGTAGCCGGCCTTTCAGAAGGGAATACGCTCTTTTCTTGAAGGTTTGAAGGTCATATCGGTCCGGAAATACCGCAGGCGACAGTTCATTCCATAGTTTGGTTGTGCGAGGCAGGAAATTTCCTGAGAAACGCACATTTTGGACTGCCAATCATCTATTGTCCTTATTGTATTTTCTAAGATCTAGATCTAGCATACATAAATAATACTCAAATGAACAATAATTCACATTCATTTTTAACAGAAAACTTACATTATATTTAGGTTTGTTTAAAAAAAAAACAATAGAGTTTATCTCGATTAGTAATGTAAAAAAATGTACTGACTTAAACTAAGATCTGATATTTAGTCTTACGAAACCGTATAAAATCCGGCGTTAGTCACTTATTATATACTAGATTTCGCCCGCGACTTCAATAAATTGTATTTTAGGATTAAAATGACCAGCATTGTATATTAATTATTATCTTTTGACTTCTGACTATTTATATCTAGGATAACCTAGTAATTATTGAATTATTATTATTTTTTTGACATTTTAATTACACCTTATATATTTGCCATTGTACCATATTATTATTATTGAATTATTTTGTATTGTTAAAAAAAATATTCTTCTTTTGTGTTACACTGTAATATTATTTTATTATTATTCGTAATTCATATACAATCTGACGATCTTTTTGTGAATCCGTGATATTTTACCAATTGACATTTTTATAAAATACCATGTAAATTTTCAGAAAGAAATAAATAAATCTAATCTTCATCCGCGTAAACTTCTACTATTTATTTCATTCCTGCCGGGTATTACTTTCGGGAAAAGTATCCTATTTGCATGTTAATTCAGGCTATAAACTCGTGCTATAATCCGATCACACGTTTTTGCGTTATTGAGACACAAACATCCAAACATCTAAACATTCGCATTTATAATATCTACGAACGAACTTATTGAGGGGTGAGTGGTCAAATCCGATAAATCGTGATAAATGTTTTTTGAAATATTTATTTATTTATTGCAACCATGGTAAATACAGTAGATCTTATATAGTTATATTGGTTTCACATGGACCCTGGTAGGGCATTGCACATTTTAAACAGCCTATATGTTACAATTATAGTACTTAATAACCTAATAGCATGCAACTTGCGAAAATTACAATTTAATTAATTATAGATATTAGATAGGGATATCAAATTTATATTATATAACATTTTATTATATGAAATATTAGTTCACATTTAATTAGGAAATAGTAATATGTCAAGTAGGTATAGCAGTTAAATGCAGTCATTATAATCATTATTATGTATACATGTCGTAGTATTAATTATTTAGTCTATATTATAATTGATTAAAGTTTCATCATTGTAGAATTCTTAACATCCATTACGGAGAGTTCTATTTTCAAAAACCTTTTAGACGACTTATCGGGTTTGAACACTCACCCCTATTATATACCTACGAAATTGGCGCCTTAAATCGATATTGTAAAAAACCCAGACGAATAAAGTTAGCGTTTAAATATAGAACAAATTATTATACCACAAATACAAACAATCAAACCCACGACACAGATGTAGCCGGCGATAAGGGAAGTGCCCACTTGATAACGTACTCATTGCACTGCAGAATATACTGCAAACAAAAATACACCTTAATTGCAAGCGATATGGTTTAAAATGAGAGTAGACTAGTTTATAGAACGTGGCGAACACGAGTCATATTGGCGTGTGAGTAATTGTGTTGCTTTGATAGCGGTTGACAATCTTCGGGTATGTACCATCAACAATACAGTTATTTGATGCAGTATGAGGAGCGTTCGAGGCCCAGCGGCGCCCGCGTTATTAAGCAACGTCGGCCGTGGTCAACTCTTGGATGGGTGATGATTTGAGTGGTTACTATTCGCTCCTATGCTATGGGAGGCACGTTAAGCGGCTTATCCCGTCTGTCCATGACAGCAGTCCTTAAGCCAAGTTAGAGGCGTTCGGTCGGCTTGAGAACTTCTAACAGTCAAGTTCACTCACTTGACAAAGGGAGGTCGAAGTTGGACCACGTCCGTAGGGCGAGTACCCATCGCAACCCTATACGTGATCCCTGCGTAGTGCTAAAAGTGCAACAAAACTAGCAACCGGACTACAGAAGACAGTCGATTCGAAATAATTGTCATTCGATAAATAGATTATAAGTCGGACCATTTACTTATTTATTTATTTAATCTTTATTGCACAAAAGAAACCTTATCGTACAAAAGGCGGATTTAATGCCGTATAGCATTCTCTACCAGTCAACCTTAGGGCGAAGCAGAAAGATTGACCATTGTGTGTGGTTGAATGCCAGCTAGGGATTCAGCCAGCCTAACTCCGACCAGAAGCTCAGAACCTCCTGGTGTCACCACAGGCTTCGCGGAATAACCTCAGTGCATTGAGGATTTGAGTCCGTTGTGAAGCTACACCTTCGCATTCCAGGACGACATGGTGTTTCATCAGCCGATCCCTGCATTGTACCTAGAACATTAAATGCTCCTTGAGCGGGGAATCATCATCATCATATCAGCCGAAAGACTTCCACTGCTGGACATAGGCCTCCCCCAAAGAGTGTCATAATGACCGGTCCTGCGCCACCCGCATCCGGCTTTACCAGGTCATCAGTCCACCTTGTGGGGGGCCTACCCACGCTGCGCCTTCCGGTCCGTGGTCGCCACTCGAGAACCTTCCGGCCCCAACGGCCATCGGTTCTACGTGCAATGTGACCCGCCCATTGCCACTTAAGTTTAGCGATTCGAAAGGCTATATCGGTTACTTTGGTTCTGTTACGGATGGCAATATTGGCAATGTCCAGTGATAATGCCTACGATTATACAAGTAGTGGTGTTAAATATAGCTGCATGGTCTTCTCTAAGGTAGAAGTTGGGTTGCTCCAAATATGAGCGAAATAACATTCCGTTTTGCCTTCTCATTGACCATTTGTGAACCTTGTTGCAGTGGGAGAAGGTCTCCTAGTGATCATGTTAGTTGCGTGTTGCTGTTTGTACTGCAGTGTGACGTCATCGGAATTGATTTGAGCAATGCTTCAGTTACGCATGGCCTGATGACAGTGACGAAAGCTTTAATCGGAATTTAATTTTTCCAGTAATAGGTAACTTGATTGCATGTGCGATTGACGAGAAGATATACCGATCATTTTTAAATTGCAGGTCATTGTTTTTAGGGTTCCGTACCCAATGGGTAAAACGGGATCCTATTACTAAGACTCCGCTGTGCTTCTGTCTGTCCATCTGTCATGAACCGTGATAGCACAAATGAAATTTTCACACATGATGTATTTCTAAACGCTATAACAACAAATAGTAATTAAATTAAGGGGGATCCCATACAACAAACGTGATGTTTTTACCGTTTTTATAGATAATGTTACTGAACCCGTCGTGCACGAGTCCGTTTCGTATTTAACCGGTTTTTCATATTACCACGATGGAAAGAAAGGTGAGTCTTTCTGACTCAGCACGCCCAGTGAGCCAGCAGCAAAATCGCCCTGCGCGGACCAGCTGCTTCAACTCATTATTAAAAAAAAACAGCGCATCCTCGGGAGCTCTGGCGACCTTACTCACCACAAGCGATACAACAAGTCAACAACTCATACACAAGCAAGTAGTTCTGTTATTATCTTCAATAGGGTACTTGACAGATGTAATTTAATGATTGCAAAATCTATTGTTAAATACAGCTTATAATTATTAGAAACTAAATAACTAGTTACATTTCAATGAAAATAATTTAATTAATTAATATAATTTTAATACTTTAAGTTTTTTCTTGCTAATGCGCAGTGAAAATACAACAACACATACACAAAGAGCAAGTAGTTCTGTTATTATCTTCAATAGGGTACTTGACAGATGTGATTAATGGTTGCAAAACCTATTGTTAAATACAGATTATAATTCTTAGAAGATAAATAACTAGTTACATTTCAATGAAAAATATTTAATTAATTAATATAATTTTAATTAGTTTTTTCTTTTTCTTTGCTAATGCGCAGTGAAAAGTGACGCCATATTACTAGTGACGTCATACCACTACAAACAGCTGCCGTCAAAACCGTTTTGGCTTGTTGATATATCATTATATAATTCTTCGAAGTGTCACGCGAAGAGGTTATAATTCATTTATAGCAGTGTGACGTCATACAAGCATTGGATCGCGTTTTAGCACAAAAATTTGAATGAAATTATGGATTTCATATAAATTAGCAAAAATATGTTTTTTTTTGATAACTAGAGCCCGATCTCCAGGTAAAAGTGTCAACCAGATAAAAAACTCTGTCCTTTTCTTTCGTATGATACTTATTAGAAAGCGACCGCGATAATTTTAACTGACTCATAATTTTATCTGGCGATTGAAAAATCGACCATTAAATGTTTAATTTTAGGACATTTGTAACATAATAATAATAACATATACCTTATTGTGCACCACAATGTTAAAAACAAACAAAATACAAAAAAAAACTTAGACTAACATTAATGCAACAACAGGCGGCCTTACCGCTAAAAAGCGATCTCTTCCAGAAAACCTATGGGTAGCAGGAAATATAGAACACGAAAGTTAACAGGTAGTGCGTAATCAAAAGAAAGTCAGCGAATCAAACGAACATCAATAAAAGTAGATAACATACATACACAGACTTATTGAAACAAAATTCTAAAAAGTGACAAGTACCCAATTGTACTGTTGTGTTCCTGGAGGTGATCAAGGTTGCCAGAGCTCCCGAGGATGCACTGTGTTGAGAGCGAGGGACCTAAATTTGTCCCTTCTGCTGTCAACACAGTGAATTCTCAAATTTCATAAATGGCGACCCGCCAACGCGTACGTGACTCCTTTGGAGTTGCGGGCGTCTATAGGCTGCGGTGGCCGCTTACCATCAGGTGGACCGTATGCATGTTTGCCACCGGCGTTGTATAAAGAAAAATTGTTTCGTCTAAATTCATTGCTACCACATAAGGGAGTAGTTGTACAAACTGTATTGTGGCTTAGCATATCAGAGCCCGGCGTTTGCATGCAGTAAATTAACTTATCAAGCCACTATCTCTTTGTTTGTGGCAACTCCCTTAGGAACGACCACTCGCAAAGTTGGATTCAGAATTCTGTGAGATACTTTACTTTGGAACTATGTTGATTGGGCTATTTACACACACATACATAAACTCGTGGAAGGTGGAGTGATGACCTGGTGTAGGTCGCGGGAATCCGGTGGAAACGAACGGCACAGGACCGGTCTAAATGGCGAGCCTTGGGGGAGGCCTATGTTCAGCAGTGGACGTCTTTCGGCTGAAATGATGATGATGATGATGTTGATGATGACATAAACTCGTGCCTGTATTCCCAAAAGGGGTAGGCAGAGCACATGAGATTTAATTCCACTGCCTCATTTAGCAATTGTAGGTTTAAAGATGGAAAAAATGTGATATTGCAGTGATAGGTTGTTGTGATAGCCCATCGCCCGCAACACACTACAACCCGGTTCACATTGATTGCGCTATTTATTTAAAAAAAATTTTAACGTGACTGGCTTTATAGGCCGGCCCCAATAAAGCGATAGGAGTGCGTGGTTGGAGAGTAGCCTGTGGGGACAATTCAGGGGACACCTCCGACTCGACCACGCGGGTGGGTTGCAACACTGGAATACTCTAAGATTCGGTTGCACCAACATACGATCACAGGCCGGTCATCATCAAATATGGCGGCGGCAGCTGTCATCCCATAGAAACTTGTCAAACTTTCGATACAATCAGATTTTAACGAACGCCGCTTACGATTACAGACGGTTTGGTGCAATCCACCCTAAAAGTTTGCGCTCCAGTGAGATTGGTTGAGCGGCTTCAACCGAATCTGAGGTGTGAGCGGTATCGAGCTACTGGGGTTTTGTTGCTGTTCACTAAACCTAGCCTATCTAAGAAGTGTCTAGCAAGAAACTCATCAGCTAGGCCAGACCTTTTTTTTTCGGTTAGGAAAATACATTTACGTATCCCACCCAGTGAAAGACCTGGGTGAGTATGGCGGACTATCCGGATGGACCGTACTACCGTCTAAAAACCCAACGAGTACCGGCAACGCCTTTAGTGGAGCGCCGCAGGATCACAGTGGCATTCTACTGCGACGTACCGGCAGGTGGCCCGCAAATTTTTAATTTGCAGGCCGCAATTCATGCGGGGCACTCACCTGGGTGCTCCTAGCTCCTTTTTTATTTTCTATAGGAGAGGTAGATCCCCTATATTGGCGGCAGCAGGTGCGCATACCGCCGGCGCCTGCCTCCTCCTCTGCGTCTACGGAGCGGGTGTGCGGCGGGATCATTTTCCCGCAGCCGTTCCGCAGTCTCCTTCTGCGAAATTAAGCTAGGCCAGACCTGGGTCGGATTGACTCTACTCGGTATGTGGCAGTACTGGGATGTAGGGACTATATGACATACCGTCAAGATATAGAATCACGAACGATGAAAGGGAGATCAGCACGAGCGAAACTGAATGCTACCTTATTAATTGACAATTTAATGTAATGTAATGATGTATTTGTCCAAATTCAAGTATTAATAACTAGACTTTAAATAACATTTGTACGCCAAGAGGCAAAACACAGAGTTCTGTATTATATTTTATTTAAGACCTTAATGTTACCACCTGTGTTTTACAAATCAAAAGTATTCTATTCTATTCTATTCTCTTCCCTTTTGCTCACGAATATCGATTCACAGGTTCGCTGTGTAGGCAGATTTAGATACTAATTTGAGTGGCTTTAGCTCATGAAGTAATGGATAAAACTGGAGCCATTACACACATGCACAGATGTGCGAAAGAGATATAAGCATAGACAATAACATACATGGGAACGAGATGAGGGATAGGACTATCCCTAATATCAATTAACAATTAATACAATTCTCAAAATATCATTAATAAAATGTACTGTTACGTGTTAAGAAATTAATAACAATCCAGATTTGTTAGAGATATATAACACCATTATTCATAAACGTCTATCAAACCTATATTAGTTAACTGGCCGCTAAAGTTCGTTTGTCCTTATCTGTCACTTTGACACATGTGCTTGTAATACAGTGACAACAGACATTTTAGTTAGCAGAGGTTTGTTAAGTTTTATGAATAAGGGGGTAAGTCTATAAGAGAGGTAGGGCATAGCAAAATTTCATCTTGCTCGAATTTGGAGCAGCCCAACTGGGGAAGTACCTCCGCCTTGCAGGAGACCACAGCCATAATAACATTATTTACTATACAAAGTGTTGTGTTGCTGGAGGTGAGCAAGGTTGCCAGAGCTCCCGAGGATGAACTGTTGAGAGCGAGGGACCTAAATTTGTCTATAAAATATTTATTTATTTATTTATATAAGGTCTGTATAGCATGTAATGTATAAGGTCTCTGAGCGTCAGTCTAAAAATAAAATCAAATGTGAACAGCGAAGTCTCTCATCATGTCAGTTCCACTTAACACTAGTTAGAAGTTACTTGCAAGCATGAACAGACCGGACCCCACAAACAGCACCCGTTCACGAGTATGACCGTATCTCAGCCCACGGGCCTCAGACACGAGTCAGGGGAAATTTCACCCTACTTCAATGCCACAAAGAGTCTAATATAATATGTGAAAGGTTTTTGCTCTTTTTGCTTGTTACCTGTTATTTTGTAGTTAGGATTGGGGTTAAGTATTCCCAATATGGCACAATAAATTTAAGTAGGTAAGTACTTACTTACGGTCGCCGCATCTGAATGATCACGTTTGGGGTCAACGGACGAGTCATGAGTTGACCGAATAAACGAAAAAACGATTGGCCACGAAGAAGAAAACATAAACTCGTACCTAATACTTTTTTTGAACCTGACTGTCGCTTTATAGGCCGGGCCCAATAGTAGCCTGGGGAAAATCCAGGGTAAAACTTCCGGCACGACCACGCGTGTGGTTTGGAACACTGGAATACTTTAAGAGTTTGCGCTCCATTGAGATTGGTTGAGCGGTTTCAACCGAATCTGAGGTGTGAGTGGAATCAAGCTACTGGGACCTAATACGGTATGTTATCACTACTATAATCTCTGTAAACCTGGTCCCCATTTGACCACTGACACTATCTGAAACTTTGTACCTACACTACCTACCTGACGTGCCTGTGTCTATAGAATTTTGTGACATTCCGGGATTCCCAAAAGGGTTGGGGACATGGTCTATGAAAGTCACTGTCGACAACATACACTCACTTACATCCGCATACCGTCGATACGCTGATAACGTACGCTGGTGTCACCCACACTAAAAAAAACTGTTTATTGCGACACTTAAAAAAGACAGATAGGTATAAATTTAAATTACTTAAAAACTTATCGTAAACTTAACAGTACCATTAACCTTAAGTATTAGTAATCGCAATGGGTACCAATCTCAGCCTTTGCCAGACAGTTTCTGTCTATCCAGCGCTGATTTTCAAATTGGTCCCTATATTTGCAGGTCGGTCAATGTTTGTGACCTGTCAATGGTGCCGCGGCGCTGAACCATTTATTTATGTTTATATGTGTGTATGCGATGATAATAATAATTATGATTTTATATGTGTACTTACGTGCGTTAGTTGTGTAAATATAATTACAGACAGATGAACAAATACATTACAGTTGGAGAGACAATTATAATATTTTTAAAATAAATAAACTAGTAACTATATACACTAGTAACCGATGTACCGGATTGCCATGCCTGGCGCAATATATTATTGTACCATGGTTTTGGGACATTCCATGAGCATGTAGCTTACGTAACGCTTGTGCACTGTTAAGTCAGCTGTATTAAAATGCTAGGATCTCGAGATTATTCATACCGCTACCGCATACCTTTATTTTTAAAAGTGTCTGTTGCGGCCCACTTGCGGAATGAAGTTCATTTGTTTATTTAGGTCACCTCAGATCCAACTTATGATGGGATGCTCCAAGCAGTATGTAATCGTAAAGTGTTGTTCATTAAAATCGGATTGTAGGGCCTAGCTGAGTTTCTTGGTAGACTCTTCACAGCTAGGCTAGGTTTAGTGCAACAAAACTCCCAATGGCTCGATTCTACTCACACCTCAGATTCAGTTGAAACCGTTCAACCAATCTCACTGGAGCGCAAACTCTTAGAGTATTCCAGTGTTCCAAACTACACGCGTGGTCGTGTCGGAGGTTTTCCTCTGGATTTTCCCCAGGCTACTCTCCAATCGCGCACTCCTATCGTTTTATCGGGCCCGGCCTGTAAAGCCACAGTCAGGTTCAAAAAAAAGTATTAGGTACGAGTATATTATGTTTTCTTCTTCATGACCAATCGTTTTTTCGCTTATTCGGTCACCCAAGGTTATCACGTGACTGCCGCCCGGTAGGTATGAAGTCGAGACTACGTCATTGCTGAATGGTACAACACACAGAAAGTTTGACGAATTTCTATGAGATGACAGTTACCAGCGCCAAATTTAACGTTGGTCTGTAATAGTAAGTGCGACCCGCCCCCTGTTTTCCCATAGGTAACGTAAATGATTAGAAACACACACACAAACCGTAAAACCGAAATGGTCGCGTACGGTATGGTTTCAGAGGAATTTCCTCCCACGGATGCTCCGGTTGTGGAATGAGCTCCCTGCCGAGATTATCTCGAGGGACTACAGTATGGGGTTCTTCAAGGGAGCAGTGTTAAAATGTTTAAAGGGTCGGCCACGCGCATGTGTCACCCCTGGACTTGGAAGCGTCTATAGGCTGCGGTGACAGCTTACCTTCAGGCGGGCCGCACGCTTGTTTGCCACTGACGTGGTATAAAAGTCCAGTGTGTGTTTGTTTCCTTAATTCATTTCTGATAAATTATTGTACGCAAATTCACAAACGTTATGCAAAACGCAAACTATTTTACAATCGTGCCCATTTCGTATATTATGAGACATAAATGGAATGTATTTGGGTTAAATCTCAAATAGATTAAATTTTGGATTTAACGATTGGTCCGGTCCGCCGGATCGGATGCACGATATGCATTTCTATTGAGAGACTGTATGGCATAACAATCTGTGTTCTATGAATGTAGAATAGACTTATTGATCGAAACAGAGATAGACTTGTCAATTTGATATTCCGATTATTTTCGACGTAGCTAGCAAATCAACCTAATAGAAGACAAATCGAAAAGATAATTCTCTAAGATTATTAGAAAAACATTATGTCTAATAATATCTATCGTTCCGATTGGCTTCGTGTTTTCATTATTTATTCCGTGCAGCCAATAAATACGTATTTGTAATTGTTCTCTCAAGGAAAGAACAATAGATAAAATTCGAAATTTGTTGAATATTGAATTATATTTAACTTAAAGTATTTTTCGTTTAGAAACAGCAACATTACAGTTGTCAACATTTATGACTGTTACTTTGACAGCTGTCATCCGAGTAATATTTAATGTCATATTTGACGTTTCTCGTACCGCCATAACTTAAAAAAAACCCAAACCATAGTATATAGTATTTAAGTACCTTATTGTACCAAATTACAGCTTGAATTGAATTATATCAAAATCAAAACATTTGTTAGGCAAATAGGCCTCAAGGGCACTTTTACAAGTCATATCTGTCAATATCAATTAAAAATAATACAAATCTCAAAATATCATTAATAAAATGTAGTATTACATGTTAAAAATAAGACTAAAAAACGAATAACAATCCAGATTTGTTAGAGATGTATAAGGTATCTAAGCGTCAAGATAAAAAGTAATAAGGTACACTAATCATAATAAAATATTGTGAGATATCTCTAAGCGTTAACATGAAAATCATAAAATCTAACAAATAAACATCCTCAGAGAAGTATAAGATCTTTGAGGGTCAGTTTAAAAATAAAATCAAATGAGAATAGAGCGAAGTCTCTCAACAGGTCAATTCCACTGAATAACTAGTACCTACGAAGTTACTAATCCTTGCAAACATGAGCATGCATCAATGTCACAATAGATTGAATTCCAAACCATACCTACAAACGCCAACATAGTCACAACCTTCCGTGACCCTTATTACAATGTCGTTAAAGTGCACGGGTGGTCAGTTAACTGTTTTGGTGATGGTACCATCCAAGGCATAGAAGGTCCATAACTCTAGCTTCGATAAATAGTCCAAACGGTCCTGTAAAAAAAATGTAAGTCAATAGAGGGTGCCTAAAGAGTGAGTGAGAGAGAAATGGAACGTTGTCTCACGAGCAAGGCCTTTTATTGTATATATAAGTTTGCATTAATTAAATTAAATTATTTATCAAGTGCATGTCTTACATTTTAGATGTTTGCTACTCAATCACGCAAAAACGGCTGAAGGGATTATGATGAAACTTGGTATATAACGTGTTTATAGCCTGGATTAACTTATAGAATACTACTTATTCCGAAAATTATCCCTCGAAGGAATGAAATAGGGAGAGGAAGTTTACGCGGACAAAGTCGCGGGCAGAAGCTTGTCTAGTCATAGCTATTACTAAAGCTAATTTTACAAATATTCTAATATAAGAATAATAAGAATAAGAATAAGAAATAATTTATTGCCATTACACAAACAACATAATACAATTTGTGACACTGTTAAAAACCAGAACATAATTAAATAGTAACAATAATAAAATAAGTAACATTTAAGGGCGAAGGCAAAAGGAGTACATTCAGCGACTGCTGGCGGCCCATAAATGGGCCACCTAATATACTTAAATCATAACTCATAATCTTAATTTAAGCGTTACTCGTCTTAATAAACCTTACCTAACTAAATTTCAAAGATATCAATCAATTTCAGATACAAACACCGCGCGCGTTTGACTGTTAAAATTACCCTACTGACAGACAACCACTAAGCCCGTGTAAATCGGGCTTTAACCCGTAGGCTAGCAAATTTTATTAAACGGAAGCTGGCTTGCGCACCCATCCTCCACCAATCGGCTCCGACCTACGACCGGCGGTCCTCAATGCCTCACTTGCCTCGGTCCTTCCTCAGTCACTCGAGTCTCGCGCGGTGAACGCACGTCGATCGCGCATCGAACACTACGCGAGCTTTGTTGGCCGAACCTGTGGATTGGAGTGTGATGTGACATGTATTAAACTGGATACTATAAGTGTGTGTGGAATTTCATACTGGATTGACGGAACGTCGTTTATTAAGGTTTGTTGCGAATTTTATGCTATGCACTTGGAATGTCACTTGCCCGGTCCTTTGATGAGCAGGATTGTTTTAATAGCAGTTTTACACTTGTGGTCGTTGACTTGGCGTGACCACACTTGTCGAGACATGAAAATGTTTATATAATAATTTTATTCTTACAAATGAAAAATAATGTACTCTTCTTGACTATTATGAAACTAATATGAAATAAGGCAGTGTTCATAATGATAACGGTAAAATTGAATCAAATTAGACGTCTTATAAATAATTAATTACAACTTGATTGTAGGTGTACAAGTAAATGTGGTTCAAGTTCTGAATACATTAAAAAACGTGAAAGCGAAGACGAGCTATACGAATAAGCATCTATAAACTAAAGGAAGGTCTGGAAGAAATCGCTCTTTAGCGATAAGACCGCCTGTTGTTTGCCTCTTCTCATTGTGTTTTTGTACTGTACTGTATCCTTTGATTGAGGTGTGCAATAAAGAGTATTTGTATTGTAACTTAACGAATAATAATTAAGAAGTTACTAGTTTTATTAAGTGTTCCGTAACAAATTGTGACAATGGAACACTTATGGAATCAACATGGTGTCTGTCTGTCGGTCTTTTAGAGACATTTGTATTTATTACCAATTGAATTGTACTCAAAAATAATTTGTAGTTACTTGACCATACTATGGACAAGATAAAGAAAATTAAGTATTTTGAGACTTTTCTTTCATTCTTATTTAAATTATAGCAAGGAAATACAAAAAACCGAACACGTGCGAATCGGACTCGCGCTTGAATGGTTCCGTACAATTACGTATAAAAACGTCAAGAAATCACGTTTCTTGTATTCCCATACAATAATTTTATTCTTTTTTTAGTATTTGTTGTTATAGAGGCAAACAGAAATAGATCATCTGTGAAAATTTCGACTGTTTATTATCACGGTCCATGAGATACAGTCTGGTGACAGACGGACGGACACCTAAGTCTTAGTAATAGGGTCCCGTTTTACCCTAAAAAGTACCACTGACGGATTTAATTCCTTAAACCATTATACCATTAACAAACATTTTTATTTTTAGCATTAGGTCAGCCAACAATTATTAGAGTCATTAAAGCCACTCACATTTTATTAAAACTCATTCTGTATATCCATAAATGCCTATTATAAAACACCTGTGTTACGTATTTGATACGATAAAGGATTAATAACGCCCACTTGTCGAATCATATAATACACTTTGTGTATAAACAGACTTTTTTTAAATGAAAAATCGTTTTTTAACCATCACAAATGGTGTTCTTAATTTGATAGCATAATGTTACATATTGTGACATTATACATCCTCTTCAGTGGCTATCGTGTGGGTGTTGTTGTTGCGTTTTAACATACCTATTCGTTTCCCTTTTCGTTATCCATATCCTGCCGCTATAAATGCTGCTATTGTTGTTAATTTTGTATCTTAGCTGATAAAACTACCTCATACAATATTCAATTTAGAAATAAAGGGAAAAATTGAAAAATTTCGGCACCGAGCAGGATTTTTAAATTTTTCCTTTATTTCTTTGTAGTTTACGTTAGCAGCGGTACTGCTTAATACAAAATTAATTCATACAATATTGATCATTACTTTAAATACCCAATTCCCAATAGGCTACAGAATGGGACTCTTCAAAAAAGGCGTGAAAAGGTTTCTTACGAGTCGGCAACGCGCGAGGAACGCCCCTGGTGTTGCAAGCGTTTATAGGCGACGGTACTTAACCACTTACTATCAGGTGGGCTCTCAGCTTGTTTACCACCGACGTGGTATAAAAAAATCTTGATGTAGCACAAAGTTCTTTTTTGGATCGAAGGTGGTCTTTTTAGGTCAGAATGACTCTATAAATAAAGAAAGCCCTTTATTTCTTATATATTAATTTACACAATAACTTGTATGAATATTATATCTATATGAATTTAATGAGATAACCATTTACTGGTTGGTACAGGCCACCTCCAACTGTCGCCATAGTGCACTGTGCCTTTACCATGAGTTTGCATGACCGTACTCGCTAGCGACTGCGTAAACGATTTAGTATGCCGATTCTTAGTTCTATTGCGTAACCGCCAGAGGCGCTGTACTTTTGCCCATACAATTTTTTACGCAGTCGCTAGCGAGTACGGTCATGTAAACTCATGGTAAAGGAACAGAGATTTCGTTCCAAATATTATCTCTGTACCTACTCAAGAAGAAAATACACTAAGAAAAAAAAGATCAATGAAATACAACCGATTTGCCACAAGATTTAGATTTAGATAATTAACCAATCGCGACTCGCAACCATTTCAAATCTAAACGGACGTTAAGATAACTAGTAGGTAAATTAGGCATCTAAAGTACGCATTGTTCCAGCTACCTGCTGTTCCTACAATGTTGCAATTCGGAGGTCGAGCTACTTGCACGCAGTTACTCGTTCATGTCAAGGCGACATTTCGGCGCATCTGTGTCATTCGTCGGAAATGGCGGATAATTGTTAATCATTAGTTAGTTTGGCTGTAATCAAGGCGGCCGTAATACGAGTAATCGTTTGGTGATAATGACGCATACTAGTATTATTATAATCTATACGTATACTGTTAGCTTACCACTGGACATAGGCGTGCTAAAACTCTTGTTACTTTTACAATAAAATACAATACAAATACTCTTTATTGCACACCTCAATCAAAGGATACAGTACAGTACAAAAACACAATGAGATGAGGCAAACAACAGGCGGTCTTATCGCTAATGAGCGATTTCTTCCAGACAACCTTAGGGTAGCGGAAATCTAATCAGAACGATTCATAGCAGGTGTATATGAAGCCTACTAATAATTACAACAATGACATTTAATTAAGGATAAATAAACATACATAAATATAGTATAAAAATATACGTATGTAAACATATACAAATATATAGTCAGCCACATAGTCTAAAGGAGCTAAGTCTTAAGTGTGTCATGAGAGAGACAAATAGTGATCTTTAAGCTGTTTTTTGAAGACAGCAAGAGATTCAGCACGCCTCAAATCAGGAGATAAAGAATTTCAAAGCCGAATAGCTCGGAAAGTGAAAGAAGAATTATAAAATTTTGATGAGGAAGAAATACTACTGCTAGTAGTACTTTTAAATCAGTAATCAAAGAATATTATTTGGGAGAGATCCCTTAATTGGATGCTGTTGTGTTATAATGTGTCAACCTAATAGGAAAACCTATAGGATGACACGTTATTGCATAAACGCATCCAATTAACACTCGGTTTTCTTGGATTGTACTGAACCTATTTGACTTATGTAAAATTATGTGTGTTTATTTTATGTCTATCATCACTACATAGTATAAAACAAAGTCGCTTTCTCTGTCCCTATATCCCTATGTATGCTTAAATCTTTAAAACTACGCAACGGATTTTGATGCAGTTTTTAATAGATAGAGTGACTCAAGGGGAAGGTTTATATGTATAATACATACATCAGCATTGCACCTGTGCGAAGCCGGGGCGGGTCGCTAGTGTATGTATATTTATATGGAAAGTTTGACAAGTTTCTATGGGACGACAGCTGCCGGCGCCATATTTGACGATGACCGGCCTGTGATCGTATGTTGGTACGACCCTAACACTACTTTATGATAATTTAACGTGCATCTGTTTCTCGGAAAAAAACCGGTATATACAAGGTTGTTTTCTTCCAAGCTGTTTTTAACATTACTCAACCAATTTACAATCCGACCGACGTAAGACCAAATTTAACTGAAATATTCCGTTTTAGCAGCATCTAATAAGTGTTAAAAGTAAATGCACGTTTATTTCACCTACACATTTGTTTATATTATGTATGTATATATGCATAATTCTTTGAAAAGTAATTTTATTTTGATAATAATCACTACATAGTATAAAACAAAGTCGCTTTCTCTGTCCCTATATCCCTATGTATGCTTAAATCTTTAAAAGTACGCAACGGATTTTGATGCGGTTTTTTTAATAGATAGAGTGATTGAAGAGGAAGGTTTATATGTATGATATTTCTGTAGTGTATTTAGTATCAGCATTGCACCCGTGCGAAGCCGGGGCGGGTCGTTAGTTTGAAATAAAAGTCACAATTAAAAAAGTATACTCGAGCTCTTAAATATCTGCATGTATGACTATACGCATAATTCTTTGAAGAATTATTTTTATGTTGATAATAATTTGAAATGAAAGTCACAAAAAGTGTAGTGTAGCTCTTAAGACTTTAAATATCTGCTTATTTCTGTAATATCCAATTTACTAAAAAACAACATAAATACTTACCTAGGAAACATAACTTTAAACCGCAGAGCGCGTAAAACATGATTTACTACAAACAACGCGTTTCTACTAAAAACTGAGCAAATAGAAAGCTCGTTTCACAACAAATGAAACGCAGAAAGTTAAAGATAATATGCTGAAATATGGAAGAATAATTTACATTTGCCGACAAAGAAAATCTGGATAATATCTAACTGGATATGGACATTTAACGGCTAATGAAATGAAATGAAATGAAAAAATGAAATGAAAATAATTTATTCCAGAACAAGTCCATAGATAGCATTATAAAATTATAAAATAAAAATAAAAATTAAAAATGATATTGAATAGAATTAAATTAAATTGTATATAAAAAAATTACAATAAATTAATATACTTGTATTATTTAAGAGCCTTTGTAATACTCATAATCTTGCGATAAACAATTTGCAATTGTCAAAAATGTTTGGCTGAATGTTAAAATGTTTTAGTCTCAAAATGATGAACTTAACAACCAATTCATATCAAAATCCGACCATATTCAATACAATCAGTTGTTACGAGTATGAGAAAAAAAGTAATTTAAAAGTTATTGGAGTACCGAAAAAGGAAACACGCGTTAGTTCTGAACAACGACCACAGCATTAAAAAGGTTCTAAAGAAGGATTAATTGTTGAGAGGACTTATATGTTTTTAAAAATTATGACTAAAGTATTGATATTACCAATAAAATGACTAAAGGATGCTATGATTTTATTATAGTTTTAGATAGTAACTTTGCCATTTCTCTCATCTTTATTTTATTGTGTGTATTGGAATTGAAGTGGAAAAACACAGTTTTTAACTTGAAATGGACGATTTCTACTGATGTTTGAAACTATATTTTTTAATGAAAAATAACAAAAAACAATTTAGAATTTATGACGTTAGGTCGCAATAGTGCTGTTGTAGCTAGTAACAGTGAGAAAATGTCAAGATACGTGTCAAATTCAATCAGAAAATCGTCAAATAGATTTTAACTGATAAGGACTCTTAAGGAATTCCGTGACCCATCTTTATCATAGCATTCCATACCGGAACGATTCCTTTATCCTTTTTTTTTTTTTTTAATGGGATCGCTCTTGGCCAGCATCTAGCCAGGGGGCAAAGATGAGGCCGACGATGAAGCGAGCTCACCCAGAAGGTGCCTATTCACTCGTGCCTTAAAAAGGTCTAGGTTATATGAGCTCGGAAACACATCCTTTTCTAGATGACAAAAAACAAATGTTTTTCTACACAGTTAAGGCCTTAATTATACCTACATTTTAAATGATACTATTTCGCGAAAGTTACCTAAAAGTGTAATAGTATCTATTAAAATGTAGGTATAATTAAGGCTTTCACTATGTAAAAATGCTTTTACCCAGAATCTGTTGTCTTGACCTTCAATCACTTTCGGCACAATGTGTTCGTTTGCTAGAAGCTCCCACACATTTGACTTTGGAGAGCGAAACCAAACAGAGAAATTGTCCAATTAAAAGACGTGACATAACGAATAATAACGTGTTGGCTCAAAGTGACAAACATTTCTATTGCTCTGCTTGAAGATCAATGTAGCGAAGTAGCGATCTCTAAATGAGCATCAGAATTCGCCTGTTCCCTATAAGACAGGTTTACCTAGTTTAGGGCACAGGACACCGTTCCTAGGCTTATCTAGTAATAAGTGCACTCTATGTACCTACTCTAGTATATACACCATAAGCTGATGTATTGATACCCAATAAATATATTTTCATTTTCATTTTCCATCATTAAAATACCTGAAATCACAAAAACCATTCACATCTAGAAGCCCCATACTGCCGTCTCAAGAAGAAAAACCATAAGTGACATTTTTTGCAAAATGGACTTATTACCAGCCTTGTAATCAGGAAAAAAAATGTGATCTTCCTCTCTAGGAGATATAGTACTATATCTTTTGTAGATCATGATTTAGACAACCACAAGTGCATAATTTACAAGAAATCTAAAGTTTTTTGGCTTTATCTCGAAACTTACTTTTTGTCACTTATGGTTTTTCTGCTTGAGACGGCAGCATAGCCAACAGTCGAAATTTTAGGGAAAATATCCACAGAGAAGGGTACCAAATTAATAATGCTGATATTCATATGCGTAGTATTGAAAAAGCAGAAATGCAGGCATCACAAAGCAAATTAGTAGATTGTGTCTCAAGGGAGCAAAATGATATATTTACGGCGAGGGCGGTACATCAGATTCTGAGTGAAGCGAAAGATTCTACAATAGAATCCTGAGCATAACGAGGGATTCTAAAGTAGAATCTTGAGCGTAGCGAGGGATTCAAGTGTTTATGCCCAAGACGGAAATAATTTTGCTACCGTGTGACACATATTGCTTTTCTCACCGCCTATGAGGTTTGCTGCTAAGAACATGAAATATCTTACAAATGATTTTACTACAGAGTGTCACACGCTGCTTTTCACACCTATGAGAAAAAGAGTTATTGTTGCCCTCTAATGAGGGAAGAAAAGTACATCTTTGATCCCTCATTCGAAGGCAACAATAGCTCTTTTCTGAATAGCAGGTGTGAAATAGTAGATTGTGTCTCAAGGGAGCAAAATGATATATTTACGGCGAGGGCGGTATATTGAATCCCTCGCTACGCTCAAGATTCTACAATAGAATCCTGAGCGTAGCGAGGGATTCAAGTGTTTCCGCCTAAGACGGAAATAATTTTGCTACCGTGTGACACATACTGCTTTTCATACCTTCTTTGAGGAAAAGAGTCATTGTTGCCCTCTAATGAGGGAAGAAAAGTACATCTTTGATCCCTCATTCGAAGGCAACAATAACTCTTTTCTGAATAACAGGTGTAAAAAAAATTAATACTGCCCATAATATATACAAATTAGTATAAGGGTCAATCAACTTTTTCTTGTTGTTATTTTGTCCCGTCAGCGAGGAGACATTAGTATCCGAGTTTCTTAGAAAAATGTTTATAATATGGACTTCAAGCATGCTCAAGAGATGATCCATCCAAATGGATTTAAGCTCATCGTTAAAACTCATAATTGGATAGATTTAAACCCTATAAAATCACAATTTTAAAGAGTGACTCAGGAGACGTAACCATGGTAACGAGCAACAAAGAATAGTTGATTCACCCATAAAATAAAAGCAAAGTTTAACAATCATGCAAGATCGCTTAAAGTAAACGAAAATTATAACGACACTTTCAAAGTAAAACCATATGGTTAGAAAATTATCGCTACAATTGAAGTGACAGCTGCCGTTGAAAGCGAAATTTTAACGACAAACTTGACATTAATACAGGCAGCTCGTATAATTTCATGTGTTTTAAAGTACTTTTGTGTGCTCTGAAGTTTAGCATTACACCGTGTGTGTCTCAAGTCTTCAAGACATTAGCTTTACCTACATTTAAAAAGTCTTGGTGTCATTCGCTTGTAAATTTCCGAATGATAGTGAAAATGGCGTTAAATTTGATTTAAATATTATTTATTGCAGTTGAATATCTACTCTGAAGAATAATTACAAAATACATTTTGATAAAATTACAAATTTAGAAATAAAGGAAAAATTAAAAAATTTAGGCACAGCAGGGTTTGAACCTGCGACCTCCTCCTGCGTTGCACCTATAGCTCTGTTGGCTAGAGCGACTGGCCGCGAGTGCCGGGAGGTCGCAGGTTCAAATCCTGCTCGGTGCCTAAATTTTTCCTTTATTTCTAAATTTGTAGTTTACGTTAGCAGCGGTACTGCTTAATACAAAATTATTTTTTATAAAATTAGTAATTTTAAACACATTTAAAAACCTGAAGGCATAAATTATTGAAAGAATGTTTGAACTTTAAGTTAAACGAGGAATTTTAAATGAAATTTTACCTACCCACTCCCACTGTTGGACAACATTCGTTCCTAACCGGTATCGAATCTACACAACCAGCTAAGTCATCTTTCTAATTACCCTAACTCTTCAGGACTCCAGAGGTTTTACCGTAAACTATCCGTTTAAATTCCCTTGCGACAACTTTGCTAATCTTCATTTTCTTGTAGCCACCAGTGACTAAGCTTTTGGTGTTTCGTTTATAAACAGAGTAAAAAATATATAATTTGCTTTTCATCATCATCATTCAGCCGGAAGACATCCACTGCTGGATATAGGCCTCCCCCAAGGAGCGCCACAGCACACGGTCGCGAGCCACCCGCATCCAGCGACTCCCCGCTGCCTTGACCAAGTCATCAGTCCATCTAGTGGGAGGCCGTCCAACGCTCCGTCTTCCCGTGCGAATTTGCTTTTATTATTTTTTATTTATTAAACATCTCCAATTATTAAATATGTCTTACACAGTCGAAAGTCGTCTTTTCTGTGGTGTGTACAGTTCATTAATATTTTATGTTTTTATTGGTATGGTAAGTCATGTTTTTATTACATAGCTTGATAGAGTAATACTATTTTGGGTGTAGGCCTCAAGGGCTGTTTTTCAAAAACGGTGACATGGCAACTGAACAGTAAAAACGTAATGAGGTATAGACTGCATGGGCAGTCGCCATAAGATTTATAGATTCTTCTGATGTCAGACTAAGACATAAATATAAATTACATGATGAAAAAGTGAACACATATGGATCCGAGACATGGGCGCTAACGATGGGCCTCATAAGAAAGCTCAAGGTCACCCAAAGAGCAATGGAAAGAGCTATGCTCGGGGTTTCTCTGCGTGATAGAATTAGGAATGAAGCTATCCGTAGCAGAACTGGGGTCACCGACATAGCCTTCAAAATTGCGAGACTTAAGTGGCAGTGGGCAGGGCACATTGCTCGCAGGACTGACGGTCGATGGGGCCAGAAAATGCTTGAGTGGCGTCCACGCACCGGAAGACGAGCTGTCGGTAGGCCTCCGACAAGGTGGAGTGATGACCTGGTGAAGGTCGCGGGAATCCGGTGGAAACGAACGGCACAGGACCGGTCTAAATGGCGAGCCTTGGGGGAGGCCTATGTTCAGCAGTGGACGTCTTTCGGCTGAAATGATGATGATGATGATGACATGATGAAAGCAAGAAAAAGAAACTAATACAAACAAAAAAATATTAAGGTCCTAATCTGAGCATGTGTTGGCCAGAAATGACCAGCGCTGGTTTATAGAATGGTCCCAAAAAAACCGACTTAATTTATGAAATTAATCTTTTAATTTTATTACTAGGAGATCATATTCGAAAGTAAATGTATCAAGCAGTTAATATTTTAATAAATAATAAATATTTGTGGACAATCTTACACAAATCAACCTAGTCCCAAACTAAGCAATGTACTATGGGTACTAGGCGACGATATACATACTTATATAGATAAATAGATAATTTTAATCCAAGACCCAGGAACAAATATTCATGTTTATCACACAAATAAATGCCCTGACCGGGATTCGAACCCGGCACCTCCAGCTTCGAAGGCAGGGTCACTATCAACTAGACTAAAGCGGTCGTCAAGCGGTTTTGCAACTGAATTTACTGGATATATTAAAAATACTTTGTATGAACATTCTTCCTAGATTTCATATTTAACCGGAGGTCTAAAAAGAACTACGTTCGTTATTTTTAATTATATACATTATTAAATTTCTTCAAGAACCATCAGAGGCAAAGGAGCTATTTTAATCAGTCGTTTCTTGGTGGGTTGGTGTGCAAGAAAGTCTACTATAACTGTATGTCTAGTCTATAAAATGTGACTAAGCCGTAAAATATAAAATTGCGTGTTCGAAAGGAGTCTGTTTGACTTGTAACTATGGTGTTATCAATAAATTATTGTATTGTATTGTATTGATTTACCTAAGTGAATTTTTAGTAACCTAGGTTTGTCCGAATACCCTTACATAGGCTTGCCAAGCTCAGAAAGTCGCTCAATGTTATTGGCCCTAAAATATATAATAAGATTCCTAGTGACATAAAATCATCCGGAAGTGCCGCAGTATTTTCCAAGAAACTCAAATCCCATCTTATAAAACTTGCTTGCTACAGCGTAGATGAGTTTTTGCTAGGCTGATTAGGTTAATTTTAGCGTCTTTATTTTTGGATTAATAATTAATAATGTACTTAATGAAATAATGTGATCATAAGATAATATAAATATGTAATTCATGTAACCAATATGCATAACTAGTTATAGTACTTAATTTAATGACTTGTAAATTATTTTTACCAATAAAGAAACTGAACTGAACTGAACTGAATAGGTGAACAACATGAGAATCATCCGATAAATGTGGATTTGGTTCCACACGGAAATCCAGTGCAAAATGTAGTCATTTTTAGATATTTTAACTTCACCTTCATACTTTTCATTCCTCATCGGTCTTTTACTTTTATGTTTGTGCATGTGACGTTTGCCTATAATTGGCTGTGCGATAAGTTAAAAAATATATAAAAACTTATAACTGTATAAATGTAAGATTGTAACCGCTGTTGGCAGACCAAATAAAAAAAACCGGTCAAGTGCAAGTCTGAGATAGATGTGTACCGGTTCAACTCTATTAAATAGGGAAAATCTCAACAACATGGTGTGGAAATTGGACGCCATGGGTACAGCAGACTAAATAACTTTGCTTTATCCCCCCCCATAATTGGGGGAGGCCTATGTTCAGCAGTGGACGTCTTTCGGCTGAAATGATGGTGATGATGATGATGAAATAACTTTGTATGTATGGTGGTTTTTCAAGGATAATTCTTTATCACGTAAGCCGATTTCATTTTTTTATTTTATTTGAAAGAAGGTACTTTCAGTATAAAACGAAAACATATGCAAAGGTGATTAAATTACAAACTTAGTATAGAAATGTTTTTCGACGATAAAAAAAAAGAAAAAGTAGTTAGAGCTACAGTTATATTTTTCCTGTAAAATATACATTATTATCAATGTTATTTTTTTAAATTTTATATTTTTTCCTTGGTAAACTTCAGAGATAAGGGGTGGGAAAAGGTATTTTTTCCCTCATAAAACAAAAATGACTCAACGTAAAAAAAATTGTGTCAGAATGTGCAACCCAAGCCTTTTCATATGACACCCCACTCGACATATTAGCTAGACTTTCAAATTTCGAACCACCTTATTATCTGTCATTTTTCACAGAAAATAAAAGGTACAGGTCCCTCGCTCTCAACACAGTGCATCCTCGGGAGCTCTGTGCCTTTACCATGAGTTTACATGACCGTACTCGCTAGCGGCTGCGTAAAAATTTGTATGAACAAAAGTACAGCGCCTCTGGCGGTTACGCAATAGAACTAAGAATTGGCATACTAAATCGTTTACGCAGTCGCTAGCGAGTACGGTCATGCAAACTCATGGTAAAGGCACTGGCAACCTTGCTCACCTCCAGGAACACATACTTTTATAGTAGATAATGTTATTATGGCTATGGTCTTCTGCAAGGCGGAGGTACTTCCCCAGCTCCAAATTCGAGCAAGATGACATTTTGCTGTGCCGTGTTTGTAAAAAGAGGTATCTCTTAAACATTGCATGGTCTTAATTGAAAAAAACTAGATATCTATTAAAGTCTAGGCCGGACGTTGACATACTTCATAAGGTCAAGACGTAAGCAGTAAAACGTCCATTTATATAAACACTTTAATATATGAGCGTCATATTATGTAAACAAAATTATGAACTGGTAGGGAGCGAAATTCGTCTTAATCCTAGATGGATGTGTCATATCTTGAATATCAAACTCCAATTAATTAATGAAGTTTTTATTTCTAATAAGACCAGCAATTCACAACCATCCAATGGGGGCTATCGTTTTTGTGCTCACCAGTTGGCGCCACTGTCGAGTAAGGTCCAGCTGTCAAAAATTATTATTGATTATTATGGACATGAGAACGAAGTTTACATTTAAATCATATTCAATACCTTAAAATCGTACCGTAAAAATATCGAACATCTCGCATTGTAGCGCGGTCCCGTTTTGCTCGGAAAAAAGGAGGAAATAAGTTTCCGAAAGGCAAAACTGTCTCAAAGCACTGAAAGTCATTGACCCGTAACTCATATTTGCCATAATTAAGCTCAGGTATTGCAAAATAGTCACCATATTGTTCCAATTAGATATTAACCCGCGTAGCGCAACCACAAATAGTGACATTTGACATTTGGGAGACCCCACGCTACACTAGCGCCTCTAGCGGCGATTTCATACGCGATAGCCCTCATTACGCCATCTTGGCCAGAGAGAGAACACACGAGGAAGAGCGAGACAGACCTACCGTTCAGGGTTACCACAGGATGCAAGACAGCAGAGTCAATACAATACAAATACTCTTTATTGCATACCTTGACGTCACTACTGCCCTATCGCTTTATTGGGCCCGCACTCCTATCGCTTTATTGGGCCCGGCCTATAAAGCCACAGTCAGGTTCAAAAAAAAAGTCACTACTACATTTTTTTTGGGAATTTTTTGCTTTCGTATCTAAAAGCGTACTAAATATGGAGAAAGTTAGCACTATTTGCTCGGAAGTCGCGCTATTTAGATTTTCTTATCTCACTCACCCTTTTAGATTTAGAAAGAGGACGGTAGATTTCTCTATCCTTCGTGACATCGCAGTGGCGATTCTGCTAGCTCCACTGTTGCATTTTAAGCTTAGTCCATACTTGTATCTTTTTACCGTATCGTATCTTCGACGCGTATCATGATCGTCTGTGTGGCCTAAGCTTAAAATGCAACAGCGGGGCTACGCCAAAAGATACGCTCTCATGCAACACGCCGTATCTTATACGTCGTGAGCCAACTTTTAACGTGTTTTTTAAATACTCCGCACATTGGCGTAACGGAAACGAGTATCATGATCGGTAAGTGTGGACGTGTTTTGATATTGTATCGAGATACGAAGGTGTATTTGATACGTGATACGCCGCGATCCAACTGGAGTTCGTTTTTTCCCCTATAATTAAGGTCACGATACGATACGCCTGATATCGATATGCTAAAACGATACAAGTGTGGACGTGTTTTTACACGATAATGGTAATGATACTTTACGCCCAAATTGAGCGATCACACTTAGTATACGCATGCTCGATACGATACGCCTAATATTGGTACGCTAAAACAATAAAAGTGTGGACTAAGCTTTAGAAACCATACTGCTCTGCACTTGTTACCAAGTCGTATCACGTTCGACTCAGCGATTCCTGTCTCACTCGAACTTTCCAGAGTAGAAAAAGAAGGGTAGATTTGTCTCTAAATCAGTCGGCTAGCCGCGCAGTTGCGTTGTATACCAGTTATTGGAACTAAACCTGACCACTTGCATTTTTCAACTACTTACTGTCACCAACCTGGTTTTTCCCCAGGCCGCTCTCCAACCGCGCACTCCTATCGCTTTATTGGGCCCGGCCTATAAAGCCATACTCATGTTTAAAAAGAAAAAAACTACTTTCGGCTAGAAATTTCTAATAGTATATTATCGCCGAGGCACGGTAAGCAAAACAAAACCCTATTGTAAACTATACGGGCACGAATTTCTCAAAAAGGGAAGCGTGGCTATTTTATCAGTGTCAAGCTGATTACGTGTTTCCTGCAAACAGACAGGACAGTCTTGATAACAGTTTACTATTTATAAGAGCTATAGTTTTGTTTTATAATGTTGGCCTTGAATTTTTGACTTATACAGGGTGTAACAAACACTAGTGAGGATCCGTTTAAGGGCATATTCGGTATCGTGTTCTGATTACGAAAAAGTAGAAAAAAAATTTTTGACGCGAAAAATTTTTTTTCTATGGCGGTCGTCCAAGTCAGCCCTGTTCATACAAAGGCCAAAAATTTATTGCGACAAAAAAAAATCTACTTTTTCCTAATCAGAACACGATACCGAATATGCCCTTAAACGGATCTTTAATACAGCCTGTATTTACATAATTTTAATTAGAAAAATAAGCAAGCCATTGACATATAAGATTTCAAGGTCACATGGTCATTTACATTAGAATTACGATTTGGAACGGGATATTTACCATGTATACATGGTAAATATCCCGTTTCAAATCGTAATTCTAAGGCCGTTAACAGTTTTAATAAATTCAGTTTATAGAACTTTATTCTCAAAAGAGATTTACATTTCACTTAATGAGAAAAATACATAAGTAACAAAATTATCATGCATCAAGAGCAGTTTTACACAAAGCATACCTAAGGTATTTATACGTTAGTTCTTAACCTATAAATCCTATAATAGGTAAACAAGCTTTATCATAAAAATAAGTGAACGAAATGAAATGAAATGACATGAAATGGAATGAAATCATTTATTTTTCAATTTAGGCATGTTACATGCACTTATGAATGTCAAAAAACTACCACCGGTTCATAAAATAAACCTCTGCCTCGAGAAGAACCGGCGTAAGAAACTCGGCGAGGTGTCATTTTTTCAAAACAATATACAATGTGTATAACAGTATCATAATACTAGCTATAAGGTGGGTAATATACAAAACTCATAGTAACAGCCAGCATAAAGTTTACATACAATGTTGCTAATCACCTTGCTCTGTATATATAATTTTACTAATTAGTGTTTTCTATAATCGATAGTTAACAGTTTACGTATAGTGCCTTCACCATGAGTTTACATGACCGTACTCGCTAGCGACTTTTTTGTGAGGCTTGTGCGAATGATTGTGAGGCTGACCAGTGTCCTGTTGGCTGTTAGTTATGAGTTCGATTTTACAGTCAGAATAAAAAGCATTTATTCCCTTACAATATAGCCTTTTGCGACGGTACCACAAAACATAATTTTACGCGTCTCTCATTTGTGCGGAACGAACACTCGTAATAAATCCGATTAATAATGTTATTGGATAATGTTTTATCACGCTGATAACACTAACAATGAAGGTGATAAGAAAATATATGTTGCGATATTGAAATGAAAATATTTGTCATATTAAACAAGCAATACAGACATTACCTGCAACATTAAAAAAAATAACTGGATTGAAATAACTGGATCATTCTACTTTTTCATGACCACGTTTCTATAACAAAAAAAAATCTATGAAATGTAATTGAATTAGTGTACGAAAATAGTATTTCGAAATAGTACCTGAACCTAATAAAAGGAATTTATAGGTTGATTGGTTGGTTGGTTGGTTTTGACGACCGGTTTAGCCTAGTGGGTAGTGCACCTGCCTGTGAAGCTGACGGTCCTGGGTTCGAATCCCGGTCAGGGCAAATATTTGTGTGATGAGCATGAATATTTGTTTCTGAGTCTTGGATGTTCTCTATGTATTTAAGTATTTATATCTATTAAATATATCGTCGTCTAGTACCCATAACACAAGCCTTCTTGAGCTTACTGTGGGACTAGTTCGATTTGTGTAAGATTGTCCTCTAATATTTATTATAGGTAAAAATACCTAAATATTAACATATTGCTGTAAAAGGTGGCTAACATAGTGGTAACACATACAAATGGCGAGACATCCAAGGACCACTGAGTTACTCGATCTATGGATATTAGCTGTGGTTCGTTAATTACCGAAACCATCGGAAGTAATACTGCAATTAAACCTCTTTCTAAATAACAATACAAAAATATGAAGTGAGGCCAAATTCCAAAATCTGTATTAAAAAAAAGTGTTAGAAAATTATGTACATGAAAAAGTGGAATGGGGCAACTGCATTATTTGAGAGAACAATTGACATAAGTACGTTTCATCATCATCATCATTTCAGCCGAAAGACGTCCACTGCTGAACATAGGCCTCCCCCAAGGCTCGCCATTTAGACCGGCCCTGTGCTGTTCGTTTCCGTTCGTTGTGCATGTATAAGAACGTTTAATTGTGTTTAATTGTCTAATTTAATTGTCTAATGTTAGTTATCGATAGTACCTCATTAATAATCGAAGAAGATGAAATATAGCTATTAACTAAAATGATAGTAATAATATAGGTACAATAGTAAAATAAGTAACAAAAATAAGCCGTATATAAGTGACCTTAGAAGAAAATGATCCACGTAAAGTGGACTTTATCGAGTCTAGTATCCTAGCAAATTAATTATCCTCTTAGTCATTAAGAAGACAAAAATAAGAGTAGAGGAATAGAAAAAGTTACTTAATGTGATGGTGTTGAAGTTCTATTGGTATAAAAAGGTATTTAGTGAGTAAGTAAAAGTTTATTTCATAAGTACGTACAAGAAGTGTTAGCCTGATTTTTCAACATAGATTTATGTCACACCTGGCCATAAAGTGGAAATTACCGCACGCTCCGCGCGCGGAAAATTCCACTTCCTGTCCAGAGGGTGACATAAAATTTTGTACTTACCTCGGGCAGTAATTAAGAAAGCCCCAGATCGCATAATTATCGCCCTTGCCTTCGGCTCGGGCGTCAAATACCTGCGATCTGAGACATTCTTTGTTTTACCGCTCTTGTAATGTACTATTAGTATATCAATTATAACGGAACAAATGTTTTAACATACAGTCAAGAGCAAATATGATGGGTACGCTTTATGGAAATTCAATACAAAGTGTAGCCATTATTTTTGCTCTTGGGTGTATCTACAGCGAATTATATGGATGTTGACACCAAATAAGACTATCGATAAGTTCGAATGTTCTCGAAAAAGGATCAAAATATTAATCAAACGGCGAAAAAAGTAACTCAAAAGAATAAATAATTACATAATTATACCTATTTTTATACAAACGCGTTAAGGGAGGCGTACAGCGACATCTATCAGAAGACTCATGCTTCATTAACGGCACTAACGTCTCAAATCATATTGAGAATCGTCAGTTGCGATGCGCCATCCCATATAGCCAAATTTTAGAATAAAGGAAAAATTAAAAATTTTTTTTTTAAATTTTTCCTTTATTCTAAAATTTACATAATTATAGGTTTTCAAAGTTTTAAGATGGACATACTCTGTCCCTTTTCCGCAAAACGCATCTTTGTATTGGAACGATCGTCATTTACTAAGGCGCTCGCGGTCAATGACGTCACTGATCTGTCGCGCAATCTCTCTCTAACCAGCAACATTAAAACGGTTGTAGCTTTGTTATTTTTTGAGATATTGGAATAGGATTTTCACCATATGGCATATTTTTTGTCTTGTTCCTTTTGGAGTAGTCTTATGGAATAGTCAAATTTTGAGTCAACATCTCTATTTACCCCCCCCCCCACCCTTCCTAATAATAACACATCTATTTTAACACACTAAGGCCGGGTTTTATAAAGATCCGTTAGACCAAATGTCAGATCAAATTTCAGTATCTCAGTACATTTTTTGACATAACAAACCGACATAAGGTCTAACGGATCTTTATAAAACCGAGCCTAACACAACATAGTAAAATGTCTAACTAAAAACTAAAAATGTGTTTTATCCTTTCTCACACACAAATTTCAGTGACAGTTAAAGACAAACAAATTCTAACCACATTGTAGAATAATGAGTTTGATGAATCTTCACTACATAGTATAAAACAATGTCGCTTTCTCTATCCCTATATTCCTATGTATGCCTAAATCTTTAAAACTACGCAACGGATTTTGATGCCGTTTTTTTTAATAGATAGAGTGATTCAAGAGGAAGGTTTTTATGTATAATATGCATCAGTATTGCACCCGTGCGAAGCCGGGGAGGGTCGCTAGTTATCGATAAGGGCATGAAACTGGTTGTTCCACACAAGAACTAGTGAAATATTTGCTGGTGCCGCACACAGACAAATTATGTATTATTAATTTTATTCTAGCCTACATTTGATCAGCACTATTTAACAGAATGATTTCATCAACAGTCATGCATTTGATAATTTCGATGCGCAAGCCAATTACAAACTAGACTATGTAGTTACCTACATTATCAAGCGTGTCGTAACAAACTGCTGATCCATCCTCAAATATATCTTTACGAATATGCACCTTATTCCAAGGTGATACGGCAAAATGTGTGTACATATATTTGGAGTGTTTGTAAAGCAATTGTCGGCGCCATTGTCATCGAACGTAATCGCGATGGGAACCAACACTTCCGAAGTAGATTAACGTGGAAATGTGGGTATGTTGCGAAAAGGAAATTATCCCCGTGTAATGGACGTAACTAATAACTATTTTTGTAGTATTTTGGGGTTGTGAAAGGTGGTCGGTATTACGTCAGTGTTAGTTTTTGTTGAATAGAAATTAATTATAATTATAGTGATAAATCAGTACGTGGCCTTCGGCGCAGTGACACTTAACAGTAAAGGAGCAGTAACAGGTAGAAGGTAAATAGTAAAAGTATGCAACTCTGCAGGTACAGTCAACTGGGATTACTTTCAAATTGAGGGGCGACTTTAATTATCTACTTTTTATACCGTATGTTAGTTTTAATTTTTTTAGCATGAGATCAGAGAAATAGCTTGGTAAATTTCCTAACCATTTACTAAACTGAATCAGACTAGAAATACTTATTGATGATAATATAAGTGTTCTAAAATCAAAGTAATCTATCAAAGTGGCTTCGATTTTTCCTAAAGTTACCCTAGTTTACGTTATTTGATTCAAACACTGGCTTTTATTACTGGGTTTTCTAAGATTTTTTTTTAATGTTATGGGAGGGCAAACCAGCAGACGGATCGCCTGATGGTAAGCGATTACCGTCCCTCATAGACAACTGCAACACCAGAGGAGTCGCAAGTCCGTTGCCGGCCGTTCAGAAAGGAATACGCTCTTTTCTTGAATGTTTGAGGGTCACGTCTAAAATACCACAGGAAACTTGAGAAACACAGTTGTGGACTGCCAATCATCTAAATGGTGAGGATGGAATCGCTGATGCGTAGAACGATGTCGGAAAGATGCGGCACTGATCAATCAGGCCTATTACAGAGCGAGGCTACATCTCTACGCAATGCCAAAGAGTCGAGCCGGTCCGAAATATCATTTGACATTTCACAGTGCCATTGTGGTTAAGGAAAACATATTGAGTTAACCATTCTTATTCAAATAAGGTCCAGTTTTCTATGCTTTGGAAAGTCAGCTGGTAGGCGCTTTTGTAAGACCAGTGCCAACGGCAAATATTGGAATAATGCTACAAGGAAATTAGTTGGTTAGTCTCATTAAGTTGCCAATTTTGAGACTTTGTCATCCTCTCTTGAAGAAATGGTACCTGAAAGTCCATCCATTCGACAGAGAAATGTTTGACACCACGACACAGCTGGTTGCATTTTTACATATCCCTAGACCCATTATTTTTCAATCTGTTACTGAAATATTCAGTAAGTTTTTTTAAACTTAATTTTTTACGTTAATGCTTGATTTGATTTCCGCTACCCTAAGGTTGTCTGGAACAGATCGCTCTTTAGCGATAAGACCGCCTGTTGTTTGCCTCTATTCATTGTAATTATGTACTGTACTGTGTTTTTTTTGTTGAGGTTATGCAATAAAGAGTATATTTGTATTGTATTGTTAATCAAAAAGTGAAGATGCTCAGATCGTAGATGGAGATAACAGCGCGGAACAACTGTTAAAAGTATCAAAATAGCCTTTCTAAATATAAAACTACAAATAAAAGCCCTCTGAAAAATGAGTAAGACCAAGTCATGTTGTAAAGGCATTCTTTGAGGATGGAGCTGTATTCAAAAAAGCATAGATAGCTACTTAGGTTAAACTAATTTTAGGTACAAGCATAAGACGGTATTTTAATGGATAGTAATATATATTTTTTATACAAAGCCGGTAGCAAACAAGCTTACGGTCCACCTAATGGTAAGCGGCCACCGCAGCCTACAGACGCCCGCAACTCCAAAGGAGTCACACGCGTTGCCGACCCTTTATAAAATTTGAGGATGCACTGTGTTGACAACAGAAGGGACAAATTTAGGTCCCTTGCTCAATAAAGTGTATCCTCGGGAGCTCTGGCAACCTTGCTCACCTCCAGGAACACAACACTACATACTTGTATAGTTGACAATGTTATTATGGCTGTGGTCTACTGCAAGGCGGAGGTACTTCCCCAGTTGGGCTGTTCCAAATTCGAGCAAGATGATATCAGCAACTTTTTATGAAACGTCAAGAATGCTTGGTTTTCGTTTGTATGCCATTTTCTTTGGTAACAATATGTCCATTTTTTTCTTTTCATCTGTTGAAGGTGCAAGAAAAAAATAATTATAACGCAGGATATTAAGAAGCACATCATTTACAAAATTTATACAACTTCTTTACACAACTAAATTAAAATAGATACCAAATTCCAGACATTTGAGCAGATGTATAGGCAACATCTGCTCAATTCTGACAGATGAACTATCGTCTCTTGTTTTTTTTCCTTTTCAGCCAGCTAGCGGCCGCATAAGGGCCAGTATCAAAAACTTTGAACCATAATAAAATTAAAAGACTAACATCATCTTTATTTGTTTAAAAATAGAAAGATCTCGCTCATATTTGGAGCAGTCCAAGTGGGGAAGTACTTATAGATAGTATAGAAGACCGCAGCAACCGCTACAATAGTAGCATCAATAAATGTTATTTAGGTGTGTGGTACTTGTGTTATTGGTCGTAAGTTCGCCAGAGCTCATAAAAAACTTTCAAAAACTATCCGTTAAAAGTATATTATAAGGTGTTGTCGCGATAAGCAACTGTTGCTTGAAAAGTGACCATTATACTCGTAGTAGTCGCAATATTGTTATCTGCCAGGAACGTAGCTAAAGAGGACGGGGATAACTATAAAGTTTGTCGTAAAATGTTAAAAGGATTGTTTCCTGACAGTTTTATTGTTTACGCTTTAGCCGAATTGATTTGTTGGGGCTTTTAAGGTTCTGTACCTCAAAAATGATAAAGGAACTCTGTGACTGTCTGTCCGTGGGTCAAGACTCTTTTTCACAGTAACGCATAAAAGTATCAAGTTGAAATTAAACTTTTCAGCATTCTGTTAAATTAAAAAGCTATCCCTCACATGGTATTTTAATAAAAATTTCAAACGCGAAGCTGAACCCTATAGAAATGCATGTAGGTTGATATTGGACTGCACGCCGTGACGGAGATATCCGTCGTTGGCTTTGAAAAAGTTAAAATCGTATCAATTTCCGTGTGACGGTGAAAAAATTAAACTTCCAAGTTAACGCAACCACAAATTCGGTCCATTATATCGCATATTTTGACACTCGCAAGGGAATCAAAACCTTATAGGTCAGTTGCCGTTGACCTAGATTCGTGAAATATGCAAAGAATATCTTGCATTTATAAAGAACGTGAAAAGTAGTGGTTACATATAAATATTTTAAAGGTTTGTTTTTTTTTAATCCGAAGGAAGCAATTACATGGGCGGATCAACAATTTTTTGTTGTTCATTACCATGGTTACGTCTCTTGAGTCACTCTTTAAAACTACGATTTAATACGGTTTAAATCTATCAAACAGAGTTTTAGCGATGAGTATAAATCCATTTGGCATTTTTATAGGCTGCGGTGGCCGCTTACCATCAGGTGGACCGTACGCTTGTTTGCCACCGGCGTTGTATAAAAAAAAAACATGGGTCATCTCTTGAGCATGCTTGAATTCCATATTATAATCATTTTTCAAAGAAACTCTGTCACTGTTGTCTCCTCGCTGACGGGACAAAATAGCAACAATGATAAGTTGATTGACCCACATACAAAAAGCAACATAAACGGTATAAAAAACATTATCCGTGCTCACCAGAGAAAGTTGTAAGGGTCACCGTCGTTGGATACAACAAGAGAGACAAAATTATTGACAATGCTTCCGGATTTCCGTTTGTTCTCGTTATACAGAATTCTTTTGTCGAGACAATTTTTGGAAATTAATAAAAATACATATTTGTTCAACGGTTTGTTCTCCTCTACAGGTCGCATTTCGCAAACGATTCTCGTGAAATTTTGTAAGCAGACCCGGTAATTATATAGAATTTTTTTGTGGAGTCAGTTTTTGGAAATTTAAAAAAAAAATTTCAAAGATTTTGTAAATATCTGCGTCCGAAATTCGGTTTGTTGTCCTCTACATGTCGCATTTTTCAACCGCTTCTCGTGAAGTTTTGTTAGCAGGTTCGATATTCATAATTGATCTTTTTTATAATTTTTAAAATAAAAAATAAATAAACAAGTATTAGTGGACAATCTTACACAAATCGAACTAGCCCCACAGTAAGCTCAAGAAGGCTTGTGTTATGAGTACTAGACGACGATATATTTAATAGATATAAATACTTAAATACATAGAAAACATCCAAGACTCAGGAACAAATATTCATGCTCATCACACAAATATCGCTCGCGAGATATCGGTCGCGTTCAATTTTTAGGCGAAGCGTGCTACACACACCGTCATTAACAACCAGGTTTCGCCGGAAGATCAGCGCCAGCTCCCTGAGTCGGCATTACGCTGAGGCGAAACCTTAAAAAAAAAAAAAAAAAAAAAAAAAAAAAAAAAAAAAAAAAAAAAAAAAAAAAATTGCCCTGACCGGGATTCGAACCCAGGACCGTCAGCTTCACAGGCAGGTGCACTACCCGCTAGGCTAAACCGGTCGTCAGTCGCCGGTCGTCATAATGTCAGATTTTACCTATAACTATGTCGGAGGGGTGCTGACTTGCAGCGAATGTAACCGCACATTCGCTGCAAAGATTGGCTTTGTCAGTCACCAGAGAGCCCATCAGCGTCGCTCTCAGCAATAAAAAAAACAGTCGCTGTGGCCGAATACGGCTAGGAGAAGATGAATGTCAGATTTTGGAAATGATAAAATAACTCACTCACGAGGTCTACAGCTCACAGACCCACTAGTATATAATATAACTAACATTAAAACATTCCGGACAACTGAAGATGATGCTAATAAAGCTATGTAGGTCAACAAATCGACATCTGCGGAAACTGCTAAAGGTTACATTGCAACATGTTGTGGTCTTTCAATTACGGGCCCTACGGTCGCGCTCCATCGGGTTGAAGATGTTTCGCTATAGTTGCGCAAATGTTTTGCAAACGTGATGACTTTTTGTTTACGCTTGAAATCATTATCATTTATCATTCCATTCAGTTGTTCTTATTACTTTATTAATCATTATATTCAGTGTTTCCTAATATACTTAAAACGGGTCATTGTCAGATTTAGGTTCGCGTCTTTTCGGTGGACATATCAAAAGTTAAGGGCTACCAAAGCTCAATTTTGGATTGATCTAATAACCCGCATAAACAGTGTCTCCGTTGCTATAAATCCATGTACTAAAAACATAGCTTACATGCACATAAACCGTTAATTATTGACCACTGAAGGGACAGCTTTTGTTTTTGCAACTGACAATGACCCAAACCAAAAGTAATGGGAACACTTTCGATGTAAATTCAATACAAAGTGTATCCATTATTTTTGCTCTGGAATGTAGTTTATTAATCATTATATTATTCCATTTATCTTCGTGTAAAATAATTACATTAGCATTAATTGAATTTTCTATGTTATTTTATTTATATTGTTTTTATATTATTGATTTCCTAAAGAGTTTAACCAATCATAGAAATAAAATTAATGTTAATATTTATTTATTCTTCGTATTAATCATTATTGATTAAAGAACTTGCTAAAGTTTGTAAGCAAGCTATAACTATACTTAGCTTATGAATTTCTATACAATATATACAAATGCATGCACATATATATATGTTTGTATTTTGTATTTGTTTGCATATTGGGTAAACTAATTTTTGCAATTATCTTTTATAACTGAGTAAACATTTACTAGGCATAATTTACGAAGTTTAAAGATGCAATTCCCAATTGACTCTAAGTGTTTGTATAAATTACGTTTTAGTTGTTTAGGAATTAGTAATGAAGGAAAGTGATATTTCAGATGTGTTTATTTTGTGTGACACTATCTTGACACATCGCAAAACGAATAAATTGCAAACATCCTTCATACATCTTATAAGGATTGGTATTCAGAATGTATGTAGTTAAGCATGCACATCAGCACATATATAACACCGAAGATTATAATCGAGATATTACTCGTCCGGTAAGAAAATGAGTAGTTTGCCAAGACTCGCATGGAACAGGTTTCGATGGCCGCTACCACGGTACGTCGCTCCGTCGGCTCCTTTCGCGCAAAGGTGCCTGTTTGTAAAGGATTCTTATCGGTGAGTCAGACTTATCATCTATCTGAGCAGAGTATGTATAAGAGCGACAGAAAGAGACATTTCATTTGTTTTCCTTGTCCTAGTTCACTTTTTGAACTGCCACAAACTCTTTGATATGACTTTGTGGCAGACAAATGATTCCTTCCAATACCGTATTTATGGTAAGCCTTTAGCCATTTTAAACAAGTTCCTTCTAAATGTATCTGCATTTATTTCCGTCTCTCTTCACAATCAGCCAGAATTTGGCGTACAATAGCTTAATTCTCAATATGCATGGTATTGCAATTATGTGACTACTATTATATTAATAATAAAGCAATGAAAAATAATCAAAATAGAAGAATGTCAGACTAAAAAAGTATGGAGAAAAAATAAAAAAAAACATATATATGTAGTAAAACAATGTCATGCAAATAGGAAAGTGGTAATTTTAAAAACAGTTATAATACTATAATTAATCATATTTGAATGTCAAGCTAAAATAATAAAAAAAAATTAAAAAAATCGTAGATACTATATTGATTTCTATAGTTATATTATCGTAAGTATGTGATTGGTGATTTATCGAAATGCGTCTCGAGGTACGGGGGAGATGTATTCAATGCGGATTGCGGTGTCAACGGAGGCCATTCGTCGGTCAAGTGTACGTGTTCACTGTGTAATGCCTATGCTGTTAACGATTTTGCCGCAGGCGGATAGAAGCCTAGCACCGGCTACAGCTAACGGTCAATCTGATAAACGTGAGAAAGTAAGTTTTTTAACTGCGTATGTAATTAGACTATTGTTTAGGACCGTGTGATTACCTAGAATCGTGTGATTGGGATTGTTTCATAGCTAATTGTTGCGCATGATGTCATAGAATTGATTTTGAGGTTAACAGCTAATGGGAACAAAAATGACGCGTCGGAATTGGATAATCCTGATTTTAATGCCTTCAAAGTTGTCGTAAAATATATATGTTAATGTACATTTTTCTGTGACAGTGTCAGGTCGTATAGCATTAGATTAAAGTAACGGCTCGCTCCACACGCAAGCCGTTTTGTATTGGACTGGAATTTAAATTTTATAGAATGTTGCACGTTGCGGTCGAGCGGCCGAGACATCTTTAACCTGTTTGATATGTACTTTGGTTGCAACGTCGCTTTTAATGCTACTTAACGATTTATATTCGCACGACACTGAGTTATTTTTAGAAAAATATAAAGGACAAGTAACAAGTATGATTGGAGAAACAATAGCTGTGGATAAGAATTAAAGCAAGGCCCATTCAGAGATCTGATGAAGTTGAGTTTGAGCTTATGAAGAATTAATGAAGACAAAAAAATACTGTGAACTGAAATAGAAACAAAATAATTGAACGAAATATTGAAAAATGCGTTGGTAACTCTGTCAAAAAATCCTAAATATCATCGTGAGAATAGAGTTTCTTTCAGTCAGGCATGTTGAGTAGGTCATTTGCAATGGAATGGCTTTGCCTAAGGTGGATTTGAATAAAGCCAATTATTACATCAAGCATTGTTATAAATACGAATACAAATCTAATCAAAAACCAAGTGATTATTGTAATAGCCACTATAGCCAGGGGCTCGTACTTGCACCACGTCCGTAGGGAGTACCCACTGCTACCTTACACGTGACTTCTGGGTGGTGCTGAAAGCGCAACAAAAACTGATAACCGTACTGTCTTCTTGAAGATCTCACGGTTCGAAATAATTGCCGTACAATAAATAAATATATGAATTGCCGAGCGGCATGCGACTTTCAACCTGAAGGTCGCGAGTTCTAACCCGAAACTCCTCAGGGTTTTTCAAAAAACTTAGGTACGAAATATCATTTGATATTAACATTGGCTTTTCGGTGAGATTAAATATCCTGAGGAGACCGGTCTAACCCCTAGTTCTTAGTTTTCCCTCTGGCTTGGACGCTCAGATGGTAGTCGTTTTAGCAAAACTAGTTATTACACCAAAATTTTGGGATACGGCGTTAACCACAGACCATAGATTATTATTTTCTGACTTTTAACTATTTATACTTAGGATAGTGATGATTGAATTTTTGACATTTTAATTACATTATATTTTTTTATTATTCTTTTGTGTTAGACGATTTTTATGTGAATCCATGATATTTTACTAATTGACTTTTTATAAAATACCATGTACATCTCTAACTTTACTGATGTTGTAATATTTGTAATAGATACTCACTGTATGGCATTAATTTTGTTATAATTGTAAACTCGAAATTACTATTCTTTCTTGAACTGTAAATTAATATTTTGACATGAAAAATGTATTACTTATTATAGTCAGACTTTCTTAAATTGTAAATTAATATTTTGACATGTAAAAGTGCCCTTGTGGCCTATTTGCAGAATAAATGTTTGATTTTGATTTTCGATTTTGATACTGTAAGCCTATCGGCCACAACATAATAATAATACACCGAAATTGAGACGTCATCTGTCATAGGAACCATGTAAATTTTCAGAAAGAAATAAATAATTCTATATTTAAAAAAATAATAGGTACTGTATGGTCTGTGGTGTCAACGCAGATAAGTACTATGTACAGAAGGCCTACCGTTAACAAATCCCCCGATTAGGTATGCCAAACATAGGTATCTCTTTCTACCGCATGCAGTCTACTCGTTACAGTCGCTACATCACTTTCTATCGCATGAACGGGCACCCTACGGGTGCTAGTCACTTGTGCCTGAGGCGGAGCGATGCAATCACGGAGTAGGCTACCGCTGTTCGGACACAAACGGGAAAATGGTAGAAGGAAGTGACTATCAAAATCTCAAATGACATATCACACAAGATTTGTATAAGAAACAAGATATTGTGTTTACAAAGAGAAACAAAACGAGGAAGTAAAAATTATGAAACTCCGATTTGCGTTTCGTCGTTTATAATAATGGCCAGCTTAATGACACAAGCAATACCCTCGTAATAATATTTGAACAATTCACAATACAATGTTGTCAGATTGCGTAACAGCTAATGATATAAATGAGATCATTTAATACACTATCGCCCTGACAATTGATTAAATCGTAACCATTCCAAACCCTCCGAATATGCCCGTGATGCTATGAATTTATCCACAGACCTTATTTACAACTACAATAATACCTACCATTTGTATTCTGCTTCGTGATAAATGTTTGATATCGATCACGATTGAAATTTAAAATACGAACAGCAATTTTTAAAGTTTCAAATGGAATACTTTAAAGTTAGATCAATATCGGCAGCAACGTCAGTTTGTTAGAAAATCGTGTTTAGTTGATGGTGATGGATTGAAACGTGATCCGAATGATGTTAAAAATGTAAAGGTTTCTCCATGTAGTTTGTTGTTTTTGTTTTTTATTCGTTTATTGTTCTATTTGATCAGCAAATTCGCACATATTTTTGTTTTAAATAATAGTACGTTACCAAAGCGATAAAAATGTATTAGCTCCTACACATTTGTCTTTAAAAACGTGTTCGCCATTTTGTGTCCAAGTGCATACAGAAACTAATTTTGAGGTTAAATGTTTGATATATTCTTGTTTCTTTCGGTATTTAGTGGAAATTTATTAGCGTAATGTAACGAAAAATTTGATTTCTATTGAATACCAAATATAAAACAGTAGGATATCTGGGTCATACTTAGTTGTAAAAACAAAAGTCGTCCCTCCTGTGGTCAATAGTTAATGGCTTATGTGCACGTTAGCTTATGTTTTTCTTACAGGGATTTATAGAAACGGAGACACTGTTTATGCGGGTTACTGGTCCAATCCAAAATTAAGCTTTGTAGCTCTTAACTTTTGGTGTGTCCACAGAAAAGACGCGAACCTAAATCCGCGTATGACCCAACTAACTAACTTGTTAGTCTGGGTTGGAACCCAGAGGAAAAACTAGTTTTAGGTCAGTGGCGGTGAGACGTCAATGGCTTTCGTAAACTAGTTCCTACGCCAAATCTTGAGACCCCGGGACCCTTAGGCCACAAGCGAACCTAAATCCGCGTATGACCCATTTGGGTCGTTCTACTTTAATTTTAGCACCGTTTAAATTAAATATTTACATGTGTATAGAAACCAACAAGGCTCAACATGTAGGTAAAATATGTATTCAATAAAACGGTTCGCGAATACCATATCCGACACCGCGTCTGGTTATCGTGCGAGTAATGTGTTTTGTAAGAACAATAACGTTCTTATCAGCTCGTGTGTATTATACGTTTTCGTTTATTGTACTCGCATAGCACATTTGATGTGAATTTCCACTCAGTTTGTATTCATTTTCGATATTTTCATTTTTGTTGCTCTCCTTGTAATATGATTGTTATTTTGTAACAAGCTGTTAAAATGCAGTGTTCGTTTTAAATTTTATTACATTTGATCGGTTTAACTGTTAATGACGTTTTGGCTACATTGTCAACTTCTAGTTTAACATTTGCTACATTATTAGCATAATCCGCACAGATAACATAGAAGATAATTATCTATTTACATTCGGTATCAAAATATGCGAACATGATTTTTATGACAAGAGCGTAAGACCGTATAAATATTTTCTCGCTTTTGGGAATGAAGATATATTTATTATTTTAACTGTTTCTAACAATTACCGGAATCACATATAATATAAATATATTTTTGAGATTTTTATAGCCGTGGTAATCACCACTAAATCAAAGATTACAAATTACATTAAAATAAGTAATTGTTTACCGTCCCACTGAATCAATTTTAATGTTATCGCACACAGTTTATACACTATATTCCAACATTGCTCAGGGCATTATAATTTCAGTCCCAAACCGTACTATCATATATCATATATGTCGTATCCCTATCCATGTCAAATACTCTAAAGCAATTAATTTCCTCTGGGATTCCGAAACATATACTTAAGAACAATGGACATAGTTGCAGGGCGAATTAGGAGATAGTCCCACGAGACGTGGACGTGTTCTGCAAACATTTGTCATACTCCTTGTTAGATTAGGCTGCTGCCAGAATTATTCGAAACTACGTAATTTAAAAATAACTTAGTTGGGACATGGGTGTTTAGGAATAGTGGAAACAATACGGTATTTTACTTGTAGTCGAATTCTGGTTTCTATAAAGCCTGTCATTTATCCTATGACAGATGATGTCACAATTTCGGTGTATTATTGTTATGTTGTGGCCGATAGGCTTACAGTATCAAAATCAAAAATCAAAATCAATCATTTATTCTGCAAATAGGCCACAAGGGCACTTTTACATGTCGAAATATTAATTTACAGTTCAAGAATGAATAGTAATTTCGAGTTTACAATTATAACATAATTAATGTCATACAGTGAAGATAAACTTGCAAAGTTATCTATTACAAATATTACAACATTAGTAAAGCTAGAGATGTATAAGGTCGCAAGATTAAACAAGGAGTATAATGAAATTAATATAATATCCCAGATATGGACATGGTCTCTGAGCGTCAAAATTAAGATTAATTTAATATTGTTAGAGATGTATATGGTCTCTAAGTCACTGATAATAAAAACGAATCCACAACAGGATGATGTCTCTCGTCAATCCCCTATAAAAAGACATTAGTATTAACGTAGTCACTATGTTTTAGCAAGCATGAATAGACCGGACTCCACAAATCACTATCATACTATCAAAAGGCAATGAAAGTTTAATTTCAAGTGATTTTCCTAGCCGTTTTGGATGCATTGTGTGTAAACGTTTGAAAAGCAATCACATACAAAACACTTATTGTTGGATTGAAGGATGTTTTGATTTTAATTAACAGTCCTTTAGTAATTTAGTTAATTATTAATTACATGGCGTCGCACTAATTGCCTACTAACGACTAACTAATTTACCTCTATTAGCTCAGGGATCTCTCGACAATATTCCCATTTACCGGCCATAACTTTCTTATAATAATTCATAACCGTCTAAATTTCCATTTGCTTAATAAAAGCCATTTTCTTTTTTATTGCAGGTACCTATGTCACGGATATTACTACGCAAATTTCACGCTGTTTAATGACGTAAGTTGAATTCTTTACTTCATCATCCTCGTATCTTAGTTTTTTCTTTAATTATAAATTGCACTCTATGGTTGCTGGAATATGGTTCCTTTAAAATCTGCTATTGAGTTAGACATGAAGTTGTTAAAGTAAGGTAAATGTGTAGTTAAATAGACATAGAGAGTTTGGTAATTGTCGTTACCGAGTAAGAGCGGGGTTGCTATTAAATATTATTAAAAATGAATGAAGATCTGTCGAAATCATTACAATTATTTGTGTGTTTTAATTATTTAACGTCTTAGTTACAAAGTGGCACTGACTTATATCTATTTATCTTATCATCTAGATCAAATGTGTAATACTCATTTTTGTGTTATAGCTTACCCTTATCGAAATGATTTGTGATAATTTTATTTTATTGAATTTATTGTTTTTCATAACTTTTCACGCATTTTCTTTGTATGTTACAAATAATGTACTTGTATCGCAGTTGATTTGGGTAATTTCACTTCTTTCAAAAACTATCATTTTACTGTCTTCCGTATTACCTCTTCCATGAAAATTCCATGTGTACCCAGCAGTCGCTGAATATACTCATTTTGCCTTCGCCTTTAAATGTTAGTTATTATGTTATTTATTTATTTGTGTTCTGGTTTTTAACATTGTCATATCTTATTCTTATCCTTATAATACGCTAGTATAAAATCATCATCTTTTTCCCCCTGGCTAGATGCTGACCAAGTACAATCCCATTTGTTTTAAAAAAATGTTTATACTGATCTTCTAAAATAAACCTTGAAGGATTTAAACCATGCAATTACTGATTAATCACCAGAGATGTACAAAATGGTTTTAAAAAAGCATTTAAATACAAAATGCAAAATACTTACCAGATTTAGTATTTCAAATGCAAAATACCAAATAGTTTTGCGTTTTGTATTTCAAATGCTAAATGCAAAATAGGTATTTTCAAAATACTTTTTCAAAATAAAATACCCTTTGACCAAAAAGGAATGATATTTTTATTTATTTTAGGTATTTATCATGAGAAATAGAATAGAGATACAATGCCGAGCCGAATGGCACCTGATACATGACATTTTGGTCATATATTTTATCAGTACGCGTATCAATAAATTCAGTTATTTTATTGATAATAATAATACTAACTTAAAACAATGTAATAAACTAGACTAACGAAAAGATAGCTATGGCTCCATTTTGTGAATTGTATGGCCATTTTTTTCAGTTGATTGTGCATCTAGTTCGTATTTTATTATTATTACACTTTTCTTTTATTAATAAGTTGTTTACATTATCTAAATTATCTTGTTGTAGTACAGTACATAGCCGTTCCAATATTGGAGCGATAACAACAACACTTCAATATCACAAAAGTAGGTAATCAATTCAAATCAGTAAGCTCTTGACCAGCACCAGCAAACAATAAGGGTCGGTTGCACCAACATACGATCACAGGCCGGTCATCGTCAAATATGGCGCCGGCAACTGTCATCCCATACAAACTTGACAAACTTTCCATACAATCAGATTTTGACGAACACCGCTTACGATTACAGACGGTTTGGTGCAACCCACCCTAAATCAGTGAAATCGAATCGTCGGCGTCAGCGGCTTTGCGTTTTTATAGCCATAGATAACGTTCGTCGTTTTCGTTTGACATTGACACTAGTCGGACATAAGGCGCGCACTCTGACCAAAGAAGAAAAAAGGTCATGCAATATGCATGGCTAGCAGGCGCCTCTATCGATCAAATTCGGCAATACAAGCGTCATTCGTTCATTTCATTTTGTTTGACTGGTAATGTTGGCTAAACTTAATCACAAAGTATTTTGCATTTTGAAATGAATATTAAAAATACAAAATACATCTCGAAAGGTATTTCAAATAAAATACAAAATGCTTTTTACTAAAAGGCATTTAAATGCAAAATACAAAATAGGTATTTTGCATTTTGTATTTGCATTTTAAATAGAAGTATTTTAAATAAATCGCATCTCTGTTAATCACATAATGACAAAGACCTTCAATTAATTGAGACCAGAACAATTTCAATTAGACACGCGTTCGTTTAGGGATTTTAAAGGAAACCCAAGTCCTTGATGTTCGTAATAAAATTTAACAGCACAATTACGTTAACAGACGTCAGTCTCTCTAAAGTAGCCTTAGGGGAGGCCAGAGATGGCGTTAGGGGACCAATTACTGACGGCACTACGTTCTCTGTCTCCACTACCGAGGGATCGAGGGTAGTCTGAAATATTGACCCTTAAAGGCCATTAGTGCCCCGTTTTAGCCGACGATAAGCCATCTCGGACCATTTAGGATATGGCATTACGATTGGGGTCGGAGGCAGAGCAAATCGTGGATTTAGTCACATGATGTTTTTCAAATTGAACATGAATCAAATTTGAGATATTCTTGTACATTCGCTAATTTAACTTGTTTTATATACTAAAATACATACAGTCTACAGTGAAACCTTGAAGGAGCGTGTATAAATAAATATTAGAGGACAATCTTACACAAATCGAACTAGCCCCACAGTAAGCTCAAGAAGGCTTGTGTTATGGATACTAGACGACGATATATTAAATAGATATAAATACTTAAACACATAGAAAACATCCAAGACTCAGAAACAAATATTCATGCTCATTACACAAATATTTGCCCTGACCGGGATTCGAACTCAGGACCGTCAGCTTCACAGGCATGTGCACTACCCACTAGGCTAAACCGGTCGTCATATACATCGGTCGGTGTATAAATAACTAAAGTATTTTTCAATCGACCGGGCTGGATTCCCGAACGGAGCACAAGTTTTTTTATTTATTTACGTTAATAATAGTTAAACAACAATAACTTAAGTAATACTAAAACTAACTTAAATTTTAAATTGGCCCTTGGGGCGTAGTACCGAGGATGCTGACGGTATTTCCTCGCTGTATCGCAATGCTGATACGTTGTGAGAGGAAGTCACCAGCTCTTCGGTTATCAGTTACGTCATCGTACAAAATTGTACTCTCTGCCGAGGCCCTTATATTTATTACGCTTTAATATTTCGGAATTTTCCCCCGCTGCACCCGCTTTTACTGTAGTTCGTTGGAGGTGGGACGGTGCCAGTGTGTCTACACAGGTAGCATCCCACACTAACATGCGTCCCAAGCTCCAAGGAACTAAAGACACCCCATCAGGTCTCTTATACCATCATCCCTGACGACCGGTTTAGCCTAGTGGGTAGTGCACCTGCCAGTGAAGCTGACGGTCCTGGGTTCGAATGCCGGTCAGGGTAAATATTTGTGTGATGAGCATGAATATTTGTTTCTGAGTCTTGGATGTTTTCTATGTATTTATATCTATTATATATATCGTCGTCTAGTACCCATAACACAAGCCTTCTTGAGCTTACTGTGGGGCTAGTTCGATTTGTGTAAGTGTCCTCTAATATTTATTTATTTATTATTTATCCCTGACTATGCCAGTCGGCTCAAGAAGAGCAGGCACGTTGACGGTGGCAAGAGTTCTGCGTATTATGTCCTTCAGCATCGCATGTCATGAAAATCGGCCCGGCACTTTTTTGAAAACATGTCCCAGTCGGTCCACGTCTGTGTCACAAGAGCAAATGTGCGAGGTACATATATATAGTCCTCCTTGTCGTATCCGACGACGGCGACCCTTACAACTTTCTCTGATGAGCACGGATATGGCTCGCAAAACCGAATTTGGATATAAATGTTCGGTCGCACTGTGGTGTGCAGTATAACTGCCCCTGATCATTTCTTGTGTAGGAATATGAGGGCTTGGGCCGAGTCTTCCGTAGATGGCGCTTATGGTCCAGGTGTTCGAGTCGAGTTTCTTCAAAAGAAGCTACACCTTTTCGGACTCTATTACGCCATTCCGGTCTCATCGATGCAAGGTCCTCCCAGCGCTCAACAGGAATATCACAGGCTTTGAGATGGCGTTTTAATACGTCGTTGTATCGCAGCGACTCGCAACCCACTAGTCGCCAGCCGGAGGCCGGATCTAGGAAACTATCGGTATAAAGTATTTGTTTAACGATAAAGTGTTAAGCTTGCGCTTCTGCGATGTCAATTAGTAGTTGGAAACCTTAAAATATTTTCCTGTTTCCTTGTACATTTTATTTCTGCGTTCTTTTATAAATTGTACTAATTTATTAATCATCGAACTAAAATATGTGATTCTTTATTGACACTCACGCTCACTTTTGAGTCATGTTGACAAAGTTATCACATTCGTTCAAAATTGAACCGGAATCGAAGCAATGCTAAATGTGTTTGGCAACTAAGTAAGTGTTTGCAGTGAGTTACCGTCGTGTTAAAGTGGACCGAATCGTTGTTCTCAAACAAGCTTAGTCATTAACCTGTAACTAAGTATGTATGTAACAAAGTAAACATTATTTGTAGATTTTCTCCCACTTTCATTTGTCGTACGTGCGTATCGCAAGAGCTAGAAGGTCGTCTTAAGCCCTGTTTACACACGTTTAAGAATTGTATGCAAAAACTCAACGGGGGTTTCCGAGTTATGAGCTCAGTCGATCTATTAAACCCCGCAATGATGTTAAACTTACATGCGATTTTTGTACGTGTATATATGGGTACCTAATTACTAGTGCCTCTGTGAGCTGCAAACCTTGCAATTTATTTTTCAATAAAAATGTCTTGAGAATTTCTAAAAACTGACGACAAAAAAATCCATATAATTATCGAACCAGTTCACAAAATCTCACGAGAATCGGTTGAGAAATGCCACCTGTAGAGGAGAACAAACGGAAATCCATCCGAAGAGAAACATACGAGAACATTGAAAAAAAATTTAATAATTCCAAAGACTGACGACTTAAAAATCCATATAACACATATAATTATATTTTATATTATAAATTTGAAGGTGTGTCTGTCTGTCTATCTGTCCGTTATGTCTTCTTAAACTGCTGCACTTTGCAAGTTTATTTTCACTGTCGGTATGACATTAATTTTTTTATATTTATAGTCTCGAAATTATTATAAGAATAATAATTTCGAGATTACAAATATAAAAAAAATAAAACAAAAAATAATAATAATAATTATTACAAATATAAGAAAGATCTTGAACTGTAAATTAATATTCTGACATGAAAAATGTATCCTTAGTTTTAAATTGTAAATTAATATTTTGACATGTAAAAGTCAATCAATGCAGAATAAATCAATCAATTCAGTCAATTTGCAGAATAAATGTTTGGGTTTGAGTTGGTATGGAGGTAATTTGAGTCACGGGGAAGAACATAGGATACTCTTTTATCACGGAAATCATCCCTTAAAGGGAAAAATCCGCCGGACATACGAAAGCATTTTTGTCGAAGCTGAAGCAGCATTATTTATTGACAGTTACTATTTATTGACCGAGTCAAACCAAGCAAAACCTTGGTTTGACTCGGTCAATAAATAGTAACCCCTAGAGCAAAACCTCAAATAAGCAGCACCTGTTGATAATATTGTCACACACTCTGCAAGCGTTCGGTTTAAAATTGTAATTTTTTTTCAAACTATTAATGCCCATAAAATTGTCGCGTCAGTGCTTCAATATTCATATAATTTGTGTGTTTATTTCACAGTAATTCATTATGGTGTTACTTATTTATAGATAGACAGTTATTGTAAAGAGGAAAACTGTCGATGATGATGGCATCATAAGGCGTATACGTTTTATGACCGTTCATATAGGAGCGACGGAAATATAAGAGATAAATTAGCATGAAGATAAGGGTATAACCCTTTTTAATTATTACTATGATCCATGATATAATTAATCAGGCCCTTATCTTTACGAATTAGTTTCCGTAGCTTATATAAGTCCGTATCACTACATAGTATAAAACAAAGTCCCTATATCCCTATGTATACTTAAATCTTTAAAACTACGCAACGGATTTTGATGCAGGTTTTTTAATAGATAGAGTGATTGAAGAGGAAGGTTTATATGTATAATAACATCCATTAAATAGTGCATCCGTGCGAAGCCGGGGCGGGTCATTAGTTTAATATATATTTTTATAAAACAATTCTTGACTACGGAGTCTTAGTACCCAACTGATGTCGTAGTAAAATTTCTAGGTTACGTGAAGTCCTTTACTTTATATTTTTTTATTCACTCGTTTCGTTTATCTTTCCACTCGCGCCCATTATATTACAATACCTAAGACAAATGTTACTGCTAACGCTTTATGACCTCTATAAAACACACCTTTACCTGGTGATTGATGATTATGGTTGCAGACACGAATTACAAGCAATTCAATGATTAGCGGAGTTTCCTCTCTCATCACACCAATTTAGGGAGCTATGCAGCTTGAATATGTCATGCTCGCCTAAAGGTCTTTGCTTACGGTGGCGTCGTTGATCGGGTCGCAACCTTCCCTAACATATAGTCGAGGGAGGCGATGGCTGAGATACGCGTCATACTCGTGAACGGGTGCTGTTTGTGGGGTCCGGTCTGTTCATGTTTGCAAGGACTAGTAATTTCGTACTTGACATGATGAGAGACTTCGCTCTGTTCTCATTTAATTTTATTTTTAGACTCACGCTCAGAGACCTTATACATCTCTGTGGATATTTATTTAATAGATTTTATTATTTTCATGTTGACGTGTTATAGATATAGCTCAAAATATTTTATTATGATTAGTGTACCTACTTTATTACCTTTTATCTTGACGCTTAGAGACCTTATACATCTCTGACAAATCTCGATTTTTATTAGTTTCTTAGTCTTATTTTTGACATGTAACACTACATTTAATTAATGATACTTTGATTATTGTATTATTTTTATTTGATGTACCTAGATAGATTTTGACTTGTAAAAGTGCCCTTGAGGCCTATTTGCAGAATAAATGTTTTGATTTTGATTTATGCAATTCACACTTTCTATTGTTGCATCTTCATTTTCAATATTGAGTTTTGCTTTATTGCTAACATGGCTATCGGTATTGTCTAACCAATCATCGAAACTTTCATTTGTCTTTTACTTTCCAACTGTGATTGGTTTATGAAGTTCAAAAGTCAAATTCAACTCCCAACAATAGCTCACGTCACTTCTGATTTGAGAAGTTTTTATTATTCATTGTTTGGATACAGTCGCGGCACCATCTCTATTGTAATAATCGTGTGTTTCTAAGTCCTTAGTCATTTTTTATCATCATGTTACACGTCTGATTCAATTCTGTTATAGTCATCGATTATTAATAAAGCTAGTAAGAGTTGTTGTTCTATTGAATTTTAAATGTCAAACCGGTATTTCTTATTAGTCTTCATCTGATTTTAATGGAATGGAACTGCTAACGTCATAAAAACGGAACCTACGTTGCAGTTGTCTAAATATATAAAAGAAGAAACTGACTGACTGACTGACTGACTGATTGACTGACTGACTGACTGATCTATCAACGCACAGCCCAAACCGCTGGTTCTAGAGATTCCAAATTTGGCACATAGGTTCCTTATAAGGTCTAGGGGTGCACTAAGAAAGGATTTTTCAAAATTCACTCCCTAACGGGGTGAAACGGGGGTCCAAAGTTTGTATGAAAAACCGTATTTATTAAAGTGAGAGACATGAAACTTTGTAAATAGAGTCTGTGTTTAAATATATTAATGGCGTATTTCAGCGTTTTTCTAAATTGCTCCACTAAAAGGGTGAAAAGGGGGTTCAAAATTTGTACGGGGAGAAAATCTTTTTTAAAGTGAGATATTTGAAACTTCGTACATAGACTCTATGTTTAAATACAACAAAACATATTTAAGCGTTTTTTGAAATTGCTCCCCTAAAGGGTTCAAAAGGGGGTTCCAAGTTTGTACGGAGAGCAAATCTTTTTTGAAGTGAGAGATTTAAAACTTCGTACATAGACTCTATGTTTAAATACAACAAAACATATTTAAGCGTTTTTTGGAATTGCTCCCCTAAAAGGGTTCAAAAGGGGGTTCCAAGTTTGTACGGAGAGCAAATCTTTTTTGAAGTGAGAGATTTAAAACTTCGTATATAGACTCTTTGTTTAAATACAACAAAACATGTTTCAGCGTTTTTCGAAATTGCTCCCTTTAAGGGATGAAAAAACGGTTCCAAGTTTGAGCGGCGAGCAAATTTTTCCTTTCCTTAAAAATCAATATGGGTGTCATTTTCGAGATTCCTCGGGGTGCCGATTACGAAAATGACATTAATTTTCAAATTAAAGATGGCGGACCTTTATTTTTCTTAAAAATCAATATGGGTGTCATTTTCGAGGTTCCTCTGGGTGCTGATTACGAAAATGACACTCATTTTCAGATCAAAGATGGCGGATATCTAAATATATAAAAGAAGAAACTGACTGACTGATTGACTGACTGACTGACTGACTGACTGACTGACATATCAACGCACAGCCCAAACCGCTGGTTCTAGAGATTCCAAATTTGGCACGCAGGTTCCTTATAAGGTCTAGGGGTGCACTAAGAAAGGATTTTTCAAAATTCAACCCCTAAAGGGGTGAAACGGGGGTCCAAAGTTTGTATGAAAAACCGTATTTATTAAAGTAAGAGACATGAAACTTTGTAAATAGAGTCTGCGTTTAAATATGTTAATGGCGTATTTCAGCGTTTTTCTAAATTGCTCCACTAAAGGGGTGAAAAGGGGGTTCAAAATTTGTACGGGGAGAAAATCTTTTTTAAAGTGAGATATTTGAAACTTCGTACATAGACTCTATGTTTAAATACAACAAAACATATTTAAGCGTTTTTTGAAATTGCTCCCCAAAAGGGTTCAAAAGGGGGTTCCAGGTTTGTACGGAGAGCAAATCTTTTTTGAAGTGAGAGATTTAAAACTTCGTATATAGACTCTTTGTTTAAATACAACAAAACATGTTTCAGCGTTTTTCGAAATTGCTCCCCTAAAGGGTTCAAAAGGGGGTTCCAAGTTTGTACGGAGAGCAAATCTTTTTTGAAGTGAGAGATTTAAAACTTCGTACATAGACTCTATGTTTAAATACAACAAAACATATTTAAGCGTTTTTTTGAAATTGCTCCCCTAAAGGGTTCAAAAGGGGGTTCCAAGTTTGTACGGAGAGCAAATCTTTTTTGAAGTGAGAGATTTAAAACTTCGTATATAGACTCTTTGTTTAAATACAACAAAACATATTTCAGCGTTTTTCGAAATTGCTCCCTTTAAGGGATGAAAAAACGGTTCCAAGTTTGAGCGGGGAGCAAATTTTTCCTTTTCTTAAAAATCGATATGGGTGTCATTTTCGAGATTCCTCGGGGTGCCGATTACGAAAATGACATTCATTTTCAAATTAAAGATGGCGGACATTTATTTTTCTTAAAAATCAATATGGGTGTCATTTTCGAGGTTCCTCTGGGTGCCGATTACGAAAAACACTCATTTTCAGATCAAAGATGGCGGATATTTATTTTTATAAAAATCGATATGGGTGTCGTCTTCGAGGTTCCTCGTGGTGCCGATTACGAAAATGGCATGCATTTTCAAATCAAAGACGGCGGAGATTTATTTTTCTTAAAAATCAATATGTATGTCATCTTCGAAGTTCCTCGGGGTGCAGATTACAAAAATGACATCCATTTTCAAATCCAAGATGGCGGACATTTATTTTTCTTAAAAATCGATATGGGTGTCGTCTCCGAGGTTCCTTGTGGTGCCGATTACGAAAATGGCATGCATTTTCAAATCAAAGATGGCGGAAATTTATTTTTCTTAAAAATCAATATGGGTGTCATCTTCGTGGTTCCTCTGGGTGCAGATTACAAAAATGACATCCATTTTCAAATCCAGGATGGCGGACATTTATTTTTCTTAAAAATCGATATGGGTGTCGTCTTCGAGGTTCCTCGTGGTGCCGATTACGAAAATGGCATGCATTTTCAAATCAAAGATGGCGGAGATTTATTTTTCTTAATTATCAATTTGGGTGTCATCTTCGAGGTTGCTCTGGGTGCCGATTGCGAAAATGACATCCAGTTTCAAATCAAAGATGGCAGACATTTATTTTTCTTAAAAATCGATATGGGTTTCATCTTTGTGGTTCCTCGGGGTGCCGATTACGAAAATGACATCCAATACATATCTGCTTGCAGGTCAAACTGAGAACCTCCTTTTTTGTAGACGGTTAAAAATTACTCTTAGTACGCGGGCGAAGCCGCGGGAAAAAGCGTTGAAACTTTGTATAAAGACTCTCTGTTTAAATACATTAATGGCGTATTTCAGCGTTTTTCTAAATTGCTCCCCTAAAGGGATGAAAAGGGGGTTAAAAGTTTGTACGGGGAGCGAATCTGTTTTGAAGTGAAAGATTTGATACTTCGTAAATAGAATCTTTGTTTGAATACAACAGAACATATTTCAGCGTGTTTCTAAATTGCTCCCCTAAAGGGGTGAAAAGGGGGTTCCAAGTTTGTACGGGGAGCAAATATTTTTGAAGTAAGAGATTTAAAACTTCGTATATAGACTTTCTGTTTAAATACAACAAAAAATTACTTGGAATTTTTCGAAATTACTCCCTTAAAGTTATGAAAAGGTGGTTCCATGTGGTGTTTGTACGGGGAGCACATCTTTTTTGAAGTGAGAGATTTAAAACTTCGTATATATTATAGACTCTGTTAAAATACAACATCATATTAAAGCGTTTTTTGAAATTTCTTCCCTAAAGGGGTGAAAAGGGGGTCTAAATTTGTACGGAAAGCAAATCTTTTTGAAATGAGAGATTTAAAACTTCGTATATGGACTCTGTTTAAATACAACAAAACACGATTCAGCGTTTTTCGGAATTGCTCCCCTAAAGGGGTGAAAAGGGGGTTTCAGGTTTGTGCGGGGAGCAATAATATGGGTGTAATATTCGAGGTTCTTCGGGGTGCCGATTACGAAAATGGCATGCATTTTCAAATCCAAGATGGCGGACATTTCTTTTTCTTAAAAATCGATATGGGTGTCATTTTTGTTGTTCCTCGAGGTGCCGATTACGAAAATGACAACCATTTTCAAATATGATGACATTTTATGATGGATATACAGTCATTTTTTTTCCTAAAAATCGATATGGGTGTCATCTCCGTGGTTCCTCGGGGTGCGGATTATGAAAATGACGTGCATTTTCAAATCCGAGATGGCGGACATTTTTTTTTTTTAAATCGATATGGTTGTCATCTTCGAGGTTCCTCGGGGTGCCAACTATGAAAATGACATCCATTTTCAAATCCAAGATGGCGGAAATTAATTTATCTTAAAAAATTATATAGGTGTCGTCTTTATGGTTCCACTGGGTGCCGATTACGGAAATGACATCCATACGTATCTACATACATACATACAAACATACGGATCAAACTGAGAACCTCCTTTTTTGTAGACGGTTAAAAATTACTTTTATTACGCGGGCGAAGCCGCGGGTAAAAGCTAGTTATCAATAAAAATAAATTTAAACGGTAGTTCTGAGCGACCGCAATCACAACACTATCTAACAGATGTTAATGCTGATTTAATCACTATTTTCTTAGTGCACTAATGTGGTATCGTTTGCTTTAATTTTCATGTCGGCTTCTGATCGCCTCATTTATAAGTCTAACCATGTGGTTGTAATTCCATTTGACGCTATTATTGTAACATAGCTTAAGCTTTCTTTTCAAATTAAGTACCATTTTATTACATGTATGTAGGGTGGGTTAAAAGTCATTTATTAATAAAATTCATTAACCAATGCAACACTATTCTTTTTTTATTCCGCACACACTTTCATTACATACGCCTCCGCCGCCATATTTTTATATCCTCTCTCTCTTTCACCTTCATCCATCCCTTTCACTCTATCCCTGCTACGTTCCCTTTCACGCTATAGTAACTATTAACATAAAATCCTACATGTATTTCAATTCATGTCTATCACTACATAATATAAAACCAAGTCTTCCGCTACATCAACAAATTGAACAGATTTTCGTATGGTTTTAACCAATTGAGGGTGCGTTTCATGAGGAAGGTTTATGTGTAAGTGTATTGTTTTTGTGTAAATGATTTACCTAAAATATGAGATAAACTGACGTTTATCATCACATTTCAGCCAATGCGTGCACATTTTATTTCAGCGAATGCGTTCAGCAAATGACAACATTACTTAAAATGAAATACAACGTCCCGCAAAACTGTTTGACTGTGGGATCCATGAGTCTACTTATTATAATCTTAAGTATATAAGTAGTAATCTTAAGTGAGTTAGTTACCTACTATCTTAATCTAAATTCTTAATGAATAGAAAGAACAGCCTTAAGTGTTGTGGCAAAAAGTGGATAGTCAACTAGATATAAGTTATATAACTAGATAATAGTCGGGGTAGTATTGGAACAAGGCTCTTTTAAACTTTTGGGAACTGGAGTATGCGTGTGAAGACAATATACTGAAGATGAGATGAGAATACTACAGAACACTAAAAATTGGTGAGTAAAATACCAAACTCATGCTATTTACATGCTAAATCGATTTGAATATTTTAAAACCGTATTTTACCTTATACTAATTATGTTAGTGTCTCAAATATGACAGTCACCCAACGTCGGCCATTCACAGGGCATTATAAGTACATTTTTTGCTCCACAGACGCCTACAATTTGATAAATGGACTGAATGTTCATTCTTTCTATTATGTACGGTTGAGATTCACATTCTTTGTTAAGATCGAGTGTCGATTTATAGATAATGGTGTTTACTGGTCCCTTCATTGAGGCGTTTTTCGTGGGCCTCTTTGTATGCCGTTGTCGAATCGAGGCGGAATTATTGAAAGGAAAATTTTATAGGTCTGTACAGCGTGAAATGTGTTCAGTCACCCGTTTAAATGTGTTACACGCTCGCTTGTTTATTAGGTGTTTTTGTTGTAAGTGGCAGTTTTACACGGATGAGTAGTTTTGATTACCTACGTGTTTTTGTTTACGTTTTATAGATTGTATTTGTAATGGACTTGGTTATATCTATTATCTTAACCCAATTAGCTACTTAGTGTCAAACTAGGGTCATACGCGGATTTAGGTTCGCGTCTTTTCTGTGGGCATACCAAAAGTTAAGGGCTACAAAGCTTAATTTTGGATTGGACAAGTAACCCGCATAAACAGTGTCTCCGTTTCTATAAATCCCTGTAATAAAAACAAAGGTAACATGCACATAAGCCGTTAACTATTGACCACAGGAGGGACCACTTTTGTTTTTTCAACTAAGTATGATCCACTAAGTCATGTGTTATCAACGAATTACTGGAGCTGCAGAGCAAGTTTTGATATCCCTCGTAAGACACGTAACTTAGCACCCACAGACACACGCACACGCACATGCACACCCGCACAAACACAACACACACACACACACGCTCACTCACACACACACACACGATCATGGGCACGGTAATTTGTTAACCTGCGACCGACCAATCTCTAGGGTCCAGCCTGAAAACCAGCGTCAGGCCCTGTGCTTGGCACACGCTGAGATTGGAACCCAATGCCCAACCAATGTCTTATTATGTGATTATAATTTCTTTATTTTATTTCAGATAATTAGTACTGTGTTTAGATTGTAATGCTTTTGTATATGCAGTAAATATGATTCTGATTCTGAATTTTGAATTTCAAACCTACATTTTAAAATTTCAATACGTTTTGGATTCATATATGCGTTAATAATAAATTTAACAAAAATCATTTTTGCATTTAACCTAGTCAACATAAATACTGAAGGTAACATATGATTTCACTTACAACGCCTCAAATAACTGTGTGACGAGTGTCGTCTGAATTCATACGTAGGATTCAGTGTGAATAAAAAAGAATAGTCGTGTACCGTTACGGCCTCACAGAATTATGTAGAATCGCACCGTCTTCGACCGAGGTACACCGTTATGCGCTGACCATTCATATCGTATTGTTCATACAACGCTCAATGTATAAAAGGCATTAACTGGCATTGAATACACCATGTAATTCACTTAATGGGTATCGCCCAAATCGACTGCGTCATTTGAGCTGATTGTGTTCTGGGGGCCATTCTACTTTATCATGTACATAATTTTCAGACGCTTTTTTTTAATGCAGATTTTAGTATACTTGGCGCTTACTTCATAGTTTTGTATTGATATTTAGAAAGAGGTTTAATTGCAGTACCACTTCCGATATTTTTGGTAATTAACGAATCACAGCTAATATCCATAAATCGAGTGGCTCAGTGGTCCTTGGATGTCTCACCATTTGTATGAAAATAGGGTTTTTACAAAATCTAAATCAAAATCAAAACATTTATTCTGCAAATAGGCCTCAAGGGCACTCAAATAAAAATAATACAATAATCAAAGTATCATTAATTAAATGTAGTGTTACATGTCAAAAATAAGACTAAGAAACTAATAACAATCGAGATTTGTCAGAGATGTGTAAGGTCTCTAAGCGTCAGGTAATAAAGTAGGTACACTAATCATAATAAAATATTTTGAGCTATATCTATAACACGTCAACATGAAAATAATAAAATCTAATAAATAAATATCCTCAGAGATGTATAAGCTCTCTGAGAGTCAGTCTAAAAATAAAATCAAATGAGAACAGAGCGAAGTCTCTCATCATGTCAATTCCACTAAACACTAGTACGAAGTTACTAGTCCTTGCAAACATGAACAGACCGGACCCCACAAACCACTGTGTTTACCCACTTTTTACAGCAATATGTTAATATTTAAGTATTTTTACCTATAAATTCCTTTTATTATGTTCAGGTACTATTTCGAAATCCTATTTTTGTACACTAATTCAATACATATCATGGTTTTTTTTTGTAATAAAAAACTGGTGATGAAAAAGTAGAATGACCCATGGTCGTTTAAGACCTTTTCAGTTATCTAGTGTCGATTATGTTGGACCGTTTGTATTACATGACGGGCTATCATCATATCGACGTTAAGTTTTGATTACGGTAACATGAGCTCGTGTTGGATATAATGATGGTCATATGGTGTGCGGTCGGAGTCAAAAATATGTTCACGCTTTGTACTTTATTCCGTAGTAATAAGGCGAAAAATGTGTACATTTAGTTGACGTTGCGTCGATTGTAAGATAGGCGAGAAGAATTTGAAAAAATTGAATTTGGCTTCTTTATACGGGTATGCGACGATGGAATGCGAAACACACAAAGGAAACACTTATAAGGGAAGTTGATGCAAAAATATATTTTACTCAGACAATGGGCGGAAAAGTGGTCTTTCCTCCCTATTGGAAGATGAAGATTGATGAAATACGTGAGATTTACTATTTATGTCAGATAATATGTATAAATCAAATAAAATTTAGCCGGCGTTGTACCTACCTACTATATAATTTCACGGAATCGTCGTCCGTTAGAATGAAAGCTCAAACTGCATTGGCCTACTATGTATTATTTTTAAAGCAGGAAAGTGATAAAATACTACCGCTTTCCTTATTAATTACTTTTTACTACCTACTACCATGTTAGTAGTGTTAAAAAATTACAGATTGTTGTATCGAAATTTCTGAGTTCATTATAAAGTAGACCTTTTTAAGGCACGAGTGAATAGGTATGTATTGTGTGCTATTGATCATGAATTTTCGAATGCATGATCTAAGAAAACAAGGTTTGACACCAGTGACGTCACTGTCGACGATACACTCACACTTACGTCCGCATACCATCGGTAGGCCGATGATGTAGGTCCTGTCTCCCACACTACTAACCGATGTGCCGGATTGCTATACCTGGCGCAGTATATTATTGTCTCACGTTTGAATGTAACCCAAAACTGTTAATCAAACAAACTAGCATAAGGTTCTAACACGCTCTGTTGAGCATAAATCATAACTGCCACAAGTAGGCATTGTTTACATGGCCAGGCAAGCACGAGTCGTTTTTAGCGAAATTATGTTTATCTCACTATCCTAGCGAGCGAAACGTCTCCGATTCAGTTTGGGCAAAATGCTTATATACGACTGGCGTCTGTTCTCGTCTACAGATCGCACTTCTTAACCGATTCTCTTGAAATTTGGTGAGCAGGTTCGAATATAATATAGATTTTTTAAATAGGTGTCAATTTATGCAAACATATCTTTGCGTGTGTGTGGTGGAAGCTCAACCTTAACCCCTCGCATGTCGCTTGTCAAATTTGGTCATTGAAAAAGTGACCTTAACTTTTAACATAATAGATTTAAATCCCCGCGCACGGATTCGTGTCTAAGCATGAGTTATAACGGAAATTATTAATAGTCGCGATCTCCTTGAGTACGGGACCTTAAAATTGAACCATGTTTGAGATTGAGAACAATGGTACGTAGTGCCGCAATATTGTTATGCCGTCTCGGTTGTAAGCAATCAAAATAATTAGCATTTTTGAGGAATAAATATGAGATGTTAAGACCGCTGTGAACACTTATGTTATGACTTTCCGGGGAATCCATCCTAGCCTATTTGAGTGTCCCACTGCTGGGAAAAGGCCTTCCCTCTTTTCCTCCATTCGGCCCTATTGTTTTATTTATTTTTATTTTATTTTATTTTTATTTATTTATTTATTTATTAAATCACTTACAGATAAATCCAACACGTTATACATATTACACACACAAAAAATAAAAGAAGAAAAATACAAATAGAAATATAACTTACTAAAAACAACTACATACATACAATTATACATATAGGTACATTTAATCTTAACTAACAGGAAACGATAATAGTTTATGTATGACTTCTGTGAATTCAGCCAGCGAGCAATTAAATAAATCTATTGTAGTTGAGGTCTCATTCAGCATCTTTATGGCTCTGACAAGTGGCGCGTTAGCGAGCAGCTTGTTCCCGCCAAGTTAAGGAAAATGCGTCCAGCTCGTCCCGCCATCTCCTTTTTGGTCTGCCTCTGTTCCGGTAGCCATCTTGTGGGGTCCACTGCGTACTTATTTTCGCCCATCTTTCCGGATGCATACGGCAGACATGTCCGGCCCAGTCCCACTTCAAATACATCATTTCGTCATTTTTTATTCATCATTTTACCGAATTTCGTTTCATCGATTATCGCTTCCCATAACACTGTTCGCAGATTTTTTTATAACTTAGGTTTAATTCGCGACTTGCCTTTTACACACGAATTAACTCATCGAAATTTACTTCATTATTTTATTTGTACATTAACGTAGCGTTCATCGAATGGCCTTTAGTATAATTTTGGTTTAACGAAGGTCTAGTTCTAACATTCTTATTACTTACAACATACGTTTACATAAAAGTACCTTTCAAAGATAATCTCATCGCTTCGCTCTATTTTGTATCTTAGTAAAATCACAAGTTATTGTTGTAATTATTAGTAGATTTCATATGTATTAACCCTGCACCACCTGCTATGAATCGTTATTATTAGATTTCATTTCCTGGAAGAAATCGCTCTTTAGCGATAATACCGCCTGTTGTTTGCCTCTCCTCATTGTGTTTTGTACTGTACGGTCCTTTAATTGAGGTGTGCAATAAAGAGTATTTATATTGTATCGTATTGTAAACATTCGAATGTTCAAATTTTAAATAGTATATTATAGCTTTTCTCGAACTTTGTTAAATGAAATTCTATTATACGAAACATTTTATAGCGTTATCATAAGCTTTATAAAACTTGTGCTACAGAAAAATTCGCTAAATCGATATTAATTCGAATCGAATGATATCAAAACAATCGATTACACGAAACCAAACACCAGAGTAAAAAATCAACGGACCATTTATTCCTTAACGATAGCCATTAAAGAGCCATAGTCGTTGTTAAACGCAATAAGTGTTTGATATATTGTTGTCGTCCATTATGTGGACAGAATATTGAATAAGATCTAGAGTATAAATATTTCTAAAGAGAACCTATACGCGGGCCACCAAGAGTGACGGAAAAGGTCTTATGCAGATAAATTGAGAATTCGTTTAAAATGGCTGCCGGTTTACCATAACTTACTTCTTTTACTTGGGCGGGTAATCGCTTGTGTGACGTATTTGGGCACAACTGTCATATAAAATAAGTTGTGCTCGACAAAAAAAGGTGAAACTGTGACAGGGACAACAAATGATATGTAACTCTCTGTCGCTCTTATACAAAAATGTATATGACTGTCTCGCTCGGTTGGGGTATTATTATTTGCGTGTCGCGTCTGGTAAGTCTGTGAATAAGATCTTTGGTTTTGATTCCGAGCATTTTGATGTATGTCGTCGGTAGATTAATGATGATAACAAAACGCTTGTTATAGAAAGCAGTGGTTTTAATGCTTCACCTGTTACTGAAGTTAATTATCACGTATACACCTTTTATTGCTTGTTTATATATTTACAAAAGTTATTACATAAAATCTATTGTATTAATTTTAACTGCTAAATATTTGTGACTAATAAGCTTAATTTAATGAATTACCTCTTTAGAGTAAAGAAAAGCTCTTGTCCGAAAACCGGTCAAGTGCGAGTCGGACTCACGCACCGAAGGTTCCGTGTACAGATGTGTACCGGTTCCAACCCTATTAAACCTGGAAAATCTCAACAACGTGGTGTAGAAAATGAACGCCATGGGTAAAGCGCCATCTATCGGCGACTATTATTACAAATTTGAGCCACTGAATAACTTAGTATGTATGGTGGTTTTTCAAGGATAATTCTTTATCACGTATACCGATTTATTTTTTTTTTCCATATTTGAAAGAAGGTGCTTTCAGCATAATCTCGTAGGAATTTATAAAACAAAAATACATGCAACTGTTCCAAATTTCAAATCGATAGCATAAGTAGTCCTTGAGATGTTTAGCGATGTGACAGACAGACAGACAGACAAAAAGGAACCATAAAGTTACTTTTTTGCAATTTTGCTATACTAAATTATATGGGTGATTGTGGTGAGTTGTCGGCCGATCCTAAGAGCGTTACTAAAGTCATTGTCGACTGACGATTATCTACACAAAATTAAGATAAACCAGCGAAAACATTGATCAAACAATACTCAGACCCGATATTGGTTTACGCTTTTTACAAAAGTTTACTCTGAGCATCGTCTCCTTTAACAATATTTAGAAACGACAATGACGAAACGCAACCGCCGTAAAAACGCTGAACATTCGCACTGTCATCAGTTAATAGTTTGTTAACATCACTTGACTATAGTGTTCGTACAGATTTTTTTTAACCTTACAAATTTGAGTCCTTATCAGTGAAAAAACGCTCATGTACTTATTTCACGATTTCCTGATTGAATTGACACGTATCTTGACATTTTCTCAGTGTTAGTATCTAGAACAGGACTATTGCGACCTAATGTCATAAATTTTAAACGTATTTTTTGCTTTTTTCATTAAGAAATATCGTTTCAAACATCACTCCAAAGCGACCATTTTCAAGCTATAAACTCTGTTTTTCCGCTCAAATTCTAATACACAATACAATAAAAAAATGGCTATGTTACTATCTAAAACTAATAAAATCATCGTATCCTTTAATCACTTTATTGGGATTATCAATACTTTTGTCAAAATTTGAAATCATAACATTTAACAACTTATAAGGCCTATAAACATTATTATATCCTTAATCCTTTATTATAATCTTTTTCCTTTTACAATCAAGGTCAACCTTTAAACGGTTAAGGAAAAAACAGCACGTTTTGAAAATTCAGCTCTTCGGTCGGCGAAATTGCGTCTAAATTATATTGCCCTTAAACAAGATAAGCCGAAACACACCGGATTACTTTCAAGTCATTTTATCTGGCGAAATTAATTTATTCAAATTAACCCCGCCATCTGCCGGGAATATCTTGAAACCAAAGTAGAAAGGTAAGCTTTCTGCGTTGGTTTTTTTTACAGTGATCGTCAGAGGAGCCCAAACCGATATCAATATGAGAGTTGCACCTCTATCTACTTATTGATCGAGTGAAACGAAGGTCTCTTCTTCAGCTTCGACAAAAATGCTCTCGTATGTCCGAATTTCCGTTTGTTCTCGTCTACAGGTCGCAATTCTCAACCGATTCTCGTGAAATTTGGTGAGCAGGTCCGGTAATTATATAGATTTTTTTTGTCGAGTCAGTTTTTGGAAATTTCCAAAAACAATTTTTGTAACAATGATTTTGTAAGTTTCTGCGGGCGAATTTCGGTTTGTTCTCCTCTACAGGTCGCATTTTTCAACCGCTTCTCGTGAAATTATGTTAGCGGGTTCGATATTCATAATTGATCTTTTTTATAATGTCAAATTTCGGAAATGATAAAAAAAACTCACACATGAGGTCTACAGCTCACAGAACCACAAGTTATATAATACTAGCGACCCGCCCCGGCTTCGCACGGGTGCACTATTTAATGGATGTTATTATACATATAAACCTTCCTCTTCAATCACTCTATCTATTAAAAGAAACCGCATCAAAATCCGTTGCGTAGTTTTAAAAATTTAAGCATACACAGGGATATAGGGCTGTCCCTATAAAAAATAGGTAAGCCTATAAGAAAGCGACTTTGTTTTATACTATGTAGTGATAATAACATGTATGGCATGGTAGCATGATCCTTATGTCGGACTTGTAGGATTTGTCCCTAAAAAAATCTTGGGATTCAGGATGCAACTGTACTGGGATAACGCTAGGACGATTGTCCAGGTTTCCACCTATTTGTATATAGTTTATTTTTCTACACACCTATTGTCTATTCTGGTTCTTTGTCAGTTTTGTAATTTGTTCTAGTTGTCAATATATTTTTCACCACGTAACAGCTGCTTTGATCTGGCCTACGTTCCAGCTATCGAATCCCGTACAACGATGTATACTCCTTGTTTAATCTTGAGACCTTATACATCTCTAACTTTACTGATGTTGTAATATTTGTAATAGATAACTTTGCAAGTTTATCTTCACTGTATGACATTAATTTTGTTATAATTGTAAACTCGAAATTATTATTCCTTCTTGAACTGTAAATTAATATTTTGACATGAAAAATGTATTACTTATTATAGTCAGACTTTCTTAAATTGTAAATTAATATTTTGACATGTAAAAGTGCCCTTATGGCCTATTTGCAGAATAACTGTTTGATTTTGATTTTGACGTTGGTGCAGGATTTGTCCCACTGGCACCAACTTATTTGTTAGTAGAGAAAAAAACCTATATGTCTGACATAAGCGCTGAGTCATAAATGGGAGTCGACTATCTATGAGGCTTGTGGCCAGCTGTGGGACGTATTAATCATGATCATGATGGGATGAAAATGGGATATGAAAGTAAGACCATATCACACCTAACGTATCATTGATGGGTTCATCTCATCTGTTACTAAAGTAGGTAAGTAGTTAATGGAATCGTCTATCTTCGCTTATAGATAGAAGGCAACGATTACGCCGATACGCGTTTCACTCACACTAGTGCGTGTCGGATCACGCACAATGAAGGGATCCGTACCAACACCTACTAGTCCACATTTAAAAACACTATCTAATACATTGAATCTAAAAAGGTCTCTCGTCGTATCTCACGGCACTTACGACTATTTATTTGGGCAAGACAGTATTTCAACGAAAACTCAGAAATTGTAAAACCTATATAATGTCAACTGTTCTTGTAATTTATGTTGTTTTACTCATGTACAGAGCTCGGAATAGGTAGTGCCTATTTACCTAAACTTCGTGGGAGGACGTAACTAAGAGTGGTTACAAGCACCAAAAATAATTATTTCTTTTTAACGAATGCGGGATTTCCCGGGATTTACTGTATTATTCTAGAGGCTTAATACATTTCGCTTTACTTATAAATCTTGTTATATTGCATATTATTTGTTTAATTACCTTGAAATAACAATCGGGCATTAAAAATATAACATGGATCAAATTAAATCAAAAGGATTCCGAAATTTGATAGTTTTTAGTTGACTTAGACAGAATTATACTCCTTTCTTCCATGAGAGGGGACCTGTGTCTGGCAGTAGAACGTATATAGATTAGTGATGAGACAGAACTATGATATGGCATAGAAGCTATCGTACAGATGTATTCTAATTTATTTCTAATATGATGGTATACATATACTTACATGTTAAATAAAACTAATTTTCAACCGATTATATCGCGTAATGAATTTAAAATACATTCCGTGACCACGAGTGCTGTAAAGGACTCGAAACGTCGGAATGAATGTCGGAATTTTCTATATGATATCATAGTTCTGTCTCATCACCAATCTATATTCGCCCTAATGCTGGACACAGATCCCCTCTCACGGAAGAAAGGAGTATAATTCTGTCTAAGTCAACTAAAAAGTATCAAATTTCGGAATCCTTTTGATTCAATTTGATCCATATAATATTTTTAATGACTGATTGTTATTTAAAGGTAATTAAACAAATAATATGCAATATAACAAGATTTATAAGTAAATAGAAATATATTAAGCCTCTAGAATAATACAGTAAATCCCGGGAAACCCAACATTCAATAAAAAGAAGTAATTATTTTTGGTGGTTGTCACCACTCTTAGTTACGTCCTCCCGCGAAGTTTAGGTAAATAGGCACTACCTATTCCGAGCTCTGCTCATGTACAATAAAGAATTTTACATACATACATACATACCTATCTTGTTCAAACCATAAATCTTTGAAAGTATTTATTAATGCACACCACCTAAATTTTTTTCAGAATTTTAAACTTCATAGTTTGGAAATTAGAGGGGGGATACACTTTTTATGACTTTGACAGCTAATATCTCACCAACGGTTGACTTAAATGGAAATTTTTAAGAAACCTCCATATCATTTTTAAGGCGTATCCATCGATACCCCACACGACCATGTGTGTTGAAAGTTTTTTTTTTCATCCACCGGTTATATGTATGGAGTGCCCCTCTAATATTTTTTTTTTTGTGATTTCACCACACTTTTATGTAGCGGTTCATAGAATACACCTTCCTACCAAATTTCATAATTGTAGTAATACGATTTGAAACGGGATATTTACCATGTATATTTACACATGGTAAATATCCCGTTTCAAATCGTAATTCTAATGTAAATGACCATGTAAGCTTGAAATCTTATATCATAATTGTAGTGCTTATAGTCTCCGAGTATATTGGCTGTGACATACGGACGGACGGACGGACAGACATGACGAATGTATAAGGGTTCAGTATTCGGCATTTCGGCTACGGAACCCTAATAAAACGAGATGGTTAATAATTGCCGCTTGACGAGAACTGGTCCATGTATGCTACAGCCCTTCTGGTACTAAGTCGATCGAGCCGTATAAATATGGGTACTCATAGTTAAGTCGCTTGAGACCATTTCATTAGGGGGCGTCCATAAATTACGTGAGATGTTTAAGGGGGGGAGGGGGTCGAGTCAAATCTCATCTAATCTTACGTTGGAGAGAAGGGGGTTCTCGGCAAACGTCACGCAATTTTTTTCTGATTGAAACAGAAAAAAATTATGCTATTTTGGTCGATTTAATCCAGATTGTACTCGCTTATAAGATTTAATCTTAAGCGTAATCGTAATACGATTAAGATTATTCACTAATTCGTTCGAAAGAGAATTATTTTCATTCATACTTAGACGTTAACTCTCAGCAATATTGATTAGCAATATGAAAAATATTACTTATGTTATACCATGCGCTGGCAGACGCGGTGATTGGTTATGGACTAATAGCTTACGGACGTACTTTCAAAACCTATTTGGATAATGTATTAAATTTGCAATTGCGCTTATTAAAAAATGTTATAGATAAAAAAACTAGAAAAGCCTGTAACAATGATTATAGTACGTTATTCAAATTACTGAACGTCTTACCAGTGCATAACAAAGTTAGGTATTTAATAGCAACCGAACAATTTAAAAGTACCGAATTTAAAACTCCGCGAATCTACACACGGCCGCATAGAGGGTTAGCGCGACGAAAATACGCCGAACCTACCGCCAACAATTATTATGGTAAAAGGACACGCAGCTACTTAACACCGCGAATATTTAACACAATTACATTTGAAAACGAGTGTAGCAGTAAAAATATATTTAAAAATAAACTCAAAAGGTTGCTATTAAACACCTCAACGCAAGATGCTTAATATTAATTAAATAAGCTAGTACCCATCTTGTTTTATATTCAAAGGATAGGGATTAATTACTTTATTACTTAGGTCATTAGATACTATAACTTGGTACAAAAAAAAAATTAAAGTGAGTGTAATATTTCGCCGATAAACTTAACGTCACACAGAAAATTAAAAAAACACCTCACGTATTTTATGGACGCCCCCTACCAGTATAGTGAGTTCATTGCCATTGGCAGCGCGTATAAACCACCTCATTAATAATGATTTTCCTCTCGCAACGTAGCATTACCTGGACCGGTCTGACTCATTGAGAAATCCGTCTGGTTTGTCGTGATATTCATAAATGATCGTATGGCTGCGTAATTATTATATTTTTATGGTTAAAGACAACATGCCTTTTTGACGACTCACACATATTTTTGTATTGTGTCATTATTAGTAGATTACTTACCAAGGGCGGTAAAACAAAGAATGTCTCAGATCGCAGGTATTTGACGCCCGAGCCGATGGCAAGGGCGATAATTATGCGATCTGTGGCTTTCTTAATTACCGCCCGAGGTAAGAACAAATTTTTATGTCACCCTCTGGCCAGGAAGTGGGATTTTCCGCGCGCGGAGAGTGCGGTAATTGCCACTTTATGGCCAGGTGTGACATAAAAACTATTACGGAGACAGGACACTAAAAAAACGGCTGCCATTGCGTCATTGCTCGCAATAATGTGGACATGACTCTAAAATTAATCAAAATGTTAATCAATTAATTAATTTCTTACTTGACATATAATTTGATTCCTAGTCAATAAATACAAAAGTTTGTTAAAGTATATATTTATTAAAGAAAACAATCAGTTTTTTTTCTGCAGTCAGTCTATTTCTTAATAGCTTACCCGAAAACGTCCGTCTCGAGAAAAATAATCGTAATTTTAATAGAAAGTTAAAAAAATATTTATTAGATACACTGCCATAGATTTTCTTTTTTTAAGTGAAGATGTTAAGATTTACTTTTAAGTGAAGATGTTAATTGATTTTTAAGTTGTGATATTATGGATTTTTAATTTGTAAAGTCTTCCTGCAGACAAACTATAATAAAAGTTTTGCGGGTCTTTTGTTCATTTAAAGTTTTTGTTCTCAGCTTGTTGATAAATAAATAATAATAATAATAACAAGCAGTTTTACTTAATAAACATTTATCTCAGCTCAAAACTAGAAAATATTTTCTGTTATTCGAAATGTTTTTTTTTTTAATTTACAACTCCGGTGGCAAACAAGCGTATGGTCCACCTGATGGTAAGCGGCCACCGCAGCCTATAGACGCCCGCAACTCCGAAGGAGTCACGTGCGCGATGCCGACCCTTTATAAAATTTGAGGATTCACTGTGTTGACAACAAAAGGGACAAATTTAGGTCCCTCGCTCTCAACATATTCCATCCTCGGGAGCTCTGGCAACCTTGCTCACCTTCAGGAACACAACACTACATACTTGTATAGTAAATAATATTATGGCTGTGGTCTTCTGCAAGGCGGAGGTACTTCCCCAGTTGGGCTGCTCCAAATTCGAGCAAGATGATATTTTGCTGTGCCCTACCTCTCTACTATGATATGGTAATACAAAAAAAAATGTCTGTAAGAATTCAATGAACATCATAGATTTTATGCTAATATGACGTCTAATTTCACTTGCAAAGTAAATAGAATTAATTAATTAACTCATTAAACTAATAGAAATATCTAGAAGATAGTTGTGACAGGGTAATGAGGGTAATAATAAATATGTAAATGAGATACCCCTCATCATCAACTCATCATCTAAGAGTTTTCCCGATTGTGGCCTAAGGCTCCCGGGGTCTCAAGATTTGGTGTAGGAACTAGTTTTACGAAAGCCATTGACATCTCACTGAAAGCCATTGACCTAAAACTTGTTTTTCCTCTGAGTTCCAACCCAGACTAACTAGTTAGTTAGTTGGGTCATACGCGGATTTAGGTTCGCGTCTTTTCTGTGGACATACCAAAAGTTGAGGGCTACAAAGCTTAATTTTGGATTGGACCAGCAACCCGCATAAACAGTGTCTCCGTTTCTGTAAATCCCTGTAATAAAAACATAGCTATCATGCACATAAGCCGTTAACTATTGACCACAAGAGTGACGACTTTTGTTTTTTTCAACTAAGTATGACCCAGTTAGTATTTAGATTTAAGTCTAGGATATTAGTCACAACAACTAATCCACCTAATAACATGAGCACTAATAAGTGCAAACAATTTATACTCGAACAACTTAAAATTCCCTGGTTATTTTGTAAGATAGACAACAATTGTTCCAACCTCGTATGTGACGAGATTTGCTACTGCATATTCAACTTTGTTACGTTCAAAATATAAAACATATTTTTATAACAACACCCCGAGCGTGAGTACGGGTAAGCGAGCAGTCGCTTAGTATATTTTAAACGGAAGTCAAAGAGATTTAAGTTCTGAACCGTTGTAATAGAGTCGTTATTCCTTTAAATAAATATTTGTATGTTTTGAAACGTAGCTGGATAAAGAAATTTTAATTCTAAATTGTTGTGGTAAAGTCTTTATTCCTTTGTACAGGATAATCGCCGGAGCACCGGAACCGACATAGACGTCCATATCTTCAACCTTATGAATGTCAAATTACTGTTTTCTTTATTTTCCGCCTGTTGTTTTAATGGTGGTTTGTTAAAATGACAATCAAGTTTTGGGATTCCTTAGGAACGTAGGGCAGGTTTTAATACTAAATTGTACAGATTTTTACGGGTGCCTAGTCTCAGTGATATAACCAGAGATCGGATAAATTTCCGTCATTTCTCGCAATAATGTGGACATGACTCCAAAATTAATCAAAATGTTAATCAATTAATGAATTTCTTACTTGACATATAATTTGATTCCTAGTCAATAAATACAAAAGTTTGTTAATGTACATATTTATTAGAAAACTAATCAGCATTTTTTTAATATTCTCTGCAGTCTGTATATTTCTTTTTACCTCAAAAATATACTTAAGTGCTGAAAAACTCCTCTCGCAATCCATTAGAAAACTTCTTCGTCAGAAATAATAATCATAGCAGGATATTTACCATGTAGTAGTTATTGGGTATTATTACAAGTGTAAATAATCGTGTCACTTTAAAATCGTAACTTCTTTATTATTTAAAAATAATTACGAAAACGATAAACACTTTAAATAACATTTTGCTGATAATTATAAGCTTTTCTAAACTATTATCTCCGGGAATTCCAATTTTATTCAAGAAATAATTAATTGATTAACATTTTGATTATTTTTGGAGTCATGTCCACATTATTGCGAGCAATGACGCAAATTTGTCCGATCTCTGGATATAACTAATTTAACAAGCTATAGTATCTCTAAGATTTTGAGTATTTTGTCACATTCATCACATCTTAGCTTCATTTTGGTTGTATCATAGAATCCCTGGGTCGGGTTTGACACGTAAATCCAAGATTGAAGAGGTAGGGCACAGCAATATGTAATCTTGCTTGAATTTGGAGCAGCTTAACTGGGGAAGCACCTCCGCCTTGCAGAAGACCACAGCTATAACATTATCTACTATACGAGTATGTAGTGTTGTGTTCCTGGAGGTGCGTAAGATTGCCAGAGCTCCCGAGGATGCACTGTATATTGAGAGCGAGGGACCTAAATTTGTCCCTTCTGTCAAAACAGTGCATCCTCAAATTTTATAAAGGTTTGGTAACACGTGACTCCTTGGAGTTGCGGGCGTCTATAGGCTGCGGTGACCGCTTACCATCAGGTGGGCCGTACGCTTGCATGCCACCAGCGTTGTATAAAAAAAATAGTAAATCGCCCGTAAGGCCAGCTCGGAGGTCTAACTATCAACTGTTTCCCTTCCTAAAATGAAAAAGAAATGTGTGTTATAAGCAATTTATAATATGGGTCATTGTCAGTTGAAAAAACAAAAGTTGTCCCTCCGGTGGTCAATAGTTAACGGCTTATGTGCATGTAAGCTATGTTTTTATTCCATAGATTTATAGTAACGGAGACACTGTTTATATGTCCACCGAAAAGACGCGAATCTAAATCTGACAATGACCCATATTACAATTGCTAATGGTTTATGAAAGCAGTAAATTCATGTAGTACGCCCTCATATGCAGGCGTTTTATCAACACTTTCTTAAAACTTTCACTTTTTCATGTACATATTTTATTTCTACCCGTAAAGTGCTAAACTAGCACTTTAATGTGCTAATATTGGTAGACAACTACAGTTAAATTATAATGAAAATGCCATTGGTTAGCCCATTCAAAACCAAGCAACGCTTCGTTTGCAATGCAGTAGAGTGTAGCTACGTTTTTCTGTCTTGTAGCGGAAGTCGCTCGTAGAATCATAAATCATGCGCGTCACGAGACTTGAATGGGTTAAGGCTAAAAATTACTAGCTTTGAATTGTAAAAAAACAATTTTAATATCAGAAAACAACATTTCGTAATTTCAGTAACGTGATTTTCCTCATAATCCAAAAAAAACGAAAAAAACCGGTCAAGTGCGAGTCGGACTTACGCACTATGGGTTTTGTACTATTGGATATATAACCGGCAAAAAAAATTACTTTTGTTGCATAGGAGCGCCCTTAAATATTTATTTGATATTGTTTTTTAGTATTTGTTGTTATAGCGGTAACAGAGATACATCACCTGTGAAAATTTCAACTGTCTAACTATCACGGTTCATGAGATACAGCCTGGTGACAGACCGAAAGACGGAGAGCGAAGTGCGGGTGGGTTCCACCAAACCGTCTGTAATCGTAAGCGGTGTTCGTTAAAATGTTATTGTATGAAAAGTTTGACAAGTTTCTATTGGATGATAGTTGTCGACGCCATATTTGACAGGCCGGTCTGTGATCGTATGTTGGTGCAACCGACCCTTAGTGATAGGGTTTTACCCTTTGGGTCATCATCATCATCATTTCAGCCGAAAGACGTCCACTGCTGAACATAGGCCTCCCCCAAGGCTCGCCATTTGGGCATGTTTTTTATTTTTCCTTTGGGGGGGATTTGCCATAGTCGCCGCGCTTGGCAAGCGGGTTGGCGACCGCAGTTTGATGGTGGTAATGATCGAAGGATGCTGCTGCCCACCCTCCGATTTTCCCTTATTCGCCTCCTACGAAACCCACGGGATGAGATGGGGTGGCGCAATTCTTACCCGGCAACCACACGGGGGTTACCGGGCAACACCCTTTGGGTACGGAACCTTAAAAAGAAATAATTTCATTGGGCAAGCCATCGATATGCACGGCTCCGATGACAGCTGAATGAATTCAACTACTATTAACATACAACGAGAAGCAAATTCGCCGAATGAAAAGAACGGTACACCACGCCGGTTTTATTGTTGTGTTTAGAACGTACGTAGGCACCTAATGAATATAGAATTAGTGCGTTTCTTTTCCACTTGACGTGGTGGCGGCCGTATTAGGAAACCTGTTAAATAATATCTTACCGTTACACGGTACAGCGTTGCGAGGCACAGTGCGCCAGTTTTACTTGCCGTTGACGAAATATTATTTGTGCCGATATGTCATACAAGTAGTATGGCGAATGGGTCCAAATTATATTTTGACAACTGCTTTTTTTGAACTTTACTGTGGTTTTATAGGCCGGCCCAATAAAGCGATGGGAGTGTTTTTTTTAACCTGACTGTGGACTTTATAACGACAGCTTTAGCCTAGTTGGTAGTGACCCTGCCTTCGAAGCTGGAGGTCCCGGGTTCGAATCCCGGTCAGGGCATGTATTTGTGTGATGAGCATGAATCTTTGTTCCTGAGTCTTGGATGTTTTCTATGTATTTAAGTATCTATTTATCTATATAAATATGTATATCGTCACTTGGTACCCATAGTACAAGCTTTGCTTAGTTTGGGACTAGGTTGATTTGTGTAAGATTGTCCAAAAATATTTATTATATTTATTAATTATAAGCCGGGCCCAATAAATCGATATGAGTGCGCAGCTGGAGAGTAGCCTGGGGAAAATCCAGGGGAAAACTTCCGCCACGACCACAGATGTGGTTTGAAACACTGGAATTCTCTAAGAGTTTTCGCTCCAGTGATATTGGTTGAGCGGTTTGAGAATCGAATCCTAGGTTTGAGTGGAATCGAGCTACTGGGAGTTTTGTCGCTGGTTCGCTAAACATAGCCTAGCTGATAAGAGTCCAGCAAGAAACTCAGCCAGGCCCGACCTGGGTCGGACTGACTCTACTCGGTGTGCGGCGGTATCGGGACGACTATATGTGTCAGGGTTGTCGTGATCGCACGGTGGACATCCCCGCCGGCGGGAATGCCTAAGTCGCGTCGTGTCTGAGTTCGATAGGAGTGCATGTTTGGAGAGAGGCCTGAGAAAATCCAGGGGAAACCTCCGACACAACCTACGAGTTTGCGCTCCAGTGATATTGGTTGAGGGGCATCAACCAAATCTGATGTGTGAGTGGAATCGAGTTCTGGGAGTTTTGTCGCTGGTACAACTAGAGTGTAACAGACAATCTTTCATGTTCGAAAAATCTTAGATTTCCTGGACTATTCATGGACAGGACTGTTTTTTATTTTTTTTCCTAAATATGATTTTATTTAATGAAGCATTGGGATTACCCACTAATGAGGAAGTTTTTAATTTATTTATCACTAACGGATGTATTATAACATAAACTGAAACTTGTTTACTTATCACTAACGGGTATAACATAGGTTTTTGAATCCAATATTTTCCCTATATACCATCTGTACCTACGTAAACCAAATATATTTATCGCGTTGTTTGATTATGAAGCTGCAGCGGCAGTGTTAGTTTTTCATTCCAGTTATTCTCAATCCTGAACAAACTACGAGTATGTTTGTTGAAGTCAAATATTTGTGTTTACTATAACTTCATGGTTACGGATATTTGGCAGTGATAATCAGTCATTCAAAAAAAAATCTAAATCAAAACATTTATTCTGCAAATAGGCCTCAAGGGCACTATTACAAGTCAAAAACTACTAGCGTTTCTCAAGAGACCATCACTGCCCATAAGAAACTGCTGCTGCTAGTTTTCAGTTTCGTCCGAAGAAGAAATAATTAAGTAACTAAAATTTCTCTCACAATCAAAATATTTATTCTGCAAATAGGCCTCAAGGGCACTTTTAAAAGTCAAAATCTATCTAGGTACATCTAATAAAAATAATACAATAATCAAATAATCATTAATTAAATGTAGTGTTACATGTCAAAAATAAAACTAAGAAACTAATAACAATCGAGATTTGTTAGAGATGTATAAGGTCTCTAAGGTTGATGAATTTGGGACTGGGTAGCGATTGCACCTATAGCTCAGTTGGCTAGAGCGACTGGCCGCGAGTGCCGGGAGGTCGCAGGTTCGAATCCTGCTCGGTGCCTAAATTTTTAAATTTTTCCTTCATTCTAAATTTACTATTGCCTGCTCGCTGACGGGACAAAATAACAACAAAGTAAAGTTGGTTGAACCATATATCGTTTTCATATAATCGCAATTATTCTACGGTTGGCGCTAGTGAACACTATGAATGCCTCTTAGGAATGTAAATACAAATACAAACATTTATTCTGCAAATAGGCCACAATGTCAAGGGCACTTTTACATGTCAAAATATTAATTTACAATTTAAGAAAGTCTGACTATAATAAGTAATACATTTTTCATGTCAAAATATTAATTTACAGTTCAAGAAGGAATAATAATTTCGAGTTTACAATTATAACAAAATTAATGTCATACAGTGAAGATAAGCTTGCAAAGTTATCTATTACAAATTTAGAGGTGTATAAGGTCTCAAGATTAAAGAAGGAGTATAATGAAATTAATGTAATATCCCAGAGATGTACATGGTCTCTGAGCGTCAAAATTAAAATTAATTTAATATTGTTACAGATGTATATGGTCTCTAAGTCACTGATAATAAAAACGAATCCACTACAGGATAATGTCTCTCGTCAATCCCCTATAAAAAGACATTAGTATTAGCGTAAATACTATGTATAAAGTTCAAATTACATTAAATCTATTTGATGTAGATCCTACATTCTGATACAACACACCGCGTGATTCATGTTGTGTTTAACAGCCTCTTATGTCACGATTCATTGTTTCCAATTAGTCCAATCAAGAAGCCTGTGAGAGAGTTAATCTTAACCCAATCAAAACTGTTAAAGGAGTGGAGCTGCTGTGATATTTTTAATTTAAAAGTCACCATTATCTTGTTAACAAATTAATGTTAGTTTTGAATGCTCTATGTGAATAAAAAAAAACTTTGCGAGTAAATTGCTAGTTTCAAACCAATTCAATAATAGACTTATTTAGATTTACCTTAAGTTAAATGACAAAATTCTTGAAGTACCTAAACAGGTAATAGTTCTGGTTCGGAAGAGTAACACATCGAGGTTTTCCCGAGGGACTACAGTATGGGGTTCTTCAAGAAAGGAGTGTATAAATTATTAAAGGGTCGGCAATGTGCATGTGACACCCCAGGAGTTGCAAGCGTCCATAGGCTACGGTGACCGCTTACCATCAGGCGGGCCATACGCTTGTTTGCCACCGAAAAAGTCGTATGTTCTTAAGGAACTCACGGCACTTACGACCTTTTGTTTGGGCAAGATAGTTTTTAAACGAAAACTCAAAAACCGTAAAACCTACGTATATTATTCAAACCTAAAATCTTTGAAAGTATTTACTAATGCACACCACCTCAATTCTTTTCACTATTTTAAATTTTATAGTTTGGAAATTAGAGGGGGGGACACTTTCTAAGACTTTGACAGCTAATATCTCACCAACGGTTGACTTGAATGGACTAGTTTTTTAGAAACCTCCATATCATTTTTAAAGGCCTATCCATCGATACCCCACACGACTGTGTGCGTTGAATTTTTTTTTTCCATCCATCGGTTACCATGTAAAGAAAGAAAAGAAAGAAAGAAAGAAAGAAAGCATTTATTCACTGCACGAAAAGACACATCATTACAAACAGAATAGACTCAGTACATTGACATATTATTATAAAGTGCGTCTTCGCGGCATGTATGTATTATAATTTAATATTTTTTTTGTAATTTCACATCACTTTTATGTAGCGGTTCATAGAATACACCTTCCTACCAAATTTCATAATTGTAGTGCTTATAGTCTCCGAGTAAATCGGCTGTGACATACGGACGGACGGACGTGACGAATCTCTAAGGGTTCCGTTTTTGCCATTTTGGCTACGGAACCCTAAAAAAAGTGGTCTGCTGTAGTGACTGTGTTATCTGTACGATCTTCCTCTGAGGTAGCATCATTATTATGCGGGCTTTATTGGATTAGTCAGTCCGATGACTTAAGCCTCATTCGGGTTTAGAAATTACACTCGGAGCAAATAAAATAGCTACACTTTTTATTAAAATTCCCCGTATAGTGTAGCCTTTTGTAGCCAGGGATCGGATAACCGTATTTTCTCCATAGAAAAATACCGGTATTATTACGGTCACCGGTTCATTATTTTGTTTTTAACGGGACATTCTAATAATACGATGTTGTTACCTAAATACATGATTCAGCCTTACGTAAAGAGCAAAAAATAATCCAAAATATTGGGCTAATTCAGGGTTTTTTTAAAATATCGGTATCGGTCCCTGTTTGTAGCTATAGATTAAGGAAGGTTGCATCAAACCTTTTTCTACTTCAGAGGGGTTACTGCGAACTTCGAAATCCGAAATTCGTATCGCGCCGTCCCTTTCACTCTTGTGTTATGTACTATATGAGTGAAAGTGACGGCATGTTACGACGTTCGTATTTCGAGTTCGGAGTAGGCACTCAGTTGTCTTATTTGTAATAGGGATCTTGACTAGTGCCCAATAGAATAGATGACACGTATTAATCAGCTCTGTCAGCATGACATAAGAGTGAAAGTGGCATGTATTGGGTCAGTGTCAAGCACAGCGACGTTTACCTTATGCATTTTTTTAACAAAGAGGAAAGCTTCTTAATTTCCTAACAAAATAATCGAATAGATTTTTCATGTGATCCAGTGTTCCAAAAATCAATCAAAATGTACTAAATATTTACTATATTACACGCAGAGCTTCCGTAGAGAGCGGGATAGTTAATTGCAAACTCACGCGTGTTAGAGGGGGTCATTTGCAATGGAATGGCCTTGTCTTTATGTTGATCGGCCTGTAATCGTAAGTTCGGGGCTGGTAAAAATAATCCCGAGGACGCACTGTGTTGAGAGCGAGGGACCTAAATGTGTTCCTTCTGCTGTCAATACAGTGCATCCTCAAATCTTATAAAGGGTCGGCAACGCGCACGTGACTCCTTTGGAGTTGCGGGCGTCTATAGCCTGCGGTGGCCGCTTACCATCAGGTAGACCGCACGCTTGTTTGCCACCGGCGTTGTATAAAAAAAAATCTTATGGTTACAGAATATTTCAATAGGCCTTAGCAAGAATAAGCAGAACTCAATACCACGTATCAATTGATTAATTCCATTATCTCGTATTAAAACGATTGATTTTAACAAAATGGACCCAAATGCGTTTGTTATAAAGTCCACTTTTCAATACAACTATATAATCGGAGCGTGCGAACTGATCACTTATTAATCATTAATTACGTGCACGTTACCAGATGCTGAAGAAGTGTTCATTGTTCTGTCTATCGATGATACAATTTGCAAAGTAAACTCTGATTCTAGCGATATAAGGTTCAGAATAGATGGAGCATGTTTGCCAATTGTATGTTTTTAGAGGCAAGGCACTGCCGGCATTTGCAATAATTGTAATCTTCACACTTTCCTACAGCGTTAGATAATGTGAGTGGGATCCGGGCTTATTGTCTAGATTATTACGCAATAATTGTAGGAACGTTCTAGCGAAAAGATAATTCATTACTAACTACCTACTTTTTTTTTTAATTTATTAAATCAACGTGGGTAATTTACATGTACATATTATTAGCCACTATCGGAAACCTTGGTAGGTTTATGTAATAGCTGGCGAGATCGCACGGATCGATCCGCATTTACAACAATTTAACATGGCAGACACTAGTATTAATTAAGTATACTTATATTAATTATTTATTTAGGTTTACTTAAAAATGATAATGACGCCATTTACACAGGATAGTATTTATCTACACCCATATAGTAAATCCTCTTTTATGTGCTCAAAAAGGTAAGGACCAACTTTACAATATCGCGCCGGTCCGGGGCGGAGATGGCCATAACAGCATCAAAAACTTTATCGTTATGGCCATCTCCGCCCATAACGATACAGGCTCGTGCTCAAAAGACTTCAACGGGCTCACGCTCGACCTCACTACACTTTCAACGCAATGGTGCCTCAACACATGAAAGAGGATTTAATGTATGGATATAGATAAAGTAGTGTATATAACTGTACATAATTAGGCCTTAAAATACTCGTGTGATCTTATTATGAAAAGAGCGTCAGCGAGTGTTTTAAGACCTCTCATTATGTATCAGTTGCATAAACTATTATTATGTCACACCTGGCCATAAAGTGGCAATTACCACACGCTCCGCGCGCGGAAAATCCCACTTCCTGGCCAGGGGGTGACATAAAATTTTGTACTTACCTCGGGCGGTAATTAAGAAAGCCTCAGATCGCATAATTATCGCCCTTGCCTTCGGCTCGGGCGTCAAATACCTGCGATCTGACGTATTCTTTGTTTTACCGCCCTTGGTAAGTAATGGGGAAAATCCAGAGGAAAACCTCCGGCAGAACCACGCGTGTGGTTTGGAACACTGGAATACTCTAAGAGTTTGCGCTCCAGTGAGATTGGTTGAGCGGTTTCAACCGAATCTGAGGTGTGATTGGAATCGAGCTACTGGGAGTTTTGTCGCTGGTTCACTAGACCTAGCCTAGCTGAGAAGAGTCCAACAAGAAACTCAGCTAGGCCCGACCTGGGTCGGGCTGACTCTACCCGGTGTGCGGTACCGGGACGAATAGGGACTATATGTGTCAATGTTGTCGCGATCGCGCGGTGGACGTCCCCGCCGGCGGGAATGCCTAAGGAGGTCATCCGCGTGCCAATTGGAAGGACGAGATATTTGCGTTAGCGGGCCCGAATTGGCTAACTACAGCCACCGACATGGAACGGTGGAATTCGATGGGGAGGCATTCACCCCGAAGGGTTCCACACATTGTTTTACCTGTTATGTCACTACTAGTGTAATAAATGAAATAAATGAACTTTATTTTGCAAGTAGGCCGCAAAGGCACTTTTACAAGTCAAACACTACTAGCGTTTCTCATGAGACCACTGCCGAGAAGAAACGCCGAAAGAAACTCGACAGTCAGTCATTTTCTCCTTAACTAAGTAAATGTAAGTGTGTGTGTTTAATGTATGTCACTACTAGTGTAGAATTATTACACTAGAGGGTGGATCAACTATTCTTTGTTGCTTGTTACCATGGCTCTCCTGGGTCACCCTTTAAAACCGTTATTTTATAGGGTTCAAATCTTCCAAACATGAGTTTTAGCGATGAGCATAAATCCATTTGGACATGGGTCATCTATTGAGCATGCTTGAAGTCCATATTATAATTATTTTTCTAAGAAACTCGGTTACTGTTGTTTCCTCGCTGACGGCACAGAATAACAACAAGAAAAAGTTGATTGACCCTAGAATACACGTAGAACTATGCATTTCCACATAGTTCCAACCTACGTATTAAAGTTGCCAGTGTTTGAGATGTATCGGCGAATTCGCAAAGACAACTGTGCAATTGCAGTAATTTAATTTGTTCTAAATTGCATGTAATTATGAACTTACAAACGGATATTAAATTTACTAACTATGCTCTTAATTAAATAAGAATTGCTTTTACAAGCTCGTAAAAAGCGTTTTAATTTTGGTAACACAGCGACAAAACGTTTAGAAACACGCTGTATTTCGTAAAAGGGATGTAGCCGGAGTTATTGCTATGTGCTAGACTGCCCGGCGGCGGTAACCACGCGTGGTCAAAATGCTTTGTCTACTGAAGCTATTGCGGTTGCATTATGTGCTTTGGGTCATATAAGAGCATTGTATTTGAAGCTTGATTCTGTTTGCTAGCTGATTTGAATATTATTTTGTTTTTCTTAGTTAATTGCATTCAAAGCTCAATAGAGGTGGTATTGATATAGAATTGGGTTTGGTTAGGTAAATACTTAAAATTTTGTAGACTGCCCGGCAGCGGTAACCAAGCGTGGTTAAAATGCTGTGTCTAGTGACGCTATTGCGGTTACATTATGGTATTTTGGGTCGTATTTATAAGAGCATTGTATTTGAAGCTTGATTCTGTTTGCTAGCTGATTTGAAAATTATTTTGTTTCTCTTAGGTATTGCATTCAAAGCTCAATAGAACCTTTGCTTGTGTTTATATAGAATTAGATTTGGTTGGGTAAATACCTACATAAAGTTTTGTAGACTGCCCGGCGGCGGTAACCAAGCGTGGTTAAAACGCTTTGTCTACCGAAGCTATTGCGGTTGCATTATGTGCTTTGGGTCATATAAGAGCATTGTATTTGAAGCTTGATTCTGTTTGCTAGCTGATTTGAAAATTATTTTGTTTTTCTTAGTTGTTAGGTAAATACGTAAAGTTTTGTAGACTGCCCTCGGCGGTAGCCACGCGTGGTTAACACGCTTTGTCTACCGAAGCTATTGCGGTTGCATTATGTGCTTTGGGTCATATAAGAGCATTGTATTTGAAGCTTGATTCTGTTTGCTGGCTGATTTGAAAAATATTTTGTTTTTCTTAGTTATTGCATTCAAAGCTCAATAGAACCTTTGCTTGTGTTGACATAGAATTAGATTTGGTTAAGTAAATACGTAAAGTTTTGTAGACTGCCCGGCAGCGGTAACCAAGCGTGGTTAAAACGCTTTGTCTAGTGAAGCTATTGCGGTTACATTATGGTATTTTGGGTCATATTTATAAGAGCATTGTATTCGAAGTTTGATTCTGTTTGCTGGCTGATTTAAAAAATATTTTGTTTTTCTTAGTTATTGCATTCAAAGCTCAATAGAATCTTTGCTTGTGTTGATATACAATTAGATTTGGTTAGGTAAATACGTAAAGTTTTGTAGACTGGCTGGCGGCGGTAACCAAGCGTGGTTAAAACGCTATGTCTAGTGAAGCTATGGCGGTTACATTATGTGCTTTGGGTCATATAAGAGCATTTGTATTTGAAGCTTGATTCTGTTTGCTAGCTGATTTGAAAATTATTTTGTTTTTCTTAGTTAATTGCATTCAAAGCTCAATAGAACCTTTGCTTGTGTTGATACAGAATTGAGTTTAGTTGGGTAAATACCTACGTAAAATTTTGTAGACTGCCCGGCGGCGGTAACCAAGCGTGGTTAAAACGCTTTGTCTAGTGAAGCTATTGCGGTTACATTATGGTATTTTGAGTCATATTTATAAGAGCATTGTATTCGAAGTTTGATTTTGTTTGCTAGCTGATGTGAAAATTATTTTGTTTTTCTTAGGTATTGCATTCAAAGCTAAATAGTGGTGTTGATACAGAATTGTGTTTGGTTAGGAAAATACGTAGTTTTGTAGCTGTGATGCAAATGCTTGGTAGGTGATAGTGGAAGTCAAAGGATTTATTTCATTACAGCATATTTCATTCAAGCAGTTTAGAAAACATAGGTAAACCTTACTGAAGACTGAATTAGGTATATAGTTTTTTTTTTACAAATGGTGTTTCTTTTCACTGTTCTTATTTCAAAAATCGACTTCGGATTGAAAATGTCTTAAAAAAATGTTTCTTCGTCTAATATAAAAGATGATTTAGATTTTTGATGCCTCATGGCATTAAGTCCGCACTTTGTACTTGTGAAATAAAGATTAAAATAAATTAATTTAAGCAGTCTCAGTAAAATTTCGCCACATTGCGTTGCATACGAGGCTTGTGATGTAAGTCCAGCACGAGACCGATAACTTCGTCATAAATAATTTGCTTCAGCTAAATTTAAGTGAACTGTACTCGTGAGATTCTCACCGCATAACCTGTATATCCTGAAGCCTCTGTGTCGGGCCTAGTGACGTCACATTGCCTGAAAAAAGCAACGACTACCGCCCGCAGTTCGTTCCATATAGATAAAACTGGCCGGGAAACTACCTAGGTAACTCCGTGGTAAGCAGTTTAGGCCATTTTCGGATGAAAGCATTTAGAGCTTAGGTTGTATTTGCTGCGTACGTGCAGCGTGTAGAAAATGTTTAGTAAATTCAGGTTCGCCTTTTGAGTCGTGCTAAACATTAAACAAAAATTGAAGCCACTTTAGCCTCCTATATAAAGGACAAAATATGGTCAACGGAAAATAAGTTAAATTTTGAAGTGATAGAGTTGCATTTGTTTTGGTTTGTTTGATTTGACATAAAATAAAATTCAAATTTGTAATCGGAACTGTTAGGTTCAAATTCGATTGTATTTTTATTTGTATGGTGGGTCTCAGGAGGTTAGAAACAAGCGAGCTTCGAGTGGCGAGGGTCGGCAACGCGATACGTGACTATTTTGGAGTTGCGGGCGCCTATAGGCTGCGGTGACCGCCCACCATCAGGTGGACCGTACGCTTTTTTGCCACCGGCGTTGTATTAAAAAAAAAACTTAGTGCCTACACTAGGTACATTAGTAGTAGTAAACACTTTATTGCACAAATCAAGTACATAAATAGTAGAAAACAAACTTAATAATAGATATTTGTACGAAGGCGAACTTATCCCTTTTTTTATTAGGTACGCCTAATTCCCCAGTATCTCTATACAGTAGGCACTTAATATTTTTTATTTTCAGCTTGTTACCGATGTAATATTTTATAGGTCACTATTATTATTATTATTATTTGTATCCCTCCTTTGGGATATCACGGCACAATGTCCGGTCCTTTTGGAAGTCGTTCATGGGGATTCAGATCCAACACGAAGAGGCCCCTTTGAGATACGATAATGTATTGGGATGTGTACACCTAGCGGATACTATCTCTACCATGCACTATTGAGGAGATACAGCCAGAGACAGCACCCGCTACGTGCAAGGGCTATTGCGAAAAGAAGGGAAACTACACCGGTTTTATGGGAGGGAACTTGAGGGACTGGTTGCTGGGTTATTGATGAGACAACGGGACGCCTGCCATATAAAATGTCTCATCACTGTACTTGAGGCAGACGGTGACTCACCGCTCACTAGGTGGGCCACCCTATTAGAAGCTACCAGATGGCAGCGAGGGTAGCAACACTGGTGTAAGCAGCTCAGGGTGTAGAGAGGTGCGGCTCCGATTTCACCATCGCGGCGTTTACCCCCGTGAGCGGGTTTCCTCGCTATTACGCCATTACGTGCATATTATTATTATTATTATTAAAAACTATTATTGCTATTATATTGTATAATCTGAAATTAATCCTTTAGGCCGCTTGACGCCTTTACTAACAATGATGCCAGATTACTATTAGCTTAGCTATTATTAGCCCCTTTATTTATTTCCCTTCTTAGGCTAGGTTTTTACAATATCTTTATAAAAAGTAAAATATAAAGATACACTTACAAAACTACAATTATTATAAAAACCTAACCTAGGGTACCGCCGGCAGCGAGGCGGGGCCTATTAGCTTAAGCTATTTTTTTTTACGAAAACTTACAGCTAAAGTAACAAAATAGGTCGCGACATAGAAACAGTAAGCCAATTACAAGTTTCCATAGTCAAAAAACTGCGTAAAGTAGGTACATGACGTGCGAAATCACAAAGGTAATAATACCTATTAGGTATGCTTATAATTATGCAGCTTGACAACGGGAATGAGTTAACGTGAACGAGAACAATATAAACCTGCCAAGTGCGTGTCTGACCAAGGCTTCCGTACCAACACCTACTAGTCCACATTTAAAATCACTATCCAATACATTGAATCTAAAAAAGTCGCATATTCATAGGGAGCTCACGGCACTCACGACCTTTTGTTTGGTCAAGACAGTTTTTAAGCGAAAACTCAAAAACCGTAAAACCTATATTGTTCAAATCAAAAATTGTTGAAAGTATTTACTAATGCAAACCACCTCAATTTATTTCAGAATTTTGTACTTTATAATTTGGAAATTAGAGGGGGGGACATACTTTCTATGACTTTGACAGCTAATATCTCACCAACGGTTGACTTAAATGGACAAGTTTTTTAGAAACCTCTATATCATATTTAAAGCCCTATCCATTGATATCCCACACAACTATATGCGTTGAATTTTTTTTTTCATCCACCGGTTACATGTATGGAGTGCCCCCCTAATTTAATATTTTTTTATAATTTCACATCACTTTTATGTAGCGGTTCATAGAATACACCTTCCTACCAAATTTCATAATTGTAGTGCTTATAGTCTTCGACTAAATTGGCTGTGACATACGGACGGACGGACGGACGGACAGACATGACGAATCTATAAGGGTTCCGTTTTTGCCATTTTGGCCACGGAATCCTAAAAAGAAAGAAACAAGATAAAATTACGTAAGTGTTATATTAATACTTCTATAATATTGGCAATTCTATAATTAATAGCAGTTTGTATACTTGTAGGTATACTTCACAATGCAGTTGGGTCAAGGCCGCCCACATGTCTCGGGTGACATTTGACACTGTCCTCAATGTCTACTGGTATCTTACAAGACTGTGACTAGTAGGAATTGTCATTGTCTTATATCCTTACTAGCGATCCGCCCCGGATTCGCACGGGTGCACTATTTAATGGATGTTATTATACATATATAATTATCTGTGTAATATAATAAAACGATACATTTACTCGTTTTATTGCATTACACAAATAATTATATATAAAATAATTATATAAAATATTAATTTTGAGTTTCGTTAGTTGTTAGTTGCACCGCCAACAAATCTTTCTGCTTCGCCTTAAGGTTGACTGGTAGAGAATGCAATACGGCATTAAGTCCGCCTTTTGTACGATAAGGTTTCTTTTGTGCAATAAAGATTAAATAAATAAATATAAACCTTCCTCTTCAATCACTCTATCTATTAAAAAAAACCGCATCAAAATCCGTTGCGTAGTTTTAAAGGTTTAAGCATACATAGGGAATAGGGATATAGGGACAGAGAAAGTGACTTTGTTGTATGCTATGTAGTGAAGATATAGTCCATATTCGTCCTGGTACAGCCGCACCGCGTAGTGTCAGTAGCACCCAGGTCAAGCCTAGCTGAGTTTCTTGCTCGACTCTTCTCAGCTAGGCTAGGTTTAGTGAACCAGCCACAAAAGTCCCAGTAGCTCGATACCACTCACAGCTCAGATTCGGTTGAAACCGGTCAACCAATCTCACTGGAGCGCAAACTCTTAGAGTATTCCAGTGTTCCAAACAACACGCGTGGTCGTGTCGGAGGCTTTCCGCAGTCTACTCTCCAACCGCGCACTCCTATCGCTTTATTGGTCCCGGCCTATAAAGCCATAGTCAGGTTGAAAAAAAAATCATATCCTTATGAAGTGATTTTCAAGGCTATTAACTCTTTCATGTTATGCTAGTTGCAGATCCCTGTTAAACAATTCTGATATAAATGTCAATCAATGCTTGTTGATAACAATTTTGTTATATATCTTTTTACATTATATCTAGGTTTTTTCTGCGGCCAAGCTTTTACAGGTTTACGGCCAGAAAAAAAAATGCTAACAACGACGTTCTATTGTGAAACTATCCGTTAGAACAAGAATTAATTGGAACTGGGTAGCGATTGCACTATAGCTCAGTTGGCTAGAGCGACTAGCCGCGAGTGCCGGGAGGTCGCAGGTTCGAATCCTGCTCGGTGCCTGAATTTTTCAATTTCTCCTTTATCGAAATGACCTAAGGTCGAAATGGGAATTTTTACATTAAACAAATGTACGAAATATCTTAAAAGCTTACATTAATATGACATGGTTGCTGTTAACATTTCATTATATAATTACACGGAAGTAATGTATCAATTTCGCTGTTACAAGTACAATTGTGCCATCGTCACGTTTATTACGATCCAATAATGAGTTATGATCTCTTTTGTTTCACCGGTTATTGAATTTTGTAATGTCATTGTCGTATTTTAGCGTATACAGTGTTTTAATTGAAACAATGGTCCGACACCTCTTGTTTTTCCACTGTTAATGTACTTCGTAATCTTAATATTGCTTGCGCAAACGGCGCTAGGGTTGTTAACGTCATCAATATATAATTATATATGTATGTTGTGGGGGGGGGGGGGGGACGCCTGGCCGGACAGGCGGGCTGTCGACTCCTGGCGTTTATTCAGCCGAATTTCCTTCACTGGAGCTAGGATTACTGTCCCAGCAGCGTTCCCGGACCACTATCTTCTTCTTGAAATCTTCCTATTCTCCTACAAAACGGAAGGACATCCTTTAAGTTGACATCCCTCAGTTCCTTCTCCTCCAACTTATCTCGAACATTACACTTCCGCTAGTAAGTGTAATTTGCTAGTTCCCTCCTTCCCACAGTGTGCTATCCTTTTTTTTTTGAACCTGACTGTGGCTTTATAGGCCGGGCCCAATAAAGCGATAGGAGTTCGCGGTTGGAGAGTAGCCTGTAGGACGATGACGAAAAGATGCGGCAGGGATGATTCCGAACAATTCCTCCAAACACTCCCCGTGATACAAGCGATAGAAAATGCAGGGTGAGGCTACAAACATCTCTACGCAATGCCAAGGAGTCGAGCCGATCAGAAAATAAGTTAAAATAATCGTCTTTGGTTACGAGAAGATACTTTCCCTGGTAGGCGAAATGACCGACTTTGACCCTTTCCTCGACAGCATAAGATCTCTACATCTCACGACCCGCACTTAAGTTCATCTTACTTCCTCTACCTTTCCATTGCATTTCCGCACTCTCCGGTACTCGCAAGTCATTCGATTTGATCATTACTTATCTGACCTTTGCTTTCGCGCATCGCTTCATCAAAAAGTCTTACAATCTCTTAGATCGCTGCATAAATATGCAATTTGAATCTTATTTGCACACACATAACTTCCAATATACGTATTAATAAATAAAACAGTACATGTACCTAATTCGAATACTCTGAATCTTCCGCATAGTATTCTCGTGCTAAAAGGCAGTATGAGTTTTTGTATATGAAGGTGGTTAAGCCCTTTTAGAATGAACAAGATGTGTTCCTCGGATGTTGCAAGTTCTGGTGCCGTCTGATACTGTTTTGCGGAAACGTACAGCATAAATTTATGTGGAGGTAACTTAAAGTCAAGGTGGAATTTGTTTCAGCGAAATATAAATTCGAACGAGGTGACAGGATGTGAATATTGCGAATTAACCTTTGCCACTTTAAGGCGTATCCACCTTCGAAGTTTTGTATCGCTCGCTCGTTTTTCCGATATAAAAATGCTAATAAAATGGTGCCATGTACAAAAATGAGCGGAGCGTTGGACTGCCTCCCACTAGGTGGACTGATGACTTGGTCAAGGCAGCGGGGAGTCGCTGGATGCGGGTGGCTCGCGACCGTGTGCTGTGGCGCTCCTTGGGGTAGGCCTATTTCCAGCAGTGGATGTCTTCCGGCTGAATGATGATGTACAAAAATAGGGCTGATTTCGTCATTATCCTCAGCCTATAGTCGCCCATTGCTGGATAGGCCTTATTCACGCCACGTATGTATTTTGTTCCTTTATTAATATTGGACAAAGTACGGTCTACTTCGCCAGCGATCAAAAACTATGCTTTACTCAGGCCAATTATCTAAATAAACCTTACACCTGTTGTTGAGATTTTCCTGCATTAATAAGTTTGGAACCTATACACATCTGTGTATGGCACAATACAATACAATACAATACAAATACTCTTTATTGCACACCTCAATTAAAGGATATAGTACAGTCCAAATCACAATAAGTAGAGGCTAACAACATTCGATCTTATCTCTACAGAGCGGTTTCTTCCAGACAACCTTAGGGTAGCGGAAATGAACCATCGCTGCGTGAGTCGGACTCGCACTTGACCGATTTTTTTTCCAGGATGTCTCCGCCGACGGACACGTGTCTACATCATCATCACCACGAACCCATAACAACTATCTCACTGGAGCGCAAACTCTTAAAGTATTCCAGTGTTCCAAACCACACGCGTGGTCGTGCCCGAGGTTTTCCCCTGGATTTTCCCCAGGCTACTCTCCAACCGCGCACTCCTATCGCTTTATTGGGCCCGGCCTATAAAGCCACAGTCAGGTTCAAAAAAAAAAACCATAACAACTGTCTCTAACCGTAGATCATGTATACTGGTGGGAACTGAAGTTTGTTATCAGCAATCTTTGTGAATACCTTGTATTGTTGACCTTCAACTCGCCTCTTGGCAACCCGCCAACTCATGCCCATTTGTCTGCAGTCCACCTATTTGGATATACCAGCAAACTGTGTAGAAATGAGCGTATTACCGTATAGAAACTAGAAACTGGCCATTTCGTATTTTGAATTTCGAATTTCGAATGGTCTCTACGTGCGCGCCTTTGCGTGAGGGGCTTTAATTTATTGAACTTGTACCTCAGTTACCAATCGTTTGACGTTTAAACGGACGAGTTTGCGAATCCGTTTAATCATAATGCGAAACCTGCAATTGACATTCCGGCTCAAGCTAATATAGTGTTTTTCTCAAATATGGGGGAAATAAAACGAAATTTGAATTAATATTTGATAAACATAACCTATAAACGTCACAAAATTTCATTCTTTCCCGCCGCTTATTTTTTTAAACAGAATTTCAATTGTATTTTTACACCCAAAAATGCAAATTATTTAAGACACATATCCAACATAAAAATACCAGTTGAATTGACTGAATACGACCTGTGCCGTCTTTTAAATGCCCATTTCTACTTTTTAAAACCTCGACAAATAAAGGAATTTATATGTAACATTCCAGGCGTTCATTTTACCATCCAATATGTAGCGAGTATCGTTTAGTTTGCGGCCATTTTTGAGGATTTTTTTGTATACTTAAAGAACCTTACAAAGTTTAAAATTGACCAAGTTGTCACTGGAAAATATCATTTTTAATAAGATTTTCTTCAATATTTGACTTCACGTTTGGATGAAGACTTTACATTCTCATGTACCGTAAACTGGGGTGACTTTAAGAAAAAACGGGGCTACTTTGATACATATAAAACACTTATACATTCATCAATAAGTATTTGTTGGTCATTGTGAGTTGCAAAAACAAAAGTGGTCCCTCCGGTGGTCAATAGGTAACGGCGTATGTGCATGTAAGCTATGTTTTTACTACATTTAATTATAGTAACGGATACACTGTTTATGCGGGCTACTAGACCAATCCAAAGTTAAACTTTGTAGCCCTTAACTTTTGATATGTCCACCGAAAAGACGCTAACCTAAATCTGAGAGTGTCCCTTGTAGTTTGATTCAGTTTAGTAAATAGTTAGGAAATTAACGAAGTTATGACTTGGCTCGAGGTTAACTAAATAAAAAAGTAAAACACGGAATAAAAAATGTACCGTAAACTGGGGTGACTTTAGGAAAAAACGGGGCTTCGATAGATTAAGAACACTAATATAATCGTCACTAAGTATTTCTAATTTGATTCAGTTCAGTAAATAGTTAGGAAATATACCAAGGTATGACACCGACCCAGGTTAACCAAATAAAAACTAGAAATACGGCTTAAAAACATGATTTTTAAAGTCGCCCCTCAATTTGAAAGTAACCCCGAAATATCGAATTCTTACTACAGGCCATTTTCAAATAAAAAAAAGAACATTCTAAATCCAATTCGCGTTATTAAACAATAGCGAAAGTAGTTTTTAATTAATTTCGTTTTTCTTCGTGACATTAAGCTGAGGACATAAGAGCGGTGACGGGCCCAGCGAAAGCCTCGCCACTTTCACCGCAACCTGACCTTTGACTCTTGCGACCGCCATTTTGTTGTAAATAAGCTAACGGACAACATGCGAATGTGTGAACCGGGCCTAATGATGACTTACTATGAGAACTCCGTGAATTATTATGCCGTGAAACGTGACGTCTAATTTATAATTTCGATTGTTGCGGTTTTCGCATAGTTATGATTAATTCTTGTAATTAAAACGCTGTTGGTGACGCGGTGTGATATTTTTAACTGATGTATTTAAATTACTTTTATGTCACACCTGGCCATAAAGTGGCAATTACCGCACGCTCCGCGCTAGGGAAATCCCACTTCCTGGCCAGGGGGTGACATAAAATTTTGTACTTACCTCGGGCGGTAATTAAGAAAGCCTCAGATCGTGTAATTATCGCCTTTGCCTTCGGCTCGGCGTCAAACACCTGCGATCTGAGACATTCTTTGTTTTACCGCCCTTGGTAAGTAATGTACTATTACTGCTAGTGGAGCTGATTCATTTTAAGGAGTACTCAATTTGACGTCTAGGAAACAATCATGCAATTAACACTGCATTAATAAAATGAATAAATAAATAAATATTTGTGGACAATCTTACACAAATCGACCTAGACCCAAACTAAGCAAAGCTTGTACTATGGGCACTAGGCGACGATATACATCTTATATAGATAAACATATACTTAAATACATAGAAAACATCCAAGACTCTGGAACAAATATTCGTGTTCATCACACAAATACATGCCCTGACCGGGATTCGAACACGGGACCTCCAGCTTCGTAGGCAGGGTCACTACCAACTAGGCTAAAGCGGTCGTCGATAATAGAATAAAGAATGTTTAATTCAAATATTAAAAACACGTAAATAAATCCTCATTAATTATAATTCGCCGTGCGAATTCGTAGCTGCGTTACGTAAATATAGTAAAAATACTTTAATTTATGCGTAAACTGTAATAAACACACTCGAAATTAACTAAATAACAGTGTAAACCTAATGGTGTAAGTAAGCAACAAAATATTAACATTCTTTATTTTTATAATCCCTTATTTATAAATATAGAACAAAAACGACCGGTTTAGCCTAGTGGGTAGTGAACCTGCCTGTGAAGCTGACGGTCCTGGGTTCGAATCCCGGTCAGGGCAAATATTTGTGTGATGAGTCTTGGATGTTTTTTATGTATTTAAGTATTTATATTTATTAAATATATGGTCGTCTAGTACCCATAACACAAGCCTTCTTGAGCTTACTGTGGGGCTAGTTCGATTGTGTAAGATTGTCCTCTAATATTTATTTATTTATTTAAAAACAAAACAAGATCTTACTAACTACCTAAACCTAACCTAAACTGTATGGGCATGGGTCGCCCAACTATGAGTATTCTTAAGTAACAAAGGTAATTTCATATATTGTCTACAAAAAATATGTATTATATTGGTTTGTTTTCACTGTCGTTGGAACTCCCAGTTACTAGTTAAAATATACTGCCTGATCTCTTAATAAATATAGGAAGCGGCGCGAGCTCAAAGGTATGATTGAAGTGGTATTGACGGCCTCATCGTTAGCTTAGTCATTAAATCTAACGGGGATCCACGATTTGCAGCCAATATTTTATTTTCTAGATATCTGTAGACTATTATATTGACTAGATATTTGTACTCCCTTATTTACTTATCAATTACGTTACCAGTTAAAAAACTTGGAAAACATCAAACCGCAATACTTTAAAGATTTTTAAATACTTACATAAGTAAAGATGGAAAAAGAATAAGAAAAAAAAAATTTTGTTCATTACAAACTCAAACTCAAAATATTCTTTATTCAAATAGGCCTAGCAACAAGCACTTTTGAATCGTCAGTTATATATCACATAAATTGAATCTAATTATTCAGGGCAATTTATTGATGCATATGAAATTTAAAAAAATACATGAATTACTGTAATGTATGTCAAAAGAGAGTATAATAAATTCACAAAAAGGTCGTCAGTATGTAAAATATGTACCTTCATCTAACAGATACAGAATCAAAACAATCGACAACCTGTAGGTTAAAGAAATATAAAGTTAAAGAAATATAACTAATAATAAATAACAATAGTTTTAATAATATTACAACTAACTTAAATCTATAACAGGCCCTTGGGGCATTGTACCGAGGATGCTGGCGGCATTTCCTCGCTGTATCGCAATGCTGATACGTTGTGCGAGGAAGTCGTCCGCTCTTCCCTCACCAGTTACGTCAACCAAACGCTTCGTGCAGCAACTACTTAGCTTTTACGATTTTTCAGAAAAAGTTGCTAGTTTGACTATCGATAAAATATCGTCTTGTTTGCACAGCGTAACGTAATCCCCTTGTTCATAAAATATCAAACCCTGTCAACTAGAAAGCATTTTGTCCCTTCTTGGGAAAATGTCAGTCATACGAATAATTAATGTTTCTGTAACACCGTTGTATTCATAGCTTAATACATATAAAGGATAGATGAGAGCATGCTTTTTGTCGTGAGTGGACATTCGATAGCATAAACATGTATATATTTTTGAACCTTATCTCAAAGGAGTAAGGTGAAAAATGTACACATATTAGTGCGCTTGACTGGACGTTTATTCACGTTATTATCCCCGGTCACGGTAGATAGAGACGGACAAGCACTTAATAAGATTTTTACTTTGTTCCTCTTCACGCACGCTTTATCTTTAGACATTAATGCACAGTCATCCTTTAAGGGATACATTGTAATGTAATGTGGTATAAATGACAAGGGAATTGGTAGGTGTTGACTAACCTATAGTTAATCTTCATTCAAGTATTTTTTTCTATGGTTCTAAAGCTAGAGGGGGAAGGACACACAATTATTGTGACTGCCGTTGCAATGATCTCCGAATCCATTTTATATTTATCGGAGAAATCACCTGTCCCGGTTTTTACCTAATCAAAATCAAAACATTTATTCTGAGAATAGGCCTCAAGGGCATTTTTACAAGTCAAAATCTATCTGTAATATGTATCAATTAAAAATAATACAATAATCAAAATATCATTAATTAGATTAGATTACATTATAAATTTGCACACATGTCAAAATTACAAGAATTGTTATCATGATCGTCATAACAGGAAAAATAAAAAATAACATAACGTCGACCAGAGTAATACAAAACAATAAAAAGTACACAGAAAAATAAATGCATCATCCATTCGTTCGGAATCGTCAGTCAGGAAAAATAATGTCCATTTCAAAATACAAATTTCAGAACAAAAATACAAATCAGTTACATTACATTACGTTATGATGCAATAAATGAATTATGAATTATATGTCAAAATTATAAGAATAGTTATCATAATAGTCAAAACAATAAAAATAACACAAATTAAATATAGTTTTACATGTCAAAAATGAGACTAAGAAACAAATAACAATCGAGATGTGTTAGAGATTATAAGGTCTCTAAGAGTCAAGATACAAGGTAATAAGCTAGGTACAATAATCATAATAAAATATTGTGAGATATATCTCTAAGCGTCAACATGAAAATAATAAAATCTAACAAATAAGTATCCTCAGAGATGTATAAGGTCCCCGAGCGTCAGTCTAAAAATAAAATCAAATGAGAACAGAGCGAAGTCTCTCATCACGTCAATTCCACTGAACCCTAGTACGAAGTTACTAGTCCTTGCAAACATGGACAGACCGGTCCCCAAAAATATTAATGTGATAAAACGCGAAGCCATTATTATAAGTTGACACATTTCTTGCAGGAAAGCATATCAAACGATTCGACATGTTTTGTTTTCTTGTGTAACTACACATTGTAAATACCTATTGTTATTTTTTCCTCGTTTTTCTTTCAATTCTCTTTTGTTGTTTACCACTTACATTTACTTAAGTAGGTTAAGTAGTATCATTGTAATAAGCATATTTTGGGGAAAATGACTGACTGTTGAGTTTCTTTCGGCGTTTCTTCTCGGCAGTGGTCTCATGAGAAACGCTAGTAGTTTTTGACTTGTAAAAGTGCCTTTGCGGCCTACTTGCAGAATAAAGTTCATTTATTTCATTTAACATTTTAATTTGAAACTTACATTTCTATTCGCCTGGTTAGTTGAAACGAAGGGCATGTTAACGAACGGTAACCACTAAAAGTGATTAATTTGTATAATTCCTCGTCATACCTATTAAATTAATTGGTCGTTATCACAGTTATTTTCATATATATTGTATCATACAACAAGGCAAGTAACAGCGTTATGGCTGCGATTTTCCGTAATATATGTTGATGGATGAGGACCCGAGTTCATACAACCTAGACGTTTTTAAGGCACGAGTGAATAGGCACCTTCTGGGTGAGCTCGCTTCATCGTCGGCCTCAACTTGCCCCCCGGCTAGATGCAGGCCAAGAGCAATCCCATTTTAAATATTAAATAAAAACCCATACAATGTATACGGGTATATATAACTTTAGTGCGGGAATTAGACTCATAGGCTGTGGCAGAATAACAGCGTTGCTGTTTGCACGGCAAATGCACATGCTTTTTTTTTTTGAACCTGACTGTGGCTTTATAGGCCGGGCCCAATAAAGCGATAGGAGTGCGCGGTTGGAGAGTAGCCTGGGGAAAATCCAGGGGATAACCTCCGGCACAAGTCCACGCGTGGTTTGGAACACTGGAATACTCTAAGAGTTCGCTGTTCGTGCGCTCCAGTGAGATTGGTTGAGCGGTTTCAACCGAATCTGAGGTGTGAGTGGAATCGAGCTACTGGGAGTTTTGTCGCTGGTTCACTAAACCTAGCCTAGCTGAGAAGAGTCCAGCAAGAAACTCAGCTAGGCCCGACCTGGGTCGGACTGACTCTACCCGGGTCAGCACATGCTGAGTCTTAGCCTTTTCTTTATCGCACACATTGCTGGATTCCTTGTACACACCTGTGTGTGTGTCTTCACCTGATATGTTTCGTTATCTTACACCTATTTATTAAGACCGGTTGTGTGTGCTTTATTGAATAAATGGTTTTTCTTTTTTTCTTTCTTCCTTTCTTTATTCTTTCTTTCTTTCTTTCTAGTGTCTTAAGGGAATCAATTAAAAATCAGGCGAATTTGGTATATATATATATTATACAATACTTCCCCAGTTAGGCTGCTCCAAGTATGAGCGAGATAGATAACATTCCGCTGTTCCTTTGTTCACTGAATATTTTGAATATATTTATATGTCTGAGAACGACATAATAATTTTGTGATTAATAAATAATGCTATTTTCTGGAATACCAAAGACTAGTATGTACCACGTTTAATGCAGGGGTAGTGCGCGCGAAGTATGTGGGTATTCCATTAAAAAAAAATCCTGTAGCTACTGAAATTGTCCAATTATGTAGTAAATTATGCTTTATATCAATTGATTAAGATCTATACCAATTAATGATGACGTACCTAATAAGTTAGTTTAGTACCTATAGTTATTTATTAAGTGCATGTATGTTTTATAGCTCGTCCGTGACAAACCGGAATCAATTTACGAGTATTTGAATCCAGTGGTGACATTTCTAATCGATTTATTACCTTAATTTGCATATTTACTGGACAACCTGAATAAGCACTATGCGAATTATAATAAAATCGTATTCCGAATCACGTTAATGTTTTATTTATACGGAACTCCCATTTTAATGATTTTTTTCATCGATTGAATTGTCACAAATCTGATTGAAATTAAAATCGTGCAGCATAAAGACGTCTTAAGAGCCCTTATGAGTCAAAAACGCTCCTATTTAGGCCATTTTCTGTTTGAAGTTACACGTATCTTGACATTTTCTCAGTGTTACTATCTAGAACAGGACTATTGACATATAAATTTGAAATGTATTTTTTCTATTTTTAATTAAGAAATATCGTCTCAAACATCACTCCAAAACGACAATTTTCAAACTAAAAGGCTTTATTCGGCTTAAGTGCTACTACACAATAAAATCCATTCCCTCCCCTCCTTCTATCGGACATCCAGACGTACGGCTGGATACCATCCTTACTTGGTCGAAATTCCTCTTATTCGAACCAAGAGCTTTGCATCATCTTTTATAATGCGCACTTCTAAGGTTTGGAATTCTCTGCCGGCGCTTGTGTTTCCGAGCTCATATAACCTAGACCTTCTTAAGGCACGAGTGAATACGCACCTTCTGGGTGAGCTCGCTTTGTCCCCTGGCTAGATGCTGGCCAAGAGCGATCCCATTTTTAATAAAAAAAAAATCGGGAAATGGCTATGTCACTATCTAAAACTTTTATAAATTCATAGTATCCTTTGATCACTTTATTGGTATTCTCAATACTTTTGTCGCAATTTGTCAGCAAAACATTTTAAAACTTATAAGATAAGACGTCTTAAGTCTCTATCTAATTACCCGACAGTATCAAGCGACGATCGAATACCGACGATGCCTGTCTCTTTGCCAACGATCACGTCCATACCGATTCCAGAGTTTGAGACGTCTTTTTGAGAACTTTCCATTGATAACGACTTAGACATGTTTGAAAAAGATTTCGCTGTTGATAGCGACTTTTCTTTGATTTTATTTGCCCGAATTCCATTTATTTCTCTCAAAGCTTTGAACGCTGCTTTCTATATTTAAAATATCAACTTTTTCTTTGTATTCATGTTCTGTGTTTTTAATAATAACTGGTTTTTGTTTCTTGTGATTATTTTCATTGCGAGTTGCTAAGCGTACAGATTTTTATGAAAAAGATAGTACGTCCGTTGAGTTAATGTTTAAACAAAATTACTCCTGTGCCATGAGTTTGCATGACCGTACTCGCTAGCGGCTGCGTAAAAAATTATAAGTTAATGCGTAATAATTATAAACTTAAAATGCTTTGATTTCAAATTATGACAAAAGTATTGATAATACCAATAAAGTGATTAAAGGCTACGATGATTTCATTAAAGTTTTAGATAGTGACATAGCCATTTTTTGTTGTTATTGTGTGTAGTAGAATTTAAGCAGAAAAAACAAGTTTTTAGCTTGAAAACAGTAGATTTGGAGTGATGTTTGAAACGATATTACTCAATTTAAAATCCAAAAAATACCTTTAAAGTGTACGACATAAGATCGCAATAGTCCTGTTCTAGATAGTAACATTGAGAAAATGTCAAGATACGTGTCAATTCAAACAGAAAATGGCCTAAATAGATGAGCGTTTTTTAACTGATAAGGATACTTAAGTCACAACCAGGAAAACGCTAAGAGGATCTTGGCGATGAGAATCGTAAAAGATCAGTCCGTCGTTCAAGAAGATGGAAGCCAACCTCACGGAGTAGCTAACAAAGAGCAACAATGGCGGTGGGCTGATCAAATAAAAGCGGTGCAGTGGCCGATGGCTGCCGTGTACGTCGTAATTTGATTGCAGACGGGCTGTGTGAGGAACTGATAGAAATGACCGATTTGGATTAAGTTTTAAGTCTGAAATTAACAAATCTTCTTTTACGTAACCTCATGTCTGAAAATCAAAATCAATATTAAGAAGTTTATGCTGGAACATCAAAAGAGAGAGGAAACTTGCCGATTGGAAACTAGCTGTCTGTAACAATAAGTATTCATTATCTTACCACTGGGTTATGCACAATTTGCATGATTGATTGATTGCTGTTCTCTGTCTCGTTTTGTGACTACAACGCAGACATTTCATTTGCTTATGTGTTTAGTTTTAATCAGTAATTTTAATATTGTCATATGACGCTAACCTAATGCCTCCATTCTCATTTCACGAAATCGCGTAATCTGTCACTGTTTTAGTGGTTGTCCGCTGGCGCTAGTTGCGACTTGTGACAGACCACAGATATTTGAAGATTGTTTAAGGTCGTCGTATGTGTAATTGATTCGGCATAATTTCATAATTTTCAGCCAGTTATATCGCCTACCACTCCACGCTAAACTATGCCTCTTCTTCTTTTGTTACTTTTCTTCTCTTGAACTTCTCCTGTTTTGATGTATTTCCTTTGCGAGTTGTCACTCACTCTTATACACAATGCAATACTAATAATCTTTATTGCACACCTTGATTAAAGGACACACTATATAATGTGTTCTTTAAGTCTAATTAAAGTGCTGATCAGGTCAGTTTATATAAATAGCTTTCTAGACTGCCCCTGGTGACTAGCTCCAACACTGTATTAGTTAAGTAATAGAAATCTAGACATGTGTCAGGAGATTTCAATCCGGTCTGGGCTCGGGTCATCTTTGGATAGGTGCATGTTTTTGTGCTAGTTAAAAATTGTTTATTTTAATTTAAACTTTATTGCACAGTAACAGGTTACGGATACAAAGGCGAACTTAATGCCGTAAGGCATTTTCTATCAGTCAACCTTCAGGGCAAACAGAGAATAATCATAGTAGGTGCGAGACATAACTAAACAAAGAAATGTGGAAAAGCCGATAAGTAATTGGACTATGTATAGTATACACAAAATAGTTATATGGTATAATATATTCAATATTACAATTATTTATAAATATTATTAGAGATGCACCGAATATGGGTTTGACGGAATACGAACATTCGGCCGAATATTATGTCCGGCTGTTGCCGAACCGATATTCGACCGAATTATTCGGTTCAACTTAATTCCTTCATCTATTGTTGTAAAACAGACTAATTGAATGGTAAATTTATATTTTATTATCAAAACGAAATATTGTCAAAAAATAAGTTATTCACTGTTAATAATGGGTTAAATATTAATTTCACGATGCAGTAACTATAATACACTCTTGTAACTTGTAACAAAACCCTCTCAAAATTGTTCGGTAAATATTCGGCAGCTGAACCGAATAATTCGGCCGAATACTGAACATTCAAAAACATGCCGAATATGCCGAATACCGAATAATAACCGAATGTTCGGCGCATCCCTAATTATTATGGCTCACCAATGTTTCGGTTTCGGGTAGTTTTGACAAAAAATATCAGATATTTCAGTTCCTTTACCATGAGTTTACATCACCGTACTCGCTAGCGAATGCGTAAAAAATTGTATGGGCAAAAGTACAGCGCCTCTGGCGGTTACGCAATAGAACTAAGAATCGGCATACTAAATCGTTTACGCAGTCGCTAGCGAGTACGGTCATGCAAACTCATGGTAAAGGCACTGGTGTTGGTCACGGTCCAAACATCTGATTTCAGTTTGTGTTTTGGCTGAAAGTGTTCCTCTAGGAATTTATTTTGCCGCTTCTAATAAATTCATTGCTCTATGTCGTTGAGATCGCAGTAGCCTCGCCGCGGGTTATTCGATCCCCGGTCAGTGGATACTCGCTTTCATTGTACAGTCTACCAAGAATGTTGTGTGCTACTTTCGAACCTTATTGTACAAAAAATAGGGTCGAAATTAGTGAATTACATTTTTGGTTGACTGTATACACCTTATGAAGAGCGTCTACCGGTCATGTTTTCACTACCTACCTAACGTATACATACGAACAGTAAGATAAGTAAATAATATACCGTTTTACACCCTATTCTCTGCACATTAAGGTTCAAATAGGGTAGACCATTTTTTGGGTCCATCGTATGTAGGGTGCTATCTTTTTCGCTCTTGTTACTATTATAATTAGGATAAAAAGGAATGTGTTTCTAGTTTTATTGTGTGAACGGTACATGTATGGGTTAGCAATCTAGATAAGTAATATGTAAGTACTTGGCTTAGTGATTTACTTTTATTTTATTTTATTAATCTTTACTGCATTGAAAGAAATCTTAACGCCCAAAAGGCGGAGTTAATGCCATGAGGCACATACCACCAGTCAACCTCCAGGAAAAGCAGAACGATTGTAGGCGGTGCAACTAATACTGGTATTAAAAAAAATTAAGTAAAAAAATTTGTAAGTATAGTAAATTTTCCAATTGTTTTCTGGAAAAACGATTGGTAAATTTACTATACTTACAAATTTTTTTTTTATAGGTGGCGCGATTATTGTAAGTTTTGTTTTATACAACGCCGGTGGCAAACAAGCTTACGGTCCACCTCATGGTAAGCGGCCACCGTAGCCTATAGACGCCCGCAACTCCAAAGGAGTCACATACGCGTCGCCGACCCCTTATAAAATTTGAGGACGCATTGTGTTGACAGCAGAAGGGACAAATTTAGGTCCCTCGCCCTCAACACAGTGCATCCTCGGGCGTTAGTATTATCTTTGAAGAGGTTATATTACCGCTCCCAATAGCCTTTCTTTAAATTCTCTGGAATATAGAAAAATATATAGACATTTGTAACACGGCAAAACCTTCGCGGTGCGTGCGCTGGCGCACTGGCCGGTGAGAAAGAAAAAGTACACATTTTTCACGGCCGTGTTTTGTTTTGTTGATGAAAATTTTTACTTTGGAGCGTGCTGTTTCTTGGAAGCTGTTCTAATACTTATTTTATGTCACACATGGCCATAAAGTGGCAATTACCGCACGCTCCGCGCGCGGAAAATCCCACTTCCTGGCCAGAGGGTGACATAAAATTTTGTACTTACCTCGGGCGGTAATTAAGAAAGCCTCAGATAGCAGGTATTTGACGCCCGAGCCGAAGGCAAGGTCGATAACTATGCGATCTGAGGCTTTCTTAATTACCGCCCTTGGTAAGTAATGTACTATAAATAAACTTGTGTTGTAATTTGAATAATAGTAATATGTATGATGCACTATTTCTAAATACACCTGTAAATATTGTATATAGTATTATAGTTCATATTAATTATACAAGGGCTGCCACTTACGCAGGTATTTGTTGTATATATTATTACCAAATTTGTATATATAATTGTTTGTGAAACCTAATCCAAGCCTCATTTAGCCGTCACTGGCCGAGATCAAATGAGGCTCGGATGGGTTTTGAACCTTTTAAAGCACGAGTAATGTTTACAGCCCTTTCTACTTGAATAAATTACTACCGATTACATTGGGTGCCAGCAACGTACATACTTTCGTCGGCGCTGTCTCGACGCTAGCTGCCGATGCCGTATAGCCTTTGAAATTACCATGTATCTACAAAACTAAGCGGAATGATACCTAATTATTATTATTATTTTACATTTTGAAACATAGCTTGTTAATTTATACCTAGGTACATACTATTTAGTATTGACGATCATAATAGAAATTCTTGTAATTTTGACATACACTCAAAATTTTCTATTTTTTTTTTGTTTTTGCGACCGCTTAAGCCTAGTTGGTAGTGACCCTGCCTTCGAAGCTGGAGGTCCCAGGTTCCAATCCCGGTCAGGGCATTTATTTGTGTGATGAACACGAATGTTTGTGCCTGAGTCTTGGATGTTTTCTATGTATTTAAGTATCTATATAAGTATTTAAGGGCGGATCAACTATTCTTTGTTGCTCGTTACCATGGTTACGTCTCCTGAGTCACTCTTTAAAACTGACATTTTATAGCATTTTAATCTACCAAACATGAGTTTTAACAATAAGCATAATATATATCCATTTGGACATGGGTCATCTCTTGAGCATGCTTGAAGTTCATCATATTATAAACATTTTTCTAAGAATCTCGGTTACTGTTGTCTCCTCGCTGACGAGACAGAATAACAACAAAAACAAGTTGATTGACCCTATAATATTTATCTATATAAGTATGTATATCATCGCCTAGTACCCATAGTACAAGCTTTGCTTAGTTTGGGACCAGGTTGATTTGTGTAAGATTATCCACAAATATTTATTTTATTTATTATTTATTTATATTGTAATTTTTATCTTGAACTAAATGAATCTGAATCTGAATCATTTGTCGAAACTGGGATGAAATATAAACCTCCACCCGCAGTAAACGGAAATGCCTTTGTGTAATTGATATCATATATCTATAAATAAACTCTCATTTTCATCGTTACCCTTCGACCGAAGTGATCGTCCTTATCGTAAAATTTCCTTTGTTCGTCGTCAATTCCGACTGCTATTAATTCCTCCGTAACTCCGGTGGGAGGGACGTCTAATTAACTTTCAATCTGAGGTATTTCCACCGGAGTTTGTTATGATACCTCAGGTACGTGTGTCTGATTAAAATTCGCGTTTTGACTAACGGCACACAGGCGAAATGTTAATTAAAGAGTAATATTAGGAATTTGAATGCGAGCTTCTGAAGAGAGGGAAACAGTATATTTCCACCCATTATGCTATGTTATAGGTAAAACTTGCATATACAGTGGAATCCGGGTAAAGCGACAGTCAAGGGACGGGTGATATTACGTCGCACTAACAGAACGATTTATGTTATGTTTTACTCATGTACAATAAAGAATTTTACATACATTCATACATAGAACGTCGCACAAAATGGACTGGTTTACTTTGAAAATAATTGGTATGAAATCTAATGTGCGGTGATTTCGTGTCGTTGGAAGCAGGGATCGGATACCGGTATTTTCTCCATAGAAAAATACCGGTATTATTACGGTCACCGGTTCACTATTTCGTTTTTAATGGGACAATCTAATAATACGACGTTGTTACCTAAATACATGGTTCAGCCCTACGTAAAGAGCAAAAATAATCCAAAATATTGGGCTAATTCAGGGTTTTTTAAAAATACCGGTATCGGTCCCTGGTTAAAAGCGGTCAAATGTTATAAGCGAAGTCGTTATAAGCCGATAATACTGTACTTACTTATCTTTTGATTGGATAATCACGTATAGCTTTTTCTGGTTTAGATTTTCCGCTAATGACAGTTGTTTCTTTATTCTTTATTAAGGTAAACAAACAGCATTAATCACACATCAAGTTAATAAATTAATGTAGATTATAAGCCAGTAAAATTTTCGCAAATATATCTATACTTATAAAGAAAATATGCACGAAGTACAAAAACATCAAATCAATCGTTTTTGAGTAAGCTTCCAAATATCAACTAAAAATCTTAGTCTTAAACAACATAAAATAACAGCATGTTTCATACCTATTTTATAAGAAAGATTGTGACTTGTGTCACTACAAACTGAAATTACTCATATAAATGTAAAAAAAATGTGCATGTATATATTATTTTTAAAGGTTTTTTTTTCTATTTCTAAGACAAATATACTACTAAAACTTTCATAAAACTAGTTGCTACGCTAAATAATGGGAGTAGGTGTCAAACGCTAGGACGATGATGACCAATTGATCGTAAACATAATCGAATATGGCGGTTCAACAAATTAATCCAACGCCATAATACGATATTAATCATATTCAAAAAACATTGAATGCAAAGGTTTAATTTCGATTGTGGGTAATATTCAGCAAACAAAATTTAATTAGCTGCGGTATGGTGAGCATAGCTCCAGTAGAAACAATGTTTTCATGTTTAGCCGTACGTTTTGCGAGATCTTTGTTTGATTTAGCTTCGAGCGGTTTGAAATTATACCGAAGATTGCTTTTACTTGTAATATGAGTACGTATCACAGACATATAGTCCAAGTAGTAAAACAAATGAGTACAAAATTACGGTTTACGCACTCACATAATAAACGCGTGGTTACATAAACTTTTTTTATTCATCGTCTTTACGAAACCGAAAATCACTTACGTGCGTGCGTGCGTGCGTGCGTGCGTGCGTGCGTGCGTGCGTGCGGTGTGTGTGTGTGTGTGTGTGTGTGTGTGTGTGTGTGTGTGTGTGTGTGTGTGTGTGTGTGTGTGTGTGTGTGTGTGTGTGTGTGTGTTATATTGTTTTTAGACTTTTTTATAATAATTAATTTACAGTAGTAGTAACTCTATCAAACAATCCTACATATTGTCGTAAAAATAAACTTTTATGTTGAACATTTCGTAATCATCAACGATAGTGATATGTTTTTTTAACAAAAAGCATAGCTTTTTTATTGTTCTAATGCAATAACCGGACAGATTTTTCATAAGTGGGTCACTTATGTGTTCCAAAAATCAATTAAAATGTAATAAATAATTACGTATGCGGAGAGCTTACGTAGCGAGCGGGATGGTTAATTACAAACTCACGCGTCTTAGAGCGGGACATTTGCACTGGAACAGCCTTGCCGCTAAAATCGTGTCTTTATTTGTCACTTTGACATTTAATTTGTGAGAAAGAGATAAAACACATTTTAGTTAGCAGTGGTTTGTATATTTACTGTGTTATGCTATTTGGGTCATACTTAGTTGAAAAAACAAAAGTCGTCCCTACTCTGGTCAATAGTTAACGGCTTATGTGCATGTTAGCTATGTTTTTATTACAGGGATTTATAGAAACGGAGACACTGCTTATGCGGGTCCAATCCAAAATTAACCTTTGTAGCCCTTCACTTTTGGTATGTCCACAGAAAAGACGCGAACCTAAATCCGTGTATTCCATTTTGGTTAGCAACTTGGAAGTATTGTTATTTTAAACATTGTTTATTTTAAGAACTAATTAATTGTGTTTACGAATCAACATTTGTTTTAGTTACCCTAAGCCGACTAGGGGTTGTTTATATTAAATTATCCTTATAATTTTATTTTTCTTGTTTCAGGTAGCTGTTTGTCGAGTTTGTTGATGCTGTGTAAATAGGTGAGGATTATCCCATTACAGCATTTTTGGACAGGCATAATGTTTTGCCTTTAGAATTTACACTAAGTATACAATACAATACAAATACTTTTTATTGCACACCTCAATCAAAGGATACAGTACAGTACAAAAAAGAAGAAGAAGTATGTTAGATAGTTTATAATTGTTTTTTTACCTACACCTACTTAATGGTATATCACAACAAATATAATACAATACAATAAAAATACTCTTTATTGTGCATGTCATTTGGTATTTGAGATAACTACCTGTGACAGATGTAGAAGAAGAAAAACATTTATCATAACGAAAGAGACATAAAAAAGAAGGATAGAAATAACGTTACAAATAAAACGCAATTGCCATAAAAAGGTCTCGTAGCCAGAGAAAAAGTAATAGTACAAGTGCAGAAACTTCACTTTCTAACAAAAACGGCGTTTAGGCATAAAAAACCGTGCCTATTCTGTGCATCTCTGCCTATCGTATAACTTGTATTCATTCTGTCACGCCAAAAATACATCGATGAAGGCAAAAAATGTTCTAGCTGACCAGAGGTCACTCGAGTACAGTGAACCCATATTAATTAAATACTTACCTACTTATTACTTGAATGTACTTATCTATGTAAATGTCATTGTGAATAACGCCATAAATAAAACAACACCGCCATAATTCTCTTGAACTCTTGAAATTTAAATTCGTAAGTAAGGATAGTTCATAAAGCATGCGTTTTATTAGGGTATCCTAAAAGAGAATTATTTTTAGCATATATAGTTTTAAGCCTTTGGCATTAAGTCCGCCATTTGTACACAAAACTGCAATAAAGTTTAAATTAATAAAATAAATAGCTTTAAAGATTACGTTATCATCGGAAAACGGCGAAGGCGGAACTTGAGACGACGTGCATGTGCTCTCTCGCGCGGCGACGGCCCTCGACTGACGGGCGACCTCGGGGCGCGCGAGCGTTAGGTATCTAATGCTTCTCGCGCCGCCCAATGCAAGCCCCCTGCCTCAGCATAATGCTGACTCAGGGAGCCGGCGCTGATCTTCTGGTGAAACCTATGTAATTAGTGACGATGTGTGTTTAGCACGCTCCGCCTGATGTTGGTACAGAAACTGATCGCATGAATCTCCTAGTGATTTCATTGGCTCAATTTTGGTTCCGTAGCAAAGAAAAATGAGATGATATGTGTGAGCGTTGACCGTAATCGAGTTTCAAGTGACAAGGCGGACGGTGGTAGTGACGGTGACACTGTGCGAAAAAAGCGAACCAGGAGGAGGATAGATCGCTATGGTGTGTGGGTAGACCACAACTAAAACTCGCAGCACGTCAGTTAATCCTTGATAATGGTGCTTGCAACAGTGCCGAAATATCGGGAACTGACAAATACAAATATACATGGTAAATATCCCGTTTCAAATCGTAATTCTAATGTAAATGACCATGTGAGCTTGAAATTTTATAAAGTAAAAATGCTATCATCATCATCATCATCATTACATCCGAAAGACGTCCACTGCTGAACATAGGCCTCCCCCAATTTGGGGGGGATTTGCCATAGTCGCCACGCTTGGCAAGCGGGTTGGCGACCGCAGTTAGATGGTGGTAATGATCGAAGGATGCTGCTGCCCACCCTCCGATTTTCCCTTATTCGCCTCCTACGAAACCCACGGGAAGAGATGGGGTGGCGCAATTCTTACCCGGCAACCACACAAAATACTATAATTTCATTTTAAAAAGTGATCGTGAAAACATGACTCGCCTGATCATAGATTGTACCGCAATTAGATAGCTCTAGACTTATTTCTAAACTAGATAGTAAGGTGAAAGGTATTACGCAAGTACTTGTGTAATAACAGTGACCGCGTGCGAGTTGGATGTGAAGATGTGCTTCAATAAAACTCGTGACTCGACACAAGTTACTTGTGCAAGTTCCGCATGCTCGGGAAACTTCATACATCCAGAGCTTGCGTCAAATCCGGTAGCTCTGATTTTTTGCAGACTTGTTTATGATGCTGGCCCAATGAATCATCCAAGTTTGGGACCTCGAGAGCTGAAAGCAACTTAGTCAAAAATCGAAAAACCGAATATAACCCTAAAGGAATAGGGAGATTATCCATCTCTATATCTGTCGCCGCCGAGTAAACAGGAAAAAAAACCTACAATACAATACAAATACAAATACTCTTTATTGCACACCTCAATGTTGTAATATTTGTAATAGATAACTTTGCAAGTTTATCTTCACTGTATGATATTAATTTTGTTATAATTGTAAGCTCGAAATTATGTATGTATGTATGTAAATATTTTATTGTACACAAGACAAGTAAAATAAATTATACAGAAAAAAACCGGCCAAGGGCGAGTTGGACTCGCGCACGAAGGGTTCCGTACTAGTATCTATAAAACAGCAAAAATAACTTAACCAAAATTACAGTTAAATCAACCTATCTCAAAAACTATAAGAGATACTTTGATCAAACCAAAAATCGTTGAAAGAGTTAATTAGCATGCATCACCTCTATTTTTTTTAGAATTTTATACCCCGTAGTTATAAAAATAGAGGGGGGGGGACATACTTTTTACGACTTTGAGAGCTGATATCTCAAAAACCGTTCACTTTAAGAAAAATGTTTTTTAGAAAACTTTATATCATTTTAAAAGACCTTTCCATTGATACCCCACACGGGTATGTACATCGAAAAAAAAATTTTCATCCCTCAGTTACATGTATGGGGGGCCCCACCCCCAATTCTTTTTTTTACTATTTAGTGTCATAATTTTGTAGCGGTTCATACAACACATATTCCCATCAAATTTCATCACTGTAGTACTTATAGTTTCCGAGTAAATCGGCTGTGACAGACGGACAGACGGACAGACGGACAGACGGACAGACGGACATGACGAAACTATAAGGGTTCCGTTTTTGCCATTTTGGCTACGGAACCCTAAAAAACAGATCAATCATGTACAAAGGCGAATTATTATTCCTGCTTGAACTGTAAATTAATATTTTGACATGAAAAATGTATTACTTATTATAGTCAGACTTTCTTAAATTGTGAATTAATATTTTGACATGTAAAAGTGCCCTTGTGGCCTATTTGCAGAATAAATGTTTGATTTTGATTTTGATTTCAATAAAAATACAAAGCAGGTACAACAACATAGCGAGATATAAGCAGAGGTAGAAAACAGGCGCCTACGCTGCACTTTCGCCGTTTAATTGACAAATACTCGTATACAGTAGGTGGGTGATTCTCCGAGCGTTTGAAACGCTCGGTTCTAAAGTCATTGTCGATTCAAGATTAACTACCCAAAGTTGGGATAAACCGGCGAAAACATTGATCAAATAAGACTCGGACCCGATATTGGTTTACGCTTTTTGCAAAAGTTTACTCTGATCATCGTCTCCTTTAACAATATTTAATGAAACGACAATGACGAAAAATAACCGCCGTAAAAACGCTGAATATTCGCCCAGGTAACAAAACTAGAGAGGATCCGTGTAAGGGCATATTCAGTATCGTGTTTTGTTTAGAAAAATAGAAGAAAAATTTTTTTGACACAAAAAAAAATTACTCTTAAACGTATCCTCACTAGTTTTGTTACATGCTGTATAATAGGGAACAATTTCACATATTTGAAATAGCCCCATAATAAGCTCAACAACACTTATGCTACGGATATATGGGTGATTATGGGTACTAGACGACGATAATTATGTTAATACTTAATACATAGAAAACATCCAAGACTCATTTATTATGATGTTCATTAAACAAATAATTATAAAGTAGGCAGTGAAATACTGAACACATAATATTAACAATATAATAATAATAATGACATTTGTTTTAGGCGATTACCCATATGCAAAATACAAGATAAAATAATAATAATACAATAAAATAATAATGTTGTAAATATTACAATTTTCGTAAAATTTACAAAACGTCATTATAACGATAGACTGGACAGTCACAAGTCAATTATTTCTTATTTATATTGCGGTGCACAGCCTTTTTTGAAACAAAACGCAAACGAATGCGTTTGGCCACGGAACCCTAAAAAAAGATGTTAACTGACTGCGCAACTTGGATGTTGACTTAGATAGTTTTAAGTATTGTAATCCTTGCACACTTTGCATATGCCATACGATTAAATAAATATATAAAATATACAAAATTAAATAAACAAGCGAAACTGGCAGCCTGCGGCTTCAATCTGAAGATTACCTGTGGTTAGCAGAATTAGATGCTGCGCGGTGGCATCTTGAGACCACTATACTTACACAACGGAATCTGAAATTACCATAAAATCTTGTCCCGGTTTCTGCACCACACAGAATTATTCACTGTTGGACTAAACGTACTGGATTTCGCATTTATATTTCCAACAACTTTATAATCAGTTGGTTCTAATCCATCTTTCAATTCAAATCTAATTTCAATTTTATTTGGCACGAACTAACCCGCGCTCATCAAACCTATTTCAGTAAAATTGCTGCTAAAAGTTGTTTGTCCTTATCAGTAACATTGACATTTGTAGAAAGGAACAAAACACATTTTAGTTAGTAGAGGTTTGTTGAGTTTTCTGAATAAGAAGTAAGCTTATTACTTAGATAAGACTTTGACGACCGGTTTAGCCTAGTGGGTAGTGCACCTGCCTTTGAAGCTGATGGTCCTGGGTTCGAATCCCGGTCAGGGCAAATATTTGTGTGATGACCATGAATATTTGTTTCTGAGTCTTGGATGTTTTCTATGTATTTAAGTATTTATATCTATTAAATATATGGGCGGATCAACTATTCTTTGTTGCTTGTTACCATGGTTACATCTCCTGAGTCACCCTTTAAAACTGTAATTTTATAGGGTTTAAATCGACCAAACATGAGTTTTAACGATCTGTATAAATCCATTTTGACATGGGTCATCTCCTGAGCATGTTTGAATCCCATATTATAAACATTTTTCTAAGAAACATGGTTACTGTTGTCTCCTCGCTGACGGGACAGAATAACAACAAGAAAAAGTTGATTGACCCATATCGTCGTCTAGTACCCATAACACAAGCCTTCTTGAGCTTACTGCTAGTTCGATTTGTGTAAGATTGTCCTGTAATATTTTAATTTTTTTTATTTTTAGATGTTTTTTAAATAAACAATTATTATGCAATAACTGCCAGTGATAGACGGACAAATGGTCGCTTATACAGGTTGTAACAAAACTAGTGAGGATCCGTTTAAGGGCATATTCGGTATCGTGTTCTGATTAGGAAAAAGCAGAAAAAAAATTTTCACGCAATCATTTTTTGACCTTTGTATGGACAGTTGGCGGACTTGGACGACCTGCCCCATGGAAAAAAAAATTTTTTTTCGCGTCTAAAAAAATTTTCTTCTACTTTTTCCTAATCAGAACACGATACCGAATATGCCCTTGAACGGATCCTCACTAGTTTTGTTACACCCTGTATATAATGTTCGGTTGGACTAATTTTGATACGTAACGGTAAAACATCGCTTCTATGCCAAGCTAGTTAACGATTAATTATCATCATTATAATTTTGTCTATTATCGCTGATTACTGAGCATAGGCTTTTTTTCGATTACGCCACTCACCCCGATGCCGTGCTGTGGACAACAGACTCTTTTGTTTTTGAAATGATCACCAATCTGACTAAGGTACAAGCACGTATTTTTTAATGAACTGTCTTACTTTAGAAAACTAACCGTAAGTGCGTGAACGCACGTCCGTATGTATAAATGTGTCCTGCTTCCACTTGCATCGCAAAAGCGCCTTTTTGTTGACGCAGGGGAAATGCATTTACGTATCCTCTCGGGCCTGGGGAAGGCCCATGGTGGGGATATGTGGGACTCACCCTTCCATAGGGTAAGGGAATATCCACTAAAACCTCTGCGGCATTAACCATCGCTGCCGTAGGGGGGGGGGGGGGGGGGGTCGTGGGGTCGCTGATAGTCTACCACGATGCCCCCCCCCGGCTGCCCCGTTCCCAAACGAGCCTGGAGTACCACTAATTTCATGTATTGGCGTAAGCACTAGTTTCCGAAGTGATAGTACATTACAATGAGGGCTACCGCGTATGAATTTGCCGCTAGAGGGCGCTAGTGTAACGTGAGCTCTCCGAAATGTCAAATGTCTGTCTCTTTGTGGTTGCGCTACGCGGGTTAATCTCTAATTGTAACAATATGGTGAGTATTTTGCTATACCTGAGCTAGATTATGGCAAATATGAGTTACGGGTCAATGACTAGCAGTGTTTTGAGACAGTTTTGTCTTTCGGAAACTTATTTCCTCATTTTTTCCGAGCAAAACGGGACTGCGCTACAATGTGGTATGTTCGATCGCTACAATGAATTTGAACAATTTCCGATATTTTTACGGTACGGTTTTCAGGTATTAAATATGATTTAAATGTAAACTTCGTTCTCATGCCCATAATAGCATCTGCTTTATTAGATAAACCTTCAGGCTACTAGGTTATAATAATAATAATAATAATAATATACTTTATTGTGCACTATACAAAATGGAAATGGTTATGTGTTTTATTAAAATGTAAATGCAGAAACTTTCGGTCATGTACCCGAATTGCTTCTCGCGATTCAATGTTATTTTATACCCAGTACTGGGACGGTCCCAAATTGTTCTCCTTTTTAAACAAATTAGTGTAGCCGACCGAGTAAGCAATTGCTTTGTTTTAATTTAAATTTATATGCTTGTACCGTTAGCATCAAAACTAACTACGCATATGAAGAGTAGATCAGAAAAATGACGGTTTAGCGAAACATTAATTTATAATAGCCTTATTTTTTACCTTCCTAAATACATAAGTATTCTAATATAGTATCATTGTAAACTCGAAATTATTATTCTTTCTTACTGTAAATTGATATTTTAACATGAAAAATGTATTACTTATTATAGTCAGACTTTCTTAAATTGTAAATAAATATTTTGACATGTAAAAGTGCCCTTGTTGCCTATTTGCAGAATAAATGTTTGATTTTTGATTTGATTTTGATTTTTGATTAAAAAGTAAAAGGTGGGTAACACAGTGGTAAAAACCATATTTTCATGCAAGTCGTGAGACATACAAGAACCACTGAGTTACTCGATTTATGGATATTAGCTGTGGTTCATTAATTACCAAAACTATCCGAAGTTGTCACTTCGGATAGTTTTGGTAATTAATGATGCAATTAAACCTCCAGGTTTTCAAAATCAGAATTTAAAAAAAAAAGTGTCTGAAAATTATGTAGGTACATGAAAAAGTAGAATGGCCCTTTCAATAAAGACTTTTGATGTCCTCATGTGCGTAGCAATATTTGATACTGACTGACACGTGCATAGAATCTTGTTTTCGAAAGGGTCGTTGACCTTTAATTGATGTTGTGATTCAATAACCAGTATTAGACGGACTGAATCAATGTCAAGTCTCATTCAAGGGTTTTGAGTGTTGTTTTTATTTTTTTTATTGAGCAGTCGTAAATAGGAAGTTTTTCTTTTTAGGGTTCCGTAGCCAAAGTGGCAAAATCGGAACCCTTATAGATTCGTCATGTCTGTCCGTCCGTCCGTCCGTATGTCACAGCTGATTTACTCGGAGACTATAAGCATTACAATTATGAAATTTGGTAGGAAGGTGTATTCTATGAACCGCTACATAAAAGTGATGTGAAATTACAAACAAATATTAAATTAGGGGGGCACTCCACACATGTAACCGGTGGAACAAAAAAAAATTCAACGTACTTAGTCGTGTGAGGTATCGATGGATAGGCCTTTAAAAATGATATGGAGGTTTCTACAAAACTTGTCCATTTAAATCTACCGTTGGTGAGATATTAGCTGTCAAAGTCATAGAAAGTGTGTCCGCCCCTCTAATTTCCAAACTATAAAGTAAATTCTTAAAAAAATTGAGGTGGTGTGCATTAGTAAATATTTTCAACGATTTTTGGTTTGAACAAAGTATGTTTTACGGTTCGCTTAAAACTTGTCTTGCCCAAACAAAACGTAAGTGCCGTGAGTTCCCTATGCAGATACGACTTTTTTAGATTCAATGTATTGGATAGTGATTTTAAATGTGGACTAGTAGGTGTTGGTACGGAACTCTTCATTGTGCGTGGCCCGACACGCACTTGTTTTTATATAACGCCGGTGGAAACAAGCGTACGGTGCACATACGAGTGCTATAGAAGCCCACAACTCCAAAGGACTCACATGCGCTTGCCGACCCTTTATAAAATTTGAGGATGCACTGTCTTGACAGCAGAACGGACAAATTTAGGTACCTCGCTCTCAACACAGCGCATCCTCGGGAGCTCTGGCAACCTTGCTCACCTCCAGGAACACAACACGTTGGAATCATTACGTCATCCTGAGTAACATAGGATATGTTACGTTGCAATAAAAACAATATGGCGGACTATGTACGATTGACAAAATTGAATCATGATCCAATTGAAATAAATTTTTTTGCAACGAAAAAAATTAGGTTTTTATCATAAATGACAGTTATTTCGTGATTCAATACATAAGTGTTTATTTAAAATATATATACTGCAGTGATAACAAAGGTTAATATAATAAAATTGCATAGATCTCCAACCCGCATTGACCCGAATTTGTTAATATTTATAACGACCTAAGTGCTACATAGTGCGAGACATGAAAATCGAATGAATTCGTAGGCCAAGTGGGTCATGAATCAGTTGGTTTGACTGTACTCCATTTTGTGTGTTCTGAAGAAAAAAAAATCGATCTTAAAGAGACTATATAAAATTACATATAAAGAAAGAAAAAAAAATACTTTTATTTAGCGCATAAGTACATACATTAAAAGAGATACATATAAATCCAACGCTAAACAAGACTCCACTCAGCATAATGCCATGGCAAGCGGCGGTGCTGATGATATATAATATATGTATTTAAAACATGATTTTACGGCATGCCAAATTTTAAAAAGAAACAAGAATTATGAAAAAAAATTTTTACTCGACTGCACTGGATAAAAGTTAACTAAAAACGCAGTCGCAGTCGGGAGATCTAATATTTTGGTATTAAAGTAGGTCCCTCCCACAGCAAACAAAATAGATTTCCTTAAGCTCTTTATTTTGAAACTTGTTTTTATCATTTTACTAGCGACCTGCCCCAGCTTCGCACGGATGCAATGCTGATGCATATATTATACATATAAACCTTCCCCTTGAGTCATTCTATCTATTAAAAAAAACCGGATCTAAATCCGTTGCGTAGTTTTAAAGATTTAAGCATACATAGGGATATAGGGACATAGGGACAGAGAAAGCGACTTTGTTTTATACTATGTAGTGATGATCTATCTGACACAACAATACAATATAGTACTTACGTAATAATAAGCAGGAAGTACTTTTCGAATAAGCTATAAATCAGAAGGGCTACCGCGAAACACAAACGAAGTTTTCTCTCTCTGTCTAACTTACGTCAGAACGTGCAAGTGCGACAGAGAGCGAAAACTTCGTTTGCTGTTCGCGGTAGGGCCCCAGTATACCATAGTTGAAAGCGCGGCAGAAGACGCCTTTACGTACCGCTATGGAATTCGATAGATTTTAGTAGTCACCGTGCCACATCCGCGAGTCGGCCCCGCGCGGGGGAAAGGTCAGCCGCTTGCTCACGATCTCACAGACTAGTTAGCCGACAGTAGTATCGCCATAGCGACCACTTTAATACTAGACTAGTTTATTTATTTATTTTCAACCACCTTACATTTAGAAACATGAAAGTTCATCATCATAATATTTAAGAGCTTGGCTCTTGTCGGTGGAGTAATTGCCAGCTTATTCTATATTCAGCTTTGTCCTTCACTTCTTTGTATGACGTAGCATTTATTTTATGTTTTATTTGCTCCATGTACGTCATTCTAGGTCTTCCCCTTTTCCTTTTTCCCTCTATCTTTCCTTCTATTATTGTTCTGATCCATTCGTCATGGCGTATGAGATGTCCTATCATTTTTCCTCTTCTGTTTTCTATTATTTTCAATAAAGTC